>CM070616.1:3170629-3770629 GCA_036346395.1 Hsuehochloa calcarea | reverse complement strand
CCGTGCCGTCGCCGTGAACAACATCCGCAATCACGTCACCACGGTTCTTGACGTCGACTCCGGCAACTTCAACCGCTGGCGTGATCAGTTCTTGCTCATCCTTGGTAAGTTCTCCCTTCGGGACCATGTCCACGCGGAGCCTCCAGTCCCCATATCTCCTACCTGGGATCGAATGGACTGCGTCGTCAAGGCCTGGATCATTGCCACCCTCACCGACGACTTGGCGGAGATCATCTCTGTCCAAGGCTCCACCGCACGCCATGCTTGGCTTGCCGTCGAGTCTCAGTTCCTCGGCAACCGGGAGGCTCGCTCCATCCACCTGGAGACGCGCTTTCGGAACTTCGTCCAGGGCGACCTCTCCGTCACCGATTACTGTCGCCGGTTGAAGAAGATGGCGGATGATCTCACCGCCCTCGGCGAGGCCGTGACTGACCGGACCCTTGTCCTCAACGTCATTCGCGGTCTCAACGAGCGTTTGACCACACGCGGGCCCTCCTCCTCCGCGCACGCCCTTCCTCCTTCCTGGAGGCACGCGACGACCTCATTCTTGAGGAACTCACCTTGGAGAACAGGAAGGATGCTCCCGCCACCGCTCTCGCTGCTACCTCTACGGCGGACAAGATCGCCCTGCGTCTTCCGGCCGGCTCCGTGCGGCGGGGTGGCTCCAAGTCCTCCAACAATCGCCGCAACAAGCGCAGCAGCGGCAAAGGCGGTGGCAACACTGGCGGCGGTGGCGGGCCGCGCCCCTCTGCTGGTCACAACCAAGAAGCACCACCGGCCAGAAGAAGCGGCGGCTGCTGCCGGTGGGCCGCCCAACTACTACAATCCTCGGACGGCGACGCGAGTAATGCCGACAACGTCCGGTGCGGCGCTCTACATCCGCTTTGTGCTCGGCCACCGGCGACCCACTCCGCGCCGCGTCTCCTCGCGCCGCCTGGCCTCCACCGGATTTCCACCGCCGCTCGACGCGACTTCCCGTACCATTACTCGCGTCGCCCGCGACCTCCACCGGTCGTCCCAGCGGCTCCTGCATCGGTCCCTGCAGCAGCCGCCCCGCTGCCCAAGGGCGCGGTTGCTATCCCTCCGGTGGCCAACCAGCACCCTATGGGCACCCGTTCGAAGAGCGGCTTCCGGATGCCTGCTTCCTACCATGCTGTGCCACTCTCTCCGGTGCCGAAGACCTTCCGTAGCGCTCTTGCTGATCCCAATTGGCGAGCGGCTATGGAGGAAGAACCTGATGCTCTCCGCGAGAACCACACCTGGGATCTTGTGCCCCGTCCGCCCCGGGCCAATGTTGTCACTGGGAAGTGGATCTTCAAGCACAAGCTTCAGTCTGATGGCTCCCTCGAGCGGTACAAGGCACGTTGGGTCCTCCGTGGTTTCACCCAGCGGCCCGGTGTGGACTTTGATGAAACCTTCAGCCCTGTGGTAAAGCCAACTACCGTTCGCACGGTGCTGTCCTTGGCGCTCTCCCGTCGCTGGCCCATTCACCAGCTGGACGTGAAGAACGCCTTTCTTCATGGCAATTTGACTGAGACGGTATATTGCCAGCAGCCATCCGGGTTTGAAGATCCAGTTCATCGATTTTGTGCGCGCTCTGAAGAAATCACTCTATGGCCTGAAGCAGGCTCCTCGTGCTTGGTACAGTCGAATGGCTACTTTCTTGCTGTCTATTGGGTTTGTTGAAGCCAAGTCAGACACCTCACTCTTTGTCTACCAGCGTGGTTCCGACACAGCCTACTTGTTGCTATATGTTGACGACATTGTCCTCACAGCTTCATCATCAGACCTTCTTCGGCGGATCATCTCAGCACTTCAGCGAGAATTCGCCATGAAAGATCTTGGTGAACTACATCACTTCCTCGGCATGCATGTTCAGCGAAGTGGTGATGGACTCCTGCTCTCACAGCGACAGTACATGCTGGATATCCTCGATCGCGCCGGAATGGCTGAGTGCAAGCCATGCTCTACTCCAGTGGACACCAATCCTAAGGTTGCTGCCGCTGAGGGGGCCCCTGTGTCTGATGCTACCGACTTCCGCAGTCTTGCTGGAGCCCTTCAGTACTTGACATTCACCCGCCCAGACATTGCATATGCCGTTCAGCAGGTCTGTCTTCACATGCACGACCCTCGAGAGCCTCACCTCGTTGCTCTGAAGCGGATTCTTCGCTATGTTCGGGGCACACTCCACCTCGGTCTCCTGCTGCGACCTTCCACTTCGACTGATCTTGTCGTCTACACCGACGCTGATTGGGCTGGTTGTCCGGACACTCGCAAGTCCACCTCGGGCTATGCAGTGTTTCTTGGTGACAATCTTGTTTCTTGGTCCTCCAAGCGCCAGAACACAGTATCAAGGTCAAGTGCTGAAGCTGAATATCGCGCGGTGGCTAACGGAGTTGCAGAGGCAACTTGGCTACGCCAGCTTCTCCTAGAGTTGCATGCCCCTCTTCGGCGCGCCACATTGGTGTACTGCGACAACATCAGTGCCGTCTACATGACCTCCAACCCGGTGCAACATCGCGCGCCAAGCACATCGAGATTGATCTTCACCGTCCGGGGCGAGTCGCCATTGGTGACCTTCGAGTTCGCATGTTCCCACCTCTTCGCAATATGCGACATCTTCACCAAGGGCGCCTACCTCGGTGTTCACGGAGTTGAGTCGATCTAAGCGTGCGAGTGGTGACGATTCGATCGTGTGAGGCGTGTTAGCATAGGCTTATGGGCCTGGTGTTAAGGCCCATGAGGCCAATGCCTTAGGGGTTAAGATAGATTGATAAGGCAAGGTTCACCGTTGATTGGGTGTTTCTATAAACCCTAAGGATCCTTGCCTATATATTCATATCCTACCCTGTACTCTTGATATCAATTGATTATTCCTGAGACATATTCACTTTCTATAGCCATAGTTACATGTATAAAAGGGAAAGCACTACTCATGTATCGGAACAACAGAAATCAGTAAAGTCTATTTCCCTAATCTTCGATTTCTGCTCCTCATCCTGTGCTTGTCAACAATGGCGTTCGCTACGGCTCCGACGCCGAGCCGCCGGCGCGATCACCGGTGAAGCATCGTTATCCCTGCGATCACGAGACATACCAACTGCATCGAGCCATCCGTGGACGCCGCTATGCCGGAATCAGAGGACGCGACGGAAGAGGTATCCATGGCACAGCTGCTCCAAGCCATTCAGAGGTTTACGATGCGCATAGATGGGGTACATCAACAGATGGGAGATGTGGTCACACGATTGACAGCCGTCGAGAAGCAACCAACGGTCAATTTGCCAGGCCTGTTGCCGCTTCCACCAGGATCACACCACCCAGTTTTTTCGGCAAGTATGGTCCAGCCATCTTCAGCCGCACCTCCAGCAACCACAACCGCCTCATCAGCCAACCAGTGTATGCACATACCGCATTCACCGTCTGCGATCCGAACCCACCGATGCAGCTCCATACAAGCACAATTGCAACCACAACCTCCACACTCCGTGTCGCCCAATTCCATTGCTCTACCCAACGCAAGAACAGAACGGCGGTTATATCACACCCACAGGTAACTCGTCCGCCGGAGTTCCGCGATATCATAAGCTGGAATTTCCCGTATACGATGGCAAGGATGATCCTCTAATATGGATAAACAGATGTGAGCAGTTCTTTCGCGGGCAAAGGACAGACGAGGCAGATAAGGTCTGGCTGGCCGCTTATCATCTCACAGGGATCGCACAATATTGGTACTTCCAGTTGGAACGTGATTATGGTCCACCGACATGGCATCACCTCAAGGAGCTATGCAACCTACGTTTTGGACCACCTATCCGAAGCAACCCGCTCGGAGCCCTGGCCCGACTTCAGTTCCCAGGCTCAGTTCAAGAATATATTGATCGATTCATGGAGTTATTATGCAGAACAGAGGCATTGCACCCGCTCCACCAGACACAACTCTTCATGGCAGGTCTTCCAGAGCAACTACGTGTGGATGTTGAGCTTCAAAACCCACCTGACCTCCAGGTGGCCATCGGCTTTGCACGGGCATATGAGCGCCGCAACCAGTCAGCTCCAACACCTGCACCAAACAGCAGCAACAGGGTGTTTCCACGACCTCCAGGCGGACAGCGTCTCTCTACATCCATACCTGCGACACCGCGTCCACCAGTGCCAAGTAGTGCTACATCAACCACCACCGCGACAAATGGGTCGTCCCACTCGCCGCCTCAATCCAGCCGAGATGGCCGAACGACGTAAACAAGGACTCTGTTTCAACTGTGACGAGCAGTATGTCCGCGGTCATCGCTGTCAGCGGCTTTTCTACATTGAAGTCGCAGACAACGAGGATGAGACCGATCTAGACGAGGCACCTACTTTCCAGAACCAAAGGCACACGGTGTCTCTTCATGCATTGACAGATTGTGGAGCATCCGAGCAACGAAGCGATGCAAGTCCAGTCACGATGGGCACGAAAACCTTCATTGCGCTCTTGGACACAGGGTCCACGCACAACTTCCTCAATGCCGATCTTGTTCCACACATGGGGGTGAAGCTAGAAGCCCGACCGGGTCTTCGCGTGGAGGTTGCCAATGGGGACAAGGTATCCAGTGGGGGCTTAGCACGAAACCTACACTTCCAAGTTGCAGGTGAGACGTTTACAATGGATGCTCTTGCTATTCCTTTGGGAGGTTTCGACATCGTTCTTGGCGTTCAATGGCTTCGCAGTCTCGGGCCAATCCTCTGGGATTTCAACAATTTACGCATTTCGTTTTGGCGGGAAGGACGACACATATCTTGGGACGGCATCGTAGTGCCAACGACAGCAGTTCGCGCAGTCACAGGATCCAAGGAGGACCTCCTCACTGCCTTATTGACCGAGTTCGAGGATCGTTTTGCTGAACCGACGGGATTACCACCCGCACGCTCCTTCGATCACCGCATTCGTCTTCGACAGGGGGTAGAACCGGTGGTAGTACGACCGTACAGGTATCCTCACTTGCAAAAAGATGAACTTGAACGACAATGCGACACTATGTTACAACTGGGCACGATAAGGCCAAGCACCTCGGCATTCTCTTCACCAGTACTCCTAGTCAAGAAGGCGGACAATTCTTGGCGTTTTTGTATTGATTACCGTGCACTTAATGAACGGACGGTCGTGACAAATTTCCTATTCCGGCCGTCGATGAGCTCTGGATGAATTACGGGTGCTCGCTTCACCAAGCTTGACCTTCGCTCGGGTATCAACAAGTGCGTATGCATCGGAAGATGTGGAGAAGACCGCTTTAACCCATCATGGCCACTTCGAGTTTTTGGTAATGCCGTTCGCCTAACAAACGCGCCGCTCACGCTTTCAGCGTTAATGAATGAAGTGTTGCGACCTATCTTCGTCGTTTTGTGCTCGTCTTTTTTGATGATATCTTGATCTACAGCTCGTCTTGGTCGGAACATTTACAACACCTGCGGGCAATCCTCCAAGTCATACGTGTCCACTGCCTTCACCTAAAGCGCTCCAAATGCAACTTTGGCACAACGTCCGTCACCTACCTTGGCCATGTTATCTCGGCTCAGGGGGTAGCCATGGACGAAGACAAGGTGATCGCGATCAAACATGGCCACAACCACTGTCCACGCGAGGGTTACGTGGGTTCCTTGGCCTCGCCGGCTACTATCGTAAATTTATCCAGGATTTCGGCACAATAGCAGCCCCTCTCACCAAATTACTCAAAAAGGAGTCATTTCAGTGGTCCGAGGCCGCGGATCAGGCTTTTCAAGCACTCAAACGGGCGCTATCCACGGCACCGATTCTTCACCTACCCGACTTCTCATCGATTTTATTGTGGAATGCGATCGTCGGCATTGGGTTCGGCGTCAGATTGCACCAAGGCGTGGGACCCTTAGCCTTCTTGATAAACTGCTGCCGTTCGTCACACAAAACTGGCCGCATATGAACGGGAACTCATCGGGTTGGTGCATGCAATCCGACACTGGCGGCCATACCTCTGGGGTCGTTCCTTCATTGTACGCACTGATCATTACAGCCTGAAATTCTTGCTAGATCAACGCCTCTCCACTATACCACAACATCAATGGGTCGACAAATTGTTTGGATCTGACTTCACGGTTGAATATCGCCCAGCATGTCTCAACATTGTCGCCGATGCTCTTTCTCGGCGTGAAGGAGACATCTGTGTTACATATGCCTTGTCAGGACCATCTTTTTCTCTATTTGATGAGCTACGTCAGGAGGTGGCATCATCCTCTGAGTTACAGGCCATACAATTGAAAATTCAATCAGGAGAGTTAGGATCACCGTGGGCTTGGTCCGAAGGACTAGTACTCCATGGAGGACGTGTGTATGTCCCACCTTCTTCTCCGGCGTTACCATCCATTTTGGCTGCTGCTCATGTTGGTCATGAAGGTTTTCAAAAAACCATTCAACGCTCACGTTTGGATTTTCATATACCGCATGCGCGGAAGTTAGTACAGGACTTTGTCCGAGCATGCGTGATATGCCAACGAAATAAAACGGAGCACTTGCATCCGCAGTCTACTACAACCACTGGTCGTTCCGAATTCCATATGGGCTGATATTTCGATGGACTTCGTCGAAGGGTTACCCTGTGTACATGGCAAATCGGTTATCCTTTCGGTTATCGACCGTTTTTCTAAGTATGCTCACTTTATTCCATTAGGCCATCCATATACAGCCACGACAGTCGCCCGTGTATTTTTTCAGGATATTGTGCGCCTCCACGGGATTCCACAGTCGATTGTCAGTGACCGTGACCCGGTTTTCACCAGTCTTTTTTGGCAAGATTTGTTCCGTTTAACAGGAACCAAGCTTCACATGAGCTTGGCATTTCACCCACAATCCGATGGCCAAACAGAAGCGGTTAACAAAGCCATTGCCATGTACCTTCGGTGCTTAACAGGAGATCGTCCGCGTACTTGGGTTGATTGGCTACCATGGGCGGAATACTGTTATAACACTTCGTATCACACAGCTTTGCGTGATACTCCGTTCAAGGTGGTTTATGGGCGCGCTCCTCCCTCCTTGACGACTTATGACGCCGGGACGGCAAAGGTGGCGGCAGTTGAAGCTCAACTTCAGGACCGTGATGACTTCATCTGTGAGGTCCGTGAACGATTACTTCAAGCCCAACAGTACGCCAAACTATACTACGATAAACACCATCGTGAGATAACTTTTGAGGTGCATGATTGGGTATGGCTGCGTCTACTTCATCGCTCAACAGCCTCCTTACCAGGACGTCGCACAGGCAAACTCAGTCCACGGTTCTACGGCCCGTATCAGGTGTTAGCTCGCATTGGAACCGTGGCGTATCGCCTCCAATTACCCGCTGGAAGTCGTCTACACAATGTGTTCCATGTTGGTCTTCTGAAGAAATTTCATGGAACTCCACCTACATCCATACCGGTTCTACCACACATTGATAGCGGACGAGCAATTCCAGTTCCTGCGAAAATTTTGAAGGCAAATCTGCGTCGTGATGTTTGGCATGTATCGTTCAATGGGTGGGATTACCGGTGCGACGCTACTTGGGAACCGATGGACGAATTCAAGCGTAGGTATCCATCATTTCAACTCGAGGACGAGCATTTGTCGAGGCCGGAGAGATGTTGTGGGGAATTCCTTATCGAGACGCAAGACTCGGAAGGAAATACAATCAAGACAAGCAACATGAAGTTCAAACAAGAAGATGAGTCTGAGTCTATTACTTATTACTGCTATTGTTTAGCCAGAGTTACATACTAAAAGAAGATGAGTACAACTGTGTAAAGAGTCCGAGTCTATTACTTATAGCCATAGTTACATGTATAAAAGGGAAAGCACTACTCATGTATCGGAACAATGTAAATCGATAAAGTCTATTTCCTAATCTTCCAGTTCTCGCTCCTCATCCCGTGCTTGTTACAGCGGCGTTCGCTACGGCTCCTGGACGCCGAGCCGCCCGGGCGCGATCACCGGTGAAGCATCGTTATCCCTTGCGATCGCTGAGACATACCAAGAGTGTACTAACTATTTTGCAGAAGTTCGTTCTCGGTTATACGAGGTTTACCAAATGTATGAAAATAAATTCTGAAAATTCCGCTCGCAACGACCTCCAGTAGCCCCCGCCTCAAATAACAAGATAAATACGTGGGACAAAATCGTCGGTGCCTCTTCCTCCAGGTCCAGGTCTTCTTTTTCTACACCACCGCCTGCTCAGCTAAGACCCATAAGGAGTGGGGAACAATCCACCTAACTGGACAGTGATACGGTAGATTTCAACTCAGAAGACTTCGAAATTTTGCAATGGTGGCAAGCCCATAAGTTAACATATCACGTGCTATCCATACTTGCACGTGATGTGTTAACTGTTCCTGTCTAGACAGTTTCCTTCAAGTCTGCTTTCAGTCTTTCTGGAAGAATATTGGAGGAGAGCAGAACAAGTCTCATAAGTGAGATGGTGGAGATACTTCTAACTGTAAAGGATTAGGAACAAGCTGATTCACGAACACAACACTCTGTGAAAAATCCACAGTTGTCGGAGGTGCTTGAAAATCTATACTTAGACAATGACACGTAGCATAAGGATGTATGTAGAACTGTAGAACATTATTATCTGTGCATGCTCGACACCTGCCCGCCCGCCCGAGCTCGCTTCATCCATCTCGAGCACATCATGTTCGATGAAATGCCTAACAAGGTCACGGTCTCTCACCTTCTTGTTTTCTGCCGCCCTGTCTGTCTGTTACCACTCTACTGCAGGTGTACCCACCTCGGACTGCCTCGCTTTTGATCATATTCCATGAATTGCTTGGAGCTGAATACATGTCTCCATCATCGTCAGCTCTTTCCTGCGGTCCCTTGTTCCTTTCTCATCTGGTTTAATTTTTGGGTCTCGGTGTATACATGGTACATGCATATTGTTTCAGTAAACTTGATTTTTTGTTGAGAATAAGGAGTAAACTCGATAATGAAACTAACGGTTTTGTAACTTAATCATAACTTCACTTACTCAGTACTGGAAACTAACGATGCTTTGAATTCCTTCCCTCGCAGCTTGAACAAGTTGGCATTGCTTTACACATTCATTTTTGCTTCTCAATGGAGTGCTATATGCTATAAGTACGGATTTGATTTCTAGTATACAAGTGAATGGCATCTAAGGTTTTGGTCGAAGAAATCTGCATGCATTTTCCTTGCGACTGCACATGTTGGATGAGGCATTTCAGTATGGCCCTTTTAATCGTAGTATGCAAAGGAGGTGGAAAAAGCCAGTAGATTCAGCACGAACTCGTCTGGAGGGCAGAACAAGGGATCATAGGCTGGACAAGCTAATGATTCAGCTCAAGAACTTGAGGCTGTCTTTGGATTTACATGAGTTGATATCTCAGCAGAGGAACGGCTATGCATCTCTCCAACTTCTTTCGAGGTGGAGACATGAGGTCGGGTTGAACATTGAGATCGGTGCTTTCCTCCAGAAATATCCCCACATTTTTGAGATTTATGTGCACCCCGTCAAAAGGAGCCATTGTTGTAAGATCACCCAAAAGATGGCTGATTTGGTTGCAGAAGAAGATGCTGTCATCAGGGAAAATGAGCCTGCCATAGTTCAGCGGCTGAAGAAACTTCTCATGATGTCCATGAGTGGAACTCTGAATATGCATGCAGTATGGCTCATAAGAAAGGAACTTGGTCTGCCCAATGACTACAGATGTTCTATACTACCAACCTATGGTTGTGATTTTTCTCTTGAATCCCCCGATACGCTGTCATTGGTCTCTAGGGATGAAGAACTAGCTGTAGCTAAGATTGAAGAATGGAGGGAGAAGGAGTATACAGAAAAATGGTTGATCAAATCTGAGACACAATATGCTTTTCCAATAAACTTTCCTACTGGCTTTAAGATTGAGCAAGGTTTTAGGGAAAAGCTTAAGAACTGGCAGAGGCTTCCCTATACCAAACCTTATGAGAAGAATGTTTTGCATCCTATCCGCAATGCCGAGCGGCTTGAGAAACGTATTGTTGGTATTCTTCACGAACTTTTAAGCTCGACAGTAGAAAAGATGATACCACTTGAGAGGTTGGCACACTTCAGAAGACCTTTTGCTATGGAGGTAAACTTGAGGGAACTTCTTCTTAAGCACCCTGGCATTTTCTACATCTCGACCAAAGGAAGCACACAGACGGTCCTTCTTAGGGAGAGTTACAGCAAAGGATGTCTGGTTGACCCTAACGCTGTTTACATGGTACGAAGGAAAATGCTAGATCTGATTTTGTCAGGATGTCGTAACATTGATGAAACGGAAAGTGCAATTCGGCTTGCCGAGGAGTACAACCAGGGATGCAGTCATGAGTCACAAAATCACACATGTTGAACTTGGTACCAGGAATTCATATCCTCCCATGCTGGCTCCAAGTGAGAAGGGCTGGAGCCTACATACAACAAATAGGTTTTGGTAGGCTCTTCTACAGGAGCAGCACTATAAATAGGAGGCTCACTGTCTGTTAGAATATCATTGATTTGAAAACCCTTCTGCCAGTTAGCATCCTCCATCAAGACAATAGATCCTCTCTCAAGCTTCAAGATTTCCTCCGGCTTTACATCAACAGCACCTTCCTCCTGTGCTTCCACAATTTCGGGAGAATGACTTTGTTGCTGGAATTGAAACAAACCATTTCCGTTAGCTTGTCTGTCGACCAAATGTCTTTCTGATCTTCGACTCTAGCCGTGAACTATGCTCTGTGGCTAGTTCATCAAGAGAATACTTTGGTGGTCCACAGAATTGGATCATTGAGTGGAAAATTGCAAGGAGAACTTGAAGGGTCCCAATGTCTCCCCAATTAGCATTCCCAAGTTTGTTCCATAATCTATGGAAGAAACTGTTATTTTGGCATGTTGTTTTATCCATTCAGCAGCAGAGTCATAAACATTGTTCAAATCAAAATCCAGCTTGTTCAGGTCATCTTGGACATTTACCACTCCTCCAAACTGTGAATCAACAAGGAGCACATAAACACAATCTGAATTTCGAAGAACAGTGGAGGATCTGCTCAGGCTCCGAGAGAGTAGGACACGCAAGGCAAAGAATAGTGCCTCGCCCAAGACAGCAGGAGATGGCTGTTGGTCATTCTGCGCAGAAACCATTCCAACATCTGGTCTCAACAAAGCCAATACAACAATGTGATCCCACCTTCCTTGTGAATGCTTTGAATTCTTCAGAAGTACAGCTGTCGCACAAACACCATCAAGTTTCCCACTGCTAATAGCCTTCTCAGCGGGATAAAACTTGGAGCTTGTGCTGTGTATACAGGCAACTGAGAAAGGCATTGCTTCATCAGGACCCCAGAAAGTTTCCCACAATCCCTTAATGCTTGCATGTAGAAAATCCTCCAAAGCAAGATGTGCAGTAGCTTCAAAAATATCTGATGTTGACGCATGAAGAGCATTTGCATCCGTACTAGCTGCTGAAAGGTAACACCTTGCAGCGCATAGTCAAAATTCTGTACTTCAGTTCAGTAAGGTCAAAAGGAACATCAAAAGCTGGCTTCCTGAAACCACAATCTTCATTGTGCCCAGAGAACCAATCCTCTAGGCTTGAGGTCAAAAGTTCACTGTCCACAAACTTACGGAGAAAATTACTGGTATTATGTTTCAAACGAAAAACATTGGAAATTATCTGAACTAGTGTACATCCTGTACGTGTTTAATTATTCAGCAATAATTCCTGAAGGTTTTTAATAGTGCCATTGCTTTTCAGACAGTACTGGAGAAAAACATAACAGTTTTCAGTTCTGTTGTTATCAGGAAGCATCTGTTCGGTGCACATTCATTTGTAGTTGGTTAGCTTCTGTTTGATATCTTGAAATGAAACCTCATATTGCCCAGAAAAAACTTCTGTTGTTATCAGGAAGCTTCTGTTTGTTATCAGGAATCATCGATCATGCCTCTTGGGTGATCGGAGCCGGGGAAGTTCCAAACCACATCCCAATACCTGCAAGAAATACATATATACAGATCGTGCATCCATGCTTGCCGTTATCTCACAGCAGTACTGTTCAACAATCTCCTTGTTTATATGAGCAATTAATCGAACAGACTGGAGGGGAGGATCAGTGCGTAGCTGATGCAGCAATTTATAACATACCCGCCGGAGTTGTCCTCCTTGGTGAAGTGCAACAGGTTGCGCTCCCCGTTGTAGCGGACGCCGGTGATGTGGCCCTGAGGCTTGGACAGCGCCACCTGCACGATGCCATTGTCCACGAGGACCTGCACGCACGCACACATACATGCATGCACAAGCGTTAAACAATCAGTCAGTAATTCAACAACACAAAAACGCTCAGTTCTAGCGATTAATATTAAGAGATCTAGCGATCGATGCAGATGCTAATTAAGAAGCATGGATTAAACTCCTGCACGCACATATGAAATTATGAATACGCGCAGACGCGCCTGGCGATTCTCCGCGTGTTGCGTAACCCGCCCAGGGGCTGATCCCGGTCCCGATCCTGATCTGATATTTTCTTATATTCAGCGAGCAATGCAGACTCTGAATCAAAATCAATGATTGCGTCAATTTTCTTTGTAAAATAAATATCAACGTCGACTGTTATCCTATTTATGAACTGTCTCGTGGTCACATAGTTTATAGCTATTTCTTCATAGAGCAATTCTTCTAATACTTCTACTTGCTCACCGCTACTTCCAATTACAGGGGAAAGTCCTTTTAGTTTTTCAGCTTCGATGTGTGCGCATACATCCGTGCTGGTTTCTCCTTCCATGGGGATGTTCTAATCCAGTATGCCTTTCCCTGAAAGTTTCATACTGGTACCAGGTCTCAACTGTCCCCCCTTCTGGTTATGGGGAACTTCGGTGATCGGTTGTGTCAAGTCCTTCTTATCCTTTTTTTACCAGGCATCCTTGGTTACTTAGGATTCGAGTTGTCAGAGTTCTCGTCTTTTTATTCCGAGGCCTCTGGACAGGATTAGGGTACCTTCAACTTTCTTCGGTATTTCAACCCTCTCCGGTGTATTGTGTATAGGCACGTGCGACTTGGTCACGATCTTCAAATAACTAAATTGGTCAAGCAGTTGATTCGCTAATGGTTGTAAATCAATGATCTTCTGGATTTCTCTATTTGCTTCACTAGTGTGCGTGTCATGTGCACAGATTCCCGTGGCTTGCTACGTTATTTTTCGATATTTTCATCAAGGGGTTGATTTCCTCCCCCTAATGACAGGAAAATATCCTTATCAAATATACTATTATCGAATCGGGCAGTATGCAAATCTCCCATCACATGGTCCAAATACCTGATTATGGATGCTATCTCATAACCAACGTATACCCCAGACTTTCGGAGAGGGCACATTACAGTTCGCTGTTGTGGTGGTATAGGTACATATACCTTGCAATCAAATCTGCGAAGATAACAAATTTTAGGTGCTAACCCTTGCGCTAGTTGCATAGGTGAATGGATGTTATATGCTGATGGTCTAAAGTTGATGAGAGTTGCTGCGTGCAGGATTGCGTGTCCTTAACATGTAGTTGATAAATTACAATTCTACAAAAACGACCGGGTAATAGATTTAATCCTTTTAATTAATGCCTTTGCTAGTCTAATTTGAGTGTGGACATGTGAGAACCCGGACAATTTAACCTGTAATACTTAACCCTCTAATTGGTCTTAGCATCACAAATTAAATTTTCCGTTCTCGATATATTATGTACTTCCCAAGAGCGGTACACATGCACCATCACAAACATCAATATCAATCCATACACAAGTTCTTACAATATTGAAACTTCGTAATTCACAACATATTGAACTTACAAGGTTCAGTTTCATACAAACGGGGCGACCGTCCAAATAACAAGATGAAATAACAAGTACGCAGTGGAAAATAGTGAATCAACTGAAATAAAAACAAGAATTAATCATAAATAAATCCCAATGGCTTGCCATAACCTGTAGGGCAACCGACTGGGTTCAAACCATAGCAATTCGATGTTCCTGCGTAATCTTTCTTACCCGATTCAATCTCGATACCTGCTGTCCAGATTAGTAAATGAAAGCAAATAGTGAGTACACGAATGTACTCCACAAGACTTTACCAAAGCTATATGCAAGCTCTACACAAGGGAGAAGGCTATAGGGTTCATTTTCAGTACAAAGTAATATTTCAATTGAATACAGTAGTAGATTCAGATTGCATGTTAGCAAATATTTTTAATACTTCAAATAACAGCGAGTAATTAGCATTAGACATAAATAGAACCTCTACAGGTGGCTGCCCCTTCAGCACACAAACATAGCATGAGAACCACTCTCAATACCACCGATCAAGTTTTAAGTTTAAAATTCTAAAATATTGAGTATAATTCTTGCACGACCTAACCAAGCATTGTCATAACCAAAAACGTGGTTACTCAAGTAGATTAAACCCTACAAGGGTGTACAACTTTACCCACATATCAGACCGCTCCTTTTGCCAAGCTATTTAGCACACTTTCTTAGGTATGCTGGCAGAGCTAAGTCCTATGAGACATTTTCCAATATAATGTATTAACTACGAGTCATCCGTATGGATGGAAACCCATACGTTGTGTCGGATTCATCAGTAAAGCTTCAATCAACTACCCCTTGGGGTAAAGCTTTATACAACTACCGATGCTCCTCGGGCTGGAGGAACTAAACAGGAATCCACCCCGCACACCCAACAACAACATAATATTTTTTTTAACACAAAACACACCCACCACCTACGATTCAGAGCTAACGCACGCCAAAATACTAAGTCAAGAAGGGTCCCATATGTCCCTCATGTGGATGTATGCAATGGTACCGGGATCAGTGACATAAGTAATTCAGTCCTTGTTGACTTTGGCACAATCCATTCACACCTGATAATCACACCATACATACCATTTGCCCTAGTACAAATCGTTTAATTTTTTTGTTTTCCAAATATAATAGCACAGGGTGCTGGACATAACATAATAAAAATAATTTATGTGATCAAGGTCATCGACAAAGTCGACAACCACCCAATTTACCGGAAGATAAGCATAACACCGCATAAGCATAAATAGACCATATAACATCCACCGGGCTATAATTCACCAGCGGAATTATTAACTTAAGCTAGTGGCAAGGAATGAACAATTTTAGAGAATTCATGCAATAGGATTAACTACCTCTAATCGCAAACATAACTTGACAAATAAAGCATGCATACATACAGTTGCAAAACAAGATAATACTTTTTGAATGTAATAGGATCAACATGTATCAACGGAATGAGTGCTTGCCTTTGCTTGCTGGTATTCTGGACATTCACATGATCATCTCCGTTGCACTCCCGAATCATCGTCATCTAACGATAAGTACCAACAAAGCGAAAACACCGAATAAACAACAAAATTCTAAAAGTCTCCAAAAATTATAAAATTAATACAAAAGGTATATTATGATTTAATATGAATTTAGAAATAAAAATTATTCGATTTGGAGTTCGTATACGAAAGTTATAGCCTAAACCATTTCTATCGGAAGAGAAAATCCTACCATTAGGGTTTCAGTTACTGTTTATCGGTTCGGCTACACGTCGTCAGAAGGAGGTTCAGCTACACGTGGTTGGAAGGATATTTCAACTACAGGTGGTTGAAAGGAGGTTTCAACTACAGTCGACCAGAAGGATGTTTCGACTACAGGTGGTCGGAATGAGGTTTCGACTACCTGGTCGGAAGGTGGTTTTGACTACAAGTAGTCGGAAGGAGGTTTCGACTATAGCCTGAAACGACAACACGACGAAGTCTAGTGGTGCTGCTCTTCGGTCTCTGATGCCAAATTACGACCCGGCGATGCCTATAGCTAACCAATACACACATGAGTGCACATGAGCTACTAGGAGCTCACCAGAGTAGAAAGGAAGGTCAGAGATATACGGTGAATGGCTGGCGGCAAAGACCAGTGGCGGCGACGATTGCTACCGTGGAGGGAAAAACCAGAGGAAGGAGGTAAGGAAATGAAGGTAGGGGAAGCACATGTGATGCTAAGAGATGGTGCTAGAGAGAAGAATTGGAACATGGAGCACCTCACCGGAGATGGGGAAGGAAGGTGTTGTTTTCGGCCGGCGGTGAGGAAAACCAAATTCCGGTAATCCCTACGATCAAAAGATGAAATCAGTAAGGGGGAATACATCATAGTGCTCTGGAACATATTATGACGTGAAAAGGAAAGGAAGAGCGGTGCTGGTTCAGCCGGAACACTACGGCGGCGTCTCGGCCGAGTTGGAGTTCGAGTCTTGGAGCTCTTGGAGCTCGGTTTGAGCTTCGGAGAAGGGAGAAGATGGAGAGGGGTAGCTCGAGTGGCGAGGAAAGGAGGTTAGATAGCTATGGGGTGGCTACTTATAGCCAATGGGCGGAGAGGTCGCAAGAGAGAGCCCGCGGCATTGAATCGCACGGGAGTAGTGACACTTGGGAATGGGTGAGGATGGGCGACTTGACCGGGCATGGGGGAGTGTGGAGGACGCAGGAAAACTGTGGGCGCGCATTAGAAACGGTGGGCTCGGCAGTTGGCGCTGGCGAGCTAGTTTTGAGCACCGACGAGACGTGGAAGATGATCCCTGGCGATGGGGTCCACCAGTCGGTGAGGGAGGGAAGGTGGCTTGGTGAGCTAGTTAGATGGCTGGGTCGGACCTGGTCGGAGGGTCTCGTCGAACCCGAGTGGGTGGTCGAAATCAAGTGGGTGGTCGAAACCGAGTGGGTGATCGAAATTGACTGGCTGGTCGAGACCGAGAGTGTGGTCGAAATCGAGTGGGTGGTTGAAATTGAGTGGCTAGTCGAAACCTAGTCTAGTCAACTCGATTAGTTTGACCGAGTTGATTTCAAAAGGGCAAGAGGGTTGGGAATTTTAGACAGAGTTTTTGAGCTCCTAAAATCATGAAAATTTTAGGGGACTCTTAAGACATAGAGAAGATCCTTTTGAAATTTTTCCAGGGTTTTTCATGCAATATATTTTCTCTATAATTAATTGAAGTTCCTGCTTTTGAGGTTTGACTTTTATTTTACTACTTTAACTGGTTGTTTAGAATTAGTAATTAAATTCAAAAAATTATAAAATTTTGTAAGTGAGTTTCTATGTTGCTTCAGAACCTAAGAAAAATATTTACAAGCACCGTTCACATGATTTGTTTGTATTTTAAATTCAAACCAAATTTTAGTATGCATATAAACTGGAACTAAATAACCTCCAAAAATTCTAGAAAATTCCAAACAAGCACATCAGAGAAATTGATTCCATCTAAAATTGTAATATCCCGAGAGTCGTTTAGAGAGAACTTCATTCAATTTTGAATTTCTTCTCTCAGTGTAATATTTAACCAGCGAATAATGGAATTAAAAAGGGGTTTTTTTGGTGAAATCTCGCCTACTTGGGCCATGGGCCGCAGCCCAGAAGGCCCAAGAGGGGGGACCGGCCATAAGGCGGGGAGGCGCCACCCTCTCCTCCTCCCAACCCTAGCCGCCACTAGCACCTCCCCCTCCATCTCTTCCTTCCTTGGCAGCCGCCACCTCCTGCCCTCTCCCTCCCCTGGCGCCTCCACCTTCACCTCTCAAGACGAACCCTCCATTGCTGCCATCTCCCGGAGGATTCCCTGCTTTTGGCCAGCCGCAACGAGGAAGAAGAAGAGGGGTAAAGAGGGGAGGAAGGAGGAGAAGAGGAGAGATTATCTTCGTGGGTTTTCTTCAGCGTCTTCCCGAGGTTCTACAAGGGCGGTGAGGCATCGAGTTTAGGAGCACCTTCGTTTCCTCCTGACGCGTCACAACGCGGAAGGCAAGTACTTCGATATTCTTAAGATTTGTGAATGCTGAATGTCTGATGTTCGTATTGTGATCTTTTTATGATACATGAGAAGATTCAATGTTTATGCTCCTTTCATATATGTTGTTTCCATGATTAAAGATGTTCTCATTCATTATTCATATTTCATACCATGCACCTCTTGTCATGTTCCATCCACGGGAGTGGATTATAAAGATCCATCAATTCCAGTATGGACACGTAAGACCCACCATTCCAAAGTGGGCAGAGTTGGACCCCCGTATGAAATGTTCTTCATTCAGGATTTGGATCCCCGTGTTTTGTTAAATACAGGCTTAAGTGAACACCGACGAGTGTGTCACTAGCTATACCGGTATAAGCATGTGTGCAGTCCATTCCTTTCATTACATCCATTCATTCATATATTCCTTCGGTGTTATGTTCATAATCTTTAATGATGTTGTCTTATTCATATGTGTTGTATGACCAATACTTGCTGAGTCTCGGACTCATTCTTGCTTTTGTTGTTTAGTTTAGGTGATCCTTGATGATGGCATTTGGGAGGTAGTAGACATGAACTATTCATTCACTTCACCATAATCAAGTTTCAATAATATGATTTGGTTCTTGTCTTTCATTCGTTAATTGATGAACTGTAATACGTAAAGTTAGATGTGGTTGATATCTCTCTCCAAGTTATGGTTGCTTAAGTATTGGTTGTGGTCCTTGATCACCCCTTGAGATAATTATTTGGATTCAATCTTTATTCCTGCCATTGTACTATTAAAGTTGATCTCTTTATGTTCTTAGATGAGTTACGGTTTAAATTCTTCCGCTTGATGGTTTTAGATTAGCTTATTTAGGTGACATCTTGGATTCCGAATAGCCAGGGTGTTACAGTTGGTATCAGAGCGTGCTTTAGGTCCGTGGTAATTAAGTTATTAAAATGACACACTGTGCACAATAGGTGGGGTTTGGGTAATCCATTGCATCCGCATTTCTAGTGGTTTATTTCATCATGTTGAACTGTTTATGTACTACTATTCTTGTTGTTAGTCTAGGATCTGCTATGATCTTCTATATCTATGAATTTACTCTATGATTACTATGAGATGACCTTATATTCATAACTGATTATATTGGTTATGCGTATTGGTAACAGACGTTGAGAAGTTGAGATCGTGGTTATTGTCCTGGGTTTTGCCAGGCTACACCACTGTTCGTGATATGAAAATAGAGAAGTACTTACCCCCGTTCCATAGTTATGTGTTGAGCATGAGTTTTTTTGATGAAGTTGTTGTCTTTCTTGAGCTTGTATCTGGTTTCCTGGTTGTAGTTTCTTGCAGTTGATGAATTTCTTTTGAATGGGGGTTATAATGAAGTGGGCAAGCTCCAATAGGTCCCTAATCGTTCTTTGAAACAATTAGTGTTGTTTCGATTATTGTGATATTTCTGCTCCACGTGAGCATAGTTAAATTGTAAGATTTATCTTTTCACAGAAGTTCTGTTTTACCTCTGATGAAAAATGTAACTCATTTGTTCGCTTGGAATTTCGGTCAGTGGAAGATTTCTTTTGCAAGTTCTTTATTAAGTGTGTGCATTGACCTTGCATATTTCTTTTGGGTTAATTTGAGAGTTGAAGTTTCATGCCTTTCATACGAGAAGGAGAATGTTAAACCCTTTAGTGATGTTTTGTCATACTTTATCTAAGATGTTTTATTTAAAAGAATTATTTGGTATGGTAGGAATTATCAGGTTGGGTTAATATCTTGGTGCAAACCAATGACTCTTAGTTAATGTCTTCAAAAGTGAAGTTAATTTTGCTTTGATAAATATTAACCTTAAATATGTCTTCTATTTGGATACCTGAAGAATTTGTACAAATGCTAGATTCACCTGATTTTGCCAGGCTAAATTGTTGTTATATGTATGGAGTAATGGATGAGGGTGGTCGTATTGACTTCCAAAACTTTGTCTTATAAATATTCCATTGCTGAAGTTTAAAGATATTTCATTCCAATTTCTGAACAAAGGTAGGACTATGAATGCTTCCATGATTAGATAATCATCGGTTGTTAGTATTTATGGTTAGAATGCTATTAGCGTGTGCTATACTGGCGTTGCGCATTAATAAGGGTATATGAGAAAATTCTAATAAGTGATTTAATCTAGTATGTTTAATGAGTTTGTCTTGTACTAGAGTGAGCTTGTTAAAAAGAGGTTTGTTTCAGTTTTGTGGCTTTCGCACTAGGTTTCTTTCCTAGAATAAGTTGTTATTACAATCTTATTTGATGCTGGAGATTTCTATGACACGATTTGTCATGTTTCCTTTAGAATTTTATTGATGTGATAGTACGGCAAATTGATTGTTACCAGGAATGTATGTTATTGGTCTTAATGAAATGTTCATTAATGTGAGGGTAATGTTGATTCTTTTATAGAGAAAGAAATTTGATCGTCTTTCGTGATACTTCTAAAATGATCAAATATCGAGTTTTGTGTTCATGATCTTTTGGGGGTTCCAGCTTTATGTAGTAACCAAAGTTTGTCGAGTAAAGCGTTATGTTGCAAAGTTATAATGGTTCTTCCGTGATGCGAATGCTTTGATCTTGAATGCTCGTTTGTTCTTATCTGTTAAGGTCTGATATTCTCTTCTTGTGAGGCCTATGCTTTCAACTGTGGACTCCACTTATGTTCAATGAGTTCATTGCTTAATTGGTTTTCCCCTTGGTCATGTGTTCATTGCGAGTGGTAAATAATTTTCTAGTTGGTGAAAATCGTTTCCATTTGCCTCTTCCTTTGAGAAAGAATCAACCCATTCTTTTCACGTAGGTCTTTCGAAGTGTTTTCTAATTGTTGTTGTGAGATTGATGTTAATACTTGTAGTAGTTTGATCGCCTTTGGTGATATCATTCAAATGAGAATATTACAAGTTTAGCTTTCGTGATATTTTGGAACTCATGAATCATCTGGTAGCTGAAATCATTTTGAATTAATTAATGTATTGGATTGTCCTGTTGCTTCTTAAGAGGTTCGTGTGAGTTTAATAATAAAGGCTCTTTGGTCTGAGAAGGCAACGTGAGGTTGCAATCAAAGAAAAATTATATTGGTACCTTTAAGAGTAGAATAATCTGCTTGCTTTTTGTGAAAACCCGTAAATAAAAATATTTCGAGTTTGGTGACTGAGATCATTTGGATCTCATGTTTCATGTGTAGTTGAACTATTCTGAGCAAATATGACGTGTTGAAGAATTTTATTGATTCTTAATTAGATCTTTTGGTTTGGACTAAAGACCTTATCTTGTTCGTTGTGGCAAAGTGTTGTGAGTC
The DNA here is from genome assembly GCA_036346395.1 of Hsuehochloa calcarea. NCBI lineage: Eukaryota > Viridiplantae > Streptophyta > Magnoliopsida > Poales > Poaceae > Hsuehochloa > Hsuehochloa calcarea. The sequence continues at coordinate 3,749,476 of CM070616.1, read as the reverse complement.
AAAAGATTAATTTCAGTGTTAAAGGAAATAGTGCAGTAGGAGTATTTGAGAATTTGAGTTAAGTTTTGTAACTTGTGGTTATTTGAATCGTTCCTAAATTTTCTACTCTTTCCGCTCAAGAGATGTCGAGTTTCAATCGCAATGTCTTTTTCTTATCGGTTGTTATTTGCTATTCCCTTTTGAGGAATGTGAGCCCTCAACTGTGAACTCAACTTTCGTTTTCCAAGATCACTATTTTCAGAATATTTACATCGATATTATGTCCCTGTGAATTGTTAAATATATTTATCATCATCCTAAGACCTGGGTGACCTAATCTATCACGCCAAAGACAAAAAGTTTAGAACTTTTACATATGGTTTTCATGGCAATATAAGCTGCGGGTGCCTTAATATTAGTGCAGTATTGCCCACTCCCAAATGAAGGAAGTCGTTCTAATACCCCTTTTACATTTTCTTCACGCTTTGTAATAAGCAGGTATTCCTTACCATACTCTTTTTCAGTCTCTACGTGGAAACCGTTAGCACAAATATCCTTGGAACTTATGAGAGTTCAAGTCAATTCTGGGTACAACAAGGCTTCTTTAATGACCAAAGTTATGCCGCGAGAGTATAATTATGGCACTTCCTAAGTCTATTATACAAGCATCGCTGCCCGCGATTGTCGTAAGAGTACTAGTATTCTTGCTGATCGACTGAAGAATTTTGTCGCTCTCAAGATGCTATTTGTTGTGCCGCTATCAGCTAAGCACACTTCATCCATAGGGCACCACACGCGTTCTAATATAAAGTATTGTATTAATATGTAGTAGGAAGCAATCAACACATAAATAAAATACTTCAAATATTAGAACATATCATGCTATTATTAACTGAGTAAATGAATGAATAAAATAATATCATTCAACCATCATCCATGCCAAAGTATGACTTATTCCATTTACACACAAAACAAATAACATTTAAAGTCTAAGTGCATTCTGTGCACTAGACTGAGACCACCAAGAAGTTAGAGACTTCAGTTGTTATCTTCTCAGCGGCGAGATACTCTTCCTGGGAAATCATGGCGGTGGCTGCTGCAATATCAAGGGGAGGGGAGGCTGCAAGACTCCATTGGTGCAGACAGCTGCTGCGAGTCCTCCCCCTCAGCGAAGGTAATGTGGGTTTCACGCTGCCCTTTGCAGCCCTTCTTTTTGGCCTGAAAAGCGTGGACGACGTGCTGGGGTTCTTCACAGATCCGTAACCAATGTCCCCACTTGCCACACTTGTAGTAGGTTTGGTCTTGTTAACCATAGGGTTTGTCGTTCCGCTTTGGCTTGTTGGCCTTCTTTTCCTATGGAGTATTTGGCTTGCCTTTCTAGGCTACGACCTTGCTCTTCCTTCTCATTTTCTTCATTATAGGCTTCCTCACCTGGAAGCTCCTATCGTTGGCTTCACGGTCAGGGGAGCTCCCAGGTGGCTGGGCAACGAAATTCTTGTGGAGAACATCATCCTGAGCCTCTGCAACCTGCATAATATCAATCAATTTGGCATAATGTAACATCTCAATTTTCTGAGTTTTAAAAATATTTTGAATAGTTACCATTTGAATTTTTATTTAATTTTATTTAAAGCTTAATATAGACTATTAGCATCAAAATGATCTAATATGATTAATCCCAACATCAACAATTGCCAAAACTATTTTATTTGGATTCTATGTGCTTGAATATATTTTCTAGAATTTTTCTGAGTTCATTTGCTATTTTCTAATTGCTATTTGAACTGAGCCTTATTGTACAACCACAGTTATGGGACGGGTCTAACTTAGTAAGTTATGGAATCTTGACATTGACTACTCAGGTAGATAGGTTAGGCTGTGTGACAGGATGGAAGGTGTGTACCGGTGTGTTTGGGCCACATCTATGAGCAGTTCACCGTTTTCAGATCCAACGGTGTGTGTCGTTCCAAGGGATGTGTGTAAAAATTGGACGGCGGTAAAGCACATCAGGAGTGTCAATGCTTGAGGTGATATTTCTTAAAAGTTTTATTGTGACTAGCCCTGATCCAGTTGATTGCATCTTGTGGGTAAAGTGTACAATCTTTGCAGAGTATTAAATCAATCTATTCGAATAGTCGCGTCCGCGGTCATGGACATTGCTCAGTGATTTCACACATGGAGTAGATTTTCATAAAATATTTGGGAAGGGAGCTGTGTGATCTAAGTCATATGACTGTGTCAATAACTTGTTTAGACTGTGTGTTTTTGTGAAATCAAATGATAAAGTAATATTGTTTATTTATTTTGAATTATATTTTCAATCTATTATTTGTGTTCAATTGCAAATGTTGTATTTTTTTTACAAAAGAACCACAGAAGCCTTTCCTTTGGAATATGCCATCATCTATTAATTGCATTCTATTGTATGACTTGCGAGTACGGTTGTGTACTCATACTTGTTTCAAACAATCAACAGAAGTGGGGGAGTCTTCACCTACATTTGAGGAGGAGTTCTGCGAAGGTGCTGATCGTTAGGGTCTTGATCCCAGTCAGTTGCCTGTGGTGAATTGATGGGATTCCGCTGAAGTTTATTTTCATTCTGCTGCTGCTATTTATTTATTGTCAGCCCTGCGTGGCTTAATAAATGGGAACTCGACCATAAGGTCAAAACCATTATTTGCTATTCAAATTAGTCGTTTATTCTATTAATCATCTTGTGTGGATCAATATTCATCTATGTTGATACTGTGTACACTAGCGTGATCCTGGACTAGTGCAGAATACACAGAGGGTCCAGAATTGTATTTTTAGGTCTCGACACATACTCCTTGTACCCGTCTTGACGATAGTTTCACGCGGACTGCACAACATTGGGATGGAAGGTGGAGAACGTCTTCTCAATCTTCTGCTTATCTGTGACTTGCCTGCCACAGAGTTGAAGATTGGTACATATCCTGTGTAAGTCAGAATTGTATTCTCCCACAGTCTTGAAGTCAGCAAACCTCAGTCGGATCCATTCCTGCTTTGTCTGAGGATGTATGGTGTACTTTAGCTTTTTGAATCGCTTCTTCAGTACTGTCCACAAGGCTAGCGTGCTCTATTGTGACAATAATGGAGCCATTGCGCAGGCTAAGGAGCCGAGATCCCATCAGAAGTCCAAACACATACTCAGGCGTTATCATCTCCTTCGCGAACTGGTCGATAGAGGAGATGTTAAGATATGCAAAGTTCATACGGATTCAAATGTTGCTGATCCATTGACTAAGCCTCTTCCTCAGCCTAAGCATGAGGCGCACACAAGAGCTATCGGTATTGGAAACTTAAATGATTGACTCTAGTGCAAGTGGGAGACTGTTGGAAATATGCCCTAGAGGCAATCATAGAGATGATGATATTTCATTATGTTCATGATTTTGATAATATGTTATCGTATTCCATGAATGAATCATTTGTTATAGATCAATAAGTATGTGACTTGTTGACGAAACTCTTTAATTTATATGATGTCATTCTAAATGTATCCCTGGTCGGAGGTCACTGGCCGGAACACCAGTGACTATGTGACTAGCACATGTATTGATTGATGACCTGGTTTTACCAGTCATAGATATGGAGATATCGAATCAATAATGTGAGCACATGTTAGAGAACATGGTGTTGGATAGACCCATCATTGAGACACCATTGAGATTGTTATGAATCTTTGTGTCATTAGTTGGTCTCAAGTAATGATGATGTATAATCCTTAGACCTGAGATCAGTATGGTTTCCTACACGTGTAATAGCACTCTTAGGGGTTGCCAAATGCTACTCCGTAACTAGGTAGTTATAAAGGTAGCTTTCGGGTATGCTATGAAACATGCGAAGGAATGTGACTGGTCGAGATGGGATTTGCCCCTCCTAACATAACAGGAGAGATGTCTCTGGGCCCCTCGTGGTGATCGGATAAAGAAAGTGCATGGCCATGCCACTAGTGGTCGAAGTGTCGACCACATGATGTGATCCGACACTCGATCGAGAAAGTATTGAACAGTCCATGGATGACACATCATCTCACCTGGAGTTCAACCAGACATCGTGAGGCAAAGGGAGAATGCATGAGTAGGTCGCTTAGTTTGATCAGTTCGGACTAGTCGTATGGAGATACGTCTTTGGTCGTAGGCGGTCAAGCGTAATCCTGAATGGTAAGAACACGGTCGTAAGGAGTTCTGAATAGTCGTGACCAATTACAACTGGTCGTATAGAGATCTGAGTGGTCATAAGTGATGAGGACCTGATCATAGATCATATTACATCAAGGTTCGTCCGATATATTCAATGTGTCTTTGGGAATCGTTATGTGCTGCTAGGTACCGCTAACGACTAGTGATCGGAAAAGAGTTTCCGAGTCATAACCGATTACACATGAACCTGTGGGGTCGCACACTTAAAGGGCAAGGATCTGTTTTGGATGGTGATCCAAATTCGTATAGGCCACGAGTTCCTAATGGGCCTCAGGTACGAGACCCATCATGGATGCCCATATAAAGAGGGGCGATGGCATGGGGTGATAAGATAGAGAGGATGATCTTTGAAAGAACTCCTGAAACCCTAATAGCCACGCCTTCTTTACCACGCTGCCGGAGCTAGCACTCCAGTGCGTGGTGATCCTGCCCCGTACGTGTGGATACCTCGGAGGTGTTGTTGCGAAGCATCAGCACTAGGACGATCCGCGACTTGTGTTGATCACCGGAGTCGGGAAGAAGTCGCGTGGTGGGTACGACCACTCGAAGAAGCAGAAGCGCATCGAGTACGACTACTCGAAGGAGGAGACGCGTCGTGAGTACGAGTACTACTGCATCAACTCGCTACAACGACTCTACTTCCGCTACGAGTCAGCGTGTCTAGCGGTAATCTAGTGATCTATTACTTGCGGTGGTTCCTTGGTTGTGCGGAAAATTTTTGTTTGTGCTATCGTAGCATTGACGCGTTACCCAACACAGCCACTGCGTGGCACACATAGTGTCCGAAGCTCCCGAGTTGCCGATCTTTGTCGGCGAAGACCACGAGAAGTAGCTCCTTGGTCGAGCAAGCGGTGGGCTAAGCGACAAGGTGAGGAGTTGGAAGCTATAGTGCAAATGATGGATCAGTAATCTCGGGACTACAATGCATTGTCAAAAGATAAAGGATCCGACGACGAGGATGTTGTGGACCAGCTAGTGGTTCCATCCGAGTGGAACACGTACCAATTCGACAACCTCGTTATCGACGAAGGCTCCTGTGTCCTGTGGGAGTACGACTAGAGCGAGGTCAAGCAAAGAGCTGTGTACAAATGCAAGAGGTCGTGCAGGAGGCGGTCAAATTCTGAGCCTTATCAGTGCAGCGCACATTCACAGTCGTCAAGTCTAACCCAAGATGCTACGATGTGACGTGAAGTGCGAAATGGAGGGATGCCCTTAGCGAGTGCACACACTGCAGTTTAAGTGGGACACCTACTGAAAGTTCTCTATAGTGGTCCCACACACATGCGTCATCGTTGATTCAGTGCAGTCCCACATAAACCTATCATCAGGCTTCATCGCTAACCTCATGTACAGTGAGATCGTGGATAATCATGATTTTGAGCCACGAACCATCATTCGTGCGATTGAGGTAAGGTTTCAGTATACAATCAGCTATGCCTAGGCCTGGAGGGAAAAACAGAAGGTAGTGGAATCAAGGTTCGACACGTTCGAGGATTCCTACCACAACCTCCTCAGGCTACTCCGAGTCATACCAGACAGGAATCCAGGCACTCATGTTGATATTCAAGATGCCACACATCCGAAGTGAACCGATAAGAGGGTACTGCAGCGAGCATTCTTCGCCTTTGGTCCATGCATCAATGCATTTCGGCATTGCCGTCCAATCTTGTGTGTAGATGACACATTCCTGACTGGAAAGTACAAGGGCCAAATACTGAACGCAATAGCGACAGACGGCAACAATCAAGTTCTTCATGTGGCATTCGCTTTCATTGAAAGCAAGAACACTGACAACTGATTATGGTTCCTGAAGAATATAAGGATTTCTATTGTATAGGGCCGTCCAAAGATATGCATCATTCATGATCAGCATGCCGGCCTACTCAGTGCAATAACCCAGCTACAACACGGAGATAATGAACCATTTGCATGGGCAGATCGACAGAGCAGGTGGTGCATGGGGCACCTGTGGGCAAACTTCTATAAGCAATTCTACAATAAGGACCTGATGAACTTGTTCAAGCGGCTGTGTAACCAGAACCAGCAGCGGAGGTTTGAAGCACTCTGAAATATTCTGGATGAGCAGACCCAGACGCACAGAAGAGAGAATGAAAAATGCCACCCCAAACGCTGACCAGGCCCCCGAAGTATTGGAACGGCTACCCACAGATGGTCCCAGTCTGACAAGGAGGACGAGGGTGCAGGTGAAATGCTTCTTGAACTGGATTGAGCACGAGTCTAAGGAGAAGTGGCCGCTGTTGTATGACAGGGGTGGTGCTCGATATGGTGTCATGACAACCAATCTAGTCAAGGCTTACAGCTGGGTCATGCACAACATAAGCTGTCTCCCTTTGGTTGGTATTATAGAGGAAATTCTCCATGGTACGACAAACTACTTTGTTGACCGAAGCAACAATGTGTCGCTCATCATGGCAAATGACAAAGTACTCTACTCCGCTATAATCACCAAGTACATACAGGAGAAGAGCAAGAAGGGTGATATTCATCGGGCATTCAAGATGGGCACAAGGGGGCTTCGCTTCGAGGTAATATGTAGGGATAAAGGATACCGCGGTACGAAATAGGAGAGGATTACCCACGAGTGCACGCTACACCGCGCTAGTCGTGTATGCACTTACAACACGCGCCCTTTGTTCGTCCAGGGCCACAGCACGCCTTGCAAGTTTGCGGATCTCTTCCCATTGCTTTTCTATCTTAGCGAGATTGTGTTGAAGATGCAGGAGAACCCGCCTTGGAATGAGTAGTACTTATAGGCCGAGGTAGCCCTGCGTACACGGCTGAATTGTAATTCGGTTGACGGAAATTTGCGTCTGCGAGGCAGTGCTACGCAAAGCTATCTTATTGGGTCATGTCTGTGCGCAAAGCTAATTCGTTGGGCCACGTCGTTGCGCAAAGCTGTCTCGCTGGGTCACGTCTCTGCGCAAAACTGACTCGTTGGGTCACGTCGCTGCGCAAAGCTGTCTCGTTGTGTCATGTCGCCAGGTGTAGGGAGAGGGTGATGCGGGGTCTGCACGCCAAAAAGAGATAATGAAATACTATACTAGCATTACTATAGTTGTACAAAAATTAATATTTACATAACATGACTTGACAAATATCTACTGGTGGCTCCCTCTTGGGGCGTACCCCGCGTGTCGCCCCCGACCGCACCCAGCGCTAGTGCGAGTACGACAAAGGGTCAGGCGGCCGATGTACCCGACCAGCGCGAGGAGCCGGAGGTGGTGTCACGACGTCGAGCTCCTGCATCGGTAGGGTCGGCTCTGGCGCACCTGATAGCTAAGAAGCCCCTGCGGAGGCCTAGTCCTGGGGGAAGTAGAAGTCCTCAGCGATTATCTCGTCGTACGACAAGTCTGCTTCATCTCAATGGGGTGCACGACCTATGAAACATTACGTTACACATTCAATCATGGGAAAACCACGAAATAGGATGTTACGAAATCAAGCAAGGTAGTCATACATGGGGGCACGAAGGCAGCCGTATATTGCTGGAACTGAGGACCTACAAGAGAAGATTACCGTTAGTAACTAGTGGGGTTCGAAATAAAGAAGCGGAAGTGAATGTGTCGTGCTCACCTGCAAACTATCTCGAGGAGCTCCCACCACGGTGCCACGAGGACCTGCCCGTCACGTCCGGGGGAGGAGCCCGTGGCCATGAGCCACCATGGCTGCCCCCTCGTCCACGCACTGGTGGGTCCACCAGATCTCTCAGCATGCGACAAGTCACAATCTGGATCCCTCGCATCAACTTCTCCGTGATGCGCTGTTAGATCCCTCTGATCCCCCCCAAGTGACAACTGCTGCGTGGAGGTTGTCAACTCGAGGATCTCTTGGTGTAGATCTATCTGCACACGTAATCAACAAGTTTGAAACCTAAATATAGCAAATTAAATATGAAGTATCGACCATTGAATACGTACCATGCAGTGGAATGCGGAGTCTGGATGTGTAGGGTACGTGTCGGACATCGCAGTCTCGTGTTGTGGTGGGTCGACCACGACCCAGACGCAGCGAAGCCTCGTTCGACTGGCGTACCACTCCATGTACTCCCCAGGGTCATAGTGAGCATCCTCCAAGACGACGTCGGCGTATGCACTGAGCCAGCCCTCAACCCAAGGGAACATCTACTCTGCCCAAGTGGTAGTACCACATACTCCCTTCCTAGTGTACATGTGGACGATAAGATAATTATTTGGTATGTATGTAATACAGATTGTACTAAAGAATTAAAGCACGAACTTACTCATGGACGTGGGTCAGCAGCCGCTGCACCCAGGGGGCTGGGACCCGCTGTCGCAGACTGAACTGACGCATGACCCAAGCCACCTGGTATTCCTCCACGAAGATCTCGTGCACCAAGGCCATCAGCGTGTACCAATACATATAGTCTCACGTGCACAGGCTGGACAGTTCTACGGGCGCGTGCAGAACCCCTCTCTTGAGTGTATGGTTTCCAGATGACGTGGTTATCCGTCAGCTGGTCAAACATCGTGATGTAGTTCGGGTACGATCCCTGCGTGGTGATCGGTGTGTACGTCACCTGTGGAATAGACCAAAGGAAAAATTAGTACACGAAATTATGATTGCATTATGAGAAAATAATAATTTTTTAAGAAACTAACCCGTCAGCGGCACCACACCGTGCCCATAGTCGATCGGTCCACGTCGTCATCCTCGGCGTACAGGCTGACTGTGTATGCTCCCAAGTCCAGCTGTGGATGTCCGATCTGGAAGCGCTCGAAGGACAACAGTTGCAAAAGTAGCGGGCATCTTAAGAGTATGGAGTTGTCCTGGGATCGACGGGGAGTAGGGCTAGATCTCGTCCACCGGCCAGTCTGCGAGTTCACGTGTGTAGTGGATGTAGTGCTTGTTGACGCTGTCGTCGTGGGACCCCAGTAACATGACCCACCCAAATAGCGACAGCAGGTAGCCCTCGAAGTGCCTCCTCACCGTCTCGTCGGGTCCGTCTTCCTCCATACACTCGGGCTGCAAGAAGACATACACGTCAGCAAGCTTCACAAACGAATTAATACGAGAGGATAATAGTTATGAAGACTTACGGGCTACTGAACTCGTGGTAATCACTGCCCGACGATAGCACATCTTGTAACCTCGCCATAAACTCCATGCGCCACGTGGGCGAGATCTCATACACTGCCATGGGGAAGCCTGTGCAGGGCAATCTGGTCAGAAAGTTCACGTCCTGCAGTGTTAGCGCCATCTCCCCGCACGAAAGGTGAAACGTGTGCGTCTCCGGACACCACCAGTCGACCAACGTCGTCAGTAGTACCTGGTCATATAGAAAACGCCTGGACGTACGACCAGGACCGCGGTCCTGGTCGTCCTCCCACATCGCCTCCGCCATCTGTAACATCCCAATTTTCTAAGCTTTAAAAATCTTTTAAGTAGTTGCTAGTTGAAAATTCACCATTTGGATTTTATTTGAATTTAATTAAAAGCTTAATATGGACTTTAAGGATTAAAGGATTAAATGTGATTAATCCCAACATCAATAATGTCCAAAAAGTATTTTATTTGGATTCTACGGGCTTGTATATATTTTTCAGATTTTTCTGGAATTTTTTCGAGTTGATTTGCTATTTGCATTTTCTGGTTTTGCTAAAAAGAGAAATCAATTAAAATTCCCTGTGAAACTTGCTGGGCCGAGTACTATGCATTGACCATTGTGTGGCCCGACCCGCTCCGCCATGTGACCCGCCTACCCTCGCCCGATGTCCGACTCGTGCCCTCCAGCGCTGATCGGACGTGCCCGCACGACCCCGCCTTTCCCCGCTGGATGGTCGCCGTGTGGTCTCCGCTCTGATCTCACTCGCGCTCGCGCTCGACCTCTCCCTCTGCCAAGTGGGGCCCCTGAGGAGTCGTCGTCCCCGCGGACTCTTCTTCCCCGCGCGTCGCCCGCCCTCGCCCGCCATTGCTGTTCTCCCGAGCTCGTCCGACAACAGAGATTCTGTTGAGATTTCTTCACGCTGACCCCACCAAATCGCAGCCTTATCCTTACCATACTCATCCCCAACCAGATCAATCACCGAATCGGCTTCAATCTCCCCAAATCGCGGAATTCCCGATCGTCCCCGAAATGGACTCAAATTGGGGCTTTCCATCCTCGTTGTCCCCCGGTCCTATAAATACCCCCTAGGGTTCCCCTCTCCCTCCTCATCCCAGAGCCCCAGCCGATTGCATCTCCCTCGCCCCAACGCCGCCGCAATTGTCGATTTTCCAATTGTCGCCGTCGTCGCGATTTCTTCATTTGCGTCGCCGCCGTTGTCGCCCTGCCCTCGCCGACCTCACCATCGTGCTCAGCAGGACTTGAGCCACCTCGGGCGTGCCTCCTCGTCGCCGGAGCACCGCCACCGCACTCGTCCGACAACAGCCGCAACCCCTCCACTGCTTTAGCCTCGCCGCCGGTAAGGGCACCATCAGGTGCGCAGTAGTGTAGGCAACCCTCTGGTACCCTCCACCGCCAGCGAGTCACCGCTGATCGCTGGAGGCCCTCGGTCCCCGAGCGCCGCCCGTCGTCGTCTAGATCAACTGCCAGCGTCCGCGTTTGCGTGTCGGCCGCGTGGCGCCCGGTCATCGCAGCATGTGCGCCGCGTGGCCCAGTCCACCGCGCCAGCTCTCCCTCGGCTCGGTGAACTTAGTTCACCGTGGGCCGAGCCACTGACATGTGGGGCCCAGATGTCAGTTTATTTTTAAATTAATTCTTTTTCTCGACTGACGCAAGCATTGCGCAATAATCCCATTTCCTTTATAAAAATAATTCGAAAATTAAATTAAAATCCAAAAATTAGGGTTTTAATTATTTTCAATCTTCTAAAGCCCATAACTTTTGCATCCGAACTCCGATTAAGCCCATTCAAATTTCTAAATTCATATAAATTGAAGCTCTATTTAATGGTGAATTTTATTTGATTTTTGGAGATTATTTTGCCTCTGTTATTTACTTGTTTTTGTTTATTTAGCCTCGTTTTCGAGTAGACGTCGATACTTGGGGAAATTTTGGAGAAGAAGGAGCATATCAAGATCAAGACCAGTACCAAGACTTATTTCAAGGTAAGTTATACCTTTGATCATGTTGCATCTAGTTTTCAAATTACTTTGTTTTAAATTATTGTATTTTATTTTAAGTATTTTTTTAAATGCTTTTGGGTGTAGTTATTAATCCAAATTGTTATGTCCACTTTGTCAATTGTATGTCATATTCTTTTGTCACCCTAGATTGGTTCATTATTAGTTGGAATTATTGTAGCACCAACGTGGATTGGTTAGACACGAGTAGATTGCTTAGTCGTGCCACGAGTCATCATTTCATGTGAGTCGCAAATATAAATTTGACTAATGAAATATGAAACTGTGTGATAAAACTGTATGTGTTGTGTGCTATTACTCGTTGATGGCATGTGTTGCACTTAACCAACAGGGTGGGAAAAGATTTACACTGAGGCAGGTGGTTGATTCTGTGTGATTGGTGGAGCTGTGTGCTGGGATCATTAAACTTTGTGGCTTAGATAAAAACTAGAAGTCTTGCTTTGGTCAATTAAGGACTTAACTTTATGCGCCATTGAACTGAGCCTTACTGTACGACCACATGCCTAGTATGGGCTGGGCTTAACTTAGTAAGTTATGAAATCTTGACATTGACAACTCAGGTTGTAAGATAAGCTATGTGATGGGTTGGAGGTGTGAATCTCACATCGCGGGACGGTTCGCCGTATCCTTGTCCAACGATGTGTATCGTACCAAACGCTGTGTGTATCGGTTGGACGACAGTAAAGCACATTGGGATTGTCAACGTTTGAGGTGAAGTTTCCGAAAGGTTTTGTTATGACCAGTGTTGGCCACACTGATTGTATCGTGTGGGTAAAGTATACAACCTCTGCAGAGTGTTTAATCAATCAATTCGAATAGCCGCGTCCTCGGTCATGGACATGCTCGAGAATTTCACACAAGGGGTAGTTTTTCATAAAACCATTGGGAAGGGTCAGCTATGTGAGATAACTTGTGCAGCTGTGTAAATAACTTAATTAGGCTTTATGTCCTTTGTGAAATCAAATGTTAAACTATTATTATTTATTTGTTTTGAATTATATTTTCAATCTATTATTTGTATTCAATTGCAAATGTTGCATTTCTGCAAAAGAACTATAGAAGTCATTTCTTTGAATAAGCCATCATCTATACATTGCATTCTGTGGTATGAATTGCGAGTACGGTTGTGTACTCATCCTTGCTATAATCAATCAACAGAAGTGGAGGAGTCATCATCTGCTTTTGAAGAGGAGTTCTACGAAGGTTGATCGTTAGGGTCTCGATCCCAGTCAGTTGCCTGTGGTGAATTGATGGGATTCCGCTGGAGTTTACTTTTGTTCCGCTGCAGTTTATTTCTTTATTGTCAGCCTTGTATGGATTAATAATTATAAAACTCGACCTTAAGGTCACAACAATTATTTGTTATACAAATTACTCGTTTATTTAATATTTCGTTGTATGGAATTGATATTTCATCGATGTTACCACTGTGTGCACTAGTGTGATCCTAGACTAATGCAGTATACACAGAGGGTCCAGATTTGCATATTTGTGTCCCGACACCATCCGTGCCAGCTAAAGGAGGCTTACTGCCCTCAACCCGCGTCGGGTCAGATTATGAACGATTGTTAGTCCACATGTAGTAGTCAGGCCACAAATAAGTATTCGAAGATCGCAATAGCACGTATCTCGACACCCAGCTTAGGTGCAACCTCCATGCTCGATGGGAGTGCGCGGCCTGCAGCGCCAAGCTCAATTGGCGCCTCGCCTTCCGGGGAGGATGGTGCAGAGGCGACTACGGTGATGTAGATCAATCACCGGGTCAAGCAACTCGTACGACCACTCAGTAGCGTGGTTTGGGTCCACCATACCTGAAAATTCAGTGCATACATTGTAAAGACTATGAAATATGTAATAAGGTAATTGAAAGCGACATTAGCAAAATAATTATCAACCATAAATAGAATCCAAATTTATGTGACATGTCGTAAAGCTACGATTACGCTCTACCTACCCTACAGAGCTAAATAATGCTAGGATTATTTCGATTAGGCTCTACCTACCCTAATTAGCCTCTACCTACCCTAATTAGCTGCTCCGGATTTTCCTTGTAATTTTAAAATATATCATGCTATTTTTCTGGTTATAAATTAATTCCCGACATTAACAATATAATTACTGCGCACAAATAGGGAGCTAAATAAAGTTGCGATTAATTCGATTAGGCTCTACCAACCCTGATTAGTTACTCTAGATTTTTCTTTCAAATTTAAAATGTGTTGTGTTATTTTCCTACTTAAAAATTAATATTCGGTATTAACAATATAATTACTGGGAACAAATGGGGAGCTAAATAAAACTGGTATTATTTACATTACGCTCTACCTACCTCGTACACAGCTCGAATGATGTACTACATAATTGGACTGCATTTATCTAATTACTAAATTCTATGTCGATATTTTTATTTGCTAATCGACAATGTTTTAACATAACGTACAAAGTTCCAAAAAAAAATATACCTGCAAGATGGCCGATTGGATCCGATGCTCTGTCTATGCCTCCTCCGCGATGAACTGGCATAGCTTCGCTACCTTTCTTATCTCCCTCTCCTCCTCTCTTTTTGTTTTTTTCTGAAATTAAAATGAGGTTTAGAGTGAATTTTTGGGAGTTTTATAGCTGGATTCATATCGCTAGTTCAATTGGCGACAGGTGACTATTCAACTTTCTATCGCCAGTTGAACTGGGACGAAGTTTGACCAATGACGGTGGGGGGCGGTACTGTCGTCGATTAAGCGACAACAGGATTACGCACCAGATTCAACCGTGGCAATGACCCATTTTGTTATTTTTTAGGCTGATTATTTATTTTTATAATTTTTTATAAAAAAATTATTATTTTAAAAAATCGCAAGCAACTTGACCGACGTCAGGCAAGAGAGAGTTTCAGGTCAGAATATTAGAACGCTGGTAATAGGATAATGATAGAAGCAGGTCTAATCCATCCAACGCTGGCTAGGCTTCACCTTTCCAGTTCGGTGTATACGTGGTTCCGCTAGCTGCTTTTCCCGCTAGATGTTTTGACTTCCCAGTTTCCACTCGTACGGACTTCGATATTTTTCCCCCCAAACCTTATATGCTCTCCTCATTCTATAGCCACAACAAAATCAAAATGGATCAAGTGCCTTCGTAAGAAAGAATCTAGAAAGAGGAAGGGAATCCCACATGCTCTCTTCTTTCATCTTCATCTCCCTCATGTCTGTGATCCCTCTCTAAGCGGCCACGCCATAGATATCTCTCTCTTTCCTCCACCCAGGGGCGGAGCCTAATGGGAGAACTGATGTCATAGGACACCGGATCAAAAAAAAATAGCAGAGATTAATATATATATATATATATATATATATATACACACACACACACTATGTTGCACCCCCTAATTCAAAAGTTGTGCACCCTAGTTCAGCCCAACCTCCGGTTAGATGATGTATTTTGCCAATATTTGCCACATAAATTACTATTTAGTACATTATTGCTTGAAAATTATATATGTTGTTATATGTATTCTGAAATAGTGATCCCGGCCATTTTCATTCTAGTTCCGCCTCTGCCTCTACCAAGACAAAGCACCCCCTCCCAATGAGGCTGGCGTCGAGGGCAACCATCCCGCATGTCCTCGAGGGCGTCGTCGACTCTGCTACTGCCCCTCAGGCCTCCGCTGTGATGGATGCAAAGGCGCTATTGCCGTCACGACGTCATGGTGCTCCGCCTTATGCAGGCACTGGTTGTGTCCTCCTCTGGTATCCTAGTTGCAAGCATTTTATGGATTTGTTGCAACAACTTTCTCAGATTGTTGCATGTGTTTTATTTTATTGCAACATGTCTTCTCAAATATTGTAGCAATAGAAATTTTGTTGCAGTTGAGTTGCAGATTTGTCGTATAAGTTTTGTTTTGTTGCAGTTGAGTTACAGATTTGTTGCACAAGAATTTTTCTGTTGTAGTGGGTTTGTTAGATGGTGGATCATTTGTTGTTGCGATTGTTATGATTTTTACTGCATCTTGAGAGTGAATATTGCAGTGTTGCAATACAGTATATTTTATTGCATCTAATGATGATTTGTTGCGGGTTTCCTAACTAATTGTTATGCCTCCCCTATTTTTGTTAGGTTAGATCGGATGGCTAAAATCGATCTTTTTATAAGTTAGATCCGATAGTGGAGATGAGTGTACGACAAGGGGTTTTCTTTCGTATGATCGCTGGTTCTACGCAGGCTAATACTACCAGGGAGGTTAGCTAGGAGCCTAGGACAACACTAACGTTTGGAAGCTAGAGAGTGAAATTAGTTTTTTTCGATGACCAAATGGAGCTTGTGAGGAGATGGGACCCATCATGAATGACTTATTGTGCTGTCTTCAAAAGTGAGAAGTATTTGGGATAAAGCATATTGAGAGCTGGATCTGTAATATCGACTACTAACTATAAATCTATTACAATACACCAAGGTTTGTGAAATTTAATTTTATATTAAGCACTAATCAAAAGGTTAAGTGGCTCGGTGTCTTGCATGCGTCACTGCAAATAACGTGTTTGGTCCTGTTGAATTACACTAACACCCATTTGGCTGCCTAGAATTGAATCTAATTCATTCAATTGGATTCCAAATCCTATTCAAATTCAAACCAATTCAAAATCCTATTTTTTTCTGCTTGTGTGTCATTCGAAATTCTATAAGACCGTGGGGCCCACCTGTGCACCTAAGTCCGCCGATGTACACATAGTAGCTTCTCTACATGCTAAATCATCTCCAACAATTTTCAGACAATTTCGTGAAAAATATTACAGTGTGAACGCGAGATTAAAATTCCAAATACCGAAGTTTTACAAAATCATTCTCTACAAGGCTGTGGGGGCACCTGTCCACCTAGGCTCGTCAATGTGCACAAATTAGTTTCTCTACACACTGAATCATCTCCAATGAATTTCGGTTGATTTCGTGATAATTTTATGGTGTGAATGCGTGGTTGAAATTTCAAATATCAAATTTTTACTTAATCTTGTACAGTAAATCCCAGATAAATGACACGGTGTCAGTTAATAATTCCTTCTAGCTCTATCATGCCTCCTGGCGTTGTCATTGGAATCAATAATTCAATTATAGGTGGCAGCCAAACAGCTACATCATCAGAATTGAATTCCAATTCCACGATTCCAAGGCCAATACCGTGTAGCCAAATGGGTGTAACATCAAAAGTGCAGAGACGCCAGTATTTTCATTTTTTAAAAGAAAATAACTCAATTTTTCTTATTAATATGACCAAAAAAAAATAACCGACAAAAAAATGCAAAAGTAATATTATATCGTCAATTCATTTGGCGATAGGGCTATGTCGCTAAATAAATCGGCAACATGAGCTTCCCATCAAATTGTCACTAATTCATTTGGCGCCAGGACCATATGGCTGAATCATTTGGCGATAGGGTATTATTTGGCCGATAGTCTTGTCGCTGATTTATTTGGTCGATAGGCTCCTGTCGCTAAATCATTTGACGACATAATTCCCGTCGTCAATTGAGTTGACAGAATCATTGTCGCCGGTTCATTCCGCGACAGATTGTTATTTTTTGTAATTTTTTTTGGCAGCTATTTATTTTTATCATGTCACTAAAATGGCGAGTCATTTTGAAAAATAATTTCTTATATATTCCCACACCGATGGGACATGCGGATAGTTGGATCAGTAATACATTAATTTGTACTGCCATTAATAACATTACTATAACATAGTTGGATCAGTACTACATTAATTTGTACTGCCATTAATAACATTACTATAGCATAGAGTACTATATTAATTTATACTGTCATTAATAATATTACTATAGCATGGCTATATATAACATGGACATGATAGCATAATACTGAGACTAATACATAATCTAATATCGTTAACCCTAGCTCAATCGTTGAACACCACAAACAAAAACTAAGATGCGGAAGCTTGAGTATTACCCGAACTTGAAGAAGCCATAGGAGCGATAGATCAGTCGATGTAGAGGTCGTTGCGTGTGCTGCCGTCGGGGTCGGCGCGGATCTGAGCGTCGGGGCTTCGGTTTGAGTCACGGGAGGTAGTAGTGAAGGCGATCCGGTGGCGTCGGTCGATCCAAATGGCCGTCGGTCGGTCTCGCGATGTCGTAGTTTAGGTCTTCGTTCTCCTCAGCACTTCGTTACAGATCGGGTGTGTATAGGGATGTTTCTGAGTTTTGAGACTAAGCCAAAACCCTGCCGTATCCCTTCTTTTTATTTAGCGCTAGAGGAGACCGGGACCGAAACCAAAAAACCGTTGGAAACGCCCCCGATCAGGGCGCGAGGTGGAGACGTGGTCTCCCTGAAATCTCGGGTTGTTAGCCGAGATCAATTCTAACATTCTCCCCTTTGATCGTCAGGCTAACATCATAAGTCCATCCTCAAATGAAAAAGTGTACCAAGGTAATGTGTCGCATGACCAATGAAGTGCCATACAACCTCAGTACCTATAGTATACTATCTCATTTTAAAATGGATATTCATAATACTTAATGGGAGTTGGTTTATTTTAAGGTCCTTTATCCGAATCGAGGCTTTCCAATAAACCCATGCAAGCAACATGATCACGAAATATATTGGGTGGTAAGCCTTTAGTAAGCGGATCCGCAAGCATTGACTTAGTACTAATATGCTTGATACTAATGGTTTGATCCTGGATTCTATCTTTCACAACATGATACTTAATGTCAATGTGTTTGGCAGCACCACTTGACTTGTTGTTACTCGCATAAAAGACTGCGGGTTCGTTATCGCAGTATAAGGTGAGTGGTTTAGAAATGCTGTCAACCACTCTAAGGCCCGGAATAAAATTCTTAAGCCATACAGCCTGCCCAGTAGCCTCATAACATGCCACAAACTCGGCTTGCATCGTTGAAGATGCCGTAGGGTTTGTTTGGAGCTTTCACGAGATAGCTCCTCCGGTGAGTGTGAAGATATAACTGGCGTGGATTTCTTAGTATCAACACATCCCATAAAAATGAATCTGAATAACCAACAACTTCAAGGTTATCGGTATGCTTATATGTGAGCATGAGATGCTTAGTAGCTTGCATATAACGCAAGACTTTCTTAACGGCTTTCGGTGGTCCGGTCTCGATTTGTGATATCGCCAAGCATTCGGTTACAAAAGCTAAGTCGGCGTGTGCTTACTTGAGCATACATAATGCTTCCGACGGTGAAGCGTAAGAGCGATCTTCATCGATCGATTTCATATTGGTTCCTTGGACATTGAAATGTCCCAAACTTATCGCCCTTAACGATAGGAGCGGGTGAGCGAGCATTTATGCATGTTGTATCTCTTTAGTACTCTGTCAATGTATGCCTTTTGAGATAAACTTAATACTCCTTTGGACTGTCGGTGAATTTCAATGCCAAGAGCGTAAGAGGCATCACCGAGATCCTTCATATCAAAATTGGATGAGAGAAATCTTTTGGTTTCAAACGAGCATATCCTTATCATTGCTAGCCAATAAGATATCATCCACATAAAGCACTAAGATGGTGAATTTACTCCCTTGAACTTAACATATATGCGATTATCAACTTCATTTTCCTTAAATCCAAAATTCCTTATAACTTTATCAAATTTGAGGTACCACCGCCTCGATGCTGTTTTAAGCCATAAATAGATTTCTTAAGTCGACATCCCATGTGCTCCTTGCCTTCCACGACAAAACCTTAGGTTGAGTCATGTAAACATTTTCTTGCAAATCGCCATTAAGGAATGCCGTCTTAACATCCATCGATGTAGCTCTAAATCATAATGAGCTACAAGCGCCATAACGATTCGAGCGAATTCTTAGTTGAGACAGGGAGAAAAAGTGTCATTATAATCAATCCCTCTCTTTGTGAGAAGCCTTTTGCTACGAGTCTTGCTTTGAACCTTCGATATTTCCCTTAGAGTCATGCTTAGTTTTGTAGACCCATTTACTGACCTCTTTGTTTTGACTCGTCAGAAATTTCTACTAAGTCCCATACATCATTAGTGCTCATAGACTTTAGTTCATCCTTCATGGCTTCAAACCATTTAGGAGAATATTCACTCATTATTGCTTCCTTATAAGAGGTGGGATCATCTACCTTCCCTATATCATTAATATCCTCATTCATGTAAACAACATAATCATTTGGGATGGCAGATCTTCTCTCCCGCTGTGATCTTCTAATAGGTTCAGCAACTATTGCAGGAGGCTGCTGAGGCGCAGGAGACTGCTGAGGCTCATCATTAGGTATGACATTAGGAATTTCAGAGACCCCAACAGTGGGTGCATCAACAGTATTTGGTACTGGAGGTGCAACCACCAAGTTGAGAATAAAAATCTCGGGATAAGCGGTGAAGGGCGTAAACCGCTTCTCTTCAAGATCAATTTTCCTAGGCTCGTGTCCTCATTATTTTCTAAGAACACAGCATGTCTTGTTTCTACAAACTTAGTTGTTCTATCAGGACAATAAAATCGATACCCTTTAGATCTTTCAGGGTATCCTATAAAATGGCAACTTACTGTCTTAGGGTCTAATTTTCCAATATGTGGATTAAATATCTTAGCTTCAAAGACAACAACCCCATATTCTTAAATATTTCAAACTCGGTTTTCTCGATCCATAATTCATAAGGTGTCTTAGGTGCTGATTTCTCGGGAACCCTATTAAGAATATGTCTTCTTGTCTTTAGTGCCTCCATCCATAAACCGGGTGATAAACTAGAGTAGCTAAGCATGCTCCGTACCATATCCATAAGTGTGCGGTTCGTCTCTCACTACCCCATTTCTTTGAGGTTCACCGGTGTAGAATATTGGGCAACAATGCCATTTTCTGAAGGAACTTAGCGAAAGGGCCAGGAATTTGGCCATAAGGGGCATGTCTCCCATAATATTCTCCCCCACGGTCCGATCTTACCACTTTGATTTTTAGGTTGTGCTGATTTTCAACTTCAGCCTTAAATATCTTAAATTTATCAAGTGACTCGGATCGGTCCTTAATGGGAAAAATATAACCATAACGGGAGAAATCATCAGTGAATGTAATGAAAGAATCAAAACCATCCACTGATGTCACAGGAAAAGGACCACAAATATCAGTATGAATTAACTCTAATAGTCCTGAGCTGCGAGTTGCTCCCTTCTTTATTTTCTTTACGTATTTTCCTTTAATGCAATCAATGCGTTAGTGCGAGTCGAGAGAAATCTAATGGTTGGAGAATCTCTTCCTTAATGAGGCGCTCCATTCTCCCCTCGAAATGTGGCCTAAACGACAGTGCCACAGTTTGAAGAAGTCTCATTATACTTTTTACGCATAGTATCACTCACATTCAAAGAAAACGGTGATTCATTAAGGGAAAGCATATAAAGCTTGTCTTGTCTAACAGCAAGACCAACATTATTTGAATTAAATGTGATAACACACTTATTGTTACCAAAATTACATTTGAATCCATCATCGTCCAATAAAGATACTGAAATTAAATTCCTCCTAATGGAAGGAACAAAAACTACATTATTAAGACGAAGTGTGAAGCCGCTATCTAAGACTAAGGAAAGCAGAACCAAGCGATTCCACTTCGCTTCTTTTCCATCCGCGACTCTAAGACTTCGCTCCCCTTTCTTAGTGTTCTCACGGTATGGAATCCCTGTAAAGAGTTGGTAGCGTGCGATTGCACTGAGTCAATCCACCAAGATTTAAGGGAAAAATTAGTATAAAGGGTTTCATCAACAAAAGTTATAGAATCATTACCCTTCTTAGCGAGCCACTTTAGGAAACCAACACAATCCTTCTGGAAATGTCCTGGCTCTTTGCAGAAGTGACATGCATTCCCACTTGGTGCTTTAGCAGAAGCAACATTGGGCTTAGGTGTATTTTGCACCTTAGGCCCTGATTTATCTGAGTTAGGAGAGTAGTCGACCTTTTCTTGGATTTGAAGTCCCACGAGAACTTCCTTTTGCTAGGACCGCCAACTTGATTCACAAAATCTTTCTTTTCGGCCCTAATCCTTTCTTCCTCCTGGACACACATGGCGATAAGATCGCTCATGCTCCATTTATCTTTCTGAGTATTATAGTTTATCTTAAAAGCAGTGTATTCAGAAGGAAGAGAAGTCATTATGAAGTGGACTAGGAAACCATCAGATATTTCCATGTCCATGCCCTTGAGTTTTCCAGCCATATCAGTCATCATCATGATGTGCTCTCTTATCTTCTTTGGACCGTCATACTTAGTGGATAGAAGCCTCGGATTAATGTCTTGGCATAAACCTTAGTGGAGCCTTTGAATTTCTCCTCTCTCAAGCGGATACTCCTTAGCATTTTCAGAATCTGGGATTGCTCCCCTGATTCCGACTGAGATAGAAGTCTTCATAATCATTAGTGATAGACGGTTAGACCGCTCCCATTTTTCAGCATTATTATCATATATTTTCTTTTTCTCATCGTAATCGTCCTCACCAATGGTGGGAGAAATGGGAGCAGGCACTCTTAGTGCATAATCAAGGTCTAATACTCCAAGGACAACTGAAATTCTTTCTTTCCAAGCGGGGAAATTGCTCCCCGTAAGCTGCTCAATGTTGTCAATTGTAGCGGCAACATTTGAAGCATTCATGGCTGAACATTAAAATACAGGAAAAAATTAGAAATAGCATAAAAGTATTGCATGCAATTAACCCTACGTTGGTCTGATTAATAACATGCAAAAAAAATTACAGCTCTAGTTTATATCACCGTTGGGCAGAAAATAAAAGAACTATAACTATTAATGTGGCGACACATGACTACAAACAACGTTGGTCAGTATGTAATCATGTGTATACATAATGCCAAAATAAATCATAAAATTCTCTAATTAAAATATCTCGTTGGTTCAATTTTAATCAGAGACGGAATTTATACCGAAACATGAGCGATTATCATTAATTGAAACAGTGCACAAAATGAAATAATCATAAAACTTAATCATAAAAGCACTTTACAAAATGGGGAAAAAACTCTTAGCAATTAACATTAGATTAAAACAATAAACAAAATAAATAAATAAAACTTAATCCGAAAATCATTTTTGCAAAATGAAAACGTCACTGTACATCCGTGGACTCGGCCCGGCTCATCATTCTGCGCTCGGCCTGCCACTGTGCGCGCTCACGGCCCATAAGAAAAACGATTCGGCGTTCGGTGGCCGTTGGATCAAAATGAGCGGCTGAGATCGATTGCGCGTCGTCACTTCGTCAGCTCCGATCGAACGCGAGCCGTCGGATGTGATCGAACGGCCGAGAGGCAAAATCGCGCGATATAAAACGGCCGAAAACGCGTAACCCTAACCCTAATTTCATTATGTTCGATTCCTCCGAAAACTCCGCGCGCGGCTCCAAATCCACTTGGCGACGCGCGTGGGTTCGGCGACCTCGGCCGCCGCAAGCGAGCGGCAATGACGGCGGTGGCGAATCGGCATGAAGCGGTGGCACCGCGCGACCCTCCTCGGCCGCAGCGCGTGCGGCAAAGTGTATGCACTGCCGTCGAGTAGAGCCGGTGGTGCCGAGAACGGAGAAGATCCCGATCTCCAAAAAGTAAGTGATCCAACGCCTTCTTTAGCACCGATCCGAGTTTGAGGTTTGGGGTCGGGATTTTGTTAGGGTTTCACTAAGGGTTTCAAAATCCTCCTTCTACTTGCTAACCCGAGTCCGAGACTTAGATTGAGCGAGGCGGATCGGTTGAGACTAATCTAGGGCTAATCGGGTTCAAGATGAGCTAGGGTGGCTCTGATACCATTGATAGCATAATACTGAGACTAATACATAATCTAATATCGTTAACCCTAGCTCAATCGTTGAACACCACAAACAAAAACTAAGATGCGGAAGCTTGAGTATTACCCGAACTTGAAGAAGCCATAGGAGCGACAGATCAGTCGATGTAGAGGTCGTTGCGTGTGCTGCCGTCGGGGTCGGCGCGGATCTGAGCGTCGGGGCTTCGGTTTGAGTCACCGGGAGGTAGTAGTGAAGACGATCCAGTGGCCGTCGGTCGATCCAGTGGCCGTCGGTCCGGTCTCGCGATGTCGTAGTTTAGGTCTTCGTTCTCCTCAGCACTTCGTTACAGATCGGGTGTGTATAGGGATGTTTCTGAGTTTTGAGACTAAGCCAAAACCCTGCCGTATCCCTTCTTTTTATTTAGCGCTAGAGGAGACCGGGACCGAAACCAAAAAACCGTTGGAAACGCCCCCGATCAGGGCGCGAGGTGGAGACGTGGTCTCCCTGAAATCTCGGGTTGTTAGCCGAGATCAATTCTAACAGGACAGTGTCATTCTCTTCGTCGATGCATATGCAATTATGCATTCCCATGGCACGTACGGCTGGGAACATGGAGCATGTGCCTGCACAGAGGGTCCGTACTGCTGCAATCAGTGCGCAGACTGCAGAAAGTGACCGCGAAAAAATCGGAATCAATCATGCTACGCCGGTGTGGTCTGGGACTATTGTTGCATCTGCTGATTGTGCGGCGGTTCACCTCACGGGAGTCTTTGGTCAAAATAACAAGCTTTCGAAACGCGGTAGCGAAATTGGCTCCTCTTCTGAGTATAACGACGAAAATAACATTTCTATCACGTGAAATCACAGCAGAAAACTACGTGACTTTTCACGTTCATGATCTTATTATTTTATTCGGAGACTAATTTTACTATTTTATTTTTAAAAGGTACTAAACAAGAAAGAAAAAAATCCCTTAAAAAAACTCCCCTTTTTAAGGCCTTCTTCCTTCTCTGGCAGCTTGGAACATGTCCATTCTCATGTCTACGTGGATCGAGCTGGATCATTTCAACTCTCCTCTCCATACCTCGCACTATGTCCGCCACTAGTAGCTAGCTACATCGATACTTTTTTTTGGTTTAAATGACACTGTTTTATGATGTATCTACAAATGTGGCTCTCCTCGCACAATATTTGCAAATATGGTATCCCGAACAAGCCTCACATCACCACGTGTGTAATTTCGGTCGCGTCTAACCCAGAGATGGTTTGTCCGTGTGGTGTGCGTCGCGCGGATGCGCCAAATCTGTGCGCCCTCGCCCGGTTGCTTCTTCACTCGATATGTGTCTAGTCCGCACTCCCATCGCCCGGACAGTATCGTGTCTGCACGGCCACCACCCAGACATAGCGCGTTCGCATGCCCACTACTCGGACAAGCCGTGTCCGCACAAGTGTTGGCCAGAGAAGTGTCCTCCCGACAGTCCTTTGCCGGACAAGCGACGTGTTACCGGTGATCCACCTCGCCGGACCTCGCCCGCTCACGTCCACTTGCCGGATTACGTGTCATCATCCATCACTTCCCCCATGGTCATCCAACACATTCACACTTTATTCCCTGTCGCATCCATATCTCTGCATACATACGAGCCTTGCGTGCGGGAGGGAATCTGATTCCTTCCGCCGCGACTATAAATTCTGAGGCGATGGTGAGAGGGTTCATAAAGTCTCATACTCACAAACACTTTCTCATTCTCGCTTGTTACATCGATTTTATTTTCGTATACGATTAAACATTATTTACAGCTGTCATTAGCAGCCATATTAGTAGGTATTTTTTTTCTCGTATGTACATTCTTTATTAATGGTATAGTTAGTAAATTAGTCGTAGTGAAATGTTCGCAGTTAATTAGTTGCACTTATTTAGGCATACTTAATTTAGTCATTTTCAAATTTTTGTAATAAAATTTATGTGAGTTTATTAGTCATAATTAATTAGTTATAGTCAAATTAATCTTTACGTAATTAATTAGTTATAATTATTTAGGCATAGTTAATTAATTACCAATTAATTAGTCGTAATTAGTTAGTATTAATTAATTAATTGGTCGTAAATAATTAGATAAAATTAATTAGTCATGGCTACCACAGTTTCACCCTCTCATTTTACACAAAATTATGTGCAAGTCTTTAATTGTGGACTTCCTCCAAAATATCACATTTCATGCTACCGTCTTCAAGCTCTTCCTGTGGTTGCCCACTTCCTATGGCCTCGACATCATCAAGGTTTCCCGGCCGCTCTACGTATGAAATTCACATACACCATCGGCTTCACGTATAACGCCGCTTCGGGCTGAGAAGCAATCTGCATGTACTGGCCTCATGCTATGCTTCCATTCACCTTGACCAGCTCCCATACGCCTTGCCCTCCCCTATTCGTGCAGGTGATCCTCTTCATGACAAGTTTCTTCGTCATTGGCTCCTTGTCGAATTTTCTTCGGATGTAGCTCCTAAGCTCGTGAATATTCATCACATCGAGCCCCTCTGCCTGAACCACTTTGTACTGGCATCCCGTAAAACACTACCAAATCTTGGATGTTCGAAATTATATAAAACCATAACAACTTAATCTGCAGTACGCGATATAACAAATATGGTATATCGATCGCAGACAAGATGCACGCTCTCCTGTACAGCTGTTGGCCTCTTCCGCTACTTCCGTGAAAACACACGCAACAATGCCTTTTAGCGGGAAAACCTCCTACATCGATCGCAGACAATAACAGATTCACACGCTCTCCTGTGCACCTGTTGGCCTCTTCCTCACCCCAACAGCCATTTCTTGGGATATTTATCTGTCATCGCCGGAAGAGGGCAACAACTTTGCATTGCAGATTTGATCACAGAGCGAGCTGTAGGTTCTCTTGCTTCTTCTCTCTCTTTTGGTTGCCTTCCTTTTCTGTCTCCGCAATTTGTGTGTACTGTGTGTTTTTGCTCCTTCTCAATTAAATTTCTTTGTTCTTGTGTGTGAGCCAAAAGCTGAAATTTGGCATGTGCTGAGCGTCTCTGTTTAGTGTCTTCCCTTCCTGTTTGGGAGTTCTGACCATCTCATGGTTCTTGGATTGTAAAATTTGGCTTGTGCTGAGCGTCTCTGTTTAGAGTCTTCCGTTCCTGTTTGGGATTTCTGACCATCTCATGGTTTTAGCCTTCTATGAATATTCAGTAGCTTCTTTGCAGCCCCCTCGTGGCTAATTGACGACAAACGTCCTGTCCAGATCCAAAGGATGGTCTAATTCCTTTTAACTTCCAATTGATTATTCATGTTTAGTTTCGGGGAAAGAGTATAATGGATTTCACAGGATTTTCTCCACTTAAACAACTCCATTGATTCAGTTTTTTTTACCAATCGTCTGACATGTTCGGGTGGTTGTGTGTGAAATATAATGCCTTGGTTGTTCATCAATCTTGGAAGCTTGACTGTTTAAGAGCGCTTGCATGTGGGCATTTTCTGGAGCACAAGATAAGATTCGTTTAGACTAGCATTTGACTAGTGCAGATCAATGGCAATCGTTCATGTATGATCTGAAAAAAGAAATGAGATGTAAATGCATTAATTAGTATACAGGTCCTAATCGAACACCTTTGCACTCAACTTTTTTTTTTTTTTTGATAGAAGGCTCACACCCATTTCCATTAAAAGAAACAAATTACACGGTTCAACTGACAGCTGGATTACACAAAAGTACCGTAATCAAGTAACAACAAAGCTAAGAGCAAACTAGCATACCACGCCGCAAGTTAACTCGGACAGTGAAATATATATCAGCCTGTCATCTTTTCCATGTATCAACTGTAACCGAGTAAATTTCCCACACAGGACAGTGAAAGCATTTGACAGTGCGTGGAAACTATCTGAGATTCCAGAGGGGTGTAAGGCAGGGAATGGGTACAACCAAGGTGAAGAGACGTGTGGGGAAGTATGAGCTAGGCCGAACCATTGGAGAGGGCGCATTCGCAAAGGTCAAGTTCGCGAGGGATACTGAGACCGGTGACCCAGTAGCCATCAAGATCCTAGACAAGGAGAAGGTTCTCAAGCACATGATGGTTGAGCAGGTCTCTGTCAAATGCCACCGCATAATTATGTTTACAATCTGAATTATTGCAGCATTTGTTATGTTTGGTGATATTTCACATCTAGTAGATTGTGGGTCCTGTCCTTTAGATTCCCTGCCCCCTCAGTGTCCTTCATTTTTTTTAGTGCAAATGAATTGGGCAATTTTGATATTTATATAGTGCAAATGAACTTGTTGCTGATGAGTAACTCGGTGTTGGGATGCAGATTAAGCGGGAAATTTCAACATTGAAGCTGATTAAGCATCCTAATGTTGTTCGCATCTACGAGGTAATTAAAGAAATTACCATTCTTTTTGTTGTTTAGTCCAGTTAATCTTATGTTTTAGTTCATCAGAAAATTAAAGAGCTATGAAGGGAAAAAGTTTTGTACCTCCTCTACGGTCTATGCTAGGAACCTCAAAGCATCTATTTCCAATCGTGTACCTAAATCATGGTTTTGTTGCCAGAAATTCCGGACTCAATTATTTGGCATACCGATTTTCTTTTCATTAGGGGAAACCGCTAATCTTGGTCAAATGAATGGTCTCTTTAATTTTCAGGTAATGGGAAGCAAAACAAAGATCTACATTGTTTTAGAATATGTTACCGGTGGTGAGCTCTTCGACACAATTGTAAGTGAGATTATGCATTCTCCGTTTCCAATCTATGTAGTTTGCTTGTTTTCAACACACACAAAAATAAAAGTTACCATTGCTAATTTTTGTTGGTATGGGACCTTGTCCATTCGAATAGGCCAAAAGGCCAAATATAAAATGTACAGGGTTGGTCAATCTGCAAAGAACATCATAAGATATATACATATCTAACACCTCCCGCAAACTCATGGTGTATCAACAGCACTGAGTGCTAGAAAAAATAGGGGCAAAAGTGAGACACGAATTTTACGTGGAAAACCCTTGCGGGAAAAACCACGGGCGCCAACCGGCGATGATCTCTATATATGGAATGTTTACAAATCGCTCGGGATTAGAATGAGGCGGCACTCTCCTAGTGCGGTTTACAAGAGGTATATATAGGGGTAAAGAACGTAGAGTCCAAGTAGGACACTTATCCGCTAATATGGTAACTGATCCGGACTCTTCCCTATTAGACAATTCGGATCACAATATCAACAATCTCCACATTGAGATGAATTTGCTCTTGTAGCATAATGAAGAATCGTCAATCACCAAAATATCTCCACAATAAGATAAAAAATCATCGTGCGCTAATTAGTCTCTATGACTAAACTGTAATACCAACTAAGCTTGAGCAAATCTCAAATTTAGTAACAGGAACTAGCTTTGTTACCATATCAGCTGGATTATCATGAGTACTTATCTTGCACACCTTGACATCACCTTGAGCAATAACACCTCGAATAAAGTGATATCTCACATCAATGTGCTTTGTTCTCTCATGTAACATTTGATCATTTGTAAGACATATAGCACTTTGACTATCACAAAATATAGTAGTGCAAGAATTATCTCCACAAAGCTCAGTGTATAAACCTCTCAACCAAATAGCTTCTTTACAAGCTTCAGAAATAGTCATATATCCTGCTTCAGTGGTGGATAAGGTAACAGTAGCTTGCAAACTTGCCTTCTAGCTAACAGCACAACCACCAATAGTGAAAACATAACCTGTGAGAGACCTCCTCTTATCCAAATCACCAGCATAATCAGAGTCAACATAACCAACAAGTTCATCTCTAGAATTCTCAAACTGCAAACGAGCATTAGAAGTGCCACGCGAATATCTGAAAATCCACTGAACTGCTTTTCAATGCTCTTTTCCAGGGTTAGCCATGTATCTACTAACAACACTCAGTGCATGACATAAATCAGGACGAGAACAGACCATGACATACATAAGAGAACCAACTGCACTGGAATATGGAACTCTGGACATGTACTCGATATCGTAATTTAACTCAGGATATAAAGCTGAAAATAATCTGAAATGTGAAGCTAATGGAGTACTAACTGGTTTTGCATCATGCATATTAAAACGACAAAGGACCTTCTTAATATAACCTTGCTGGCTAAGGTATAACTTGCCATATTTTATCTCTCTAATAATCTCCATGCCAAGAATTTTCTTTGTTGCACCTAAATCTATCATCTCAAATTCATTACTCAGTTGTGCTTTCAGTTTTGCTATTTTCAACTTATCTTTTACAGCAATCAACATATCATCAACATAGAGAAACAAATAAATAGTTGAAGCATTAACAGTCTTTAAATAAACACAGTTATCTGATCAGACTGCTTAAAATCATGAGAGAGCGTAAAAGAGTCAAATTTCTTGTACCATTACCTAGAAGATTGCTTCAAACCATAAAGAGATTTCTTTAATCTACAAACAAGATGTTCTTTTCCAGGAATAACAAAACCCTCAGGTTGGTCCATATAAATGTCTTCTTCCAACTCCCCATGTAAGAATGCAGTTTTAACATCTAATTGTTCAAGTTCATAATCATGCAGAGCAACAATACTGAGTAAAGTGCGAATAGAACTATACTTCACAACTAGGGAAAAGACATCATTAAAGTCAATACCTGGAATCTGACTATAACCTTTAGCAACCAACCTTGTTTTATACCTTGTTGGTTCAGTAGGAGAAATACCATCATTTCTTTTGAAAATCCATTTGCAATGAACATGCTTTTTCTCCTTTAGTAATTTCACTAGTTCCCAAGTGTCATTCTTTTCAAGTGACTCAATCTCATCATGCATACCAGTTATCCACTTATTACAATCAATGGATTCAATAGCCTCAGAGTATGATGAAGGTTCTGTATTACCTTCAATTTCTTCTACTACACTCAAAACATAAGAACCAATATTAGCTTCTTAAATTAACCTCTTGGGTGGATTAATCTCCCTCTTAGGTCTGTCAACTGCAATGGACCGTTGTGGTTACTGCTCAATAATAGGAGGATTATCAACAATAGGTGCATTATGAACAATAATATTTTCCTTATCTAATGTGTTATCTGAACCAATAAGATGATCCACCTGAACACTTGAATTATGCTCACTCTCAACAGGAACATTGGTAGGTAGTTTATCATAAAGCATAGCAGACTCATTAAAGATAACGTTTCTGCTAATCACAACCTTACGTGTTTCAGGATTCCACAACTTATATCCTTTGACACCAAATTTATAATCTTCTTTTCAGTTTATTTTTCAATTATAGTCTTCCACTCTTTAAATGCTGAAAATGCTTCTGATTTATGCTTCAAGAAATAAGGCCACAACTCTTCTAGAGTAATCATCAATAATTGTTAACATATAACTAGCACCTCCTAGTGATACCTTTCGAGATGGTCCCCATAAATCAGAATGCACATAATCTAAAATACCTTCTGTAGTATGAACTGAAGTATTAAATCTCACCCTCTTGTGTTTGCCAAACACACAATGCTCACAAAATTTTAGCTTGTCGATGTTATGTCCATCAAGAAATCCTCTCTTGCTCAATTCCGCCAAACCAAGTTCGCTCACATGCCCACGGCGCATATGCCAAAGATTAGAAGCATCAGAATCAAATAATGAACTTGAAATTACTACAACATTACCTGATATTGTAGTACCTCGAAGATGGTACAGATTGACAGATTTAATATCAGTTTTTATCACAACAAGAGAGCCTTTTGATACCTTTAAAACTCCACCTTCACCTGAATACATGTACCCTTTAGTATCAAGAGTACTCAAAGAAATAAGGTTCCTTTTCAAATCTGGAACGTGCCTCGCGTCTGTCAAAGTTCTGACAATGCCATCAAACATCTTGATCTGAACTGAACCAATTCCTGCAACCGTACAAGATGAGTTATCACACATCAACACAGTATCACCTTCAACAGATTCATAGGTGGCAAACCAGTCCCTATTAGAACACATATGAAAGGTACATGCAGAATCAAGAATCAATTCATCATTGGTCTTAGCACATCCAGCAAAGACAATAAGGATTTCTCCATCAGAACTATCATCAGCAACAGGAGATGCTTTACCTTCATCATCTGATTTACCTTTTGGCTTATAATAGACAACTATCTTTTTTTTATTCTGTAACTTCCAGCATTCGGAGATGTCGTGCCCACTTTTCTTGCAATATTTGCACGACTTGTACTTGCCTCTTGATTTCGACTGGTTCTTGTAGCCGTTCAAACTTTTGCCTCGAGATCCATTATTTGAGTTCTTCTCCTTTTGCATGCCACGAATAAACAAGCCTTCTCCTTGCGAGCTTGAATTTTCAGAAAGTATCATCTATTTCATCTTCTCCTTAGCATGCAAAGCTTCATAAGCTTCATTAAGTGTGAGAGTATCTCTACAATATTATATGATATCTCTTAAATTTAAAAAAGAACTAGGCTGTGAACACAAAAGAATAAGACCCAAATCCTCATCATCATATTTACCTCCATCGATTCGAGGTCGGCAACGATCTCCTTAAACACTGAAAGATGATCAAAGATCCTTCTTCTTGCAATTTATGAGAGTACAATTTCTACTTGAGATGCATCTTACTGGTGAGATCTTTTGTCATGCAAATTTGTTCCAGCTTCAGCTATAATGCAGCAGATGTCTTCTGCTTCAAAACATCCTGCAAAATGTTATTTGATAAATGAAGGTGAATCTGAGATAAAACCTTACGGTTTTTGCGCTTCTCATCTGCGGTCCATGCGGTAGGTTGTTTCTCAAAACCTTTCAATGCATCATCCAAATCCATCTGTGCCAACACAACCCTCATCTTGACTTGTCACAATATAAATCTCGTATCTCGACTCAGAAGTGGAAGATCATACTTTAAAGTCGCTATAAGGAATAAAACTTGTGCTTGTTGTAGGCTTGAAGTCTTGGTGATTTGATTAAAGAGAGCAAAGATTCCAATGCAACTTAGAATTAATGTGTGCTGCTTATCCCTTTTTCTTGTGTCCTCGATTTTGTAGCTTGCCTCGCGTGCGCCGCCACCGAACGAGCCCAAGTCGACGAGCTGTGCTGCTGGACTTGCGATGCACGTTCCACGAACAAGATGACCTACGCGAAAAAAAAACAAAAAGTGAAGCCAAGCGGTGCACGCCTCCTGTGCTGGAAGAAGCGACGTCATCTGCGTGTGTCTGTGGCGCTTGGCTTCGGACGAAGAGATAAAACGCAACAGCGGCAAGGCGGCTACAATTCTCACCGATTTGTGAGTGGATGCTTCTCGACGGCGAGCGAATTTGATGCGACGTTCGTGCGACGACTTGCCTTCGCACGAGGACGATCATGACGTGGTCGATCGCCGAGTGATCTGCCGCCTCCGAACCTGGGAACTGCGGCTCTGATACCACTTGTTAGAAAATAGAGGTAAAAACGAGACACAAATTTTACATGAAAAACCGCACGGGATTACAATGAGGTGGCACTCTCCCAGTGCGGCTTATAAGAGGTATATATAGGGGTAAAGGACGTAGAGTCCAAGTAAGACACTTATCTGCTAATATGGTAACTGATCCGGACTCTTCCATATTAGATAATTCGGATCACAATATCAACACTGAGTTTGGAGAGGTAGAAGCTATGCTAAACTTTAGTCTGTGACTTGGTGAAGAAATCTGCTAATTGAAGCTCCAAAGACACATAACATAGAGCAATAACTTTGCCTTGCACCTACAATAGCATGTACGAAGCATCCACTCCAATGTGCTTGGTGAACTCATGCTTCACGGGATCTCAAGCAATGTTGATTGCACCAGTACTATCTGATAAGAGAGGCGTCGGTGCAGAAGCTGAAACACCGAAATCCTCAAGTAGCCACCGAAATCAGGTGATATCAGTGGTCAATGATGCCATGGTTGTCAACTCAGCCTCAGCGCTAAAATAGGAAGCGACAGTATATTTCTTGGTCTTCCAGGCAATCAAGGAGGAACCAAAGAAAACATAATAGGCAGAAAGAGACCGACGATCAGAATGATCGCTAGCCTAGGTCGCATCAGAGTACACCTGAAGCTGCATAGAACTAGAGCAAGAAAAGAAAAGGCGATGAGTGATGGTCTCACAAAGATATCGCAGAGCACGAAGAAGGTGACTATAGTGGAGCTGAGCGGGAGCTGAGACGAACTAACTCGGGATGTGAACTGGGTGAGAAATGTCAAGTCGAGTGATCCCAAAATAGACGAGGCTGCCGATAAGATGGCGGTAGCGAGTTGGGTCCTCAAGAGGCTCACCATCAGTAGCCCAAAGGTGAACGCCAAGCTTCATTGGAGTATGCACCATGTGCTGATCAGTGAGACAAATGCGAGTAAGGATATCCTGAATGTACTTCTCTAGGGAGAGGTAGTAGCCCTCAGGCGTAGAAAGTGAACTCGATGCCAAGGAAGTAACGAAGTGGACCCAAATCAGACATCAAGAACTACTCACTAAGATGCTCCTTCACAAAGGCAATGTATTGAAAGTCATCTCCATTAATGATCATATCATCCACATATAGAAGTAGGAGTGTCTGACCCCGAGGAGAAGTGTGTACAGAGGGCGGGGTCGTGATCACTGGCAGAGAAGCTAGCAGCAGTGACAACAGAGGAGAAGCGGTCAAATCAGGTACGAGGGGCCTGTTTAAGCCTATAGAGAGAGCGATGAAGGCGACAAACCATACCATCAGGACAGAATACGTAGGAGGCGGTTGCATGTAGACCTCACGTAGCTCGACAATGAGAAAGACATTCTTGATGTCTAGCTGAGAGATGAGCCACTATCGAACAGAGATCACAATAAAGAGAGTGCGAACAGTGCTCATGTGAGCGACAGGAGCGAAGGTCTCATCGTAGTCACGACCATGCTCCTGCTGAAAACCACGCTCTACAAGATGAGCCTTGTAGCGCTCAAGGGAGCCATCTGAGCGGGTCTTGATCTTGTACACTCATTTGCATGTGATGGGAGTGACGTGTAGGTAAGGGCATAAGATCCCAAGTATCAGTACGCTCCAAAGCAGCAATCTCCTCAAACATCGCGAGTTGCCACTCAGGGTGAGCAGCAGCCTTACGGTAGGTCGTAGGCTTCGAAACAACAGTGGCTGCAAATCCGTAGCGCTCAGGAGGCCTGACAGTGTGGCGATCACGAAGATCGTATCTGGGAGAAGGCGCATCAGGTAGGGATGCAATTGGAGCGGTTATGGGCGGATATCGCTCATCCCGTATCCTATTCCATATTTTTCTCGGAATCGGAGTCGGACACGGACAATGTCGGATGTGAATACGAACGTGGATAGTCTCGATCATGAATACGAAGCAAATACATGCTGAACCGAATACAGATTGTCTCATTCACGAATATTTAGTCGAATACTGCGTAAAAACATAAAAGTTATATATCACGTATAAAGGTCAATCAACCATACTGCATGTTCAAAATGCAACTACATTAGCAATTTAACAAGTAAATTTAACTACATCACACTATCACGATGACTAGTTAAAGAAGTAGTAGCAAGTAGCAAGTCATAGTGATCGCAGTACAAAAGATGTCCAAAATGTAACTAGCAAACTACATAACAGAACAGATACAACATATACAAAACCTAGTCTAGTAGCAATAATTAGTTAGGGATACTAGAACATTGACCGGTAGAAAGTGTGTAGCGTCCCAATTTTTTAGTTTTCCAAAATATTTTATTTAAAATGAGGTTTTATAAAATTTTCATGATTTTCTAGAATTGAACAAAACCTTAAATAGAATTTTCAGAAAATAAAAAAGATTTAATATGAATAAATCAAACATCCATTAAATTCAAAAGTATTATATTTAAGTTCCTTATGTTCAAAAGTATTTTTTATGAATTTTCTAGATTTTTTCTGAGTTCATTTGCTATTTTTATTGGCTTATTTGGATTCCATGTATTTTTTTAAAAAAAATAAAAATATATTGGAAAGCCTCGTGTGCCGATTTCTCTCTTCGGCCCACTAGGCCTAGAGTTTACTAGATATCTGGGACAGTGTTTACCAATACTATCCGATAAATTATCCGGATAGCTCCGAATCCGACGGATACCTCCTTACCAAATTTGTTTCCGTATCCGACAAAAACTATTCGGCGCCAAATCCGAAATCCAAGAAAAATCCCGGATATCCAGTTTCACGCTCCGAATAAGATCCGAATTTATTCGGGTTGACGGACGGTCGAGAACTATCCGCTCCATTTGCACCCTAGCAGCAAGACCTAATAAGGACGAAGAAGAAGAGCTGGGAAGAGGGCCCAGCAAAGACAGAGGCTCAACTGGAGAAGGAGTAGGTCGGGATGGCGAGAGTAGTGCAGTGGAAAAAAGTGGAATCTCAAGAAATAAGTGGGAAGGAACAGGTGGAGCCGGAGGAGAGGAAGCAGATCTAAGAACACCACGACCTACTAGTGACGATAGATGCAATCCTGTAGGACCGGAAAGGCGACTAGGGGGGGTGAATAGGCGCTTTCAAAACTTTTCTCGCCTAAATCAAAACCAACACGAACTTTACTCCTTTAGCTACGAAAGCTAAGAAGTTCGGTGAGCACAACGAAGCCTTGTGTTGGATTTGATAAACCCCTCAAGCACCACGACACAAAAGGAGAAAAGAACTCAATGTTCTTCACTGAGGCACAGCGGTCCGACCGGCTACCACGGGCGATCGGACCGACGGTCATCCATGATCGGCCAAGCACTAAACGTGATCGGACGGTGGGATACGGTTCGACCGCCAAACCCGTGATCGAAAACACGGCGGTCGAACCGCGTTGAAAGGCGATCGGACCGGTAGAGTCGATCTTGAAAACTCCACCCAAAACCAAAACGAAATTTGATCCAACTTTTGATTCAACCAATGAAACTTGACCAAATTTCTAGCACACCTCCTAATGATATTAGAGACCTATTTCTAGCGACGATCCGTCGGATCCATGCAGAATCGATCTCTCGAGATTTTACCAAAGAGGTGCACAAACCCTAGAAATGAGAAAACTTGATTCAACACTTGCTTGTGGGGTTTGAAGAACTAGACGACTCTAGGAGTAATCCCACACATCAAAGCAAGGTAAAGTAGGCCAAGAGACCAAGCATGAACCTTTGAATCAAGGAAGCACAAAAACATCCAAAGAGAGAAGAACACAAAGGAGCAATTGATCTTTCAATTAAGCATCACAAGATTGTTCATCCACAATACATGCTTACAAAGCCTCTCCACCTAGGAGGCAAGAGCTCAACTAGGAGCACGCTCCAAACCCTAGTTTTCCTCTCTCTCTCCTCCAAACCCTAGAAAAGAAGAAGGGGCTAAAATGAATGCTTGCTTTGGTTTTCCACCTCTCCTTCCTATTTATACTAAGCTAGGGTTTCCTTTTGGGTCTCTTACACAAGGGACCCACACAAATAACTCTTGAAGCAATCGCTTTTACCACGCGTGTAGGTTGATCGGCGGTTCTCATCGACGCCAAACCTCTCTTGTCCGAATCCCATCGGAACCTCCCAGAGACTCGCATCGATATCCGCGCGCCGATCCAACCAAATTGCATCGAACCACCGTTCGATCCATCTTGTCCATTCGCACCATGCTTGAGTCACACGACCTCACGCGGTATCCCCGATCGTTCGGACCTCGGCTCTCCAAGCGTAGTCGATCCACTCACCGTTGACGTCGTTGACACGCAAGCCACCGCGACAATAGACAAACAAACCGTTTCCGAACAAGTTCTTCACAACTTGACCCACGTCAGTTCCGCAATGCGATATACATCAATAAAGCATTGAAGTTCATAGAATAACACACTCAGAACAAACTCAATGCAACACTTGGCTCACTTCCAGTATTGCCCGATCCGCAGCAGCGGGGCGGTCCGGCCGATTCATGCCGGTCGGACCGCTCCCACAACGGCGGTCGGACCGGTCCAAATGACTTAGCCAAAATTCAAGCGAGAAAATCCGAAACCTTCTGGAAATTTCAATCGAATAGAACTTTTGACTGGGAGCTCCAACAATTATGGGACCACATCCAGGAGACTCCCCTCACTTGCCTACACAACCTATTTTTGGCCCAGCTCCAAAAACCCAAATCTCAAAGTGGCGGTCGGACCGCCACCATGGCCGTCGGATCGCTCCACTGGCGATCGACCGCCCAAGACAACCGGTCAGACCTGGCCATGCTTCGACGACCTTGGAGCAAACCCGAAAACGCGAGAATTTGCAAACCAATAGCGCCATTGCCAATTGACTCATCATCCTGAGATCGTGCACATATCCTCACGATATCCACAAATCCACAGAGATGACCTAAGCGATGGTGCCACTGAGCGAAGGAAGTAGTGGAGGACGCAGCAAGACCAGAGGTAGTGGTAGTGGCTGACTGGCTAGTGGAGATAGTGGAAGGAAGTGCCAGTCGAGCTCCCAAAGATGCTGCAAATCACGGCGCCGAGGGCTAGCACCAAGCAGAGTCCCCGTGCGGCGGTCCCGAACACAACAAGAGTCAGACTCAAAGAAAACACGACAGTTGTGATCAGTGATTTGACCAGCCGACATAAGGTGCATAGTAAGCTGAGGAACATGAGATACTGCAAGAACATGAAAAGAAGTAGTGTAAAGGGTGCCTTGGCCTGCAACAAGAAGAGGTACCATCTGTAGTCTAAATAGTGGAAGGAAAAACTGTGGGACGCACAAAAATGAGGTGGGTAGAATTTGGTGTCATGTGAAAGAAAGCACCAGAGTCCAATATCCACAGCGACAAGATACCTGATAAGGGAGGAGGCGAGGAAGACTGTTGAGAAGCAAGAGCCAGACGAGCAGAACCTGAGGAATCTGAGGACAAGCTGACACCGAGGCGCTGGAGCAGTGAGAGAAGCTGCTGTCTGGCGTCACCGGAGGAGCCTTGGTGAGAGGCGCCAGCTCCAGAGTGGGAGGAACCTCCAGAGTCCTTCGGGGGACGTCAACCCCAGCGACCCTAGTTCCTCCTCCACTTGAAGCAATCCTGATACCTATGGCCATCACACTGGCAGTAGGTGCAGTGGAGACCCGTAGTAGAGGCAAGAACCATCGTGCTACTGGGAGCTGGAGGGTGATCACGGTGGTCCAAGAAAAGCAGCGAAGAGCAAGCGCTAAAGCAGACAAGACAGCTTGTATCCAAGTCGCACCATGATGACAAGTCTCCTCAACACGAACACTCATTAGAGCCTCTACCAAAGTCGAGCGCGGGTGGTGAGTCAGGAGCTGAGCACGCACAGTCTCGAACTCAGGGCGGACCCGCGTCAAAAAATCGTAGAGACGATGAGTCTCCTGGTGAGTGCGGAGCCGCACACAGTAGGGACAAGTCCGGGAAACATCCGGCCCAAGAGAGTCGAGCTGACGCCACACCTCAGACATCTTTTGGTAGAAGTCATCCACGGTGGCATCAAGCTGCTGAAGAGAATGCGTTTAGTGCACGACTGAGAGGTACATAGCATCACTCTTCGGCTGATAGTGAGCTCGGAGACGCTTCCACATCACCTGCGTCGTCGGTAGCTCAGCCACATCCATGGAGATGACCACGGTCATGCTACCCACTAGGATGGCGGTAGCACGAGCTTCAGCATCCTGCCATCTCTCGTAGGCGTTCGGCTCGGTGGTATAGCTCGTGGCCTCCTCGGTCAAGATTGGTAGCCTCTGGGCGGCTTGATCTGCACCACAGAAAAGCCGGCGTAACTAGCGGCATAGGATGAGGCGCATGTGGTCGCCACGGTGAGATGACCCTAGAGACACTGGCTGTTGAGATAAATCCTGAGGTGAACAACCCACTCCCGGAAGTTTGTTCCGTCGAAACGAACTGGGGGAGCGGGATGACGAAGGAGCCTCAGGTAGAAGCCATCAGTGACAACTAGACCAGATCCGAAGTTGGGAGTTGGCGTGCTTAGGAGCGGAAGCCACATGTAGTGGCTCCAACTGGATCGGGAGCCGGAGAGAGGCCAAAGAAGCCAGAGCCGAGGTGAAACCGAAGTTAAAACCGCCGGCTCCATGTATATCGGGGAATCGGAGTGAAGCCGAAGCCGCCGGCTCCACATAGATCATGGAGCCGGAGTGGAGCCGGCGCAGGCTCCACGTAGATCGCTGGATCCGGAGTGAAGCCGAAGCTGAATTTGCCGGCTCCACGTAGATCGGTGGAGCCGGTGTGAAGCTGAAGCCAACGGCTCCATTGAAACGAAGAAAAACATAGCAGAGGCTCTATTTGCCTCGGCGGCGTTGAGAATGGAGGTCATGGGCGGCGCCGGCAACGTCAGGGAGAGGATCCCGAGCGCTGGTAGTCGGGCCGACGCGAAAAGAAACGACGGCGTCGGGGGCGGGGGCGGCCGAGCGCTGCGGCGGCTCGTGTGGGAGCAGAGCAGCGGTGACAGCAGGAGAAGGAGAGCATGGGGAGGGCGGCGGTGGCAAAATCCTAATCCTAACTTTGCTCTGATACTATGTTGGAATGGGACCTTGTCTATTACAATGGGCCAAAAGGCCAATATGACATGTATAGGGCTAAGCTATATACCTATCTAACAATTTTTGCACTGACGGTTATTCACTTCTTCATCATAAAGGTTAACCATGGCCGAATGAGGGAAGATGAAGCACGGAGATACTTCCAACAGTTAATTAATGCTGTTGATTATTGTCATAGCAGGGGCGTGTACCACCGGGATTTAAAAGTGAGTTCCTCTCTCTTTTTCTCTGCTGCCATTTTTCTGTCAATGAGAAATCTACTTCAAAATCTAAACTACAATACTTGCAGCCAGAGAATTTACTACTTGATTCATATGAAAATCTGAAGGTCTCTGATTTTGGGCTGAGTGCACTATCTCAGCAAATCAAGGTAAGGGTTTATTGTTTGATGCCCTCTAAGTTACTACCAACAGGTTCCAATGTTCACACTTCGTGCATTAATAGATAACCATGTCTCTTTGATGTTTGAAAGTTCTCATACCCCTCAACATATTTTCAAGTATTTCCTATTTCTTTGTGGTCTTGTTCAGGATGATGGATTGCTGCACACAACTTGCGGGACTCCAAACTATGTTGCGCCAGAGGTAATGTCAGAAAATTGTATCCCATCAAAACTTTTGTTAACATTATTGTTTCATCAAGAATCATTAATAGTTTAAATATTTCAACCGCCTTTGTAATAGGTCCTTGAAGATCAAGGTTATGATGGTGCAATGGCAGATTTGTGGTCATGTGGAGTTATTCTGTTCGTTCTGCTAGCAGGGTATTTGCCTTTTGAGGACTCTAATCTTATGAAGTTGTATAAGAAAGTGAGCATTGTACGTTTTTTTTTGGAGCACTGCATTGTCTTGCTTGGTCATGCTTATCTGACTCTTTCCTCTCCTTGCTGGCAGATATCATATGCGGAATTTACGTTTCCTCCTTGGACGTCTTTTCCTGCCAAGAGGTTCTTAACAAGAATGCTTGATCCAAATCCAATGACGGTATGCTAGAACACAAGAGCTGCTTGAAATAATCCCAAAATAAGAAAAAAAAATCCTAAGATAATTAAGTTAGATCACATGATGTCAGTACCATCTATCAATCAGTTAATTTTCCCAGTTCTTCTGTGCTTACTAATAAACAAGTACAGATCTAATGTGCACCCAGCCACTAATAATCCCATCTTGCTCCATAACATTAAGTTAATTTCTTGAGAAACGGTCGCAGAGAATAACAATTCCAGAAATATTAGAGGATGAGTGGTTCAAGAAAGGCTACAAGCGTCCCGAGTTTGATGAAAAATATGACACGACATTGGATGATGTGGATGCTGTCTTCAATGATTCAGAAGTAAGTGGATGGCCATATGCACTCTTTCATTTCTGTTTCAACCTCATGAAGAAAGTCTATCATGGGTTCCACCTGTTAACTAGTTTTGCAACTGCGATTTGATCACCTCCAGGAGCACCATGTGATGGAAAAGAAAGAAGAAGAACCGGCAGCTCTCAATGCATTTGAACTGATTTCAATGTCAGCAGGCCTCAATCTTGGAAACTTATTCGACTCAGAGCTGGTACAAGATATTCCTTATTCGTTAATAGTAACCTAAAACTTTGAAAATTGTACTGTGTGATAACTTAAATCACCATGACTTTCCAAGTTCCACTGATATCGCCTAAATCATGATAGAAATACGCACTTGATTTTAAAAAAATCAGCTATAAGTCACTCACTCAATTATACTGTATGATATAAGCTAGTAGTTCTATATGCCTATGTAAATATACCATTGGTTCAGATCATTTTATAATGTTAGAATGTTCTGTTTGGTTTTTGTTATGATTTTGCAATTTCATTCTTGTATACTTTCCACTTTAATTTTTAATCACTTTATCGACAGGAATTTAAAAGAGAAACAAGGTTCACATCAAAATGTCCGCCAAAAGAAATTGTTCGCAAGATTGAGGAAGCTGCAAAGCCTCTAGGATTTGATGTTCAGAAGAAAAATTACAAGGTCTGCCACCAAAAGCTTGGTTTCATAACAGTCTGCATGAATATTTTTCTTAAAACCAGGAGTTTTCTAGATATTGTATATCAACTTTAAATAGATCTCTTCTGCATTCTAAAATCTTTTTTATTGTTTGGCCAGTTGAGGCTAGAAAAGGTAAAAGCGGGGAGGAAGGGAAACCTAAGTGTTGCTACCGAGGTAATATGATAAAAATGCTGATATGAAATCTGCTTGAAGTAAACCTCTTCAGTCTAACATTATTGTGCATTCAGATACTGCAAGTTGCACCTTCTCTTCATATGGTTGAAGTTCGCAAAGCAAAAGGTGACACACTGGAATTTCATAAGGTAAATATCATATTGTGAAGATCATGCCATTAAAAAGCTGATATGCATGGATTATCATTGGAAAGTCTTTCATTTAAGAGGTGCATCAATTCCTTACTTTATGCTTCTCCAATCTCAGTAATCTGGATCACTGAGTTACCGGAATTGTAATTTATGCTTGTTCTTTGTCACCTTTCCTTGAATAATTTATCCTGAAATATGTAAACCTCAATATTGTGGTGCAGTTCTACAAGAATCTTTCCAACACCTTAAAGGACGTTGTTTGGAAATCCGATGATTTGCAAAGCCAACCTGCTTCCTAGTAGTAGCTTGGGAAAGGAAGGATGGGTAAACTATTAGCATCCCATTTTTGCAAGTTAATTCCATTTTCAGAGGTTGGATCAGCGAACGTGTCCATTGCATTTCTAAGTACTAGTGGGTGGTCCTGTAAGATGTTCCTGCCCCCCACCATTGTTGTAAATGCTGCATTTTGAGAGTCTGCTTGGTACAGTTGAGGTGAAGCCCATTCAATAGGTTTTGTGGGCATGTTAGTATGTTAGTTTTTTTGTAAATCGTGCCGAGTCATTTTGGAACAATGTAATCGGACTTTGCAAAATGTAGCTAAATATATTGTTGCTCCAGAAAAGCTTAAGCTGGTTTGTTTTCAATAATAACCCTGCCTGCAGTTAGGATTTAGGAGCTCATATTGGTCATCGTTTCATTCTCATTTACATTGTGAATCTTGGAGTTGCCTTGTTTGCTTGTTGTTAGTACATTTGTCCAGTTGTAAATCATCAAACTAGAAAGGCAACAAGAAAGAGGAAACCATGAATTGTATGTTCACCAATTGGTGTGAGTTTTCAGAGGATGGTACATGGGGGGCCGCAGCAGCCGTCGCTCCGGTGGGAGTGATCCGACTGGTGAATTCCAATCCTCTCTTCTTCCATCATATGGTACCGTCGTCTGCAAATATATGCACAGGAACAATATATATTGTCCGATTCAGAAACAAACCATTCTTTCAGCTCAAGATTTGCTGCCAATTGAAGCCTAATTGATTCGGTAGAAACAACCTTCGAACGTACCAATCCTAGAACGCTAACAATGGTATAAATGAGAAGAATGCAAGAAGCTGGCATGCTAAGAAGAGGCTAGGGACCTCGCGTACTTTGCCATCATGACCTTTGCGAACTCGGTGTGGTTGATCTGGCCGTCGCCGTCGACGTCGGCCTCGCCGAGCTCGTCGTCGGTGAGCCTGTCGCCGAGGCTGTTCATGGCGTGGCGGAGCTCGTCGAGGGAGATGGAGCCGTTCTGGTCCTTGTCGAAGACGCGGAAGGCCTCGCGGAGCTCGTCCTCGGCGTCGCGCATGGTGCGAGCGAGGGGGTTGAGGAACTCGGGCAAGTCGATGGTGCCTCTGCCGTCGGCGTCCACCTCGTCGTCGATCATGTCGTGCAGCTCCGCCTCACCGTCCAGAGCGACCGCATCACCGTCCCGAGCTCCTTGGCCGTGATCGTCCCTGTATGCATACGAAAATGCATCGAATTAAGCGCGCGAGATCAGATCAATTAATTGATGCATCGATGCAATGGCAATGAACGACAAGAACAAGAACAACAACTGAGGATCGGGCGACCAAACTAGAAGGCTGTAACGACTACTCCCGACTTGATTGGTCCTCCAGAAAACGAGCTCCTTCCAAGTGCCAGTGGCCGAACTCGTCTAGGATGCGTTGTAGAAGAACGAGGATCAGTGTGTGCTCACGCGAGAACAGTCTACTGTTGTGCTCCATCCAAATCATTCACGCAACCAAGATGATGCAAGAATCCAATAGCTCCCTGGCTTGCCTTCCGAGTTGGCTATGCGCAATTAACCAAAAATCTTGGATGGAAGATTAAGTCCCACTCGAGAAAAGAAATGGCTCCAGATCTGGATTGTTATCGCGCAGCCAGTAAGAATGCAATAGATGGTTTCCGCCGAAAGAAAGCAGAAGACACAAACGCCTTGATTGGGCAGGCC
This sequence comes from Hsuehochloa calcarea, assembly GCA_036346395.1. Taxonomy (NCBI): domain Eukaryota; kingdom Viridiplantae; phylum Streptophyta; class Magnoliopsida; order Poales; family Poaceae; genus Hsuehochloa; species Hsuehochloa calcarea. The sequence goes on along the minus strand of CM070616.1, from coordinate 3,705,499 downwards.
GTGCCGCTGAAATCGGTCTGCCGTCCAGCATCGGCGACGCAAGGCCAGCCATAAAATGATCTTGCACCTCAAGGTCTTCCAGGCCTTCCAAAGTGCCTCCATGCCAGTGAAGTGCGCAGACCAAATGAAGAACACATTGTACGCGGATCACGCAGTGTAGAGGTCCGATGACTCCCATCGCCAACGGACGGAGTCGCGTTGTCCTGCCACGGTGCGGATGTTGCGAAGCCTATCCCAAAGTTACAAATACTCTATGAGGACCTGCAGAAATATCTGTCACCCAAGTCCCATTACATAAGCCTTCTGCCACTGTTCTTCTCTTCTGGATTGCAATCGACATTGAGTTGATCAGATAAGGCATTAAGGAGGGGATGCTCCGGCCCTCCAACCATCTTTCCGACCAGAACAAGGAATCTTCGCCATTACCAAGTTGCACCGTGATAGAAGCCTGAAAAAGCTCTCTCTCAGTCCCACTTGCGGTGCCAATCAGACCCCGCCAAGGCCTAGGATCCCAAGACCGATGAAGCCACAACCAACGTATGCGCAACGCACTCCCGAGCACGCTCAAATTATGAATGCCCAAACCCCCGCACTCTAGCGGCCTGCACAACGACGACCAAGCGACCAAACAATTCCCAGCCGAAACTGACTCTGAACCTTTCCAAAGGAAAGCTCAGTGTCATTTGTCAATTTGATTGAGAACCCAAGCCGGCGGGTTTAACTCCATGAGGTGATAGAGTGGCATCGTCGTCAAGATGTTGTTTATCAAAACCAGCCTACCACCTTGTGACAGCATACGAGATTGCCAACTTGCCAACCTACTGATGACCTTGTCCAACAGCGGCTGGAATTCTCCTTTCGATGGTTTCCTCAGGGATAGGGGGAGCCCTAAATACTTGCATGGAAAGTCGACCTGGGGACATTGTAGTTCATTAGCTATTAGTTGTAGATGCTGCTTGGAACATCAGATCGCACTACTACAAAAGAGGCTATAGCAGACGGCCCATCACAGACGGTTCCAAAGGAACCGTCTGTGTTGGGTCTGTCTGGGTTTTGTTTTGGCGCAGCGGGTCTATCACAGACGGTTCTATTTTAGAACCGCTCGTGATATTGACTATCACTGCAGCGGTTCGAAATAAAACCGTCTGTGATTTCTGTCTTCATATAAATTGAGCCGAGACATCCTCAGCAAGATCCGCTGCTGCTGTGTCTACCGCTCAGCGCCACTTCCTCGCCCTAGCTCCTCCAACTGCGCCACTTCTGTCCTAGCTCCTCACTGCTGTTGTGTCTACCGCTCAGCGCCACTTCCCGCCCTAGCTCCTCCAACTGCGGCTCCTCCTCTAATCTTGGTATGAGCACATGATCGATCTTGCACCGTCAATGTTGGAATAAATAATATTAGCCCTGCAAATCTTAGTTTTGAATAATGGTTTCCCTTATAACTAATGAACTAAAATTTGACTTAGGAGTGGTAACTTAATAAAATTGAATTAGGTCTAATAATCACTAAAATTTGAGTTAGGATAATTAATTGGCTTAAAAAAATAAAATTTACACACCGGTTCACAGTTCGGTGGGGTTTGGGTCAAGCAATATTGCATTTACGGTTCCGGTATTTTAGGTTAATAAGTGTTGTATGAGATGATGCCTATATTTGGGTTGCATGATTGTTCAATTGAGATAGATATCGGTGTCGAGAGGTAGGGATCATGGTTGTGGCCGTAGGCATGGCTACGCTATGCCACCGCGTGTGGTACATAACTAGTGAAGAGTTTTCTTTCAATAACCTTAGATGCAAATGTTGGAGAATGAGTTTATATTGCACATTTTCGTTTGCTATAAATTAATCGCTAATCAATTTGACACTAATTTGTTACATGCGTAGTGTAGATGGATCGAAACTGGATGTACGGTGTGAACCGTGTGAGTCAAGATTACATTAATGGCATGGTTGCTTTTAGAAGAGCCACGAAAGGTGATATGTTGAAGAAGGGGATAAATTTTATGTACTGTCCGTGTATTGATTGCGGTAATATGAAGATGTTTAACAACGCGGCGCAGATCGAAGCGCACTTAATTCGAAGGGGTTTCAAAAAAAGGTATACATGTTAGACCAGTCACGGTGAAGAGCAGATTATACCAGAAGTTAATAATGACGACATCGCCGAGGAAGTCAACGATTTGCGGATGTGGTGTGCTTTTGATGAGGATAGGGGCACGATGACAACTGGATCGGATGCTACGCGATGCGTAAGAGAACTACAGATGAGAGAGAGTTTTCTAAATTCGATGGCTTAAGGGAGGACTCGGTGAGACCTTTGTTCCCTGGGCCGCAAGCCGGAATACACAAGGTTGTCAACCGTGCTTGAAGCGCTGAAATTGAAGGCAAGCAATAGTTGGTCCGATAAGAGTTTCACGGCGTTGTTAGGTCTCCTAGCGGACATCCTTCCGGAGAAACGTGTTGCCCAAAGACCACCTATCAAGCAAAGAAGGTTATTTGCCCATTGGGAATGGAAGTAGAAAGAATACATGCATGTCCGAACGATTGTATCCTCTACAGTAAAGAGTATGCAGACATGCATTATTGTCCGTGTGCAAAGCATCCCGATACAAGCGTCAAAATATCGCTAAGGTGAAGCAAGGACCTCCTGCTAAGATGTTGTGGTATCTGCAGTAATCCCACGCTTGAAGCGTTTATTTGCGAACCCAAAGGAAGCAAGATTGTGCGTTGGCACTCAGAGGAGCGTAAGAGAGATGGAAAGCTAAGACACCTCGCCGATTACGCCGGTGGAGAAACTTCGATCGGAGCTTCAAGAGTTTGGTGCGAACCGAGGAACATAAGGTTAGGGTTGAGTACGGATGGAATGAATCCTTTCGGTAACATGAGCGTGACATAGCACTCGCCCGTGAATCTATGTATGTACAACCTTCCTCCTTGGCTCTGTATGAAGCGGAAGTACATTTTGATGTCACTACTTATCCAAGGGCCGAAGCAACCTGGGAGCGATATTGATGTGTACCTAGCACTATTGCTGGAAGATCTTGTGACACTTTGGACTGAAGGGGTACAAGTATGGGATGCGTACAAACGAGAGAACTTCACTTTACGCGCCATGTTATTCTCGCACCATCAATGATTTTCCGCCCTTGGTAACTGTCGGGTTCAAGACAAAGGAGCCAAAGCCCGTCTGACCGCTTAGATGGTACCGAGAGTGTATGGCTGAACAACTCGCGCAAAACTGTGTATATGCGTCACCGTAGGTTCCTTCCCAGGAGTCACCCATACCGCAAGATGAAGAAACAATTCGATGGAAATAAGGAGAACGGTTCAACTCCAAGGGCTTTTAGAGGGAAAGAGGTCTATGATATGGTTAAGGATATTGATGTTGTGTTTGGAAAGGGATCTAAATTAAGAACCCCTCAAAAAAATATCTGGAAGAAGCGGTCAATTTTTTGGGACTTGCCTTATTGGGAGCACTTAGAAGTTCGCCATCGCATCGACGCCATGCGTGGAGAAGAATGTATGTGATAGCTTGATTGGTCTCTTACTGAACATCAGTGGCAAAACAAAAGACGGCGTTAACGCACGACGTGACTTGGTTGATATGAACATAAGAACCGAGTTAGCACCGAAAGAGACCGATAAAGGACGAACGTACCTTCCCCCCGCTTGCTACACTTTGTCCAAGGCCGAGAGAAATGAACTGTGTCAAAGCTTGCATGGTGTGAAAGTTCCGTCCGGTTACTCCGCCAATATTAAGAAACGTGTTTCCATGACAGATTTGAAATTAATTGGTATGAAGTCTCATGATTGTCATGTGCTGATGACACAAATGCTTCTGTTGCGATTAGGAGTATCTTGCCGAACAAGGTCCGAGTGGTAATCTTTAGGTCGTGTTATTTCTTTAATTCAATTGCTCGAAGGTCATCGATCCCGGGACTCGACGCTCGCAGCCGAGGTGGTGACGACTCTATGTCATCTTGAGATGTATTTCCCTCCGTTATTTTTCGATATCATGGTCCATCTCATTGTTCACCTTGTGAAAGAGATAAAGATATGTGGCCCTGTGTTCCTACGTCATATGTACACATTTGAGATATACATGGGAATTCTCAAGTCCTACGTACGAAATCGATCTCGGCCGGAGGGCGATTATCGAAGGTTATGCAACCAAGAGGTCATTGAGTTCTGCGTCGACTACATGGCTCAGTGGAACCGATAGGTGTGCCTCTATCTCGCCATGAGGGGAGACCGGAGGGTATCGGGACCATCGGAAGGAAAGAAATCACCCCGATCTAAATACGCACGCGCAAGCCCATTTCACGATCTTGCAACACATGACCCAAGTGTCCCCGTACATCGACGAGCACAAAGACATGTTACGGCAACAGAATCCAGACCGGTCGGAGGTTTGGATCACGAGAGAGCACAACCGTCGGTTCAACGAATGGTTAAAGATGCGATTCACTGGGAGGACATCAAGTGATGAAAGCCGCTATGGTTGGCCAAAGGACCAAAATTTACAATTGTGACATGGCAAGGATACGACATAAATGGGTACACGTTTTATACGGCTCAGATATGAAGAGCATACGAGCAGCGGTGTCCGTGATAGATGCATTTCACGAGGGGTTCAATACAATGGGGCACGCGGGTTGAACTCGTACTATGGGTTCGTAGAGGAGATTTGGGAGCTTGACTATGTACTTTTCAAGATCCCCCTGTTTCGATGTCACTGGGTTAAACTTCCGCAGGGCGTGAAGGTCGACAAGTACGGTGTCACTACTGTGGACCTCAAACGTGTCGGATACAAGGACGAACCATTCGTACTCGCCAAGCAAGTTGTTCAAGTTTTTATGTAACGGACCCAAAGAAATAAGAACCGCCACGTAGTTCTTCATGGGAAAAGAAGGATTGTCGGAGTTGAGAATGTCGTGGATGAGGAAGAGTACAATCAATTTGACGAGTTGCCTCCTTCTGAGACTCGGCATCGATGGTGGAAGAACCCGGTGAGGAAGCTAGCTATATGCGCGTCGATCATCATGAAGGATGTATTTCAATTAAGCATGTATATATTCCACTTGTAATTAATTTGATGTTAACATGGAAACGCGTCACGTGTTATGGGCGATGCTAAATCGGTCAATTTGCCTCGATCTATCGTGTGAGACCCCGGTTTATCAGACTTGTAATGCAAAAGATATATATGAGAAAATTAAACACCTCATTTGGAGCTATGGTACAGTGAATCAAGCACCTCATGAGATGAACAACCCAATTGGATTCATCTCATTTGGAGCTATGATGCACTTTCTACGATTTTTCAAAGCCTTGAAATGAGCAAAAGTAAAATGCATAAGTAACTTTTCTGGAAATAGTAACATGTTCCAAACTAATTTTCACAGTAAGCTCATTAATAGAGGAATCCAAAAAAATTGGATTCACTCAAAAATAGTTTACAGAGAAAAAGTTATGCATTTTTGAATTAAATTGTATTTTTCAGATGACAAATAAGCCTTCTCGGAAAAATCCAAAATTAAATCGACGTGGATGAACTTGGATCGTTGATCTAGCGATGGACGGTTCACTGGGAGATATCACAGACAGTTCTATAACAGAACCGTCTGTGATACTTAATATCACAGACGGACGGTTCACTGGGAGATATCACAGACAGTTCTATAACAGAACCGTCTGTGATACTTAATATCACAGACGGTTCTATTAATGAACCGTCTGTGATATCAACATATCACAGACGGTTCAGTTATGGAACCGTCTGTGATATTAAAATTAGGGTTTCCCTTTCTAAGTTATCACGCACGGTTCCATAATAGAACCGTCGTGATAGATAACATCACTGCAGCGGTTCTATTATGGAACCGCTCGTGATGCATTATCACGACGGTTCTATCATAGAACCGCTCGTGATATCCATGTATATAAGTCTGTTCTATCATCGAGCGGTTGTGCACACTCGCTTTTTCACACTTCTCGCCGTGAGGGTTTACGAGGCCGCCTCTTCGTCCCGCCTCCAGGCCGCGCCGCCTCTTCGCCGTCCCGCCCGGCCTGCCGCCGCCTTTCGTCCCTACCTCCGACCAGCGCCGCCTCCCTTCGTCCCTGCCTCCGACCAGCGCCGCCTCCCTTCGTCCCTGCCTTCGTCCAGTGCCGCCCCCGCCCCCGCCAGCACCCGGTGAGTAAGGATGAAAACCAAAGGTTGCATTTGGGTTAGTCTAGGTATCTTGATCCTGATCCCTCCCATTGCTCGAGATGAACCGATGAATGCTTGATACTGGGTGTGATTGGGGAATGATAATGTTACTGGGCTGTGGTGTGGTTGCTACTTGTGCAGTGGGTAGTTCATAGTGGTGTATGAATGGGGTTACCTTCGGCTGGCCTCTGGCCTCTGGCTCGTTGCTGCTGCTGCTGCTGGCCTCTGGCCTCTGGCCTTCGGCTGGGAAGGAATGGGGGAAAAGGGGAGAATGGCAGTGGGTAGTTCATAGTTCTATATGAGTATCACAAAGGAAAATCTACTTAATATGTGCTTTGCACTTAGAATCGCTTCTCTTGAAAGCTCGGCTATAACAGAGCTCAATTGTTCAATGAACAATGAAGCTAACTTGTTCAAAAGGAAATATTTTAGCATGCGATAGACCTTTCATTTACTTTGACAGAGAATAAAATGAGCCTTGAACTTTCAAAATGGAACCAACAAGCACTTCAACTTTCCATTTCTTGAGTTCTGCTAGGTCCACATATTTTTGTCTTTTTGCTAAGAATGGAAGGTTCAAGTGCTAACTTGCTCCATTTGAAAATTCAGTTTCTAAAAAGGATTTGACCTCAATGTGTGATGAGTGAATGGTAAAATGTTTTAGCTCATAGGTTTTTTTACAAGAAACGTATGCGATTCTAGTTTCTTGATTATCGATTGAGAAATTGGAAGCTATCTTTCATAAGGTATTTCTTACCAAGATAAACTTGGCAAACAAAATCATTGTAGCTCCTCAGACTTGCTTTGTGTCTGTGTGTCAAACGCTAGGTAGTCATAAGTAAGTGCAAAAGGTAGCCTTTTCTCGCCTCTGAAATATGTCAATTGAAAGGCCACTCACTCTTGTTGCATTTGTGGTGGGTCCTTTAATGTCTTTATGAACTCGATATCCACTTGTGTGCACACCGACTCTTAGCTTCTTACCACTTGCAGAATTTCCAGCCCCTTGGTATTTCATTGACTCTCCGTGCCAAATTCTTGGTTTTAGATCAAGCATTGAGGTCGCCTGTTATTTTTAAGCCATTTTGATGTAGCTCATTATGAAAGTCCACTTTTCACAGTCCAAAACCGATTTCTCTCAACCTCCCCAACCACATTTACATAGTCTTGTGGGTATCTTTGTATTCAATTATTGAGTATCACTTTGAGTATATATATGCTGTACTAAGTCAAGTCCAAATTGATTTGTTAGTACTAGGAGATATATATATTGCAAAGTGACTTTGTGGGCTCTGCTGGAATTGCTCTGTGATAATAATTGTCATATATTCAAATTGATGTGATAGCATATTCAGATTTGAGCTCTACATGTGATAGCATATTTCTTCTTGATTTGGCAATACTATAATCAGGAGATTTATGTACACCTCCAAGTATACACATGTATATGCTTATGAACGTAAACAAGTATATACTATACACATAGAAGTTCCATTACTTTTGTTGCGTTGAATTGCATGCCTCCACACCATACTTGATTTATTCATGCATCCGTGATGAAGCATCGAGATAACATGTTTTGTACTAGTGTATCGACAAATATTTCTATGTAGATCTTCTTTGCATACCATTTTACCTTATTTATGTTAGGACCCTTCAATGTTATGTGCCTCCTATGTTGCCACTCCACGTGCCAACTGTTATGTGCCCCCATGACCCTCATGTCTGTGACACGTGGATTGCCATATATATATATGAAAAATCTTTGATAGAATAGATGGGTTGTAATACCATAAAAATTACCTAAAGAAGTAACATAAGTGTTTTTTTGTGAGGTATCAAACATTAATTTATTAACAAAAACATCATTTAAGGAAAAAGCTGTTTTAGAAATTAGATGACATCTAATATTATTTGTAAGATCATGGCCAACAATCAAAGGGGGACGGAGGGGGATGAGAGCCTAAAAATATCATTTAAGGAAAAAGCTGTTTTAGAAATTGCATGCCTCCACACCATACTTGATTATTCATGCATCGTGAGATATATGAAAGTGCATCGTGAGTAATCATTGTGTACGAACTTATATAGATAGCAAGTTAGCGAGATGACAGAGGCATCGTCTTCGCCGCCGTCGGCGACGCCGCTAAATCGTCTGGATCTCCGATCAAGGTGGTATGGAAGCGAGATGGCGAGGAATTCTAAATTGCCGTCGGGCCGCATGACGATCACGGAGGTTAGTGATGTCGGGATCCCGCCGAGTCCCAAGAACGCGTTGCAAGATTCGGACCGTCTCATGGGTACTTGTAAGGAACGGGTCCCCATAACCACCCCAACCCGGAAGTGTCCGACGGATGTCTGAGAGACCGATTGGATCGAGCTTTCGCCTCGCTCACTTTCCCCGGCGAGACCGAACCGCAGCGATGGGCACGCCGCTCGCGATGTGCCACGCGTGGAGGACCTTCAAGAGCCTTCTTGTCACGCGAAGACGTGAACACGGCCTGGACGCCCTTCACGAAGTATCCTTTCTTGTCGCGGGATACATGGGATGCCTTCGTGCGAGATGAAGACGACGGCGAATTTCGAGAGCAAAGTGCGGCGCACAGAGCTCTCGGGCCCAAAACACTCACCCCACAAACTCGGCTTTGACCACTGGTACGGTAAAGCCACGAAGTGGCGGCGGAGGACGAGACCGCGCTCGACCGCTTCTTTGGGATCTCGGATGAGCGCCGAGCACGGTTAAGAGCGAGGGCATCGACCACGTCTTCGGCAAAGATCTCTTTCGCAAACCAAGCGAGGCAAAGTGTCCCAACGCTCGTAAATATGTCGAACCACTTAGTTGTTAATAAGTCCATAACTTCATGGTGTCTATAATAACATGATGTCCTCTTGCAGAAGCATTGACTTCCGCATCTTCCCAAGGTTCCTCGAAGTGGACAGGAGAAGGATGTACTATCTACGCCCCGGGAAACAAGGAGCACCCGGTCGCACACGAGGCGTTGGGGTTTACGTACCTTGGAGGATGGATTCCCACACGACTCCGCCACATATAGGAGTAGGAAGAGATCCAAGGACCAAAGACGACGCTCTTTGGAACATGTCATTATTGAAAAATTTCAAGGACAAATAACAAGTTTACGTAACCAAGTAAATGAACTCATGAGGCGCAAGCCGCCTCGCATTTGGGAGCAAGTCCTCCTCAACATCGGACTAGCGTCGCGCCCACACATAATTCGGACATGACGACGCAATTACCGATCGGCGACATCAAGGTAATGTACATCTCGAATGCTCCAAATATAGACATATAGGACGCCTTAGCTAATTGTGTACCGTTTTGTAGGAGCCGACGCCCTACAAGCTCCAAGTGAGGATGGTTGGGTCGATTACTATTGAGGCTAGGCGGGGTATGGTGTATCCATACCAGGAAGAGGCGAGGCAAAGACGGTGCCCGGTGGCGCAGGTTACGCCGAGTGCAGTGGACATGGTACATGACAATTTCATGGCCATCCACCGAAATTCCCGAACGAAGAAATCACAACACTAGGGATGCGTGCACACTTTTATCCGATGGCCCAAGAAGGACATCGCCCTGGACCCTGCAGTGACGCGATATCGTCATGACCCGCCTGCCTCTCCAATAGGACCCTCGATGAGTCCACCTTAGCCTTCGCTTCAGAAGCCCGCCTCATCGGTTCCCGTCGAGAAGACGCCGAAGGGACAAGACAAGCGTGTCACCATATCAGTCCCTGAGTCATCTCCAGAGAAGACGCGTCGCAGCGCCTCGTTACGCAAATCGATATCGAAGAAGATTCAAGCGCCGCCAAGCCCGCAATACTCCCTTGATATCCGTTGGTCTCGACAAAGAACTAACCTGCTCGGGACTAGCTTGTCAATCTTTGCATGAGTGGTACATGCGCAAGACCCAAGAGGAGGAGCCATACCGAATCGCCACGACACGGAGCGAGCATTTTCATCACGAGGCGGGCCACTTTGTCGTGGGCTTCGAGGACTTATTCGACCTATACAACCTAACTGACCTCGACGCCTCACTTCTACGATGTTGGACACTGTAAGTGTGTACAATCAATTTCTACACTCACATGATAGCGATAAATATCACAACTCATTCCTTACGTACACTGATACATTATGAAATGTGCCCATCGAATCAACGAACCGGTGGGTTTCCTCGACCCGCACGTGATCTCGTGAGCAAACAATAAACCAAGACGATCCTACGCCGAGAATTACATAAAATGGGATTGCTTGCTCGAGCGGCAAGGAGTACATAATGGTGCCGCACAACCGTAAGTAAGTGCTTCACTACTTGCTACACAAAATTCGTTTGAACATATATAGGTTTATGACTATAGCGACATACATGAGTAGGTTCCACTGGATTCTTGTGATTATTGTGCCAAAGAGGAACATGGTATTGTACCTTGATTCTCTACTCAACAAAAACCATGACTTCACCCTTCTTAAAGGAATACTCGAAAGGTACGATCATTTCCTCCGCACATAATTGTATTGTAGTCTTCCTTCATTTGAAATGGACGAGGATAACTTTTTGGAATCATGTAGGGCGTTCATCGGCTATGTTGCCGAGGGAGGTTTATACAAGGGAACGAGCGCCACACTAACCCACAAGATGCGATTTCCGGTACGCGATACAACACTATAATAATATATCATACTCCGTAAATATTGCGTCTCGAACTGACTGTACCTATATATGTATATCCATTTTTGCAGTGCCGCCAGCAAAAACAAGATCACCTATGCGCATTCTACGTATGCCATCATATGCGGCTATTGATTAATTCCACGACACATGATCCCCATGTAGGTCAATCTCGCTATAGTTATTTTCTAATTATAAATTTAAATATATATTCTTACTACTTTACTCTTGCTAGCGACAGTGACTTGAACCTAGAGTTAAAAGCACTCCGTAAGAACGAGGTCACACATGTTCGAGGGTTGCTCAGACTTCATCAAGTCGGAAATCGTTAACCCCGACGGAGAGTTTCACGTCGTCGACTAGTTGTAATTGATTCAATATTGTAACTCACTTTGACTAGTTGTAATTCAATTTGTAACTCTAGCGACAATACTTGAAACATTCTTTTTTAATTGATTTTGAGTTAAATGAACACTTTGAGTTGTCAACAATAACTGTGATGTAGCCGTTTCTACTTATTCGCTTGTAATTGATTTTGAGTTAAATGATCACTTTGAGTTGTCAACAATAACTGTGATGTCGTTGTTTCGCTTGTTTGTTTTCAGAGGGCATGGCTAGCAATTCCCGAGGCGAGGCTAATAAAATACGACAAAAACTAGTTAGTGGAAGGACATATCACGCAGACGGTTTTGTTCAAAACCGTGTGTGATACTAGGTAATCACAGCACGGTTTAAACCAAGAACCGCTCGTGATATGTAGCCTCACGACGGTTCTTAGCTCAAACCGCTCGCGATTATGTAGTATCACGCACGGTTTTTATTAGAGCCGTCTCGATTATGAAGTATCACGACGGTTTGGTAATAGAACCGCTCGTGATACTTCAGATTCACGACGGTTTGGTAATAGAACCGCTCGTGATACTTCAAGATCACGAGCGGTTCTATTAAAAACCGCTCTGTGATACTTCATAATCGAGACGGCTCTAATAAAAATCGCTCGTGTTAAACTTATCACGCGGTTGAAAAACCGTCAGGATAACCGCTGTTATCACAGACATAAAAATTCGTAAGGTTCAAAACTGTTCGTGATGACGGTTCCAACCGTCTCGTGATAAGGTTTTCAGTAGTAGTGTCGCCATTCGAGCTCTTGGCCGATTTGAATGAAGACCAAGCCTCACCAAAACCCAGAAATATCTTTGATTGCAAGCAAGTCGATGATGACCGGGTGAGGAATAGAGTCGCGTCATCCGCGCATAGTGAAAGCTAGTAAGGTATTCCTCTCGGACCCCCGACCAGAGCAAGGACGGAGCAATTTTGGCTTGTTGGAGGAGATCGTTGAGAATATCCATCAGTAGGGCAAAGAGCATTGGAGACAACGGATCACCTTGGCGGAGCCCCCGACCATGCCAAATGACTGGACCCGGCTACCCATTGAGAAGCACTCTAGTGGACAGCGTGGAGAGTAAGATAGACAACCACCTACACCAGTTAGGCCTGAAGTCTTTGTGATGCAAAACCTCCAAGAGGAACGGCCAGGACACTAAATCGAAAGCACGCGCGATGTCTAGCTTGAGCAGCAAGCTTGCTTTCTTCTTTTGATGTAGGGACTTTGCGGAAAGCCGAACGAGGTTGGAATTATCGTAAACGGATCAGAGCTTGATGAATATGGATTGATTTGACTCGTCTATGGTGGCGAGGTGCGCTGAGAGCCTTTTGGATAACACCTTGGAAAATAGCTTGGCAAAACTATGCAAAAAAAACTAATCGGCCAGTAGTCTTTAGGTTCTTACGCCTCTAGCTTTTTTTTGGCAAAAAGGGTGATCAATTCCTGATTGGGAAGATAAAAATTATTTCCCCCAGAACGACCCAAGCAAGAGAAGACCGCTATGACATCTCCCTTAATGATGCCCCTGCAAGTTTGGTAAAACAAGGCAATGAACCCGTGAGGTCCAGGAGCCTTTTCCGACGGCAAGCTCCCAATGCCCTCCCAAACTTCGTTCTACATGGAGTGACCCTCCAAGGATGTCAGTTCAAAGGAGGCGACATTGAGGTAGTCTAGATCTAGGATGTGCGACCTTGTTGCTAGGTTGCCAATAAGCTGCACAAAATACTCATGCAAAGCTTGCTCCATTTTGTGTTGCGACTGCAAGCAAACTCCATCGACTTGCAATCAGGTTATAAAGTTCCAAGGTCACCGGTTGCTTGCAAATAGGTGGAAGATATGTGTGTTGGCATCTCCTTCGCACAACAAGTGAACCCTAGACCGTTGGCATGCAATCATGCGTTGCAATGAGCACAAGCCAAGCATCTTTTTCTTAAGAGTCCCCCGAAGCCAACGCTCTTCCAGCGCCAAAACTCTCTTCTCCTCGGCCACATCAAACTACCACAGGAGTTCCTTCACCCAGTCGATTTGCTGGCACCCATTGCCTTTTCGGTGCTGGCTCCAGCTTTGCAAGGCATGAGTAGTGTTTTTGGATAGAAAGCCAATCCTTTGCAGCGGATCAAGAATAGTATGTGGGCAATGCCAAGCTGACTGAATTGCGGCCTGGAACCCCTCCAACTTTGCCCAGAAAGATTCAAATCTAAAAGATTTCTTGACTGGAAAGCCAAAAGTCGTGGACAAGAGAAGTGGGCACTGATCGAAGGCTGTGGATGGGAGGGCACAGAGGAAACAATTTGGAAACATAATCTCCCAATCGGTGAAGATGAAAATCCTATATATTTTCTCCACCGTCAGACGCTCACACACATTAGACCAGGTGAGCGCACGGTCGTTGAGATGGATCTCTCTGAGCTCAAGATCATCCACCAGGCGCTTGAAACTACCGACTCGACGCCTATTAATGCAACCGTTGTTTTTGTCCTGGGCTTGAAGAATTAGGTTGAAGTCTCCTAACACCATCCACAGGCCTGAGGTAACGCTTCTAATTTGGCACAATTCTTGCAGGAATTCCTCTTTGGCAACATGCTCTTGTGGTCCGTAGACCACTATGAGCCATGAGGACAACCCCCATAGAAAGCGACCTTCGCAGCAATGGAGTGTTCCCTGATACTGGGCAAGGTGCAAGACACATTAGAATAATTCCAAGCTAGAAGTATTCCCCCTCTAGTTTGGGAAGCCGACAAGTAGGAGAATCCATCGAAAGATGGCCCTAAAATTTCATTTAACAAAGTCGAATTGATGACATCCAGTTTCGTCTCTTGAATACAAGCGACCGATGCTAGCGATGAGATTATAGTAACATTGACCACCGCTCTTTTGGAGGGGCTCTTTAAACCCCTGACATTCCAATTGAGAAGATTACAGTTGATCTCCATGCAGTTGGGTTAAGATGACTAGCTTGTTAGAATTGATCTCGGGCATTTGGCCCAACGGCCAAATGCCCAACCCCACTGATCGCGCCCTGATCAGGGGCGCCCAGCCCATTAGGCTAGTGGGCCCCTGTCGCCAGCGCCACATATAAAGAGGTGGGAGCCGGGGCGGCACCGAGACCGAGGTTCACCGTGCCGCCGCCAAAACCCTAACCTACAAACCCTAAGCTGATCTAAAGGGGGCGCTGAAGCGACGGGAAGCTACACCGCCGCCTCTACCGACTACCGCCGGCCACGCCCCAGGGACGGGATCGACCACCGCCGCCTCCACCGACGGGATCGACCACCGCTGCCTCTACCACACGCAAGCCGCCATGGCCAGCTCATCCCTCTCTACATCCGACGGTAACCGAACCCATCGCCTCTCTCTCTCTCTCTCTCTTTCGGTTTCTTATGAACCCGAACCCCAAAACCAAGATCCAAACAAAAGAGATCTAGACTCGGATCTAACAATGGTATCAGAGCCGTCTAGGCTCAGATCCGGATGGCAAAAGAAAAGAACGGAGTAGATCCAAAAGAAAACCTAACCCTAGAGAGAAACAGAAAAGAAACGGGCGCAAAAACCCTAACCCTAGTTGGTCTTACCCGACGTGAGGCTCCATCGGGCGAGCCGTGGGCTCGCCGGGGCTCCAAAGCGGCCCGGAACGCCGCCGATGCGTGTGGGAAGACCGGTCGAGGGTGCGCGTCCGTCCCGCGTCAACGGAGGCCGAGCCGCCGACACGGAGCCGCTCGACGGTGGCGCGCTCCCTCTCAGGGGAACGCGCACGCCGGCGAGAGGGCCCGCGGCGGCGGCGATTCTTCTCTCCCGCCGCGCTCAGCTTCCTCGGTTCTTCCGCGAGAGAGAGATGCGAAGCGAGAGAAACAGAGAAGGGGAAAGAATGGGGATTAGGGTTTTCACGGGGGCGCCGCGCGGTCGCGTTTTTATACCGTCGAAAATGTCGCTCAGCCGTCGCTGAGATCGCATCTACGCGGTGCGGGCCGGCGGAGGATTCGGCTGCGCTGGAATCCAGCCGTCGGATGTGAATCCGACGGCTGCAATCAACCCTAACGGCCGCTAGCAGGCCGTGGGCCAAGACACAGTAATGGGCCGAGGCACAGTAACGGGCCAAATGGCCGGTTTAAACAGTAAATTCGGCCGGTTATGAACAGTAAAATCCAGAAAATTGAATTTAATTTATTTTCAGAAGTATTTTTTGAATGAATTTCAATAGAAAAATTGTATAAAATCTCTGTAATTTTTTGCACCAACGTGTTATTTTTCAGAGATTAAATGTGTATAGTTATAATGCTTCTGAGAATGAATTATTTTAGAATAATTACAGTTTCCGCTGCAAAAGTTAAATGTTGATAATTCTTTTAATTAAATTCGAACCAACGAGAGAATTTAATTTTTTAAGAATTGTTGTGAATTATGATATTGTTATTTTCTGACCAACGTTGATAATAACAGTATTATAATTTTAAATGATGTTTTTTTATGCATTGTTTCTATTTCTGCCCAACGGTGATATAGATTTAATGTATAGATATAATTGATTTAATTGTATGTCGTTTTTTTTTACCAACGTTGGAAATAAGGCATATAATTTTCATGTTTCGTTCTCACTTTATTTGAACTAAATTTTCAGGAGGATACAACTTGATGGGTTGTATTAGAGAGATCCCCACTCTCAAAGGAGATAATTATGGAGAGTGGAAGAAAAAGATAGACTTAGCGTTTATCTTAGCCGAGGTGGGTGGGTCCTCACTACAAGACGACCCACCGAGCCTATGGCACAAGTGAGGATCAAAATGAGGATGATACCGCTTGGCGAGAAAAGACGAGAGGATCACGCTCCCTTACGGATGTCTTATGACCTAGAGCATAAGAATGGACCACGACCAACAAGAAATGTATGGTCGTGATAAAGAACACGATTGAGCTCGCAATTGTGGGCTCAATCATGCAGATCGTGACATCATCACAGAATACCTTGATAAAATAAAGAGTCGGTTCATCGCTCTTCAAAGACATATGCTACTACGGTGATTAAGCGACTTGTGTGAAAGGTATTCGTGGTGGCGGTGGAATAAGAGAACACATACTAAGGATGAGCAACTTGGCATCCAAGCTTAAACCAATGGATTTGGCTCTCAAGGATGAGTTCCTTATTCACTTGATTTTTCTTCCTTACGTAAAAGTTTGACACCTTTGTTGTCAACTACAACATGCAGCCCGATAAATGGGACTTAGAAAAGTGCATAGCTATGTGTGTTCAAGAGGAGGAAAGAATTAAATCCTCACATGGTGGATCTATCAACTATGTGAAGGATAACAAGAAAAAGCACTTCAACAAGACCTCCTTCTCAAGGAACAAGGAAAAGCCTCATCCATCACCTCAACGTAATAAATTTCTTTGAGATAAAGATCGTTGTCTTCTCTGAAGAAGACCAGGACACTACAAGAAGAAGCATCCCGATTACTTAAAGATGATAATGGCAAAGAAAGGTGAGAACATTATTACCTTCATAAATGAATGCTTGTATGTGCAATATTCAAAATCCACTTGGTGGATTGACTCAGGAGCAACTGTTCATGTTGCTAATTCCTTACAGGGATTCCGTTCGACGAGGACTACACAAAGAAACGAAAGATGCATTAAAGTCGCAAATGGAGTCCAAGCAGAAGTTGAAGCCGTTGGTGATCTTTCATTAGAGTTAGCTAATGGCTCCAATCTTTTACTTAGAGATGTTCTTTTTGTTCCCTCTTTACAGAGGAATTTGATTAGTGTTTCCAATTTGGACAAAGATGGTTATGATTGTAATTTTGGAAATGGCAAGTGCGAAATAATATTTAATAAAGAATGTGTTGGTCTTGCCATATTACAAAATGAGCTTTATTTGTTATCATTATGTGATGATGTGAATGTCGTATGCGATAATGGGAACGTCGCGTGCGAGAAAGTGATTGAATCCTCGTCTACGAATGTAAACAGAAAACGAAAGAGAACTCATAATGAATCGTCGAAATTATGGCACTGTCGTTTAGGCCATATTTCGAGGGGGAGAATAGAAAGACTAGTTAAGAATGTAATTCTTCCTCTATTAGAGTTCTCAGACTTAGAACAATGCAGAGAATGCATTAAAGGAAAATATGTAAAGAAAATTAAGAAAGGCGCAAAAAGAAGCACAGAGTTCTACAAATTGTTCACACAGACATTTGTGGTCCTTTTCTGTGAAAAGTGTGGATGGTTATGACTGCTCATAACATTCACAGATGACTACTCCGTTATGGATATATTTATCCAATCAAAGAAAGAAATGAAGCCTTGGATAAATTCAAGATATTTAAAATGAAGTTGAAAACCAACACGATTTAAAGATTAAGATAGTTCGATCCGATCGTGGGGGAGTACTACGATCGACATACCCCATATGGACAAGTTCTGGACCTTTGCGAGGTTTTTACAGAAAATAGCATAGTAGCCCAAAGATTCTACACCAGGCGAACCTCAAAGAAATGGAGTAGTGAAAGACGCAACCGCACTCGATGGATATGGTGCGAAGCATGATGAGCTACTCCACACTCCCATTGAGTTTATGGATGGAGGCGTTGAAAACCGCCATTCATATTCTCAATAGAGTGCCTAGTAAGTCGGTGCCCAAAACACCGCACGAGTTGTGGATGGAAGAGCTCCTCACTAAACCACTTACGTGTGTGGGGAGTCTCACGAGGCTAAAGTATTTAACCCAAACCTTGGGAAGCTTGATCCCAAAGCGAGAAGTTGCCATTTCATTGGCTACCCCGAAAAGTCAAAAGGTTTTCGTTTCTCCGTCCCGCATGATATACAAAGTTTGTAGAAACGAGACACTGCCTTCTTAGAGGATGAAATGATGAAGGGGAGCATGGTAGCTCGAGAGATTGATCTTGAAGAGAAGCGGGTATATGTGCCCACTCCGATTATTCAAGAGCCACCCTTCTCACTACCTGCCACATCGCACCGACAGTACAAGACATCAGAGTGCCAAGACTGCTATTGTTCCTCCTGTGGCAACAATGAATGAAAATGAGGAACCCGTTCTTCAGGTTCCTATAGAACCCATTGCCACAAATGAGGGGGAGCAACAGCAAATTTCAAATGTAAGATGTACCAAATGAGGAGGCCCCGAGGAGGTCTCAAAGAGTAAGAAGATCAGCTATTTCTGATGATTATCAGATTTATCATAAAGAGGAATTTCAAATGGAGGATGATCCCACCACATTTGAAGAAGCCATGAGAAGCGAAAATTCTTCAAAATGGCTTGAGGCCATGAAAGAGGAAATGAGGTCCATGAAGGCTAATAAAGTCTGGGACTTGGAAATTATTCCTAAAGGAGCCAAAACAGTAGGCTGTAAATGGGTCTACAAAACAAAGCTTGACTCCCAAGGGAATGTAGAAAGATACAAAGCACGACTTGTGGCAAAAGGTTTTATGCAAAGAGAAGGGATTGATTACAATGAGACCTTTTCTCCAATCTCTTGTAAAGATTCCTTCAGAATTATAATGGCATTAGTAGCACATTATGATTTAGAGTTGCATCAGATGGATGTAAAGACGGCATTTCTTAATGGGGATTTGGAGGAAAATGTTTACATGGCACAACCGAAAGGTTTTGTCGTGGAAGGAAATGAAAGAATGGGATGCCGCCTAAAGAAATCGATTTATGGGTTAAAGCAAGCTTCAAGACAGTGGTACTTGAAGTTTGACAGTACAATAAGAAAATTTGGGTTTAAAGAGAATGTAGAGGACAACTGTGTCTATACAAAGTTTAAAGATGGGAAGTTTATCTTCCTAATCCTGTATGTGGATGATATCCTACTGGCTAGTAGTGATGTCAGTCTGCTACTGGAGACAAAGAAGTTTTTGTCCTCAAACTTTGATATGAAAGATCTTGGTGAAGCTTCGTTTGTTCTAGGGATCGAAATTCACCGGGATAGAAACAAAGGGATATTGGGACTATCACAAAAGACATACATAGAGAAAGTCTTAAAGAAATTTGGGATGCATAAATGTAGTCTTTCACCTGCACCTATAGTCAAGGGCGACAGATATGAGGATTTTCAATGCCCCAGAACCAAAGATGAGATCGATCAAATGAAAGCGGTTCCATATGCTTGGTTGTTTAAGCTTGCAGATGCTCAAGTGTGTACACGCCGACTTAGCGTTTGTTCTGGGTTATTTGGCGATTCAGAGCAATCTCGAATAGAACATTGAAATTGATAAAGAAAGTCTTGCGTTATTTGCAAGGAACAAAAGGCCTCATGATGACATACGTAAGATCGATTTACTCCATATAGTGGGGTATCTGATTCGATTTTGCAGGAGATGATAGAAAGTCGACATCCGGATATGTGTTCACTCATTTGGAGGAGCTATATCGTGGAAAAGCTCAAAGCAAACCGTCACTACATCGCCCACAATGTATGCCGAGTTTGTAGCATGTTATGAGGCTACTGGCAAAGTGTGGGCGGCAAAGAAGTTCATACCCGCTTAAAAGTGGTTGACGACATCAGAGACCACTTAAGTTGTCTCGCGATAATGAACCCGCAGAATGTATGCCCACAACAATAAGTCAAGTGGTCTTTGCCAAACATATTGACATAAAGTACTATGTTGTGAAAGATAAAGTTCGGGATCAAATTATAAGTCTTGAGCATATAAGTACCGCAAAGATGTTAGCGGATCCGCTTACTAAAGGCTTACCACCCAACGTGTTCAGAGAACATATAGCCGGCATGGGTTTAAGGGAAAGCCTATGATTCCTGAACTAAAAGATGGCCCAAAAGATTAAAGTAACTATTTCAGAACAAGGAGGTGTATTGTAGCTGTTGAATCTATCGGCCATTGACCGTGACGATGAGACACGTTCTATGCACCAATTTGTGATGGAATGAGTAAAGTCAAAAGTAATTAAAGATAAAGCACAGATTGAGATCAAGGGGGAGAATGTTAGAATTGATCTCGGGCATTTGGCCCAA
This sequence comes from Hsuehochloa calcarea, assembly GCA_036346395.1. Taxonomy (NCBI): domain Eukaryota; kingdom Viridiplantae; phylum Streptophyta; class Magnoliopsida; order Poales; family Poaceae; genus Hsuehochloa; species Hsuehochloa calcarea. The sequence continues at coordinate 3,685,233 of CM070616.1, read as the reverse complement.
CGGCCAAATGCCCAACCTAATCGATCGCATACGATCGGGCGCCCACCCATTAGGCTGGTGGGCCCCTGTCGCCAGCGCCACATATAAAGAGGTGGGAGCCGGGGCGGCACCGAGACCGAGGTTCACCGTGCCGCCGCCAAAACCCTAACCTACAAACCCTAAGCTGATCTAAAGGGGGCGCCAAGCGACGGAAGCTACACACCGCCTCTATCGACTCTCACGCCACGCCCGAGGACGGATCGACCACCGCCGCCTCCACCGACGGGATCGACCACCGCTGCCTCTACCACACGCAAGCCGCCATGGCCAGCTCATCCCTCTCTACATCCGACGGTAACCGAACCCATCGCCCTCTCTCTCTCTCTCTCTCTTTCGGTTTCTTATGAACCCGAACCCCAAAACCAAGATCCAAACAAAAGAGATCCCATCAAGTTGTATCCGCCTGAAAATTTAGTTCAAATAAAGTGAGAACGTAACATTAAAATTATATGCCTTATTTCCAACGTTGGTCAAAAAATACGACATACAATTAAATCAATTTTATCTATACATTAAATCTATATCACCGTTGGGCAGAAATAGAAACAATGCATAAAAATTCATCAATTTAAAATTATAATACTGTTATTATCAACTTTGGTCAGAAAATAACAATATCATAATTCACAACAATTCTTAAAAAATTAAATTATCTCGTTGGTTCGAATTTAATTAAAAGAATTAATCAACATTTAACTTTTGCAGCGGAAACATTAAATTATTCAAAAAAAAATTCATTCTCAGAAGCATTATGAATATACACATTTAATCTCTGAAAAATAACACGTTGGTGCAAAAATTTACAGAGATTTTATACAATTTTTCTATTGAAATTCATTAAAAAATACTTCTGAAAATAAATTAAATTCAATTTTCTGGATTTTACTGTTCATAACCTAATAATTTATCGCTTAAACCGCCATTTGGCTGATCATCGTGCCTCGGCCCATTACTGTGTCTCGGCCCAAGGCCTGCTAGCAGCCGTTAGGGTTGATTGCAGCCGTCGGATTCACATCATAGATTAATAACAAGAAAGATAGTACAGAAGCAATTCTATACCATACAACTTAATGAACAACATCACTAGAAATGCGGAAACAATGGATTTCCCAAACCCCACCTACTGTGCACAGTGTGTCATTTTAATACTTTTCTACTAACCACGGACCTAAAGCCCGCTCTGATACCAACTGTAACACCCTGACTATAAGGAAGTCAAGATGTCACCTACAACCACTACTCTTTAGAAGAATAACATCAAAATGCATGACAAGGTGAAGCAAGTAATAAAGATATACAGAAACAAGAATTTATCATCAGGTTTAATCAACGGAATGGAAATAAACAATTCAGAGAGATACGGTAGTTATGACCAAAATGGCTTATTACAATTCAACACAAGACATAAATAACGACAGTAAAAGTTCTCAAAATGTTTGGATTATGGTAGTGAGTGCATCGTGTTGAACTACCCTCCACGAGATCGTTCTTCCTTGTCATTTACCTAAATAAAACAACAACGCAAGAATGAGCCAAAGACTCAGCAAGTACTTGTATGTGACAATCAAACATACCATGAACAAAATATCACAATCATAACTTGAACATTAATTGGAAACAACTTTATGAATGGATGAAATGGAATGATGCATTGAAGGAATTGGACATATTGCAGCATATACCGGTATAGCGAGTGAAACACCCGTCGGTGTTCACTTAAAGTAACCGTATGAAGAACGTTTCATACGGCCGTCCAACGTGGCCCACATTGGAATGGTGGACTCACGTAACGTGGCCCACATTGGAATGGTGGACTCACGTACCCATTCTGGAATTGATGGGATTTTCAAGTGCCCATACTGGAATTGATGGGTCTTACAAAGATAATTTATGCATGTCATGATGTGATTCCATGGCAAGATTGAATAGTACTCATAAATGAAAAGGTACACATGGCATTCATATACAAATACGAACAATTTTAATCATTCATTCACACGTCACATAATGCATCAATCATAGTATACAAGTTACTTGCCTACCGCGCTGCGACGGGTTGGGAGGTAATTGAGATACCCCTCCACTCACCGCTTCACCGCCTACAATATATAATAATCAAAATGAGGACAAACGAGTAAGGCATTGCTACACGTGTCCTCCTACAATCTCTAGCCAAACCAACCAAACAAAAGGTTCAATTTGATCAATTTACCCAAACATTCCAAATATCCCTAATCTGGCAGTTTTACTAGAAAATTCACCAATAAATAACCGTAAGTCCAAAAGACCTAAAACCAGTTCTCAACTTCTCTTAACATAACTGGCTACGAAACTCTAGTTGATGGTAAACTCTAATTCGGCCAAAACAGAGGTCTAAACATCCAATGAAAAACTATAACTGCAGTCTGCCCAGAATTCAGAACAGCCCTAAAGAAAAGGCTCTAACTTTTAAACCACTGATCCCAATAAAGTGATCTTTATCAGCCTGGAAACATGGTGAAATTATATTCATAAACCTAGTTGGGTGGCCGACCTGGTTCTGACTCTAACTAGATCAAAACCTAGGTGCAACCGACTATACCCAGAATTTCTGACAGACAGAGCAGTGATCGGTTAAAAATTCATAACTCCTAAACCACTGGGTGGAATCTTGTGATCTCGGTGCCAAAAGAAAGCTAACGAAACCAGGAACATATCTCTAGGAGAGGTCAACCCGAGATTCGGCCTCTAAAGGGTCGAAACTGGCCGCGCAAAGAGACGGGTGCGTTCTGGAATCTCCAGGACAGAACCCGATTTAGATCTAATCCACCATTAATCAATAAAACCGAATCAAACTACTACTAAAAACATTCGTTACCCATGAAGATCTGCAGGGAGACGTGGATCCACCTCCCAAGAACCTCCCTCCCTTCTCCTCCCTTTCCTCTCCAAGACCGGCCACAAGATCGTCGGCGAACGGGCGGCGGCGCCGTTGGAAGGAGACGGCTTCGGGGGAGAGCTTGGGGGCGACACCGGGGATCTCCGTAGCAGCGAGACGCCGTCAAGGAGCAGCAAGGAACACCGGGGAGGAGGGGAATAGAGGTGGCGGCTCTAGGGGAGGAGAGGAAGGAGTGGGGAGGCGGCTAGGGTTGGGGCGCCCCCTCCTTGGCCGCCCCCTTGGGCCGGCCTCCCCTCTTGGGCCGCTGGGCGCGACTGCCCAAAGTTGTCGTAAAATGCGAAAACCCCTCTTTTCTCAGAATTTATATTCCTTTCTTTGCATTTTCTCCTCCAATCGAACCTCTAATTACGGATCCGTTTCGTGGTATTACATTCTACCCCTCAATGTAATTCGACCACGAATTCTACCAACTAAACGAATACACGATTAAAAATATCACGGAATTGCAATCAACGAATTAGCACAAATCGAAAGCGAGCAGGTCTAAATACTACTCGCACATGCGAGACTCTATACAAGTGGCCTCTCTCTGAGTAGAGAAACCACATCACAAAAAGTAAAACGATGGTGACCTAACGCTCAACCCGCACTTTCTAAGTTCACTCATTAGAGGAGGATCAAGGTAAGACCTTACTTGACGGTCAACGACTTTTACTAAATCTCAAACTTTGAATGGCTCATTGCTCACTCAATTGAGAACACAACAGACGTTGTGTATTTCGCGAATGAACCGTAGAGGCGGGCAAAACGATATGCTAACTTCCCAATTTCGCAAGTTTCAGAACGAAGAGAATCCAATTGGAAATAGAGAGTCCTCATCGCAAAGAATGCTAACTCTCCGCTAAAAGAATGAATCCCCAAATTTGACAATTCATCTCGGAAACAAATCTTTGTGTGTTTTTTATAGGCAGTTTACAAATGAACACCACGACAACCAAAGAAGAAATCACTCGAATGCCAAATCAAATACTTCTTGTGGTTTACCAGAATTGGAAGGAATCAAACATGCCCACACAACGCCGACTCAAATTGCAGAAAACACCGGTCAACCACAAAACTCAAACGAGAATCAAGAAAACGCCTCATTATCCGATGAAACATCATTTTCCTCAATTTCTCTCTTCTAAGAATAAAATTTCTCTCGAACCTTGAAATTCGAATTCATCGCATACCACCTGCGTTTAAACCTCCTAGTTAAACATCATCAAATTATGATCAAACCGAAGGACAGCATCCACACAATTGTGGAGAGGCTATATTGAATCCACCGAATACTCTAGACAATTCATTCTACTAACCAAAATCGATTTAATAGAAGGCGTTCAAGGCTCCACACCATCACATTACCTCCAATTTCCAAGAACAACAACTCAGAATCCTTAACCCTCACAATCATGTACTACATCAAAAGGGTTCTATCAATTATCATTCTACTGATCAGGAAACTCCATTATTCCACTTTCTTTACACATAATCATTGTGTGACCAAAGGTCTAACATGAGAATGCAAGGTCCAGACCTAACTTCCAAAACCTCTACAATTTTTTTCTTCTTCTTATAACAGATAGTGAAATCATCAAATTAAATATCTAACATTCCCACAATTCTAACATCCTCCCACATTAACATCATCCGAAATTACCCACACAATCTCACAATACTATCCAATTGTGTTACTCTATAAAATTAATCAAGGTTTCCATACCTTTGATAATCCTCGACTTTTCAATCATGAACTGAAGTTCTGAAGTTTCACTATACCATAGGTTCTACTCAGTCGTAACACTTTTCAGACTTACTTCGAAACCAAACATTCCATGTGAATCAATTTTCCCCCAAGAGATACAGATCAAAACCATTCTACATTCTACTACTCCTCCAATAACTTGGTAGCAAAATATCACCGCTACGATTACTCGTCTACCACCAAACAGTTGCCAAACTTACCCTTTGCAAACACTTTGTAACCCAAAACTGTGATCCTTTCTCAAAAGGAAGAGGCGAACAAAGATAAGTTTATTCACACAGAAAGACGTTGCTCATCACGGCGAGCAGGAAACCAAAAGAAATATTCTGATAAAGGTGATCTTGGAAAACGAAAGCTGAGTTCATAATTGGAGGCACACATCCCTCAAAAGAGAATATCAAATAACAGCCGACACGAAAGAAAGATATTACGTTTGAAATTCGCCATCTCTTGAGCGGAAAGAGCAATAAATTTAGGGACGCTTCAAATAACCACAAGATTTAATTAAGAATCGATAAGATCCTTCAACAGGCCAACTTGCTCGAAACAGTTCATCTACTTGGGAAACACGAGATCCAAATGTTCTCAGCCACAAAACTCGAAACATTTCCCTTTACAGGATTTCACGGAAAACAAACGGATTAACTTCGTCTCGAAGAGATCAACGAAAATATTCTTTTATTGCAACCTCACTTTGCGAACTCAAACCAAGGAGCCTTTCGGACTAAATCACACGAAATCTTTAAGAAATAATAGGTTAATCCAATTCCTCAAGTTACCCAAAATAATTTCAGTTACCAGTTGATTCACGAGCTCCAAGGTACCGTGAAAGCTAAACTTGAAATATTCTTATTTGAACGATGTCACCAAAGGCGATCAATTTACTACAGGTATTAACATCAAGCCCATAACAACACTTAGAAAACGAAGACCCACGTGGAATGAATGGGTTGATTCCTTCTCGAAAGAAGAGGCAAATAGAAACGATCTTCACCAACTGTAAAATCACTTACCACTCGCAAGGAACACAGAACTCAGGGGAAAACCAATTAGGCAACGAACTCAGAAAACATATGGGAAGTCCACAGTTGAAAACATAGGCCTCACAAAAAAATAGAATATCCGACCTTAACCGTTAGGAACAAACGGGTATTCAAGATCAAAACACCCGCATCATGAAAGAACTATTATAATTTTTCAACATATCGCTTTACTCGACAAACTATGTTTACCACCAAGAACTTGAATTCCCCAAAAGAGCATGAACACAAAACTGGAAATTTGATCATTTTAGAAATATTACGAAAGGTGGACAACTTTCTTTCTTTATAAAGGAATCAACATTGCCATCACATTACTGATCATGTCAATAAACCTTCTAAAGGAACATGGCAAATCGTGTTATAGAAATTTTTCAGCATCAAATGGAATTGTAATAACAACTTATTCTAGAAAGGAAACTTAGTACGAAAACCACAAAGCTGAAACAAACCTCTCACACAACTCCACCATAACATTAGAAAAGGGTTTCGACACCTTTTTTTTTCAAGAGAAGTTCTAAACTCCAACATTCCAACTACTCCAAAAGAAACGAGTAGAGTCAAGACTTTCTTCGATAAACTTTGTAAAAGCTAATTCCCGTTCCCCAAAATACCAAATGGTTAACCAGGTCTCCTTAATCAACAAGTGAGATAGGACCCTTACAAAAAGAATGATCTTGTCAATAATATCGTGTACAAGTAGCAAAGAGAGCTCAGCAATCAGAAAGACAAGAATTGTTTTGAAAAATATCTAGGGACCAATAGGAACCCGTAACCAACCAATTTGTTTGATTACCATCTCCGACTTAATCACCACAAGGCACCCCAAAAAGGGTTTTAACACTAATCCTCAGAAAAGAGATGCGTTAAACTTCAAGACGTGGAATGATCCAAAAGGAATACATGGAGCCAATGCTTCCTCGTGTTAACGAACTTGCAACAGAAAACTATCATTATACAAACTATCAAACGAGTAAACGAGTCGCTATTTTCCAATGAGAAGGAAGGAACAAACATGAAAATATCAATATTGCCAACTGTCGAAGATCATTTAAAATAAAAGAAATTCAACAACTGAAAAACAATAATATTTTCAGAGAACCATTAAAGACCTATTGGATCTCATCAACTACCATGAATCATGAACCTAAGAGAAATTCATCAACTACCACCGGACAAGAATTTGTCAAAATCAGAAATCAAGGAAGAGAACCACTGTCTAAAGCATCCCAAAAAGAAATATGCAAGATCATTGTGCACTTGATAAAGAAATTGCAAAAGAAATCTGCCAATGCCCGAAACCCCAAGCGAACACACGGGTTGAATTTTCCAACAGGGGTAAAACAGAACTTCCGTGAAAAGGTAAATCTTGCAATTTAACTACGCTCACGTGGAGCAGAAATATCACAATAGTAGAAAGAACAATAATTGTATCAAAGAACGCTCGTAAATCTACTAGAGATTGCCCACTTCATTATAACCCTCCATTCAAAAGAAATTCACGAACTATCGAAACTACAAACGTAAAACCGGATACAAACTTGAGAAGGACAACAACTTCATCAATGAGCTCAGCTCAACACGTAACTATGGAACAGGTAAGAACTTCTACTATTACAACACGAACAAGTGGTGTAGCACAGCAAAACCGTGGCGACAACCACGAACTCACCGCTCGACGTCCGCTACCGATACGCATAACTAATGCAATCAATTATGAATATATAGGATCATCTCATGACAATCATAGAATAATTCATAGATATATAGGATATCGCATCACGTCATAGATTAATAACAAGAAAGATAGTATGTAGCAATTCTATACCATACAACTTAATGAACAACATCACTAGAAATGCGAAACAATGGATTTCCCAAACCCCACCCATCGTGCACAAAGTGTGTCATTTTAATACTTTTCTACTAACCACGGACCTAAAGCCCGCTCGATACTAATCGTAACACCTCGACTATCGTGAAGTCAAGATGTCACCTACAACCACTACTCTTTAGAAGAATAACATCAAAACGCATGACAAGGTGAAGCAAGTAATAAAGATATCTGAAACAAGAATTTATCATCGTGTTTAATCAACGGAATGGAAATAAACAATTCGAGAGATACGGTAGTTATGACCAAAATGGCTTATTACAATTCAACACAAGACATAAATAACGACAAAGAAAAGTTCTCAAAATGTTTGGATTATGGTAGTGAGTGCATCGTGTTGAACTACCCTCCACGAGATCGTTCTTCCTTGTCATTTACCTAAATAAAACAACAACGCAAGAATGAGCCAAAGACTCAGCAAGTACTTGTATGTGACAATCAAACATACCATGAACAAAATATCACAATCATAACTTGAACATTAATTGGAAACAACTTTATGAATGGATGAAATGGAATGATGCATTGAAGGAATTGGACATATTGCAGCATATACCGGTATAGCGAGTGAAACACCCGTCGGTGTTCACTTAAAGTAACCGTATGAAGAACGTTTCATACGGCCGTCCAACGTGGCCCACATTGGAATGGTGGACTCACGTAACGTGGCCCACATTGGAATGGTGGACTCACGTACCCATTCTGGAATTGATGGGATTTTCAAGTGCCCATACTGGAATTGATGGGTCTTACAAAGATAATTTATGCATGTCATGATGTAATTCCATGGCAAGATAACAAAGTCGAATTGATGACATCCAGTTTCGTCTCTTGAATACAAGCGACCGATGCTAGCGATGAGATTATAGTAACATTGACCACCGCTCTTTTGGAGGGGCTCTTTAAACCCCTGACATTCCAATTGAGAAGATTACAGTTGATCTCCATGCAGTTGGGTTAAGATGACTAGCTACCCAGATTGGCGCACGCTAACAAGCGAGGACCGACGAGATGACAAACTGCATCGGCCGAAGATCCCCTGTTTCTGGTGTTAGCGCCTCTGGGATGGACAATTGTAAAAGAGCCGCCAAAGCCGATAGATGATGTTGCTGAAGCTGTGAGTTGAATAACTCGTGGAATTTGGAAATGGTAGCATCAGTCAATCTTCCGCTATTGGGGACTAATCCCACTTTGCTTGCCAAGTATAGTTGAACGTTGTTTTCTACCCGGCTGCCTCAACGACTGGCCACGGCCAAGTGCAGGAGTGAAGTTTTTTGGGAAGCACCTTGCGACGATACTGTTGCAAATCCGGCAATGGGGGAGAGGAGTGGACAATTGCTTCTTGACTCTACGCAAATACGTTACCAAAGGGGTCTCCGCTAGTGTGGACATTGGAGTACCAGCCTCTGGGCCGGCCTGTTGCCCAAGCGGCCCAAATCTTGAGCTTGCGGGTGAATAAAATCCGGCAGAGGTTACTCCCCTACGCAAGGTGGCAAGTCTGCAGAAGCAATATTGTCAGCTACCAAAGAACCTGTCGCGCAAGCCTCTCCTAGCGATTCCACCCAAGGCATGATTTGTGTCTGTGAGTGGGTACTTTGCAGTGCAGTCTGCAAAGCAACCAGCTGGGACTCATTCTCATGGACCCTTCCCGAAAAGTCCCCAGTCCCCGGTGTGAGAGCCACACGCGCTGTAGGAGCTTCTGACACCGATCTCTCCGTTTGGCACGCAGCATCTGCCCATTTTTTTATCGACCGAAAAGGGGGCGTTGTTGCATTCAAATGTAGGTGTTTTGGGATTGTTGTCTTGCCTAAGGACAACCAGGAATTTGACCAGGACCCCGGTTGGCAGCCTTTGCCGCTAGGTGACCTACACCGTGTGCACCCTGTCGCTAGAGGTGATTCGAAGTCTGAGAGTGGGCCCGTGTTGCATATAGGAGTCAACTTCTAGGTAACTTCCTACGAGCGGCCATGGGCACCCTGGCCCTCGCCGCCACAGTGATCCCCTCCGTGTCCCCCTTCGGCAAGACGTGCCGCGCCATCAGCCACACCCGAGATGGCGCTGAAAAGATGCCGACGAGGACTAGAGTCTTCAGAGTCCGTGTCAGGGAGCCCCCCAAATCCTGAGACATCACTCAAGAGCGCAAATGGCAAATACAGATCCACTGATGAAGAGAAATCTTCAACGAAATGAATGTGAACTAGGACATTGTAGCTGAGCGCATGGCGTACCTCTCTTGAGCCAGTAGGTTTGGAGAAAACTTGTGCTCCATGAACAACGAAAAAACCGTTAGGAAGGAACTCCGATGCAGTGATGATGATAGTCTTCTCCTTTGGAATGAGACTACGGTTGAACAACCAAGCGACTAAACGGAAGGTAGAAAGATCCGCCTGTGATGTAGAGGATTCATCGAAAGCCTCAATCCAACAAGACGACGATAGAATTGTCGATGCTATAGATAGGCTCCAAGCATGAATTGACAATCCCTTGAATCTACTAGCAACCGGGAAATGAAGGGGCCAACTGCACGCTTGCGCCAAGTGTGACCATTGCCAGAGTAGGAGAAGATGGCAGTCGGTCTTGATAGAGCCTCCTTGGAGAATACGATCCTTGGTTGTGTGAGTGTCGAAGACGATGATGTAGTTCTCTGGGTAGTAAGAATGAACTGAGAAACTCGTCGAAGACACACCCCGCTCAACCTCGAACGCCCGCGCCATTTCCTGAGGAGAAACTTCAAGCTTGGTTCTACCCACGCACACGATGAGCGCCCGCTCTAAGCACCGTTCCATGTCACACATGGCCGTCGAGAGGGGAACCACACACACTTCTCTGTCCGGACGGTGGAGCAGGTCTCTAGGCGGAAAATCATCATCCACGTTGCCATGGAGAGAATGCGGGTACGGTCTGCGGTGACCCTCCTCACACCTGGTGGACTGCAGGGGTCTCCTTGCCCATTGGGGAGGGTTTGGTCAGCGACAACAACGGCCTACGGGGATCCGTGCTGCGTCGGTTCCGGATAGGAAGGAAGCTGGTTACCACCCTGGAAGACTAGGTCAGGCGCAACCCGATGACACTGGGACAACGACGGATCTGACAAGGCACTGGGACTGGGTGCCTTGCCGTCGGAGGCCAAACATGCCGCGGAGGAGAGACTCGGCATATTGGGATTCGTGTGGGGTAACCCCCGTCCCGGGCTGGTGCCTGGTTGTTGGAGTTGGGGGCTCAAGGGCCTCTTATAGTGAGCAGTGGTGTGCATAACATCGTTATAACATAAACACCGAGTGGGGTTCCGACAGACACCGCGATGTAGTCACTAGCAAAGCAGTTGAAGCAGCAACCGATTAGGTCCTCAGGTACATGCCTGGAGGAAGTTATCGGGCGGCGACTGAGTCGGGGCCTCCTGCACCAAGAACGATGGCAGACCACCTGCCAGCTAGCGTCGTCGGAGGGCCGAGCGAGATACACGGGATGATCGACGACCACCTGGGCGACCTGAATGGGTGGGGCTACAGAAGGAGCCCGCTGCTCCTGCGTAAGCCCCCTGTCGACGAAGAGGACCCCCTTGCCAAGGACATACTTGTTCGAAGTCGATCCCGCCAGCCTAGAAGGCGACGACCAGCAACAGGGCACTACCGAAGACGGGGGTACTGACCAGGGAGAAGCAGAATGGTGCCGCGACTCCACCATTTTCGGACTAGACAGAAATTACTCACACCATCTCCTCTCTTTCTCCAACCGCTTACCTAGAACTGTCGTGTGGAAGTCGAGGTCAGAGGAGGAAGAGGCCATGGGAAAGTGTGTCAAGCGATGCTCTAAGGTGGGCGGATGGGAGGGCGCGTGTGGCCGCCGTTGTCGGAGTGGCAAGTGGCGCTAGGAGGGATTGACATGTTATGTAATTTCGCTCAAAGATTGTTGGTCTGCACAGCGCAGGCCTCTTCCATATCCATTGCTATATCTCGACCGATCTATCGATCACCACCTTGGTTGTCGCCCCAAATAACAATAAATAAATTACTACAAAGGAATATTGGGGAAAAGATTATTTAAAAAAACTTAGGCTTTTACTCAAAAGATAGTGAAAAAGAATTAGAACTTTGCAAAAAAAATCTAACATTAACATTAAACTAAGGCCAATAGCTAAAGAAACCCTACGACCAAGTTTGGCCTTGCATTGCAACAACTAAGGCCCTATCAAATTAGAATACATCAAAGTCCCTGCTACTGGCGATTGATGTGTCCTGAACTCCAGATTCAATTTACCTGCTATCACTAGATAAGATGTATGAGCCTGTGCTCCAACTTCCTTGGATTAAATCAAATAGGGAAATTCGAAAACCAAAAGTCCAGTACACACCTCATATGTCTTATCTAGTGATAGCAGGTAAGTTGGAACATCTTTCTTGTTTAGGGATTTGATAGCAGATAAGTTGGCCTTGCATTGCAACAACTAAGGCCCTATCAAATCAGAATACATCAAAGCCCTTTCATTGAAATTCCAGATTCAAACATTTTATTTTTTTAGTGTCAAGCTTCAAGAGTTCATCCGGGAAATTCTTTATGCTTGTTGAACTAGTACTGCATCAAACAAACACTAATGTGTCCTGAACATGGACACATCCTCTGGGCAGTACTTAGAACCTCAACTAAAGTAAGGCTAGAGATCTAAAAATGGCTTACTATGAGCAAAGGAGTGATGATATCACCATTAGGGGTACTGACAAGGGCAATCGGTGTAGCTGAAGACCTCATTGCGACAGAGAGCCTTGCTGTCGAAGACATCACCATCGTAGCCCTTGCTACCGATGACGACGAAGAACATCCTTGTCACCCTTCTTGAATCTAGATCTCGCCCTCGTTGCCGCCCTCCTCGTCACTCCCACCTTCGAAATCACCCCCGCCATCGCCCTCCTCCTCACTCCCACCTTCGATCCACCTTGATCCTCCACCCCCACCGTTGGCCTCCACCCTCTTCCTCTCTCACTGCTCGTGCTCGGTCGCCACACCATATTGGCTAGGCGCACTGGAGGACGTGGTGCGTCGCCCGTCGGGGTGGAGGATCGAGGCAGCAATGGCGGCGCGTAGGGCTTCTTCTTCGGTTCTTCCTCTTGTCTGTGCACGGGTGGAGGGATGGAGGCGGGGCGCGATAGGGTGGAGGGATGGCGACAGGGGTGTGATAGGGTGGCAAGGATGGATGTGGGGGCATGATAGGGTGGAGGATCGAAGTGGCGGTGCGTCGAAGGTAGTGGATCGCGCGGGCGGGTGGAGACGTGGAGCCGTGGAAGTCTGGAGGATAGAGTGGGACTGGGGAAGGAGGCTTGGAGCGACGATTAGGGTCGACCTGCTCGATCCAATGAAGCATTAGGTTACTGGGCCTTTGGCCTTGATTTTCTTTTGGATCGAACCTCTGGACCATTTGGCTGAAATTTTCAGGGCGGATCGGTGGTCCATTGGGCCTGCCTGACCCATTCTCACCCCTAAGCAGTACTCTCTCCGTTCTTTTTTATTTGACATCCTAGAATCCGTGTTGTGCTGTCAAACTTTCTAAAAGTTGACCGTTAATATATTTAAAACAATTTAGATTGACTATTTAAAAATTATATCAATAGATTTGTCGTTAAAAATACTTTCGTAGTACTATGATTTTATTTTATTTTTTCTGAATCACGAGCATATCTCCCTATTTCATTATTGAAATTGTTCGAGGTTACAGAAGTTCTTAAGCAGAAAGTAAAGGTGATCAGCCAGCTTCAGAAACCATACGCCACCACTACCATCTTACAAACCAGAACCTACACCATATAAACAAACCACCTAGCGTTTACCACTCCTGACTTTCACCAACACTCGCCAGCAGAAGCACTGAAATACCCCTACACTTGAACAGAAACAACAGGGCTAACATCCACTCATCCCTACTGCTACTTTATTATTCAGCAAAAACGAAGATAGCCGAAACAGAGCTTGACGTGGACCACCCATCCTCCGCCCGCTGTACTACAGGGCCCCATCCATGCCTTCTGTTGAAAGCCTCGGCCGTAGGATCCGGATCTACATAGTACTGTGCTGTATAGATCCACTTTATAAACAGTGTTCCATGAGAGAGTAAACTATATTCCGCTTTAGTGGTATATGTGTCAGAGAATCAAGCATCCTGCCAATATCAAAGGTACACCTGATATTATAATTATATTTTTTACATCTTAATGTAAAATTATAAAAAAGTAACGGCCGATGAATGTTTACATTGAATGACCAGGTTCTTAGATGAATGTTTGGTTACATGACATACTTCTTTTTTCTAAGCACCTTCTTGAGCAACTCCTGCATTAGAGACGCCCTAAGAAGCACAATCACTCTGTATCCAACAAACTCAACAAGACGGGAAAGATACTAATCCTCCCTTCCTGAAAGGAAGTGCCTTTTTTTTTTGTTTGATACGTAGCTTGTTAAAACCAACTTGTTTCAGCGAGGAAAAGCTTATGAACGATCAACACGAGTTTTCAATGTAAAATAGCACCATGGTTACCATGGAATATGACCACATAATAATAACAGAAAAGCTTCGAAACTGTTCAATTGCTTTTCTTTCTAGAGAGAAAAGCAGATGTGCTGAGAGATCTTATTTTACTCCAAACCAAGCATATATTGCAGCATATAACTACGGGAGGCTGCCAAATTTTCCCAAACGAATAAAGTTAATTTGCACCAAATCACCGACAACGCTTTACAGAGACTTGTGTCCCAGACTGCGAGCAGTAGTAGTGCCTGTTAGTGAGCCATAATCACAGCAAAAGATGATGCCACAACTGCCAAAAATCTGATTCCTAATCACAGAAACTTTGCTGACTACTCACAATTGGCTGCCAGGTGCAAAAGTGCCATACCTACGCTAATATGCAATGTGTATTGTGTAATCCATAAAGGAGCTCAACCAAAATAGCTCAGCACCAACACCAACTAGGCTGCTAGCTGCTAGGTTCTCAAAAATTAAACAGTTTTGCTTGAATGCAGATGTTTGGCCGACTTAATTTTGCTGCAAGATCAGACAGTCGTCCAGCTCAATTCTCAGAAGATAAAACCTCTTAATCTAAGGAAAAAAAAAAGAGACCTTTCGGTTGAGGTAAGATAGAAAGCAGTACTATCCCTATATCATCCAGGATGCTAGCAAAAGGATGAGGATATATTAATCGTATCTTCTATATAGCAGAGCATTTCAATAAGTCAACACTTCTCATTATCCTCAAACAAAGGTCCATAATACATTACGCAAAACTGAGATAAGTTACCCCTACAAAAGAAAAAAACACATCTGGGATACACGCTATTAAAAACCGATACTCACAGTATCACATACTCTTTGCCTGGTTGGGAATTTAATTCATGAATTCGTAACCCTGGAATTAGCTGAATGGTGCTTCCATAGGTACCTATGTCCCAGCTGATGGAATGGTTGTATCAATGTTGCTAGGCGTCAACACGTTGAAGCCATCAGCTGCTGTCGATACAATCATCCCAGCTATCTGCGGGTGCCAGTGTAATTCTTTCAAATCTTTCTGGCCCTGCGCATAAAAACAATGAATATCATATATTTGTTTCTTTGCAAGCAACAATGCTGTTTGGGAAAAATGCTTCAGCCACAAAAGATGACAATGAAAAAGAATAGCCATTTTAATGAGGCCACGAACTGGTGAAGTTTAATACCTTGATAAGAAAGTGAGCAAAAAATTAATTTGTCAGAAGAAATGTGATAATAGTACCTGATGAACAAAGAGAAGTTGTGGGGGCAAATCTTCAGGAGCATTTGCCTGCTCTTTCATTTTTGCTTTGAATTCGGCCTCCTCTTCTGCATCTTTTTCCAATGAAAGATCCCAAATTCTGAAGACACGAACAATTCAGGATGTTATAGCAAAGCAATTCGAGGTATCAGAGAATAGTAGGCAAAACATTTAGGCAATTTGGCGCACTTAAAACATAAAGGAGGCAAGGAGGCAAGGCGACTTACGTCAGTTGATGGTCAGCAGATGATACAGCCAATGTTGATGCCTCATGTGGACTCCATTCCACAGATGTAATCGGGTGCTTGTGGTATTCAAAATGTGCTACCAAGGAGTCATCCTACCAGTACAATAGAAAGCATAAGGGAAAAAGATTTGATGTGAATATACCATTCACAAGCAATACTATTATACTAAATAATAATGGCAAACAGAAGAAACTATTATTGGTTGTATAAAAAGCCAAAAATGGTAATATAACATACTAGCTAGTAGGTAGTAGTCTAGCTGCACTAATTTTTGCACATGAGTCACGATGTATGTACTATATACCACCAGCATATATCTAACTTGACAAATCGAGTAGCAACAACATGCCATATTTTGATATTCTCATCCTTGAGAAGGTTGTATTATCTTCAAAAGACCCAGTCACTCGTATTTTTCTTTCTGAATATTAAATACATAGACGGGAGGCAAACAGAAGCCCAACAAAAAAACATAATCACACAGATAGAGAAAAACGCCAGTTAAGTGGGTTGTCTGAAACTAACAAGCATAAAAAAATGTGCTTTATCAAGACAAAAGTACCTTGATTAATCTAAGATCACGAATTGAGAAACTGCCATCATCACATCCTGAAGCTACCATACAGCTAGCAAGCCTGATAATGAAAGTCAAAATATGTATAAAATATTATGCAGAAGAAATGATAGTGCTCATGAAGATAATAAAAATTTTCATTAGATATACCGATTCCATGAGATAACATTCACATCAGCACTGTGAGCCTTAACAGAAATACATGGCTTCTTCCCTTCCCGTATATCCCATATAGATATTGTTCCATCCACTGAACAAGAGGCAAATATGTCGGCTTCTGTGGGACTCCACTGCAAGGATATAATTATAATACTTGAGATAATCAAATTTTCTAGAGCACATAGGAGTAGATATATGATACATCATTCAATGGCATGCCTGTAGATCTTCCACGCTTGCAGAGTGTCCAACAAATGGCTTTGTATCTACGTTCCAATTGTTTGAAGTCGGCTCCCACAGGTGAATGCACTTGTTGCAATCACCTGTGTAGACAAAGCATTAAATTGATCTACATCAATTTCCATATACCAAACTAAATGACACTGCTGATTTATGAACACAGGACAGAGATCCACATGATACATTAACATGGTAACATTTTAAACACCACAGTAGAGGACAAACACTGTAACATGGATAAGATCTAATGCGCACCAGAGACAAGTCTTCCAGTAACAAGTGGACTCCAATCAATTGCATAGCCTTCATCTTTATGGCCACCAAATATTTTCACAGGCACATGATTATGGATTATGTCATCTTCTTTGTGTGCAACTGTTCCTGAATCTACTAATGAATTAAGGAAGGAGCTGAAGTCCCACACCTGCATATGTATCAATAGAATGGCCGATTAATAATTATACACAAAGAAGTAGCCGCTGCCGTACATTCTGTTCTTGGCCCTTGGGCAAGTTTTTCAAAAGGAAATACTATGCATATTCTATACGTTCTATTCCAGGGCAAATAGGATAGGGGATTGATGTACAAGTTTTTTTTTTCTTGAGACTCGGGATTGATGCACAAGTTGAGTGGGCCAACCATTACAGTAAATAAAAGAGAAATGCGAGGGGCAAAATGAATTACCTGAACATGGCCTGTGTCTCCCCATGTAGCACATAGATGTGGTTGTTGAGTCATTGAGCGAATCCGATTTACACACCCCGCGTGGGCCACCTTTTTTAGCTGGTATAACAGAACAAATTATAAGCTATCAAAGGGCCATGCTGAATTCTGAAACAATTACTTCCATGGAAAAATTTCGAGTTTCGAACTTGGAAAGAACATACTTGTACAATGGGCTTTGTATCTTCGTTGATTTCTTCATCTTCTTCATCACTGCTGCTGTCACTATTCATATCATCGTCACCATCAACTGCTGAAGCTGGTACAGGTTCCCGTTTCTTCCCATTTATGTTTGAAAGCTTGAAAATACCAACATAATTCCATGAAGCCTTCTCAGCCTGAAAAAAAACAATAAGTCAAGTTCTTAGTATAAAGAGACAAACTATGTTCACAAAAGATTGATTCTTTGGGTTGTGGAGCACTGGAGTGCGCAAAAATATTTATATTGGAAAAAAAACAGAGCTGGTAAACAAGGTCAAAAAGTTTCTTGTCATGAGTCAATGACATAATTACGTGAAATTCCATCAATATCATGTCATTTCTTCAAGCTCAAAAACCCAGTGTGAGATCATCGTTAATGTTAAATGTCACGCTTATGTTTTAGCAAACCAAGTTGGAGCTTACTTGCAAGCTATCATAGTTTCATGGAGACTATGGGCAAGTACATGTTCAACTAGTAACAGGATTACAAGAATAGCAATGAAACACCATGGGAACATTATGCTATAAGTAACAGGAAGCATTATCATATGTTTAAGACATAGTTTTTATGTGCTTAAAGTTAAGCAATAGCATTTTGTTACAAATAGGCAACATTGCAACACTCTCCCATGAGAATTTCCGTACAAGTAAGACTCAAAACATACATGATGAGCTACCAACCTAGAAAATAAAATATACCAGTACATGTATGATTTAGAATATAAAAGAGTCACTATGTGGCAGAACTGAAGAGCAATCCCAATTTGTTGGTAACAGGCACCATCAATTGTACCACATACTTACATAGAGGTGGGAATATTCTACATCTAGATTTTGAAGGGGGTAAAGAGAAATGCAACCTGAGTTCCAGCAACGCCGTATAATGTATGTGGGAACTCTGATCGGACAAGCCCAAGTTGATCGCGCACAACATCAAAGCTACAATGGAAGGGTAAATCGTTGGGAATAGACCACGATATCTTGGATTCTAATTAGGACATGAACAACGCCATTGAGGAGAAATTTTACCTCAAGCAAGGCCAGCCAATGCTAAATCCTCGGAGATAATTGTAAGCCTCTGGATCAAACTGGAGCTCCTCCCCCTCTTCCAGTGCATCTACACCCGGTTGCCATACCTAAAAAGAACGAACCACTAGTTGAGTGTGATTCGCACATAGAAACAAGAACAATCCGCATCTTCTTATCAAAAGAAGAGATTAAAAACCAAAACTTTTAAGGAAAAGAAATGAACCGTGCAGGCATCTGTTTATTAGTAAGGATGAGTTATTTCTCCGTCACCTTAGCTGGGCCAGAAGCCACCGCAGGATTAGAAGACGATGAAGCTTCAGCTCTCTTGAAACCAAGAAAATAGCAAAATTAGGGCGCAAGCAAAGATCAAAACTTGCAGCAGAGAAAAAAAATGCATCGAACGCAATTTGATATATATAGCCGCGTACCTTGGTCTTGTTCTTGGATTTGGCCTTCTTGGCCCTCTTGATGGTGCGACCCATCAGCTGTCTCCGTGAAGGAAGAGAAGGGCGCGGCGCGGCGACGGGTTTTGGCGGAACAGGACGGTGCGAAGGTGGGCAGCCGGAGCCGGTGGACCGTGTACGGAGGGAGGGGATCGGAGAAGAGGAGTTCCCTTTCGGAATGGAATTGGCGGCTGCCGTCGAAGTACCTCAGGGTTTCTTTCATGATCCCCCAAGAGGCGGGCGACAAGAAGGGCCGGGCCAGGCCGAGAGACTCAGCCATTGAATGGGCTTTTTTTTGTCTTGGCCCAACATCTACGCCTAGGGCTTTATTACCCACGAGGAACGGGTCGGGTATGGGTAGACGAGAGTTCGGGTATACCCACTATATACAATAAGTAATAGGGTATGAGGTATGGCCGTATGGGGAGGGCACATACATCAACTTTTCAATTGGTATTTGCAAAAATGACAAACGCGAAGAGGTATTTGTAAAAATAGCATCATTGTCGTATGGCCACCGTGCAGAGCCTCTCCCCGAACGTCACATCGCCTGTTCGTGCGACAACACTCCCCACGCCGCCACGTGGCCTCCTCTCTCACGCCCGTGCCACCTCAGCCCCCTCTCTCCCCGCCCGTGCCAACTTAGCCGTTGACGCACGGCGGCCGTACGACAACAGTTGCCGCATGGCGACCGTGCGGCAACGGTTGAGAGCCCATCATGTGTCACAGTTAGGTTTAGGGTTAGGTTTAGTTAGAGTTTAGTGGTAAGTTTGTACTAATTTTTAAATATAGCAAAGGAGTTTAAAAAATTATAAAATTTTACATAGAGTCTCCCGACACAGTGTACTTACTTGTGTAAATTTGTAACAATTTTATTCATTCAGAATTGTTTTCACTATTTTGTGCCAGTGTCATGTCTCTCCGAGAACAAAAAAATCAACAGAAAATTGTGCCATGTGTTGTTTGCCCTTAATGAGGCCATCCCTCCATCTGCATTTCTTTTCCACCGAAATCATCAATCACTTGTATATCCCGTCACCTCGTTGTCTCATCCATCAAATATTTGTCTCCTCTGTCACTTTCTTGTCTCATCCATCAAATCTTTATCTCTCCTTAAATGTATGGCTTAATTAGCGCGCGGGATAAGGATTCCCTCCCACAGCGGCTATAATTTAGAGCGAGCGAGCACGATTTCATTTCGCAGTTGCTCGCTCTTTCACCCGTTCATTTCATTTCGAATTTAACATTGCAGATTTGAAGTCATATTTAGGTGAAGTAGATGAGCTTGAGTCGAGGACGACTCAAATGCAAGAAGAGGAGGATGATGAGTACATCACTTCCATGCATACACCCAACACTCCTCATAATAGAGCTGAACCTATTCACTTGCAAGGTCCAATAACCAGAGCTTGTGCAAGTTAATTGAATGATCAGCTAACTTCATATCTTGGAGTATATTTCATTTCTAATAATAATATATTGCTACCTAATGCATGCGATGTTCTTTTAATCAGGAACTTAGGAGCATTCAACTCGGCCTTCGGAGACTTCAAACATACATAACTTTCGCATACAGAGTCTGTTGGAGGTTCACCAATACTTGGTGGAAAGCCTATCTCACCCTCTTTCCAATGGATCCAGCCCCACCTCCAAATTCCTTCTGAGCGCACCTTAATCGCCAAAATAATTCAACGCTGTTTCTGAGCCTGAGTCAAAAGAGTGTTCTGCCACCTCCACTTGGGCCCATGGGCCTTGTAACCCTAAGGGTGTGCGTCCACTTCCGTGGCTACCACCCTTGGTCGTCTCCCCATATAGGAACCGCCACCTCCTTTTG
The DNA here is from genome assembly GCA_036346395.1 of Hsuehochloa calcarea. NCBI lineage: Eukaryota > Viridiplantae > Streptophyta > Magnoliopsida > Poales > Poaceae > Hsuehochloa > Hsuehochloa calcarea. Next base: position 3,664,352 of record CM070616.1, on the reverse strand, counting down.
CTAGAACTCAGATTTCGTTTATGTTTAGTTCGCCTTCGTTGCAACTTGTATCTTTCGCGTGTGTCGACTAGACCATTCGGTCAAGATCCTTATTCGAAATCCCACTTTATCTGTACTTTCATCAATATTTGTAATACATAAGATTGTGTTTCACCTTGTTCTTGTGTGCTTCTTCAGTGTATGTAAGGATTGATCTTCGTGATCAGGTCATCCAGATATTCGTGCACGGTTGATAACGAATTGTCGAGCAGTTCAACGATTGCATAGTTTCGAGTATTGCGAGTTCGTAGCCAGAATCATGAGAGTTGAGCGCGTTCTACCAAATTTATCTTCTCATCAAAAGATCAGGCTAAATTAGGACCCCTGTGGTTCATCAGTATGTCAAGTCTCGTAAACACTTGACTGACTGTTTCACTAAATGATTATGTCCTAGCGAGTGTGCTACAACATATTACAAGATGAGCATTATTGATCTCTTGACCCATCTCAAGGGGTACTATAGTATAATAAAGAGTCGTGTTAGAGTCAGATCGTAAGTCTTACCGTTATAAATAAAAAATGTTGGGGTTCTATAGGACTACACATGATTATCCCCCCCCCAAAAAAATCCACACTTCGTTTCAAGCTTTGTCCGAGGGATGAGTTGGTGGGTATATATAGGAAGCTGGGGGAGCGGCTTATGGATTTTCACGGATGGGTCGAGGAACGTGATTGAAATTTAGGGGAATAAATTTTCAGACACCTGATTAATAGACAGCCAAGTATTAGTATACATGTATATATAACCTCCTAAGTTACGGCTCAGTAGCTAGGATAACTCAGCATCACATAGAGCAGCAAGTTCGCATTAATCGGATGCATTAGCTAAGCATATATCGTCAGGTACTCTGTTATCGTTAATTTTAAGCTATATGCATCTTGTGACATGGATCCAGATTTCGTTGATAGCAACGAATGGAGGGAACACTAGGAACCGTATGCAGGGGCGTAGCCAGCCAATGATCAGGCCTCGGGCCGACTCAGCTGTGGTCTATATCTTGATTTTTTTCGTACGGAATTTTTTTGTTTTCTATCAGTCTATCAAATGAAAATTTGAGATTGAGTCTCGGGCCATTGCCCCGAAGGCCCGAGGCCCAGATCCGCCACTGACCGTATGTGTATATCAGGATTCTTGCAACTAGCTAGGCCGCATCCGCATACATACATGTATGTACGTACGTACGTGTTTGTATCACGAAATTAAAGGAAATTATTGTCCTGGTAATTAAGCGGTGGATTACAAGACAGCAAACCCCCGAGTTAGGATGATCACAGGAATTGTTTGTCGGAAGAGTTCCGATTTTTTATTTCCCGGACGAAAGATGATCACAAGAATAAGGAGCACAAAAAAGGAATAAAAGCTAAATACTAGCCCAGGACATATCTTTAAGGAACAATAGTATATTTTATGATACAGGACTATGCCAGTGTGACGAGTCTGACGACCAGTGAGATTGTGCCAGCTCACCTTGAAACAAATATATGACAAATAAGAACTTTTGTTTACTATAACAATCTATTTTGATACACGGTACTCAACTACCAAAACACAAAAAATTGCGATAAGGTGGGGATTGACACATTTTTTTGTAACACAAGATCGCTATGGGGTGTGTGTATATAAACCATCACACATGTGTGAGTGCATTCTCTTAGCACATGCCTACAAATACAGAGACCGGAGATAAATATACGACCTTACAAAGTTTCTGTTGAGGCACATGCATAAAAGTGTGCATCATGATTTAAACTCTAGTGAGCGAAATTGTACCCATAGTTCCACCACCCTCAGTCCTCGCTACTTTCGGTTGTAGGATGATCAGTGGTGGATCTAGAAAAAAAATAATTGGGTGTCTTTGTATATATCATCATATGCGTATAGGGTCATCGAGTTTATATTATGAAGTGCACATCTATGTATACGAGGGTTTTGATAAAGTAAAATAAAAACAGATCCGCCCACGAAGGATGATTAATGGTAGCACCGCATGAGAGTACGGGACAATTAGAACTGGGCTTGCATTACCATGCAGAACACACTCGAAAGCAAGCACTTATCCATATTGTTATTCCAGAATGCTACTGCACACTTTAATCCCATGCTCAAAGCAGACGAGGCAAAACACACTGCCCCAGAATACTACCGCACAGTGCAGAACACACTTGAAAGCACCGTACGTCCAAAATCCTTGCCCAGGGGCACGGACTATGCACTATCGTGCCCTTTGGCGCGAACAAAGCGGCGCAGTGCCCTTGGGGCCGGACAACTTGGTTTGGGGTGAGTGTATTATTTTAATACATGAGAGAATATCACACGGTTCGTGGTTGTAACCTTTAAAGCTAATGATCTCACTGGTGTAAGGATTTCAGAGGTTACACAATAAATACCTTGGTCAAACAAGGTCCTGTACCTAGTCCCCGACCAGTTCACCGCTCGTAAGGCTATGAACTTGTATCATCTGGATCAGAATCCAGATATATCCTTACCGTGTGATGAATGGAACACATATTGTATATTCCATACCACGCGACGTTATATAATTATAAGACACTGGACTACGGTAGAATGTCTCACCGACATATAACCGCACAGTAGTTGATATCCTGTCAACTAACACCTCTCTCCGACCAGATGTGTCACTTCTTAACAGACGTCTCTCTAGAGGATAACTGCCACCGCTTCATTAACTACTTAAGGAGGGCCGCGGAAGATGGGGGGATAGCCTTTTGTCTGAAGACGGACATTCCTTGTAGTAGACGGTTCATAGCAATAAAGAGTGATCACATTCCATTCCAGGAGATGCGCTCTATTTTCTTCTGTTTTTTATATATTCATAAGATCGGTGATTTGATCGTCGACAGCTGGCGCCGTCTATGGGGAAGAAAGCGCAAATTTCCTGAAAAAATTCTTCGCTCGAGCAAGTCCTCGTCCGTCCTTTATAATCGTATATACGACTATGGCAGGAACTTATAACGAGGAGAACTGGTTCAATTTGGATGACTGCTCCCATCTCGACATGGACGAATGTATCCACACCATGCAAGAGAACGGGATGTCACCATCTTCCTCCTCCTCCGGTTCGCACGTTGCTGATAACAGCGAAATCGAACGGATAGATGAAGATACACCACTACGACAAGTGGCACTTCCGGAGGGACGTATTACTCCGACCAGCTCGGAATGTCCAAAAACCTCTCCAAGCCCGATCCTTCCAAGCTCGGTCCTTCCAACCAGTGAAAAATGTGACGGGACTTCAGCCCCGCTATTTGAGAATCAATACACTCTCGATACAATCATGGCTGACAGGTACTCACCAACGGCTTTTGGAAATTCCAAGAGCCAACCGACATCTGGTAACGGTATCGATGAAACTCCCACCGGTTATAGGTCGAGTGAGAATGATAAGGCTCAGTGTACGATCGGCAATCCGCCGGGTCAGGCTGAGTTCGCCCTGAATGCCTCAGGAGGTTCTTATCTCCGACCGGTCTCCATCGTGGAAGTATCTGGTAGAAGCACTGAAAGACTATCCACTGGTTACAGTGGAAGCTCTTCAGAAGATCGCTGCTGGAAGCACGAGGTTAATGCGATCAGAAATACATATCAAAATGTAGTGTACGGTTCTGCATACACTCTCTCGCTACCACATATTGATGGAGATGGTGCGGGCCATCAAGCACTAGAAGCCAGATATAACAGAATGGATAGATGTCCGTCAGTTAATTCACCTGGTTCTGCCCCACCAAGGATGATGGGTCGGACAGGGCCAAACGCGAGGTCGGGGGGAACTTCAGATCCACGAACTCCTACAACTACTGTAAATCCTCTAAGGCCTTCGATAACGGTACAGAACCTGCAGCGTGTTCAGAATATTTTAAATAACACTGATCCAGCTCTAGCATGTGCTCCAGGTTTTGTCAAATTGACAGAACAGGTATCGGAGATCCTTCAGCAAACCATGCAACGTATAGAAGCATACCGGGAACAAAGGATATTCCAAAGTCAAACCATGACTTCATCCCAACGTTCCTCTCTTAGTAGAGGGTAGCATGGTCAAGTTGGGAATCAACCGATGCCAAGACCTTCTCGACGATTCCGACCGAGGAGTCATGAGGGAAGAAAGGTCGTTTCAGACAGCCACTCCTTCCCCTCACCGAGAGGATCAATTGCTTGGCCCTGACGATCTTCGGCGTCACCTGGGCCGAGCATGTGGTCGAAGGCGCCATTCTAGTGCCCACGACCAAGTCAGAACACCAGAACCCTAGAATTCCAACATCAGAAACCGGTCTTCGGCCGACGACAATATGGTGTCATTCCAAAGGAGGCGCCATGAATCAATCTCAGGCTGTCGAGCTTTCTCTGTAGGGCTCCAGGTTGTGCGTTGACCCAACAGATTCTGACCGGCCAACATGGACAAATTCAACGGCTCCTAGAACCTGTTAGAATTTCTCCAAATCTACACTACCGCCATCAGAGCTGCTGGTGGCGACGAAAATATGATGGCTAACTACTTACCTACGATACTTGAGGGATCCGCCCGATCATGGTTACTCAACCAACCGGTCGGATCAATCTATACTTAGGAGCAACTCTGCGACCTCCTAATTGTAAACTTCCAGGGCACGTATGATCGCCCTGGAAAGGAGGATGACCCCCATCGGATCCGGCAAGAACCAAAAGAGACTCTTCGTCAATATATTAAATGGTTTAGCCAGATTCGTAATTCAATACCGGAGATTGAATGGAGCGAGGTCATTGATCGAAAAGATAAAGTCCCTCAATCTGTCTTGGAGGAGTCAGAGAAGAAGCACAAAAAGACTCTCAAGAAGGAGAAACACCGCAAGCCCCAGGATAAGGAAGTCCTTACGGTCCCCGACAAGTTCATCAAAGGCAATAAATACTTCACCGGTCGAGGTAAGGCAAAGATTCCGACCAGTGGATATCAAAAGAACAAGAAGTGGTGTCCACTTCACCAGCAGGCAGGGCATGACTTGCGCACCCGTCGAAACTGGCAAAAGAAATTAGAAGATTATTATGCAGGTAAAGGCACACTTCCCTCCATGTAGGAGCTTGGGGAAGCAAGTTCCCGAAAGGACAAAGATGACGACGAAGAGATGGAGTACCAGGAGTCTCAACATACGATTAACATGATCTTTGGAGGATCTTCCTCGTATGACTCACGACACTACCTGATCGAAAATTATTGCAACATCTTCACAGGCCACAAGAGCCTCAAGTACATTGTCACCCAAACAGATCTCAACCTTCGTCAAAGAAGATGGCTAGAATTGATCAAAGATTATGACTTGGATATACACTATCATCCTGGGAAGGCTAATGTAGTAGCCGATGCATTAAGCCGTAAGACCTATTGCAATAATGTCATGATTCAAGAATCATAACCTAAGCTCTACAAGGAATTAGAGGCGCTTAACCTCGAGATAGTAGAGCACGACACTATAGAAGCAATGAAAGTTCAGCTAACCTTAAAAGAGTAGATCAAGGCCGCCCAAGAGGACACCTGGGAGTCCAGAAATTTAAAAGCCTCATGGCCATAGGAAAAGCCCATAAGATGGTAGAAGACCAATAAGGAATCTTATGGTATGAGAAACACCTCTTTGTTCCCCACCAGAAGGAGCTTAAAGACCTGATCCTGAAAGAAGCCCATAGTTCAGCAGATACCCTGCATCCAAGCAACACCAAGATGTATCAAGATATGAAAATTCTATATTGGTGGCCGTGAATGAAGAGGAACATCGCAGAGTTTGTAGCGTACTGTGATGTGTGCCAATGGATCAAGGCCGAGCACCAGAAGCCTGCAGGATTGCTTCAACCGCTATAGATTCCTCAATGGAAGTGGGAAGAAGTTGGAATGGATTTCATCACTGGCCTACCGCGAACCAAGTCTAGATATGATTACATATGGGTTATAGTAGACAGATTGACAAAAGTTGCCCATTTTATCCAAGTGAAGACCACATACAAAGGAGACAAGTTGGCCGAGTTGTATATGGCTTGTATCGTGCGTCTACACGAAGTCCCCAAGAGGATAGTCTCGGATCAAGGTTCTCAATTTACGTCACATTTCTAGGCTAGTCTGCATGATGCAATTGGGACTCACCTGAACTTCAGCACAGCATATGATCCCCAAACGGATGGACAGACCGAAAGAGTAAATTAGATTCTAGAAGACATGCTCCAAGCTTGTGCTCTAGAATTTGCAGTAGACTGGGAAAGATGCCTACCGTACGCAGAATTCTCCTACAACAATGGTTATCAATCCAATCTGAAGATGTCCCCATTTGAAGCACTCTATGGGAGAAAGTGTCGAACCCTTCTGCATTGGTTAAAGTCAGGAGAAGGTTATATTTTTGGACCATATACCCTCAAGCAAGCAGAAGAGAAAGTTCAACTGATCAGAGATCGCCTACAAGCTGCTCAGTTTAGACAGAAGAGTTATACCGACAATCGTCGCAGAGAGCTAACCTTCGAAGTTGGAGACCATGTGTACCTTAAAGTATCACCTCTTCGAGGAATGCGGAGATTTAAATTTAAAGGTAAGCTTGCACCAAGGTACATCGGCCTGTATCCAATCGCCGCCAAGCGTGGAGGAGTAGCCTACCAGTTAGAGTTACCACAAGTCTGTCAGACGTCCACAACATGTTCCATGTCTCCCAGCTCAAGAAGTGTCTCAGAGTGCCTAAAGAACAAGCTCCAGTTGAAGCCATCACACTCCAGAAGGACCTGTTGTATCCAGAGCATCCAATCAAGATCCTTGATGTTGTGGAGAAGCAATCAAGACGCCAGACAACTCATCTCTGCAAAGTTCAGTGGAGCAACCACTTGGAGCAAGAAGCCACTTGGGAGCGTGAAGACCAGTTGAAGTTAGACTACCCTTATCTGTTTTTAGAATAGCTCGAATCTCAGGGTCGAGATTCTTATTAAGGTAGGTAGATTTTGTAACACCCATTTTCAGTAATTCAAAAATTGATTTAATTTTTTTTAAAAAAAATCCCCAAGATTTCAAACCTCAATTTCAAAATAAAAAATTCAAACTTGAATCTTGACCTTACCTTGACTTTGGGCCATTCGGCCCGGTCTCCCCCGGCCCGACCAAGACACCGCCGGCGGCTGCAATGCGCCGTGCCATCCGCTTGCGCCAGGTGACGCCGCCACCCGCTTCCCATTCGCCGCCGCCCGCGTCCGCGCCTCGTTCGGTCTTCCCAGCTCGCCTCTTTGCCGAAGCGGTCTCGTCGCCGACGCGCCTCGCCGGATCCTCACGCCACGCCGCCACGCCCGCCCGCCCAACCTCCTCCCAATGCGTCTCGCCGCCCACTCTCCCCATGGCTATTTAAGCCGGCCCTGCCTCCATTTCTTCTCTCCCCCGCCTCGCCTCCTTCTCCCTCATTCTTCTCGAGCCGAAGCCTCGCCCCTCCGCCGCTTCTTCTTCCTCGGAGCCTATGTCGACGTCGCCATCCCTTCGTCTCCGTCACCTCCGTCGGCACCGCCCTCGACTCCGGCCCCGCTCTGGCGATGTCGCTCCCTCCTCTCCCTTCTCTCGCACCGCCGTCGCCGTGCGCCTCTCTCTCTCTCTCCCCTCCACTCTCTCTCCCTCTCCCGTTTTCTCTCCCCGCCCCCTCGTTTCCTCCGCGCGGCAGAGGAGACGAGGTGACGCGTTCGGCCGAACGCGTCACCCTCTTAAACCGCGCTCGCACCGACCCTGACAGGTGGACCCCGCTACAGTGTCCGTGCGGCTGACAGGTGGGGCCCACATGTCACCGTGTCGTGGACTCGTGTGCGCCCGTGCATGGACACGGTCCACACACTGTTCGTGCACCGCGGCCACATGTCGTGTGGTTTTTCAAGCTTTTTATTTTCTTTTTTAACTGAAAAATCATTATAAAGTTTCAAAAATCCATATCTTTTTCATCAAAACTCCAAAAATTATGAAACTTGTGCCCAAAAATTTATAATTATAAAACCTACATTTTGGTACTAGTTTGGTTAATTTTGGAGTTCATTTATTACGGAATTTGTATTTATTTGTTTTGTGTGCTTGCCTTTTCGTTTCTAGTGTGATCATCCAAGCAGAGTTCGAAGAAGTCGGAGGTTCCCACTTCGACCAAGCTCAATACTTCTAAGACCCCCTAGCCTTTGACCCAGGTGAGTTAACACTTTGATCATATTGAACCTACATTTCATGCAAATTATATTCTTTAAAATATCAAACTGCATGCTTTAATTTCCTATGCAAATGTATGTCAAATGGTCCTAAGGTAGTTAAATGCCAACTTGATTATTAAGTAATTATTATACCTTATTCTTGATAATTGAATTCCCTAATTCTTGTCACCCTAGTAATTATATGGTAATCTACTAGTTATAGTATGTACTCAAGCGCCATGCTAGCCTTACTTGAGTACCGGGGTATTAACCACCCCAATCATCATCCTTTAAAATTAAAGATTGTTTTGAGTAGTCATTGGGGTAAATGACTGAAATAGTTGAGTTAATTTGTTTTACTCTTCTCAAAACCCTAAAAACTTGCTAATACCCCATCTGGGCGGATGGTATGTTGGAGGATATGTGGTTGGGTACTAATATAGCCTAGGATATGTTGGTATACGTTTGGTATGTGGTATGAACCGCCCAGATAATTTTAAGGACTAAATTCTGTGATGACCTCCTATTGTAAAACAATACAACCACAAGTCTATAATGGTATCGACCTGGCCAAATAATTTGCATCCGTTAATACAAGTTGCACCGGGTAGATGACTCGCGACGCGTAAGCCTTCGTGGTGAAGGGTCGGAGTGCACGACGAAGGCGTTAAGAGGGCGTAAAGGGGGTCTGGGGCAAGGGTTGATGCGGGTGTGAAAGCGTAACCCACCTCAGGTGAAACCTCAGTGAGTGTAACAAGTACTAAGGGATGCATTGTAAAAGCCTTGTGGTAATCTCCCCTTGATTCACATGTTCAAGGAAACGTGTGATTATATCAAACCGATTATCTCTTGTGGGTAGAGTGTACAATCTCTGCAGAGAAATAAACTGTTCGAATAACCGTGCTCACGGTCATGGGCGGACATGAGAACTTACAAGAGTTAGTTCTTTTCATAAAACTTTGTTGGTGGGTTGAAAAATGTGATAGGCTCATCTAGCCTTGTTTTGGATTTTCCCTGGGTAGTCTTACCCAGTGTTGATAATAGGTGGATGTAACCACTATCAAAATTAAGCATGGGGTGGAGGTAATCTCCACTGTTATTGTTATTGCACAAGTAATCTCTTTAATAAAAATGTGGTTCAGTTAAACTGCTAAGTGTTAGGACTTTGCTAAGTGTTAGGACTTTCTAATATGTGTATTTATAAATGTTGCTTTGTACAAATAAAAGAACCCGGGCTATCCTTGTTTAGCCTTGCATAATTATTATTGCATCTGTTGTGTTGGCTCGTGAGCACGGTAGTTGTGCTCACTCTCGCTCTTTCCCCAAACCCCTAGATTCCGCTGATCAGGACGACTACGCCTACTACGAAGATCAAGGATTCGACGGTCAAGACCAAGGCGACGAGTAGTTAGATCCTTAGGCTAGGGCTCACCGCGGTTTAGCTGGCTCCGCTGGTGCTTGCGTACAACAAATATTCTCCAAGTCCTTGGGTAATATCGGTTGAACACAAGCGCAACAGTCGCTTGCCTGTGGGGAGTTGTGTTGCCCTTTTGCTTCCGCCACTTTTTCTGTATTTTATGTAATGAACTCATTTGTCCTGTTCGGCCCTCTTATGTAAACTTGACCCGACACGATCTATTTAACTCTGATGGTTGTAATATTATATTTGGTTCGGTCTACGACATGTATGAAATGATTCAGCGATGTACACTGTGAGCGCTACCTATTGATCCAGAGAGTAGCGCGGGATTTTCGCAGAGAATTCTGGATTAAGGAAATCGGGTCCGGCAATAGCGCACCGCCCCGGTCCGACAGCTGAAAACGTAGTCGAACAGTGGCAGAAAATTCAGTCATGTTCAGTTGCGCATTGAGATGATTGTGTGGGGAACACTGATGATTGAAGGGGAAACACTTGAAGTAGTCGTAAACGAAGTAGTAGTACGTTTACAGTCGGTGTAACCATCTCCCTGGTACTGGACGCCATCCACTACCGGGGCATTGGCAAATTCTTCCTCTGTAAGTTTCTTGCCAAAGTGCCAATACACAAACGGGGGCGGGGAGGGGACGCAGCGGCCGACCGGGTGTGGGTGGTGGGGTGTGGCAGCCAGCGTCTATGCTGTGCTCCGAAGGATGCGGATTCAGAAGGATATATAGGAGGGAGACAAATATATTCGAGGGGTAAAATAGGTAGTTCACAGAGGAGTAGATGGAAAATAATATAAAAGAAAAGAAAATAGGAGAAAAGCAGTGATAATAGCAAATTTCAAATATAGAAGAAACTAGAGTACGGTAAATCTCGAATTTCAGAAAACTGAGTGACATATCTCGAAGTGGCAACTTTCTGAGTATATATATATATATATATATATATATATATATATATATATATCAAATTTTGCCGATAAATAGAGTAGAAAGGTCTATATGGGAAAATTTTACATAAACATCTCACATTTTAGTGTATGAAAGATGGATATATTGTACCAGTGATAATCTCTGCACAACATGAGACTGGATTAATATAGAATAGGAAATTCTTGTATTGGAATATATAAAGTTTTGGTGTTACAGAACTCGAATATGGATTTTGCAAGCTAAAACATATTTATAGTTTCACGCATCCACCATTATTCCATTGCTCGGGGTTCTTGCAGCTACTTCAAATCATATTTTTCGGGTAATGCTAGGAATGGCTTGAAGGTCAGAACAAGCCCAACTAATTCGACCAAGTTCAGAATAAGGAATATTATTTGATCCCCTGCATGACAAATGAGAAGAAGAAAAAATCTTATGTTAGCATTTCTTAGCTAGAATGCGTACAGATAATACAATTGCGGTACGTATACATGACAAAAAATATTCAAAAACACAAGATTACTAAAAAAATAAATCTTAAACTTATAAACCAATGACCTACCTGGAAAAAAGGCAGCATTTTGGCGCTTTTGGGCCCATGAGAACCTACATTCAGAAATTCTTGAATAAGATATGTAATACATGCATGCATGCATACACCGTTTGCATATGAACCTAATACCGACTCGTGGTATAAAAACAAAGTACTACTACGATCACAAATTGACACTTATTGGCTTCAATTGTGCATAAACTTTTCTCATATAGTTATAATCATGGGCTTGACATTCTTAATATATAACTCGTGTTTACTAAAAAAATTTAGGTCAAAATATGTGTTCTGTCTTATAAGAGACCTAGCTCTTTTAGAATATTCCAATAACGAAAATGCACGCCTGCCCACCCCCCCAAAACACCGCTCGATCTGTTTCGTCAAGATTCGCGCTAATTAATTACTAGTTTCTAATCAACGAGGAGATAATTAGTTAGCTAGATTGTCTTTCTCAAGTAGTACTTCTCTCTCTCTCTCTCTCTCTCTCTCTCCACTGGCCACGGGGAGGAGGCATGTCGCAAGCCACGGAGGAGATGACGCGGCCTTCACATGCATCATGTATGTTTGGTTTCTATCAATCCTCGCGTGGCCGGAAACCCCGCGCCGCCGCCGGAAACCCAGCCGCCGCCGGGCGAAGAGATCAACTAGAGACGCGCGCACACCTGGTGACCAGGCACCAGACGATGATCATAAGAGGTGGCCACTAGAGCATGTTGCAGCGATGGCATCTTTTCCTGCCATGCAAAAAAAAACACGTACGCGCAGTGTTACACGACAGCAGCTTTCCTTGGTAATCCCGGTAATTACTCACATCGCAGCCAGCGATTTGGTTACGTTAAGCACCTTGCCACGGTCTCATTCTAACAATCCAATTGGTAGGCTTGACATGTTATTATGCAGAACCTATATGTTAACACATTAATTTGTATTTAGAGAAAAAAAAAGTGTTTGGATAAGTGATAGGGATACTCACAATGCACCTGCTCCTGCTGGAGCAATAGCCTTGAAGAAGGACATTGCAGTCGTAGATATTCCATTTGCAGCACCTCTTTGGCTTTGTGACTGTTGTTTGGAGTAAATTGAATTAGCTAGCTTGGCAGGATTTGAGAATAGAAAGATCAAATAAATTGACTTGATACTTGCCACAGCATTATTTTGCAGAAGAGAAGTGCCTGTTATGATAGTTATCTGCTCAGATTTATCAAATTAAAGGTGTAAAGTTAGAAAGAATGAAACAGTATCATAAAATAAAAAATATATATTTTTCATTATGAAGTCTCTTTTTCATGATTGATTTCGTAGTAACTTTGAACTTTGAAGCGGTAACTAAAGGATCAGTGAATGGCTTGATGCATCATGTTAGTCGTATTTAATACACGATTAAGAAAAAGATACTATCGACCGGATTAGTGCAACTATTTTCACAAATAGCAAATAAAATATGTCAATGCAGTTATGTTATATTCCTGGGACTATAATATATCGATCTTCTCGGATTTTCATGATGTATATAATACCATTTTTCAAGATGAATGCATCATGTCTGGTTTTATTTTTGGCAAAATCGTGTTATTGGAGTTGGGAGATCAAGTATTGAAACTTACAGAAAGAACTCCTTTTACTATGGTAGCAAGATAAAGAGCTAGCCCAAGTTTAAACTCTGACAGGTGCGTCATGAAGGGGTAAGCAGCAAGAATTGGTATAGATAGTGCCTGCAATGTACATGTGGAGGTACGGAAAGTGGGAATATAAGAATAAGAAATATGTGTGTTTTATGAGAGGATCGTTCAGTAACTTCAGTTACTCACAGATGCAGCACGGGATGAATTGACAGATCCGAGAAATTTATAAACAGATCTATAGATGAATAGTTGATACACGAGAAGACCAGCACCTAGAATGAAACGTGCAATTAATATTCAAAGTTGCTGGTAATCAGTATAATCTGGGAGTTACAGTATAACTGAGGTATAATGGTTCAGAATGGGCCAACATGTAGTAGTAGAATCAGAATTAGTTATAGGGGGAAATTCTGGTTTTATACGGCACCAATACATGACAGCATGTAATAGAATTATGTACATCTTAATTAGAGGCAATCTTGATATTGTGGTGTGTTAGTTTGGTGCCCAGGAAGAAGCATCTCGATTATTAATAGAGTAGAATTGCCTGTAAAACAAATATTTGTCTTAGCATTTTAGAGCATAGTCAAACTCAACTAGATAAATCAAAAGGTTCATGAGTAATGCGCAAATGCTCCTGATAAGATATTTGGGTTATACGCTTATACCTGCAACTGCAAGAACTTGGCCAACTTCTTTAGATGAAAAGCTTAGTCCGCCGTACTTTTTGTCACTTATAGCCCACAAGGAAAATATCTGATATAAAAAGTAACAAATAGTTCTTTAGGTGAAAAGCTAATTCTACCATACTTTAGCCATTCATTCATTTGTACGTTTTAAGGGGAAAATGAACGAGGGTTTACCTCACTGTACGCAGTATCATGAAGGGTGAAAACACAATATGCAATGATAGACGACATCAATGGCCAGTTCTTATATAGACTCTTGTCTGGTTGTGCATCTTCTCTCTGCGGAGTTCTTGAATGTTGAACCATTTCTACTTCCCTTTCTAAGTTTTTATGCATATGAAGTGTCTCCTAGTAATCAATATTGAGAAATGTGGTTTCTCATCAGTCATATCGTAGTGTTATAATTTCTTCTAAAAACTGGACTGAAATAAACAAGCAATCACTAGTGATTAGTAGTCATATAGAACTCGAGCTCTGCAGTCAACGCATAATAGTTTGCTCTTCTTCGGTATATCTTAGTGTTATAATTTCTTCTAAAAACTAGACTAAAATAAACAAGCAATCACTAGTGAATAGTAGTCATGTAGAACTCGAGCTCTGCAGTCAACACATATTAGTTTGCTCATCTTCGGTATACTTTGCTGCTGCTTTTCCTTATAAACATAAGTAGAATGCAAGACCATGTAAGAAACCAATTCATTTAGATACGGGAAAGTCCTCAAACTCAAGGATACACCCCTTCTAAAACTGCAAGTTTTCAGCGGTCCATTTTACGCTCTCAACTTCCTTGCTTGGTCCGAAGTACAAACTAAGTTTAATGAAAGGCTTGATTTAGAACAGTGTGGGAGCTTAAAAGGGGGCTAAACCTGAAATTTAAGGGCTTAAAAACGACACTCAGGGAGTTCAAGGCCCCAAAAGGATCTGACTTCAAGTTGACGAACCAAAAAGGGTCATTTTCCTTTGAATTGAAGCAAATTTATTATTGAAAAAAGTCAGAACGCATAGTACTAGTAGGAATATCACGTACCGGTAGCCATATGCAGCTTATTAGAACAGCAACAGCAAAAAGTGAAATGCAAAGGCATGGCAAGAAATACGGGAACCTAAGAAAATGCAAATGCAGTTAGGTTCATGAAATTATCTCATTAGTTTGAATAGAACTTATAAGTACACGACAAGTATACCTCCCAAAAACCGACTTGTCAGAAAATAGGTTTGGATATTGCTTTGCAGGCTGACAGGAAACAGAGGAAATAAATATGTTAAGATGTCATTGTATTCTTTGAAAAGAAACGTTTCTGAATAAATAATAACCTGTGCAAAGTAGCCTCCAATGGCTGGACCGACAACAAGACCTATGCCCCAAGCAGTGCTTACCTATATTCAAATAATAAAGTCAACTAGAGCAATGATATGAATGGAACTAGTGGTTGTGATGTGATGCATGAAAAAAATATTGTATATATTTATTTACAATTGATAATCCTAGAGCTTGATGTTCAGGTCGACAAACTTCAATGGAATAAGCCTGCAAAAGTTGAGAATTATCATGCTCGAATACTCCTATAACATGAAATTAGTCACTATAACATAATTGATGTCAGATTATGCATACTTGGATACCTTTATTGGGGCAAGCATTCCGTTTAGAGCACCAAGAAGCAATCTTGTGGCAATCGCCATCCAATACTTCACACTTAGTCCAAACAGAGTGTTAAATATGACCCTAAAAGAGGATTGCCGAGCTTTATAAAGTTGCCATGTAAAAGTGAGTGTATTCTGATACAAAACAAGAGAGTTCGCTCACACTGAGAAGATGGAAAAGGCAATGATAGGTTTTCTCCCAATACGATCTGCCACCACACCCCAAAATAGCGAGGCAAAACATCTACCAATCATGTACGATGCACCTATATACAGCATATACATAATCGTATCATATTTTAGTTCTGCTTGAGTATGTTTGTGAAGCAAGAACTGCAGGAATATATTAATTGGAGTTTGTTACATCTCATTGATTTGATGAGTCGTAACATTCTTACCAAGAAGACCAGCATATAATCCAATATCTTGTTCCTTTCTGGCCACATGCATATCTTCTATCTATTGTCAAGAAAGGTTAAACCGAGCTTGCATATGCAGAAGGTAAAGGAAGCGTTGACTGACGTTTCAGGGTTATTCGGACATCGAAAGTCCGGTCAATTAAAGGTGAATGATTATTGTAAGAGTAAGACGACGACGATGAAGTGGTTCAAAGATGTTTACATTAAGCTGTTGTATCTAACGGTACGTAATCGATTGTTATGTGCGTAAATACTTCGATTAAATACTACTGTATGAACTATGAACCAATATATTAGGAAGAGCAAGTCATGTGCTTGCCAGCAAAGTTCTTGTTTTAGTTGGCTTCTAAAAAACAATATATGACAGTAAAGTAAGGTGAGATCAACTTACCATGAAATACAAGAAGGGAAACAGCGATGATATTGGTAAAGCTGAAAAGAAGACATTGTCAATTATCAGGTAACATTGTCTGTATGTATGTTGTTACCAGTAGGGATTTTTTAACTGGTACAAAAATTTTAACGGGGCGGCGGTGGTTTGGCCGAAAATAAAAAAAAATCGGCTGAAATTTCAAAAAATATGATTTTTGTTTCGGATTTTAAACCTAAAAAAATCAAATTTGAACAAATTCAAGCAAATTTGAATTTTTTTAATATAAAATTCATTAAACCCGATTTTTATTCGCCGTTTTGTATTCCTACTGGCCCCACCGGTAAATCCGGTATGACTGAAAAAAAACTCCCTGGTTACCGGTGCTAGCTATCAAAAACAAAAGAAGAGGATTATTAATTTCCAGGTGCATTGGTGGAAAAACGAGATAAAAATCACTTATCATTTTTTTCTGCATGCATGTAATAGACAATTGTATATATCTGCAGGCTTGAGGTGACCATGATGACCTTGTGAATTCTATGATGATCGATCTCCGTTTCAAAAAAGAAGAAGAAGATAATTCGATAGACCGATCGATCATATGAATTACGAAGAAAACACAAAAACAGGGTGCATTATCTGTTTCAGTATTTAATTTCTGCAGTCACCATTGCGTGCATAAGTATCTACGAACTAATTAGAACGCACATGAGGCAAGGGTGGTGATCCCAACAAAGAAGAACTCCTTGTAAGGGATCCCTTCGTTGCTCTCCTTCTTCCTCTCCATGGCGCAGCCGGGGCAGCCGTCGTAGAACACCCTCGCCGCCGGCGATGGGGGCGCCTCCTCACCCATACCGCGCTAGCTCTCAAATAAGTACGATGTTTATTGCACTAATTTGCAAGAGAAGTCAGTGACAGCTGCTAATTAACTCTGCATGCACAAAGCTTAGCCATGGCCATGCACGCATGTTATAGTTAGCCCCCGCTGTGCATGAGCAGCAACAAGTTTGCCGCTCCCTTGACCTGTATGAATTTCTGCATGCCGCATCATGACAGAGACCGACTGATGCACACGGCCGTGCGCGCGTGTGAGACAACGTGAAATGCGCCGCTCGCTTGCTCACACGCTATATATCGACAGAAGTTTGGCAGAATTAATAAGTGGCCATGAGCCAAACATGTATGGCCTAAAAATTATTCGAGAGATAAAGGCTAAAGTTGTGCTAGACTTGGACCAAGCTACACGCTGTTGACAGACAGTCTACTTTGCATCTAGGATCGTGGCTTTAATTCCCTGTTTATTAATTTAGTCTGATCGTGGTGGCTTTAATGTGACGGACCGGGCGATGCGGCGCTCACCTGGGGCGCTTCACCGCTCGGACTGGTCGGAGGCGTGCGCGGGGGTGACGCCGATGTCACGGTGGTACGGGCGGCGACGTGCGGGCGGTATGGCGCGGAGGTGACTCGGCAGCAGGTGGGGGCGGCACTGCAGGACAAGTGGGGGCGGCGCTCGGGGAAGACGGCCGAGGGGAGGCGAGACCGGGCGAGCTGGTGGGCCGAGAGGAGGCGAGGCTGGGCCGAGCGGAGAAGATGGAGGCCGGGCGGAGCTGGGGAGGGGAGATCGGGAGAAGAAGCCGGCGGAGGGAGGGGAAGAGGGCCGGGCGAGCTGGTGGAACTGTGGGCGGAGAAGAACGAGTGGGGCGAGGAGGTGATGCGGCCGAGGCCGAGCGAGGAAAAGGGGAGGGGAAGTGAGAAAAAGTGAATATGAAAAGAGTTGGCTCAGCAAAATAATGGGGAAAGCAGATTTTAAGAGCGAGAAAAAAAGGGGAAGCAGGCCGGGGAAAGAGTTGGCTCAGCAAAATAATGGTGATGCAGATTTTAGAAAGGTTCAAAATATGAAAAGAGCGAATTGAATTTGATATTCAAATTTGGAAACTGACGGAAGGTTTGAAACACAAACCCAAGCTCAGAGGAGCCTCGGAGTTTTCAGAATTCAGACGACAAAACGAAAAAGGAACGAAAACAGAAACCAAATGGCCGGCACTATTTGCCGTCCGAAAATAGGTCGTCACAAATCCTATCCATCTTAAAATAAATCTCAACCCCGAGATTCGGGCGGCTCAGAAGACAGGCAAGGGCAGTCGGACTTCAACTGGTCTTCACATTCCCAATAGGCTTCTCGACGATGTCAAGGATCTTGATCGGATGTCCTGGATATGACGAGTCTTTCTGGAGTGCGATGACTTTAGTTGGGGTCTGCTCTTCAGCCACTCTGAGGCATTCCTCGAGCTGATAGACGTGGAGCTGATAGATGTTTACATTAAGATGTTGTGTCTAACGGTACGTAATCGATTGTTATGTGCGTAAATACTTCGATTAAATAGTACTGTATGAACTATGAACCAATATATTAGGAAGAGCAAGTCATGTGCTTGCCAGCAAAGTTCTTGTTTTAGTTGGCTTCTAAAAAACAATATATGACAGTAAAGTAAGGTGAGATCAACTCACCATGAAATACAAGAAGGGAAACAGCGATGATATTGGTAAAGCTGAAAAGAAGACATTGTCTGTATGTATGTTGTTACCAGCAGGGATTTTTTAACTGGTATAATTTTTTTAAGGGGGCGGTGGTTTGGCCAAAAATCAGAAAATTTCGGCTGAAATTTCAAAAAAATGAAAATTTTCGGATTTTAAACTTAAAAAAATCAAATTAAAACAAAATTCAAGCTAATTTGATATATTTTTTTTGACAAAATTCATCAAACCCTATTTTTTCAGACCGGTTTGTATTCCTATCGACCCCCACCGGTGAATCCGGTATGACTGGAAAAAAACTCCCTGGTTACCGGTGCTAGCTATCAACAACAAAAGAAGAGGATTATTAATTTCCAGGTACATTGGTGGAAAAACAAGATAAAAATCACTTATCATTTTTTTCTGCATGCATGCAATAGACAATTGTATACATCTGCAGGCTTGAGGCGACCATGATGACCTTGTGAATTCTACGATGATCGATATCCGTTTCAAAGAAGAAGAAGAAGAAGATAATTCGATAGACCGATCGATCGTATGAATTATGAAGAAAACACACCATAAAAAAACAGGGGTGCAATATCTGTTTCAGTATTTAATTTCTGCAGTCACCATGCGTGCATAAGTATCTAGGAATTAAGAACGCACATGAGGCAAGGGTGGTGATCCCAACGAAGAAGAACTCCTTGTAAGGGATCCCTTCGTTGCTCTCCTTCTTCCTCTCCATGGCGCAGCCGGGGCAGCCGTCGTAGAACACCCTCGCCGCCGGCGATGGGGGCGCCTCCTCACCCATACCGCGCTAGCTCTCAAATAAGTACGATGTTTATTGCACTAATTTGCAAGGGAAGTCAGTGACAGCTGCTAATTAACTCTACACAAAGCTTAATTAGCCATGGCCATGCACGCATGTTATAGTTAGCCCCTGCTGTGCATGGGCAGCAACAAGTTTGCCGGCCTCTCCCTTGACCTGTACGAATTTCTGCATGCCACGTAATGACAGAGACCGACTGATGCATACTGTCTTAGGACTAAAAATTGCATCCATTTCTCTGAGCTGCTCGTGGCGACGCTGACGGAGTGTTTCTCAGTTATTGTTCGGTCCGAATGAACTTAATCTGGGAGGGAAGTGCCGGCCGGGTTAATTAGTGTAGGTGCTGATTCATCGCAGGTGAATAAATATGGTATGTTTCTGATTACATGCACAGAGTGTGATTAATTAGGTCCCTGACATGTTTAATTACAGCGTGAAGCTAAGATAGGGGATTCATCAGCAGAGGATATATACATGTAGCAATATTAGCGTAGAGAAAATTCACGATATGCTACTGAATAACTGCGTGATTCACAATATGACACTTATGGTGAGGCTGGTATGTAGGTCCAGAGTCCATATGTCAGTGAGACACGAGTGACATGTTGCGAAGATCCGAAGTTATTCAATGGCATATAACAATATTGCCGGACGGACGTATATCCTCTGACTTTTTGCGATTGATGTTGTAGTATCGTGACATTATTTCGCAGCCATCGGATCAAAAATAAAGGATGAGATGGGGTTTTCGCTGTAGCAACATATTATAGCAAAAAAAAAAAAACACTACAGTTATGATACTGTGCTAAACACTTCTAACGTCGTTCTTTCCGGATTAAACGGGTCAAATCTATAAAAATATTATAGTAATGTGCTCCTCTTCTGCCATTGAGTATAGCATCGCAGCAAAATACCGATTTGGGCATCTGGCATCTTGGGATATCTTCAGAATATCACCCTCTGGCACTGACAGACAATGCAACAGCAGACGATGAGGATGCTAATCCCAAATTGCTTGCCCCCATCTACCTACGTCATGGAAGAGATAATATGTCAGCGCTGACGTATAGGGTCAGAGCTAGATATATAGGCTAGGCTACTTAGATTAATGATGCCGGTACGCATCAACATCGATCATCGTGCATGCCTCAGGAGCTCAGATGCTCTCCGTAGCTACCCCGGCCGGGCAGCCGTGCGCGCGTGTGAGACAACGTGAAGTGCGCCGCTCGCTCGCGCCACCCCGGCGAGCCGGCCGTTGTTGCCTTCTTCACTACCCATCTCCATCCATCGCTTCTTCGAGAAAGAAATTAGGATGGATCGGCGAGGCTGGAGTAGCTAGCTATCTAGCTGAGTTCAGTCAACCCTGCTGTCTAGCTAAGCTAGTACATGCAGCAAATCCATCGTCACCTTCCACGTATATACACGCGTTATTATGACGTTTGAATGAGGCATGCAGCTATCAATGGGTGTGTCCACCAACCTTCGAGTCCGCAACGTAAGTCAAAAGCCATCATGCATCTCTTTCCCGCGCGCCAACCGAACGTTGACCACCACGTTGCCAACCACTGCTCCCACTGCCTCTCTGTTGCCGCCACCCTACTAGCACCACCGCCTCTCTCCGCCCTATAAAAGGCCACCCCGGCAAGCTTTCCTCCCCATCTCCCACCTCTGCACTTCCCTAACCCCTCCTCCTCAGTACAATTCAAGAACCGCCCATGTGTGTTTCTTCCCCGAAGCTTGATGAAATTCGTCCTCTCCCATGCTCCCCTTCCCTCCCCCACCCGGCTCAAGCACCACCTCACCGCCGCCCATCTTTTCCCCACCTCACCCATCCCCCAAACCCGTCGGAGCTCACCGGCACCGAGCTCCACCGCCACCTTCTTCATGGGCATCGTCGCAAACGTGCCTCGGACCTCCCCGAGCACCAACACCACCACCTCTGAGCTCCCCTCCACCCACTGATGCTTCTCCGCCAGTCACCCTAACCGGAGTGCCATCGTAGTACCGCCGCCTCCTTCCCTTGCTCCGGTCGTGCGCCTCCACCGCCTCCGCCCCACCTCCGCACCTCCTCCGTCCCTCCAAGTCCCCAAAATGGAAGCCCCGCACCTCCGTGATGCTCACTGTCCCTTTCCCTACCGCCGCTGGCCACCGCTGTCGCCGAAGACGCCACTGGCGCCGACTCGGGCAAAACAGTACCATAGTTACTGTTTACTACCCGTTTTGTCCATGAATAGTAAAATCAGCACTATTCATTGTCTGATACTATTTATCCCCGAAACTCTAATTCGATATTATATATCTATTTCATCCTTTTGAGCTCAGGAATCCATTTCTCCAATCTGTTAAGTCCAATCTAGCACCTAGATAAATTTCTACCCTCCCACACCACCTTACTTTGTGTTTCTTTTCTGATTTTATTTACTTGCATTTTGTTCCCAGCTCATTCCTTGTTGAGCTGGATTTTATTTGATTTATTTTATTCTTTTTCACGCTAGGTCACGACGTCGACGACCAAGCTCTAGAAGACGCCGGACAAGAAGAGCTACCAGAAGAATTTGTGCAAGAAGGAAAATCACATTCCATGATCACTTTGAACCAACATTTCATGTATTTATATTATTACCTTCATTATTGTATTTATGCCAAGTACTTTAAATATTGAAATAATACTTTTGAATGCCATGATGGTTAGAATAACCCTATTACACCACTTACCAGCCCACCTACTCTTGTAGGCCATATTCACCTTAACAAGTTTATGTTACATAAAATAATGACTAGATATTTAGCTTTGTCACCCAAAATGTGTTGATAAATCCTGAAAAGTAGTATTGGCTATTCGCTAGTGGTTTTGGAGGAAAGTTGAGGGTTGAGACCAAGATGTTGGACAACCCAATAGACTTATTGAAAAGTAAGTCGAAGGTGAGGCTAAGAAGGTGGATAGCCACGAGTTGGTGTTAGTCCATTTCCTCGCTGGAGATAAGTAAGGACAAGAACCTTGTGCCAAAGTAACAGACTCAGAAAATCGGTCAACCACAGGTGTGGTCATTCCTCCCTGGCTTAGTACACCGCTCCTGAAGGGACACTCGCTAGTCTACACAACTGTATGCCCATCAGCATCGGGTCAATATTTCTGCCATTGGCCGGTGGTCCTCCAAGAGTTGTATGGTCCAAGAACCTACCGGGTAGAAGCTAGAAAGGTTGAGTAGTGAAAAGGTTTTGTTATATCAGCTCAGTCCCATGCTAACATGTTGCGTATATATTGCATGACATTATAAGCTTGAGGTATCATGTGGGTAAAGCTGAGCAACTTTGCAGAGTGTATAACAAATGGTGTTCGAATACACCGTGCTTCCGGTTAATAAAGCTGTGTTCATAGGTGATTTCAATACATGAGGCATAAGTAGAGTTTTTAAGATGATAAGTTGGTAATTGAGTTTATTGAGAAACCCCTGAGATTATTATTTATTATTGTTTTACTGTTTTATAAACTGCTTTAACTCAAGATGCATCCACATATGTCTGTTAAGGTAAAACTCTAACCATCTATTGAACTCTTTGCATGTAATTATTTAGTTTTTCCACGTGGCTTGTTGAGTACGGAAGTTGTACTCATTCTTGCAATATTGGCAAGAAATCTACAGAGAAAACCTGGAAAAATACAGAGGATCTTGGTGAACAAGATTTTGGTGGACCCACGGATGGCAGCGACTATTGTTATTAAGTCTCGAATGCGCTCAAGCGTGTCGTGGTTTGAAGTTCTTCTATCTTATATTATATTAACTTTGGGCTTGAAAGCCTGTGTTAATATTAAAACTGGTTGTTAAGCCTAAATTTGATGTAACAAAAGTTTGATTTTTGTTGTAATCGAGAGCTTACTTGAGATGCTGCCTACTTCTTAACTGTACATCCTGTATGGTTGTAAAGAGTTTAACAGCCTCCAAAAAAAGAAACGTTACAGACCAGCAGCACTAAATCTGATCTGCCCCGCCGTTCCTCCATAGATGTTATTCTGGAATTTTGCGCTTCGACGAAGAGACTATATCACCCTCTTTGATTAGCTCAATTATTGCTATAGGACGGTGGTGCGTGTTAATCTTGATCACCCTCTTTGATTAGCTCAATTATGGTTCTGGGATGGTGTGTGTTAATCTAGCCTATAGATGGGTGTTGTAAGACAGGGCCGCACACAGTGGAAGGCTGGGCCAGCCCATGGGCCGGGTTACTCACTGATCGATGGAGCGCAACGAGCGGGCTAGTCTAGTGGGCCGGACTGCACTGACGGATCGAATCGGTAGTTGCAGGATGGGCCATAAATGGGCCTTACTGAAATAGTAGGATCCGACGGGCCACATAAACTCCCGACCCCGACGTGGATCGCTCCCCGATTAAAATTCGCGATCCAAACTGGAGATGAGAAGGCGCGGCGGCGATGGCGGAGGCGGCGGACGGAGACGATCCAAACTGGAGATTAAAATTTGTTACATAGGCCATGGGTCAGCGGACAGCAGAAAACTTCAATTACCCAAGTGATAGCTAGCAAGATTGCACAGTTCATAGGCTCGCCACAACACCGAAGAACAACACTGAAACAATTGACTCGATCTGCACTGAATTGCACGCGCCTACTGTCTTCAGTCTTCACTATGCACTGCCACAACGACAAGCATGCTGCATCATCCTCTAGCCAGCACGACGATATGCTAATTCATCTCTATCGGCTGTGCTACACTAGCACTAGCACTAGCTATATATATGTTTTATTTTTTGTATTGTTGCGGAACTGCCAGGAAAGGCTTGAAGGTCAACATGAGCCCAAGGACCTCAGTCAAATTCAGTACAAGAAATAGCATCTGATCACCTGTACGTACAGTGTAGATTTTATGAAATACTTGTCAAACTGATACAAAATAATACGCAAGCTCTTATTGTAACCATACTAAAAATTTTGATCTAGTTCACAATGAAAGTGCACCGACTTGTACTTGAGCCATTGTAAGTACTATAGTAACACTGCAACTTACGTAGTTCCCAGAACTGCATATTTACCTGGAAAGAATGCCGCATGTTGGCGCTTTTGTGCCCACGAGAATCTGCAATCAGAGGTATTCGACTATGAGGTTTTTTTACACCCCCAAAATACGTTTGCAGTTTTGCTAGAACTGGCTCGTGCTTTCATGTTCATCTTCAGGCAACAGGAAGGCACTACACTTGGAAGGACGAATAAAACTAGCAATATTTTCATGACCACAATTTACTTCAGATGAATAACAGGCATCTCTATTTGTTATTTACTCTCAAATATTTTGAAAAACAAGAAGTATGTAGGACCACAAAAGTACTGTTCAATCTGGGAAGTTGAGATTGGGAAAACGTTCTAATAGCTATGTTCATTTTTTTAATTTGTAATCGATAAGAGTGTTAGACAGCAAGGTTACACTTACAAAACACCTTTGTAATCAATAAGAGTGTTAGACAGCAAGATTACACTTACAAAACACCTGCCCCAGCCGGAGCAGCAGCCTTGAACAAGGACATTGATGTTGTGGCTATTCCATTTGCAGCGCCCCTTTGCCCTTGTGGCTGCCAATAGGATCCAATTCATATATTTATTTTATTTGACATTACTGAATCGGACAATATTCTTTTTCTTTGTGCGAGGTTGTCCGACAATATCAAGTGGACTGATATAAGTTGGCCACATACCACTGCATTGTTCTGTAGAAGAGAAGTGCCGGTAATTATAGTTATCTGGCCAACATTTTAACGATTAGTATCCTCAAAGATGAATATTTGAATAAGACCCGCCTAAAAAAAACACCTAAAAAATATTTGAATAAGAGATACACTAAAATACCCCGCATACATTTTTGAAATCTATGATGATATATTAGCATATGTATGTGACCATTTAATGGAAGTGTTTAATGGGCATTTTCGGAACTAGAAGCTCATAGCCTCATACAGTACTTACAGCAAGAACGCTTTTGATCATTGCTGCGCTATAGAGAGCCACATCAAGTCTTAGTCCTGATAAGTGTGTCATGAAGGGATAAACAGCAATAATTGGTATAGATAGTGCCTGCAATGCTAAAGGCCAATTGATAAAAAATGGGCAATAATGAATTATGACTAAACTGCAATAGGCATAACAAAGAGAGTGACATTAGTGACTCACCGACGCAATGCGGGTTGAGTTGATAGGTCCATGTATCTTATTGACCCAATGATAAATAAAGAGTTGATATACAAGAAGACTGGCACCTACAGTGTAATAAAGGAATTAAAGTATTGACCTTCTAAAATTACATATTTTGCAGCTTAAGCATAAAACACATACATCATCTAAGAACTGCCTAAGGTTCTTCAAAAAATTTGGGAAAGCAAATGATTAAACTATAATTACCTGCCACTGCAAGAACTTGTCCAACATCCTTAGATGAAAAGCTAAGTCCACCATATTTTCTATCACTTACAGTCCACAGGGAAAATATCTGATGTTGAAATGTAACATATAATGTTTAAAGCAATTACATTTACAAGTAGCATATGTGATATTTGCATAAATACATACAAATTTTAGATAAAATAGCTCATGATTGTATAGGCAAGCATGTATGTTGAAATGTAACATATAATGTTTAGAACAATTACATTTCCAAGTAGCATATGTGATATTTGCATAAATACATACAAATTTTAGATAAAATAGCTCATGATTTTATAGGCAAGCATGTAAATAATTTTCTGCTACTTAGTATAAGTTGATATGTATCACTTATAGAGATATTATACTAAGTCGAAAGAAAAATATTTCTGTGGATAAATATGAGTAAAATGATCATTACAGCAAATGCAATGCATGTCAGCTTATTTCAATTCAATGTAACATGCATCTACATATGGAGAAAAGCATGCCAAAATTTTAAAATTGGGCATGCATTTGATTTATATTCTTACATAGTAACATTGAGTTATAGAGATATGATAGTGCACCTAGATCTGCAATATCTTGTTTGCAAACTTCTATAGTGAATTTAGTCATACCGTATCACACCAGTAAACATTACCTCACTATATGCAGTGTCATGAAGGGAGAAGACACAATATGTGATAATGGATGACATTAATGGCCAATTTTTTAATAAGCTCTTCTTAGGTGACTCTGTACTTTCCTGAGTTGTAGAAGCTTCAGCTGTTTCAACTCCCATTTCAAGGCCTTTGTGCTTATGTAGGGTCTCCTGTTTAGTTTATTGATGAATGACGAATACACAGATATAAAAATCATTATGAAAATAAACTCATCTGTAAATTTAACCAAGTTTAGCAAAACTTTAGTTTTGGTTCAAGGGAGAATAGAATAGGCAGTCATGGATCATGCACTTAGTTTGGATATATGTTTTGGCTCTTTTGGTACCTCAACAGGACATGTTTATGTAGCAACAGATCATAACATACATACACAAAAACTCCTGGACATGACATCAAAATAAATGAACTCAGTAGCATACATAGAGTAAATATAAATTACATAATACATACTGGGAGCCAAGTACAGCTTATGAGGACCAAGGTAGCGAAAAGCGATATACAAAGACATGGTAGAAAATATGGGAACCTGCAATTTTGGACCACACAACTACAATGAGTAAATATTTATCTCATTTAGTATGAATAATTCAATTCTCAGAACAAAATAATACCTCCCAAATGTTGACTTCTCATGAAACATATGTGGATATTGTTTGACAGGCTGGTAATAAGGAGACAAAATGATGAAAAATTATCTAAGTGAATACGAATAATCTTTATGATATTTTTTTCGAGGAATAATCTTTATGAGATATTACCTGTGCGAGGTAGCCTCCAATTGCTGGGCCAACTACAAGACCTATTCCCCATGCTGTGCTGACCTAAATTTTGATGAAATGGATCAAATTGAGTTCATCATAAGTAACAGAGTAAGTATTATGGTATATGCATAATAGCATAAGTGTAAAGTGCATTATGATGAATTGGAATTTACAATTGATAGACCCAAAGCTTGATGTTCGGCTCGACAAACTTCAATGGAGTAAGCCTGCAGCAGCAGGTAACAACAATCACAAGATGGACTAGACATTTGCCAGAATAAGAATAGCATTTGATAGTGATATCATTCCTTAATTGTTGTTAACAGTTGTCACTTTCTGCATTTCCAAGTACGTACCTTTATTGGTGCAAGCAATCCATTTAGAGCACCAAGAAGCAACCTTGTAGTAATAGCCATCCAATATTTCACACTTAATCCAAATAAAGTATTGAATACAATGCTGAAATATATATTTGGAAATTAGCTTACAAATTTTTAGTAGAGGGAACAAAATACAATATAAATTTCATGGATATTTTTAATCCATTTTTTGAGGTAAAGATACCACAAGTACTTACACCGCAAAAATGGAAAATGCAATTACAGGCTTCCGCCCAACACGATCTGCCACCATACCCCAAAAGATTGATGCGAAACCTCTACCAATCATATATGATGCACCTGCAGTAGAAATATACGAGGTATGCACTGAATATTGAAATATTTGTGAAACAAAGAAGTTGCCTGAATTTTGTTACTCAATGAGAATTCTGTGTCACAAATCTTACCAAGAAATCCAGCATAGAATCCAATATCTTCTTCTGTTTGAGCAACATGCAAGTCTCTTACCTGTTTTAGAGAAGGTAAAGACTTGAGCACTTTTTGCAAAATATATCTGCGAAGATGTCCACACCATGGAGTGTGAAATCTTAATTATAGGACTGATTAAACTATTGGTGAAACTAAAGAAAAGCTTTTCCAGCATGCTTATTCAAAAGGTAAATACTACTATGTAACACTACCCAATGATCGTTGGTTTCGCTCCCCCCAAAGTTCAGGGATCATTAGTTACTTATTAGCAACCAGCCGAACAGGCTAAATGAGAATGCATTGCTAGACTAGTGGACTTGTAACAACGAAAGAGAATAAAATGGCATGGCAACTTACCATGAAGTACAAAAAGGGGAAGAGTGACGAGATTGGCAAAGCTGAAAAGGAGAGAGGCAGAGGGATGGTGTTTAGACTTCAATCGAATTAATTTTGAGAAGAAGAAAGATTAATAGCAGGCGCATGGCATGCCATGGCAGCCTGGTGGTGCACACCCAGACACAGTCGAGAGGCAAGAAGCCAAGAAGTAATATATTATGTATTAACGTACAAGAGAGAATAGTAATAAGATAAGACCAAGAGGAGATTAAGAAAGAGTAGTAAATCATGAGCAGCAAACATGCATGCTTGTTAATTTCATAGATAGATAGATGTACATATAACGTACAGGAGGCGAGGGTGGTGAGGCCAACGAAGAGGAACTCCTTGTAGGGGACGCCCTTGTGGTTCTCCTTCCTCCGCTCCATGGCGCAGCCGGGGCAGCCGTCGTAGTACACCTTGACCGGCGCCGATAGTGGCGGCGGCGGCGGCGACCCCTCGCCCATTTCAGCTTCTCAGACTCGAGCCAGAAAGAGCGCAGCGCGGAGGGAAGGGAAGAGGAAGCCGAGCAACCAGACCTGAACAGGAAAGGCAAGGAACAGGTAGCAAGAGAAGACTGGGTGTTGGTGCGTGTGCCCCGGCCGCTCCTACGTCTCTCTCTCTCGCTCTCGCTCTCCTACACAGACAGACGGATGACGACAACACGGAGTAGCAGATGGGGTGGTGCGAGTTGACACGTGCGTGCGTCTGCAGCAGGAGTGCACTGTGCACACAAGATGCAGACGTCTGTGCATAATTTGACTGTGTGAACTGTGGAGCTAGCTAGGAGCCACCTGACCGTTTGAAGCATGTAGCTAGCGGACCAGAGCAGTGCGGTGCAGGCCATGCCAGAGCAACCGTGAGGCGTCGTGATCTCGCGGAAGTTTTTGGTCCCAGTTCGGCGTTGTAACGACAAAACTAGCCTCCTCCACCGCAAAACGACAAAAATGCTCGAAGGTGACACATGTTGTTTGTTACGTGTCTATCGCTGAATCTCTCCCACTGTACGTGTCCCGAGCCCGTTATCGCCTCGCTGTCTCCCTGTCCCCGCATACCGCACCGTGAGCGCCCTCACGTCGCTTCGCGGTTGGCCGAGTACTTTCCCGTGGCTATAAAACCCGTCGCATGTCGCTTTCATCTTCCATACCAAATATTACACTCGACGTAGAGAGACAGAAAGGATCGAGCGAGCGAGATGTAGAGCGATCGATCGAAATTAGTTCCAATTTTGCTGGCGATTTGAGTCTTTATAGCAATGTTTAGCAGACGTATTAGTGGAGAAAGTTCGTCATCAAGTGAATATCTTCTCGAAGAAGTAATTTTTTTGTATGCATTATGTTTATTAATTATGTAATTAATGCTAAATTAAATTTTCAAAAATGTTAATTTAGTAGTGCAAGCTGTTAAGGATTACGGCAGATCGTTGAGTAGACATTGATTAGGCAGCATAATTAGTCGTAATTAATTCAGTTTATAATCAATTTATTTGTAATTAATTAGTCATAATTAATTCATAGCAATTAATTATTCGTAATTAATTCATAATTAATCGGTCATGGTTAATTAGTTGTACTTAATTAGCATTATTTAATTAGTAATAGTTAATTAGCCATACTTAATTAGTCATAAGGATTAATAGTTTTTTGGTAGAAATTTAGTACTTTTTTAAGTATGCACTGATTATGTTAAATTTGTACAAAAGGATTACCAAAGGATAGTAATTTTGGGAGGTAGGAAAATGTAGACTAAATAGTGTGACCTGTTTATTTGATTGTATACAGTAAAGAACGATGAATTACTCGTAACATGCATATGAAGTGTATTGGGTTGTTATGGCTTTAGGTAATGTCCGATATGCAAAATTTACTTGTGTTTTATGGCAACAGTCTCGTACAGGGTAGATCAGGTGGGTTGGAAATATCAAGATGACAGTTCAAGGTGGTCTGGGTGGAGGGTCTGGATGCAATGAATATTCACGAGCTGAAGAGTTGCACCCGGAGGTATTTCGACATGAAGACAACAAAGAAGCTTGTTATCGAGGTGATCACCGCACGAATAGGGGAGGGCATGGCATATGGGAGTTACACAAAGTGAATGGCAGCATTACACGGGGACAGTACATGCAGATTGCGGTGAAGCCTGAGACGGTGATATATCGGAGATCGATGGTGTACGTGAATTTTGTGGACAGGGTGCCAGCAAACCTTGATGCTTTGGCAGTGGGAGCAGGGAAGCGTAGGTGGTTCGTGAAGATGGGAGCACGAAATGTGTTGTTTTTAGGACGACTTTGAAGGAAGATTTGTGGAGAATTTTGTGTAAAATGAGGGGCGAGACAATGGTGGTCGTCCCACATTGATTGTCACAAGTTTCTGCCGAAACAGTTAGCCGAGTTGGAATCCGATGAGGACGTCGACACAGGCTTGGATGGTAGCGAGGACACACCCCAAGGTGCAGGGGGTGGTGGTCCAATCAGTGGAATTGTGTCAATGGAGGTGCCTTACGTGTCATCCTGACTGGATGATTTCGCAGTGCAGTCGCCCGTACTACCACAGGAAGACGGGCCCCAGTGGGGGTTTGTTGTCGACACCATGTTAGTTGGTCAACAGTTCCCAAGCAGCGTGACCATGCAAAAAACTATAACACGGTATGCCGTATCCATCAGTCGTGTGTACCGGGTGCGCCGGTCCATCCCAGCCCATTACACGGTAAAGTGTGTAGTGGAAGACTGCCTAGGTAAGCTCAGCGCTCACAAGGCGAAGCTATGGCACGGTCTTCACGGTCACAGTGGTGATCACCCACACTTGCGAGCTGAGTGAGCCGCTGCAGCAGCATCAGAATATGACTTTCGCATATGTGGCAAGCCTCATCAACCACCTAGTTGCAGAGGATGTGTCCGTCCCCCAAGATGTTGTTTTCAAAAGTTGTCAATCTGGTTGGCTATCTGGTCAGCTACAACAAGGTTCGACGAGCAAATCAGAAGGTGGTCAAGTCCATGTACGAGACATATGAGGAGACGTATAACCTTATGCCAAGAATATTTCACTAGATTGTCAAAGAAAACCCCAGCACAAACATAAATAAGATGGAAAGAGAAAATCCTAATAGAGGCCCAAACCTGTTGCACACTAGGTCATGTGTTTTGGGCATTCTTCTAGGCCACCGAGAGCTTCAGGTTCTATCGTCCAGTGCTCACAATGGATAACACTTTTCTCACTAGGTAGTACAAGGGCACCATTTTGACGAGGATTAAAACCTCTATTTATTACTCAATAGATAAAGGACCATACGTCTTCATAGTCGTAACCCCTAAGGCTAACGACTTCACTGGTCATGAGGATTCCAGAGGTTACACAATATCTAACCTGGTCGGAGAAGGTTCCCAACCTTGTCCCCGACCAGTTAAAAGCTCTCAAAACCTTGAACTGATATCCGGACCTAGCGTCAGATATATCCCCTACTGTGTGAAGAATGAGACATGTGCTGTATATCTCATACCACGCGACGATACGTAACTCTAAGACACGGAAATACGGTTAATGGCTCACTGATATATAGCCGTACGGCAGTTGACACATTATCAACTGACGCCTCTCTTCGACTAGACACGTTGCTTCCCGAACAAGCGTCTCCTCCAGAGACAACTGCCAACCTTTCATCAACTATATAAGGAGAACTGCAGACTGAAGTGAAGGAGGCGGAACAGTGAAGATCATTTGGGAAATACTCTCGGAAGAGCATTGTATTCCCGAATTAGTCTTTAGTCTAGGTTACATACAGTCATTGTAATAGCCAATTCATAGCAATAAAGAGCAGCCTCATTACTTTCCAGAAGATACACACCATTTTCCTCTTTTCTTTCATATATTCATAAGATCGGCAATTTGATCGTCGACAGCTGGCGCCGCCCGTGGGGAACTTGGGACGAGGAGAATTGGTTCGATATGGACGACTACTCCAACCTCGACATGGACGCCTGCATCCAGGCCATGCAGGGTGATTGGACATCGTCCTCTACCGGTTCGCAAGTCGCTAACAACGCCGAAGTCGATGAGATAGATGAGGATGCACCACTGCAACAAGTGGCGCTTCCCGAGGGATAGGTCACTCCGACCAGTTTGGAGTGTCCAAGAACCTCTCCAAGTGTGACATCCCAAAAATGGATTTGTGTTTCAAATGTAAGAAAATCAGGAGAAATTAAAACTTTTCTTGCATCTTGAAGCCTTGGTCATTTTTGGTAATTCTTTTCAAAAGAATTATGGAAAATCCAATTTAAATTCTCTTTTGACTCTAATAAAAAAAACCTCCTTGGCAAAGGTCTTTTGCCAAACCCTTGGAAATCTTTTTTCTGAGTTCTTGGGAGGCTTGGAAACACCTCTGAATTATTTCATGATTTTTAGAGATTATTTGATAATTTTTGGAGGCAAGTCAAACTGGTCAAACCCTATTTTCCACTATTCTGGAATTTCTGGAGAATAATTCAGTGGATGAAAATCTCTGAAAAATTTATGTAAGGTTAATCATCCAGTAAACAATCTCCAGTTAAAATTTCAAAATTATTGAAGCTTGTTTGCTATCTTAATTAATTATCCTAAGTTCAGTTCAGAAATTAAATCCAAAAATCAGCCTTTACTGTTGCTCGGGTCCGCACCAGTCTCGGTTCGAGCCGTCGGTTCGACGGATCAACTTAATCGCACTGCACGGGTCAATACGCTTTCAATTCGTTAGATCCCGATCATGCGGATCTGCGCTCTCTCAGTGATCGCCGGGGTTACGATCGCCAGGCGGCGAGCGATTGAAATCCGATCCGATCCGACGGCCGCCGTTCGTCGTCTTCCTCGCACCGCGGCGGCGAAGTCAACCGGTGGCGTACGCACGGTACCCTTCGGCAGAGCCCGCCGCTTCTCCTTTCGCCAACGGCTCTTCGCATTATTGCTTCCGTCCCGGCGCCTCCATAGTCGTCGCGTCGCCCCAACATTGTTACTCGCCCCGTCGCTCTCTACCGACCTCAACACCGCTCCACCATTTTCCTGCCGTTGCTTCTTCTTTCTTTTCGCCTATAAGACTCCTCCGGTGGCTTCCTTAGCATTCTTTAAACACCCTTGAGCTTGACATCACTTCTAGTGCCTGCGAGCTCCTTCGTGAAGTCGGCCATTGTTGAAGCCAAGTTCTTGGTGAAAGTGGTGTTCCTGCTTCTCTTGCAAAACCTTTGCTTCCTAACTTAGCATCTCGAAGAGTATTAACCCTCTGTCAATACGCGATCAATTTCGGTTTTCCCCGAAAGCGCTCATCATCGTCTCTAGCGTCGGTGAGTGCTCTAACCCCTCTGGTTTCGCTTGGTAGCATCTTGGTAACCTCTAGATGCTCTAGCAACCTTTAGTTAGCCTTCGGCCATGATATCGCATTGTCGTCGTATCAGCGCTTAGCGC
Source organism: Hsuehochloa calcarea (assembly GCA_036346395.1). Classification (NCBI taxonomy): domain Eukaryota; kingdom Viridiplantae; phylum Streptophyta; class Magnoliopsida; order Poales; family Poaceae; genus Hsuehochloa; species Hsuehochloa calcarea. The sequence continues at coordinate 3,630,688 of CM070616.1, read as the reverse complement.
CGCTGCTGTCGCCCGTTGCGCCGCCTCGTCCTCCATCCGAGGTATGGTTGGTACCAGCAGTGCGCAACGTTATTAAGCGTCTTTTGGTAGCCTTTGTTTGCTACGACTTGGCTCGAATCGCGGCAAAACCGCCGGTGACCTTCTCGGTTGAAAACCGGTAGGCGTTGTCGGATGAAAACCAACGGTAGGCGTCGTTGTCGAGCGATCTTAGCCGTTAGATCAAAGATCGACGGCCGCCGTCCGATGAAGCGCCGACCGCCGGCGTTCTTGTCTTGTGAGTGCTCGTGGGCGTTGGATCCCAAATCAACGGCTCGCGCGTCGTAAGCGCTGGTCGGATCAACCCAGCGCTCGGATCAACGTGAAGCCGTTGGATCAGATCCAACGGTACCGACGACGATGTCCCGGATCACCCTTTCGACCAAAGTTGTCGTGGACCGTTGGATCCAAATCCAACGGTTAACGACGAGTTAGCGCGTGGCTTGCAAGGCTGCGGCGCCGTCAGCGAGCTTGGGCCGTTGGATCCAAGGTCGACGTCCCAGATTCGGCCACGTCATTTCTAATTTCTGATTTTCCCGAAAGGATTTATTTATCAACTGAAAAATGTGATAACTTGTAAAATGCATAACTAATTCATTTCAAATCCTTTTCGGTTGATTCAAATTTTGTTGGTTATGTTTTTAACTAAACTTTAATCTAAAAATGTCTCCAACCCCAGTATAGCTCCAGAAATTTTTGATAATGAATAGTAGCATTTTTGATTTATAAAAGCTGAGCAAAATTGTTTTGGCCATATCTTTTTCATTGAGAATCCAAATCAATTGGTTCTTGTTGCTACATTCATTATAAATCAGGATCTTGCTACTGTTAAATTTTCAAAATTTTTGGAGAAAGTTTACTGTTGAGTCTTTGCGTTTTATTCGCTCTTATCGTTTGTTTCTCGCTTTTTCGTTAGGATCCGAAGAGCACATTGTCGATATTGTTGATCCTCAGCAACACCTTGACCCACAGCAAGCAGGCAAGCAGTTTGATCATAAATGTCCTATTACTTTCAAGTCTAATACTTTGTTTACAAATCATATGTATGCATGCTTTTGTGTCAAATTAATTTTCCCGATTAGAGGTAGTTATTCCTATTGCATTGTTGCCCTCAAATTGTTATCCCCTGCCACAAACATAAGTTATTAATATCGCTGGTGAATTAGAGCCCGGTGATTTAATTATGCTCTTTTATTGTCTTTTCGATGTCATGCTTAGAAATACTTAGATGTCGGTAGCATTGGGCAGTCATCGACTTAGTCGATGATCTTGATCACACAAATATAATTATTACTCCATTATGTCCAGCACTTTGTGCTTTGTTAATCTTGTAAAGTCAAAACTGAAAATAAAATTATTTTAGACTTGGGCACAATGGTATGTTGGTGTGATCTGTTGGTGTGAATGGAATGGTGCCTAGGTCATCAAGGACCGAGTTACTTGTGTCACTAAGCCAAGCGCTTATGCGTGCTAACCACGCGAGAGGATCGGGACCTCTCTTGACTTAGTACTTTGGCGTGTGTTATCTCCGGTCGCAGGAGAGGGGTTGTGTGTGTTGTGTGAAACATGATATGTGTTCTTGTGTTGGGTGTGCGGTGGTGGAGATTAGGGTAGGCTCTCCACCTCGAGAGCATTGTAGTTGTCAAGGCTTTACTGCGACGGGTAGTTGACCGAGGCTTTACAATGACTCGACACAACGTATGAGTTTCTATCCATACGGGCGGCTCGTGGGTAATACACAATATTGGAAATGTCTCGTAGGACTTAGCTGTGCCGGCATACCAAAGGAAGTGTGCTAATCATATGGCAAAAAGGCGGTCTGGCGTGTGGGTACATTGGTACATCCCTGCAGGGTATAAAACTATTCGAATAGCCTCGTCCTAGGTTATGGACATGCTTGGTAAGGTCGTGCAAGAACTAGACTGCAACCTTAAAAAAAAATTAAAATTTGACATGGTTGGCATGAATGGGTAATTCATGCTATTGTTGTGGTGACTAATGGTTTAGTCACTTCCAGGATTGTTGTTGTCATCTATCTACTGTATTATTGTTGTCATTTACGATTATTTGAACATTAAAAACTGTTTTGTTAAATTGCTTTCAATCTATTACATTATTGCAAATGGAAACTTGCTTTATGCTAAAAATGAAACTTACAGCCTCCACTTCAATGAGCTTGCATGTAGTATATATACATGTTTGTTACTCCACATGTAAGTCTTGCGAGTACATTCAAAGTACTCACCGGCTTTTGCCGGCTGCTTTTGTTTGTAGGGGAGGAAGGTGAGCCCCAAGGGCCTCACTTTTGTGAGATGTGCTGTGGATTCGACGACTAGCATGGCGGTCCGGTCGGTTGCCTTGTGGGTTAAAGGCACACGGATTGGCTCTTTTGTTTTATAGCCATCTTATGACACTTTTGCTTCCGCTGTTCAAATTCTATATGTATATGTCATTTGGCCGGTCGGCCTCTCTTTTGTAATAACTATCCTTTATTTATGTTATCTTCTGGTTGTTGTTTTGCTTCGGTTCTATGTGAATGAATGGAATTGATGCATGAATTTTGTAAAGAGGTGTGTATACTGCATTTCTGGGAAGTATACATGTCTCGAAGACACGGGTTATTTCGTTTGTGATGCTAGGGTCAATTTGTGACTAAGCATTACAAGCCCAATAATCCGGGGTCCTCACACCAAGCCTGGTCCTTTCGACCGACAAAAAAGGTGATGAAACTTCAGCCCTACAATCCGAGAGTCAATACATGCTCGACACCATTATGGTCGACAGTATTCGCCGGCTTCAGGAATTCAGAGCCAACCGACATCTGGTAACGGTGTCGATGAAACCCTCACCGGCCATGGGCCGAGTGGGGATGATAAAGCTCATCATACGATTGGCAGTTCGCCGTATCAGGTTGAGTCTGCCACGGAGGCCTCAAGAGGTTCTCATCTCCGACCGATCTTCGTCGTGGAAATGTCCGTAGAAGTCTTTGGGAAGCTCTTCACCGAGTACGATGGAAACTCTTGGAGGATCGATCTTTGAAACACGAGGTCAATGCGATCGAAATATCGATCGCAATGCCTGTCTGATCGCACCATTGCCTCACCACCACATACTGATGGAAATGGCGCGGGCAATCAAGCACCGACTACGAGGCAATGAAGCGATGGGCGTCCATCGGTTAATTCGCTGCGGTTCACCGCACCAAGGATAATAAGTCAAGTACGACCAGGCGCGAGGTTAAGAGAAGGTTCGGATCTGCGAATGCCAACAACCTCGATGAATCCTCCGAGACCTTCCATAACGGTACAGAATCTGCAACACATTCATAATATTTTAAATAATACTGACCCTGTTTTAGCAGAAGCTCTAGGTTTTGTCCAACTGGTAGGACAGGTATCGGAGATTCTCCAACAAACTGTACAACGTACGGAAGAATACCGAGAACGGAGGGCACCGCAAAGTCAAACCATGACTTCATCTCAGCGTTCTTCCCTCGGCAGAGGGCAACATGCGTATGTTGGGAATCAATCGATACCACAGCCTCCTCGGCGTTTTCGACCAATGAGTCATGATGGAAGGAGATTGTTCGAACAAATACACCTTGTTCTCCTCGAGAGGGTCATTCACTTGGTCCGAACGATCTTCGACATCGTTTGAATCAGGCAGGTGATCGAGGGCGTCATAATGCTCGCGATCAAGTCGGAACGCCGGAGCCCTAGTTCTCTAATCTAAGGAACCGGTCCCCGACCGATCACAATCCGACACCTTTTCAAAGAAGGCGCCATGAATCAGTCACAGGCTGCCGAGCTTTCTCTGTAGGGCTCCAGGCGGTGCGTTGGCCTAACCGGTTTCGACCGGCCAACATGGACAAGTTCAATGGTCTCAGAACCCGTTAGAATTTCTCCAGATTTATACCACCGCCATCAGAGTGGCCGGTGGTGATGAAAACGTGATGGCCAATTACCTACCTACGGTGTTAGAAGGATATGCCCGGTCATGGTTACTTAACCAGCCGGTCGAATCAATCTACACTTGGGAACAGCTCTGCGATCTCTTAATCATGAATTTCCAGGGTACGCACGACCGCCCAGAGAAGGAAGATGATCTACATCGGATCCGGCAGAACCCAAAAGAAACTCTTCGACAGTACATCAAGAGGTTCAGCCAGGTTCGTAATTCCATACCCGAGATTGCAGAATCTTCTGTAATTCAGGCTTTCAAGGTAGGATCGAGGAACCGGAGGTTTACGGAGGATATAGCTATGAATCCCCCACGAACAACCGCCGAACTATTCGATATGGCAGATAAATATGTAGCCGCTAGTGAAGCGGTCGAATGGAGCGAAGCTATAGATCGAAAAGACAAAACTCCTCAATCTGGTTTAGAAAAGCCAGAGAAGAGGTCCAAAAAAGTTCTCAAGAAGAAGCATCACAAGATGGATGGTAAGGAGGTCTTAGCAACCCGGAAAAGTTTACTAAAGGTAAGAGGGACTATACCGGTCGAGGCAAAGCAAAGATTCCGACCGACATATATAAAAATAAGAAGTGGTGCCCGCTTCACCAATAGACAGGGCACGATCTACGCACCTACCGTGTCTAGCAAAAGAAGTTGGAAGATTATTTTGCAAGTAAAGGCCCCCTTCCCTCAATACAAGAGTTGGGGGAAGCAAGCTCCAAAAAGGACAAAGATGGCGACGAGGAGATGGAGTACCAAGAACCTCAGCACACAGTCGACATGATCTTTGGAGGATCTTCATCGTACGACTCGCGACGTTATCTAAAAGCCGTGGAGCGGGAGGTCAACCTAGTAGAGTCTCCGATCAACATCAAGCCTTCGCGGTGGTCGGACACCATAATCTCCTTCGGCAAAGAAGACTGCTCCGTCTCGTCAACTCGATCGGGTAGGTTCCCTATTATAGTTGAGCCTACCATTAATAATTGTAAGGTCAATAGAGTCTTGATAGATGAAGGTAGCTCTTTAAATATTTTATTCTCGGGAGCTATGGAAGAAATGCAGGTTCCTAAATCAAAGGTAAAGCTAGTAAAATATGCCTTCCATGGTATAGTCCCTGGCTCTACCGCCAAACCGATAGGACAAGTGTCCTTACCGGTTACGTTTGGAAGTCTTGATAACTTCCGAACGGAAAAATTTTGTTTGACGTGGTTGATTTTGAGACCGCCTATAACGGGATCCTTGGTCGTCCGGCTCTAGCAAAATTCCTGATAGCCACGCATTACGGTTATCGGAGTTTGAAGATGCCAGGACCAAAGGTGTCATCATGGTTCGGGGAGATCAAAAGATGGCTTATGTCTGCGATCGAAGATCTTTAGAACTGGTCGACGAGCTTCCGACTAGAAATACCGATTCTTCTGCGATGCAGGTCAAGCACTCCAGACCAAAATTGACACCCAAACCCTCCGATAAGACAAAAGAGGTGCTACTCGACAAAGGTGCTTCTCCGAGAGATGCCAGGTTGGGAGACACCGACAGGTCCATTCCGAAGTTACTGATTGGAGAAGGGCTCAACCCTAAATAGGAAGAGTCGCTCGTCTCTTTCCTCTGAGTAAACCAGGACGTTTTCGCCTGGTAGGCGTCCGACATGCCCGGAGTCCCCAGGGAAGTGATCGAGCACAGGCTGGCTCTCCAGCCTGACAAAAAACCGGTCAAGCAGAAGCTAAGGCATTTTGCACCTGACCGGAAGCAAGCAATCCAGTCGGAGATTGACAAGCTCCTCAAAGCTGGATTTATTTGTGAAGTCCATCACCCTCAGTGGCTTGCCAATCCTGTAATGGTTAAAAAGAATAATGGAAAATGGCGAATGTGTATAGACTTCACAGATCTTAATAAAGCTTGTCCGAAGGATGATTTTCCCCTTCCTTGCATTGATCAGCTTGTAGACTCCACCTCCAGGTGCGAGTAACTGAGTTTTTTAGATGCATATTCAGGGTACTACCAGATAAACATGAGTAAAAAAGATGAGGAGAAAACTTCCTTCATCACTCTATATGGCACTTACTGTTATGTTAAGATGCCTTTTGGTCTCAAGAATACTGGTGCAACTTTTCAAAGGTTAATGCAGAAAACTTTCAGCCCGTAGGTAGGTCAAAATTTAGAAGTCTATGTGGATGACTTGGTTGCGAAAAGCATCAACACAGGCGATCGTATCCTTGACCTACAAGAAACTTTCAACAACTTGAGAAGACATAACCTCAAGTTGAATACGGAGAAATGTGTGTTCGGGTTTCCGCTGGAAAACTTCTTGGTTTTCTAGTTTTGGCTAGAGGTATCGAAGCAAATCCGGCTAAGATAACGGCCATCAATCAGATGCGTCCCCCCCAACAAATAAAGAGGTCCAAAAGCTAACCGGCTGTATGACAGCGCTAAGTCGTTTCATAGCCAGGTTAGGTGAGAAGGGATTACCTTTCTTTAAACTTCTTCGGAAGCATGGGAGTTTTGAGTGGACGAAAGAAGCCAACGAAGTCTTTGAAAAACTCAAAGAGTACCTTGGAAGCACCCCGGTCTTAGTCTCTGCAAGGCCGGAAGAAACACTGTTGATTTACGTGGTACGCAACGCTTGCAGTGTTAGCGTGTGTCTTGGTCGTAGCGTAAAGCGTTTAACGATCAGTGTATTACGTAAGCGAAGTCTTACATAGACCAAAGGAAAGATATCCACAGGTACAAAAGTTGCTCTATGGTCTCCTTATGGCTTCAAGGAAACTAAGGCTTTACTTTCAAGCCCACAAAGTGGTCGTACCTATAGGATATCCCCTCGATCAAGTCCTTGAAAACAGGGAATCATCAAGATGAATAGCAAAATGGGCAGTTGAACTAGGGACGTTCGACCTCCATTTTATCTCAGGAACACCTATAAAGTCTCAGGCAATAGCAGAATTCATTGCCGAATGAACAAACCCAGAACCTAAGCAAGAACTCGAGTACGAGCACCACGACGAGTGGACAATGTACTTTGACGGTTCATTAATGCTTAAAAGATTAATCTTTGAGTCGTCTTGATATCCCTCTTGGCGAACACATTAAGTACGCCATCCAGTTTAACTTTCCTGCTACTAACAATGTAGCGGAATATGAAGGTTTGCTGGCTGGACTTCGAGCAGCTCATTCGCTCGGGATTCGCAAATTACTAGTGAAAGGCGATTCTCAACTAGTAGCGAATCAAGTAGGGAAAGAGTATCAATGCTCAAGTACCAAGATGTCGTCTTATCTGGCGGAAGTACAAAAACTCAAAAAGCACTTCTTCGGTTTTCAGATCCAACATATTCCTAGAAAGGAAAACTTTCTAGCAGATTAGTTGGCACGGATGGCCTCCACAAGGTCGACCGTCCCACTAGGAGTTTTTCTTGAGCAACTCGATTCACCCTCGGTAATCAATGGTTCACATCAGGTCAATCCAATTGATTCTGATCACATAGATGCTCCACAGATCGGTGACGATCATAGTAGAGATTAGATGACATCGATCTACAATTATCTTCAGCATGACCTAATTCCAGAGGATGATGTAGAGGCTGATCGTATAGCACGAAAAGCTAAATCATACACTCTAATCGAATGTACCTTGTATAAACGAGGATCTCATGGAGTGTTGATGAGATGCATATCTCACTCGGATGACATTAAGTTGCTAACCGAAATTCATGGAGGAGTCTGTGGAGCACATCATTCCTACAGAACACTGGTCGGTAAAGCCTTCAGGTATGGATACTATTGGCCAACTGCCCTTCATGATGCAAAAGAGCTCGTGACGAAGTGCGTACAATGTCAGTTTCATAGCCGACAAGTACATCAGCCGGCACAAGCTCTGCAAATAATTCCTCTTTCTTGGCCTTTTGCAACCTGGGGACTAGACATTCTGGGACCTTTCCCAAGAGCACCCGGGGGCTTCGAATTCCTCTTCGTCATGATTGACACATTTACAAAGTGGAATGAAGCCGAGCCAGTTGTTAAAACTACAACTAAGGCTGCCAAGAGGTTCCTCACAAAAAACGTGATTACACGATTTGGTGTACCCAGTCGTATAATCACGAACAATGGTACCCACTTCTCCAGCGGCAATTTCCAGGAATTCTACGATGACCTGGGTATCAAAGTCCATTTCTCTTCGGTTGCTCATCCGCAGAGTAACGAAGTAGTTGAGCGTGCCAATGGTATCATGATGCAGGGGGTCAAACGTCGAGTATTTGACCAGTTAACAAAACGGTCAAGAGCTTGGGTTCAAGAACTTCCTTCTGTTTTATGGGCTGTTCGTACGACGACCAGTCGTACGACCGGTGAAACACCATTCTTTTTAGTCTATGGGGCTGAAACCATGCTTCCTCTAGAACTAAAAATTGGTTATGCTCGCACTGATTGTTTTGATGAAAACGATTAGGAAGAAAAACGACTCAACGCCGTTAATTTCCTTGAGGAACGACGAATCCAAGCCTTATTGCGTTCGGCAATCTATCAACAAGCCATGCGAAGGTACCACAGTCGTAAGGTGCAACCTCGCAGCCTAGCTGTAGGTGATCTGGTTCTCAGAAAAATTCAGAGACAAGCAAATCGTAACAAACTTTCTCCCAAGTGGGAAGATCCTTACACTGTGGTCGAAGTCACCCGACCAGGTTTGGTACGATTAGCCATGTTACACGGCAGGGTTTTGTTTAATTCTTGGAATATTGACCAACTGCGTAATTTTTTCATTTAATTTTTATTTCATTTCCATTCAGTTTAATAAATAATAAATCAATTCAAAAAGCAAGTGATGTTATTTATATGACAGAGCCTAGCTCTGATCGACTGCGGTTCATATGCTTAAGACTATGGAGACTATATTTTTTATTTTCAAAATTCTGTTCTACTCTTGTTTGGCTACTGGTCGGGACACGGAAAACCTCCTAGTCGAAGTCTCTCCTTTTTCACATGTGGTCCCGCGCACTGGAAGGAACTTCCTAGCGACGGTCCTTTTCTTACGATCCTCGCTGCCAGTCGGACTAGAGCATGAACACGTATTGCGAAATACAATTTATATCTTTATTTCTTAGCAAGTTCATTCCGACCAGCGTTGAGCATAGCATAGAAATAAAACCACTTCTCATTTTTTATATATGTCTTTGCATATAATTTCCTCTTGTAAAGAAAAATCATTTTTTTTTCTTCCGACCATATATTGTCTTAGTAAGTACTTTGATTACGAAAAACAGATTTACAACTAGTCAAAACCTAACACTGGTTCTGACCAAAAAGGTTTCCTAGTATTATCACGATCAGTTTTTTCAACAATCAGTACATACTTTCAAACAATGGTTGAGACTTAAGTTCATATTCTTGGCCTACTGCTTATATAGTAAAGGTCTTCTACTATAAAACAGTCGGGGGATAGATAATATATGAATTCCGTAAGTTGACCGGATGAACAAAAGATTTCATTGATAAGAGAAAGGTAAGTTTTTACATATTTTTGCATACTCTCTTTTTGTACATGGTTATTTACTACTAGAGATTGCCCTCCGTTAGTCGCTGCTGGATGAAGATCCGACCTCCATTTCTTCTGCAACCTTGTCTCCAAGAGGTTTAACTTCTTTGAGAAACTTGGTCGCCTCCTCAGGCAAGCAATTAAAGTCTTGTTTAATAGCTTGAAGATTGATAGAGGGGTCGGACGCCTTCAATTTTGCCAAAGCAAGATTAACTCCACTAGCAATAGATTCCTTTACGGACTGGGCGTAATTATCTCTTGTAGTTTTGAGCAAGCCCTTAAGGTCCTCCAAAAGATGACCAAGGTAATTTACCTTTTCCATTGGATCACTTAAGGAAGGCAACGATGATCCTGATCCCATATCAAAGATTATTTTGTTGAGTGCAGTAATCTTTAAGTCAATATTAAGCATGATTGATGCCCCCTTGTCTTGCTCAAATTCTAAAGTTTTCTTTGCTTTGGTTAAAGCTTGATTTTGTTCTGCATAAGCAAAATAAATATTAGACTAAAAAGGATCAGAAGAGATACTATGTCAAGTCTACACTAAGTTACCTTCGGCCATCTTCCTGGATTTTTCCAGGTATTTTTCATGTCTGGTCGTCAAATTTTCGATCGACCGGTTTTTAGTTTGAATTTCCTCTTCACGCTTTATTCTTCTGGCTTTTTCAGCCAAAGCTTCTTCTTTTATTTTCTCCAAATCTATCAAATTTGATAAGGGAGAATAGTTAAAGGAAGAAAGGAAAGTCTTGAAAAAAGACAAATTAAGAAGAAAGTTCTTACTTTCTAGTTCGGAGTGTTTTTGCTCTAGATTCTTAATCTGATCGGTTAGTCCTCCGATCGCAGCAAAATTTTCGACCATATGCTGCATAGATAGCATTTTTTCTTTAAAGTTTCTTGTGAATTTCAAAGAAAACTATAAGAGTGGTTGAGGACACTTACTTGAATTGCCACATCATTATAATCGGTAAAAATCTTATCAGAATTCGCCTTTGCAAGACGATCTGATACTCTCCTCCAAGCATCATCAAGCTCCTTATCCTTGATAAATAGAGGAGAGAAAGGGAACTTGTTAGTCCGGGAGGAGTTCCTTTCAGAAGTTGGAATCTCTTGTGGGTCTGCAGAGATGCCTACCTCTGCTGACGGAGTAAAAATCACCACAGGATTCAAATCAGATTCCAGCACTGAAGTAGGCTCGGGGCCTTCTCCAACCACTTCCTCCTCAAGATTTCTTGCATGAGGAAAGCCCTGGTCGGAGGTGCCCTCGATCACCTGACCTGCTGGAGTAACCTGATCGGGAGCGACTGGGGCTCCAACAGGTCTACATAAAGAAAAGGAAATTCAGAATTCAAGTTCACCAAGGATATAAAAGGTATGCGTTCATATGATAATTTCATTTACAACATACCCAGTTATCTTTTTATCTTGACTCTGAAGCACGCTGGCTTGAAGTCTGTAGAGCTGGCTTTTCTTTTCTTTTCAACCAATTTTTCCAGTCTTGAACTGGTAGGGTTGGTTGTACCCTCTATATCCTTCAATAAACGATCAGATGTAATACTTTCAACCAATTGGTCGAGAGTAGAATCCCTGATCGTTGGATCGAAGGTGTAGGATCATTGGTCACCAAAGTAGTTGCTTCAACGGCCCTTGACAAATCTTGAGCAACTATATGGGACTCAATGACTACCGCCTGATTCAACAAACAAAGTTAGTCGGGTGATGAACATATTTTTTCATCTAAGCTAAAGGTATTTCCTTCGTTTACCTACCTCTACATGATCACTAGTGATCGTAAGGTTGGTCGGTTCGTCAATTAACTCACAGGTCTCCGTGGCCTCGTCAATTCTTAGACCAACCGAATACATATCGAAGAGGATTTTTAGGTAAACACCGATCGGAAAAGATTGTAAAGATAAAAAATAATTATCATGCTTACCCGAAGTCTCTCAGCCCTCTCTTCAGCAGTAGTCACTGCTAAGATCAAAGGGAAACCATCCTTCTCGTTAGGCTCTCCAGCACAGATCATTCTGATTCGGCTTCTGATTTCATCAGAAGACAATGCTGTAACAAAAAGAGAGGTCTTAGGATTATAAAAGCACTTAACCAGAAAAATATGCTGGTTGAATTCTTACTGGGACTTACTTTCCCTAGAGTCCTTGGTCGCATCATCACGACAATGTACTAGAGCATCGAATGAGCTCTGGCCTTCAAAGGGCTGATTCTCCGCATGGAGAAGTCCCTCACCACGTGCCAAGAGGTTAAACCCCTCACACTTAGGAGATGGATAGCTTCAACCTATCTCCCAATTTTCCCCTCCTTCGAGGAGGAACGCCATAGCGGGTTCTCGATAGCCTTTTTACCGCTGTAATAAAGGCCATAGCCCTGCGTAATTTTCATATAAAACCAACTCTTCTTCCATGATGACCACGAAGACTTGGAGTACATTGGAATGTACTCCTCAGCCTTTCCGTTGTGGAGACGCAAGGTACACTCTCCAGGTGTACCGGTCGTCTTCTTCGCATTCACCAATCTGTAGTAGTACCTGAAGAGGTCCAGGTTCTTTGGAATTCCAGTGCACGCCTGCAGAATGAGCGAAGATCTTTGAGGTTGGCTATGGCGTTGGGGGCCAGATTGATCAGTTCAACTCTATAATACTCCAAAACTTGAGAAAGAAAGAAGTGAACCGGAAGTCTGAAGCCGCATTCGATATATGCGAGAAAAACTGGAATTTCTCCATCCTCACCACTTGGAGAATGTTCCCCAAATGCTGATCTCCATAAGATCAGATTTCTGTCGGGTAGTAGCCAACCTTCTCCAAACCTTCAAGTTTCTTCTCACTCAGATCGGAGATCGACCAGTTGGTGATAAGATCAGACATGGTGATTTCTTTCGGGTGAAGAATTCTAAGGTGATCGAAGATGGTTTTTTGGAAGATGAAGAGGAAAGCAAAATGCATAGGAACCCTAACACCCGGTGCTAAGGGGCCTTTTATAGCGACAATACTGTAACCGCTTCCGAGGAAAGTTCAACGGACAAAAATCCCTTTTTGACTAGCGGACAAAGAGTTCCTTCAACTTCCAAGGCAATTTCTCAACTTTAAAAATGAATACGGACCACCTCGAATACCACAACATTTAATTAGGGGTCTGCCCGATACGATTGCATTGGGAGTAAGCGTCTATACGACCAGTTCTTTTAAAATTCGGGGGCTAGCTGACGAGGATTAAAACCTCTATCTATTACTCAATAGATAAAGGACCATACGTCTTCATGATCGTAACCCCTAAGGCTAACGACCTCACTTGCCGTGAGGATTCCGGAGGTTACACAATATCTAACCTGGTTGGAGAAGGTTCCCAACCTTGTCCTCGACCAGTCAAAAGCTCTCAAAACCTTGAACTGATATCTGGACCTAGCGTTAGATATATCCCCTACTGTGTGAAGAATGAGACATGTGCTGTATATCTCATACCACGCGACGATACGTAACTCTAAGACACAGGAATACGGTTAATGGCTCACTGACATATAACCGTATGGTTGACACATTATCAACTGACGCCTCTCTTCGACCAGACGCGTTGCTTCCCGAACAGGCGTCTCCTCTAGAGACAACTGCCAACCCTTCATCAACTACATAAGGAGGACTGCGGACTGAAGTGAAGGAGGCCAGAACAGTGAAGATCATTTTGGAAATACTCTCGGAAGAGCATTGTATTCCCGAATTAGTCTTTAGTCTAGGTTACATACACTCATTGTAATAGCCAGTTCATAGCAATAAAGAGCAGCCTCATTACTTTCCAGAAGATATGCACCATTTTCCTCTTTTCTTTCATATATTCATAAGATCGGCGATTTGATCGTCGACACATTCTCACTGCGGTGGTGCCCGATGCAAATGACCAGCTTGTTCCAGTTGCATTTGCCATTGTAGAGAATGAGAATATAGATGGTTAGCTGTGGTTACTCACAAATGTCAAGCGAGGTGGTTGTGGGAGACCAACCCAATGTATACCCTATCACATACCATAATGCAGAGTTATTGTCCACTCTCAACACCATGAAGAATGGGACTCAACCCCATTTGATGGAACGACGTGGAAACCCGGTGATGCATGAGGCATCTTGCATCGAATTTCTTTGGTGGTTCCACAGTTAGGACCTAATGAAGATGTTCAATAAGTTGTGCATGCAAAAGTAGAGGCAAAAGTTTGAGGCCATCTGGAGCGAGCTTGAAAAGCGGACTACGAGGCATACAAGGGAGTCCCCTCCGGAGACATAGGAGGGACAACAAAGCGCGAGTGGGACGGAACCCCAATTAGTTTCTCCGAGTGGATTAATCTCCATGATCTTGAGTTGGAGAAATGTTCACGGTTGTACAACGCCGACGGTGCAATGTTGAAGAATATAGACCTGCCATTATGAGTTAATGGAGTATTTTAGTGATTAATGCTAAATCTATTTATGAGACTAACACTTCTGTTATTATATTTATTATTTAGTCTCAATTGAATAAAAATGTAAAATTCAAAGAGGTTATGTTTCATGAAGATGGAGACTTTAGATGACATCATGAGTTGATCGTCATCAAGTCAAGACTCGGGATGAAGGAAATCATCATGTGTTGATGATGTTCAAGTCAAGATCCCGAAGTGTAGAAGATCATCATGTATTGATGATATTGAAGTCAAGAGCTTGAAGAAAAAGAAATCATCGTGTGTCAATGATATTCAAGAAGAGGAGATGATCATGAGTTGTTCATCAAGTCAAGAGAAGACCCATCATGTGGTGATAGAGGTCAAGTGAAAGAATGCATCATGGGTTGATGCATATTCAAGTCAAGAACTTGAAGTAAAGGAGATAATCATGTGTTGATGATTATCAAAGTCAACAACCCGGACTTGAAGTGAAAATGTGCGTCATCAAGCTTCAAGAGGTCATGCAAGGTAAAGGCATGACTAGCTAAGGCTAAGGATGTGTTCCTAGTTTTTCTTGGTCTTGGTATTTGGTTGGAGACCGGATTGCTAGTATAGGTTGACATACTATTAAGAGGGGTCTTGACTAGTAGCTTGAGTTAGTCATGTGTTGATAGCTCATTGTGCTTGCTCTAGCTCATTTATGCATGGTGCTATTATTTGCGAATGTATTTTGCAAATAGTTGAAGCTCATGCATCATAATTCTTGTTGCATGTGACTTTAGTTGGTGAATGTGTTTTGCAAATAGTTTAAATCCATATACCTTATTCCTTATGGCGTTGATTCTAAAAGTTGGCAAATGTGTTTTGCAACTTGTTGTGAATATTGCCTTTAACTCTTGTGTTCATCGCTCATCAGTTGGCAAATGTGTTTTGCAGATTGAGTTTATTTTGAAAGCCAACTAAGCTTTTCTCGGGATAATCAGTAGTACCGACGTTCTGTGGACGGTACTAACGCTTAGCGGTATGACTAGTAGTTGGTGCGGTACTACCGCAACCCGGTCGGACCAAAGATGAGTGGGCGATATGTGTTTTCCAGAGATACGTTTTTTGGAGTTTATTTACTCTCTTGGAAGTGTGGTAGTACTGGAGTTCATTGAGCGGAACTACCGCAGCCCGGTAAGACCGAAAAGTGAACGGCGGTACGTTATTTCCAGAGAGCGCCGGTTTTAGACCTCTACGGGAAGCGGTAGTACCGCACTTATGTTTCGGTATGAGCAGAGAGCGGAACTACCGCATGATCAATGGCGTTAGTACCACGCCGCATTCTCAACGACTATTTCGGAGGTGAATTATAGCCATTACTGTGCTGTCAGTGGGAGTGCGGTAGTATCGGTCGATGAACGGCGGTACTACCACCGTGCTGATTTTTTCATCATCTTCTCCCCTAACGGCTAGTTTTTATGTGTGGGCTATAAATACCAACCTTGTCCGGTTGTGGGGTTGTTGTTGAGTTGTTCTTCAAAGAAGGTTATGAGAAGGCCCGAGCGGTTTGTGAGTGGTTTGGTGCTCACCATCTCTGGAGTGGAGGAAGAGCAACCCCGAGTGGATCGAGGTGTTGGCTTGTGTTGGAGCCGGTCCAAGTGGTTGGACTTACCTCGGATGTGTTGGCTTAATTTGTGGAACTGGTCCAATTGGTTTGGGCTTACCTCAATGTGGATTAGAGGAGACCGGCAAGTCTTCTAACACTAGGGTAAAACATCATCATGTCATTATGGTTTGTTCTTCTTGTGCTTTACTATATTATAATTTACTTTACGCAATTTACATTCATAGAATTAAATTGCTTACTTGTATTTGTATGATTACAATCATTATCAATAGTTTTATGTTGTTAGTGCACTTAGTCGAAACTAGTTGATTTAGGTTTTAATTGTGCAAAACCGATTTAATTTACAATTCCGCATAAAACTCAGTTTTAGCAAAAAGATTTTAAAACCACCTATTCACCTCGCTCTAGTTGGCCTCCTCGATCTTACAAATGTACAATATTATAACAACTAACATGTCCGAGGTGTACAACAACGTGCTGAAAGGTGTGTGTTGCCTCCTTATCACCATGATCGTTAATGAGACCTGGACTCCGCACAGTTTGTTATTTCATAAATAGAGCCATCACAGCGAAGCAGTAACTGGATGAAGGGAAGCAGGGGTCCGAGAACATGCAGAGGTATATGGACAAGAAGATGCAGAAAGCTTGTATGCATGATATCCGGTGATCGATGGTGTAAGGAGGAAGTATGAGATAGAAAACATGCTTGCACCCTCAGTGATGTGGTTTCATGCACCGACAACAAACCGAAGCTCCTGCACAAGCCATGCTCGTATGTGTATAGGGTGTGCACGCAAGTCAAGCAGATACTACGACGTACATCTCTGAGTACTACGGTATGCACTATCTTTTTGGGACATAGAGTGCTGAGTTCAAATCGTATGTTATGGACATGAACTATAGGGATCTTTGGCCAGAGATGTTGAAATGAGGTCTGAACAAAGCCTTGAAGGCAACTGGGAAGGGACGATGGCAAACGCGGGCTTCCAAAACCATATGGATGACAACTAGCATGGGGACCAAACCCGCCCGTGGAAGTGCACGATATGCAAGAGCCTTGACCACTCCATGAAGGATTGCCCCAATAGACCGAGTTCGCCTAGGCCTCCATAGTCCATAGTCATGGAGGACTTCACCTCCGTGCATATTTGTATCATTTTAGTTCCACTGTTTGCATGTTGTAATTCTAAAAATTTGCACTCAACGTAACATCGTCATGTTATGGTAACATATAGTGTTGTAATATTTGTGACTTCAGTGGCCATTGGTTGAAATGTTGCATACATTCTCTATGTACGTCATTCCGTTTTAATACTTCATTTCCATGTATTTTCACATTCTTTTGGTTTCGAACTGACTCGACAATTAATCTTTTGTAGGCCATGGTGGGAGGGACCGAGGCTGAGCCTCCTCTACCGGAGCTACTCAAACTATTTTATGATGAACATCACCATAGAAAGTTGTGGATCAATTGAGATGGTCCTCCACCCCTTACCCTTAGGTCAACTAGGCATCATTGCCCCCTTGACCCTCGCTATGTCCCACTCCTTCGGAACACGGGCTTGTTATCCTTTGCTGGGATGCTGCACGTCGGCTGCTACTTCACACTGGACGGGTATCTCATATCGTCACTTGTTGACAGATAGAGACCCGAGATGCACACCTTCCACCTTCGGTCGGGAGAGATGACACTAGGATGTGTCCTTGTTGATCGGTCTGCCGATTACGGGAGCCACAGTTGTTCCTCCCCTTAGGTCGGTGGACTGGAAGGCCCCCGTGGTGTATCGGTTTGGTCTACCTGTCCCAAATAGGGCCCGTGGTGTCCCTCAAATGTGTCTTAGGCATTTCAGACAATGTTCGGAGGATGCACCAGACGAGGTTGTTAGGACACACCTCATCGGTCCCTGTTGGTTCTTTTCTGATGGGCCTTATTTCCCATAACATAGGGTGATTGGGTGTACCCTAGTTACATCCACATCGCGGAGTCTTTGGTTGACACCCAACCTAGGGAGATGCCCGAGTTGACTCGGATCAGCTGTCCTTTGCATCACGTACCGGGGGGTTGTGTGATGCCTCGCAGTGTGGCAGCACTGAGAAACCGGTCCTTGCCGTCTGCTACATGTTGTTGCAGTTGTGGATTTGGGAGAACTTCCCTGTTGGATAGCCCACCTTCAAGGTTGTAGTGCACGTGTACAACGAGGTCCATGACCTGATAGACGGGCCGACCATGGACACCCATTGGACTACTGGCAGCTTACGCTAGGCCAGATACAGACCATCGAGGTGTTAGCCCGTGTTCCATAATGAGTTCAAGATGTTGCATGATGACAACATTATATGGCCTCTATGCAGCCCACAGTTTGTGGAGACGGTAGTGCCGCACGGACTGTTCGTCCCATCCTTTTAGACAGACTTGACCGCACACTGTGAGGACACATTTTCAGACCAAATTGACAACCCAGACCAGCTTTTCTCAGTGAGTGGACACCACTGACCAGTCGTCCCACCTTTTCAGAATGAATTGACCACACCCTATCACTGCACCTTTTCAGACCAAAATAATAACATGGACCAGACTTTTACAGTGAATAGACACTACTCACCAGCCATCCCACCCTGCCATTCATCATAATTGGCACCCTCAGCACCACTCCATCCACTTATAAAAGGAGAGAAAAGAGCTGGAAGAGAACACTACACCACCATAGCCAATACTTCACTCTAACTTGTTTCATACAACAGAGAGGAAGAGGGGAGAAGAGAGCGAGCTAGAGGAGAACATTAGGTCGGCCTTAGAGACGTCGGGCTATGTGGAGATGATGCGGAAGCACAAGTGGATAACCAGGAAGGTGGGAACCTACCCGAATTGTTCAATGAATGCTATGTCGGTACCACCATAATTTTCACACCTGTAGTGCAACTGCGAGAACCCAGCATTGATCATTCAATCCATACACCCAGCGACTACTGCACAGGCATACTACACGTGTAGGGATAGCCATGTAAGATAATCTCACACACATCTCGTTTTTGCATTTTACGTTGTATTCCACATATCACTAACTTTATACGTATATAATGGCAGCTGGAGGGCGTTGTTTCTTCTTCCATGGATCGATGACCCGGACAAGTATGATAGAACATTCATCGAGCAGAACTACATGTTCAACCACGTGCTACCACCCGAGATCTTCCACCACTGGAAATCTTATATATCCAACAGCGGGGAAAACAAGGGAAACACTACGATGGAGCCCAAGAACGTTGAACAACATGCTGAGGGCGCCCGGGTCAAGCGCACGACGGACAAGGGGAAGGCTCCTGCTAGTGAGACTAGTGACCGTCCTAGCACTCCCTATCGCCCGGGCGCACTGTGGATCGAAGAGGTAAGTTATGTGTCGGACTCTAAATTTGGAACTTGGGACCCATTGTGTTAATTTGTGATATTCTCTAGATCAGTAGATAATATATACAGTTACATTATTGGTTCAAACACATATCACGAAAATACAGAATTATTGCATAATATTAAACAAAGTGTAAATATACCTTTCAGTTTTTGGCTTGTAGAACGGCCGGATAGTCCAAATACTTTCAAAGAATAGCAGCGGAAGAAGATTCAGAGTATAACATGTGGAACCCTCACGATATTCCCACCGGTAATTGACTGTGGGCTCACGACCTAGTTCATGGCCTTCTTGATCTTCCGTCTTGATCAATACTCATAATTTTCCTGTAGTCTTCTTTTGTGTGTACTGACTAAAAGAATGTAAATAGCGAGCATGAGTACACAATCGTAATCACGAGCCAACACACAATGCAATTGTCATACATGCAAGGCTAATCAAAGGGAAGGCTCTTGGTTCTTTTATTTTCTGCAAAACCACTTATTGAATTAGATTATGTAATAGCAAATCCTTAGACTCAGCATTTTTAACAACATGTTTTATTAATTGAGTTTTTATTTGTAAGTTACTAGTGGAGATCTCATCTCCTATACCATTGAGTGGCTTCATCCACCCAATGCTCGGGCTATCATGCATTTACCACTGGTCCCTACCAAGCCTTCTCAAATCCCCGAGGTCCCACCCCAGCTTTTCATTCCACACCACACACAAATGGTTTTATAAAAATAAAAGCTAGTTCAAGTGAGTTCTCAGCACCGCTCTAGACTGTGAGCACGGCTATCTAGATAGTTTTTTACTCTCCAGAGATCGTACATTTTACCCACAAGAGATATTCAACTTATAATATCTCATACACACTTCCGATGGTGTACGACTAAGTTGATTATCACAAGTCTTTTACAATGCCCTCCCCAATGCAACCCCACACCGCTAGACATCACCCCTTGGGCCATGCCCATGGGGTCTCCATTTCCGTCGTGTAGTTTTTCTATGACTACTACCCGTACACACGCTACACATCTACCAATGGCGAGGTTGCAACGAGGTGAATAAATTAGTTAGCCAGGTCGTACCCATTATAGACTTGTGGTCGTACTATTTTTACACGAGAGGTCATCACAAGAACTCGGTCCTTTATTGACTTGGGCGGTGCATCTACATACCCTAGCGACGTGCATCACCAGCACTAGCCATTCTTTCCATCCGCCCAAGTCGAAATCCATTTATCAGGTTTTGGTTTGTTTTGAAAATAACATTTAGTCCAATATACCAGCCAGGCTCCCAGCCTCAACTGCCGAAATCCAGTTTTCATGTTTGGAAAGATTGGTGTCGGGCAATTTAATTCCCGCATGATAATGTACCTAAGTAAGGCTAAGCATGACACTTAGATACAGACTTATTAACTAGTTTATAAACCATTAACTCTAAGGTGACAACTGATAATGTCCAAGTTCAAGGATTGGAAGTTTATACTCAATTATCATTAAGGCATTAACTATGAACTAGACCAATATAGTTGTATAAATCATAGCAATGCAATTTCATAATTTAAAGCAACTTAATTTGCAAAGGCTGGGTGCAATATGATCAAGGTATTGACCCACCTTGCTCAATGTTCTGATAACCCTAATGGTCATGCTCTTGTGCAATGTCCTGATAATAACCACACTCAATATGCTGATAATCATCGTGTTCAATGCTCTGACAGTCCTGATTTGGACCTCGTCCTTGTTGGGGTTGCTGTTCCAATATGACTTCAGAGTCTAATTACACATAATACGATTAAACTCCAGAATGACTGAAAATGGTCAAAAGAATTCCAATAAATCCCAAAAACATTCAAGCAAACGAAAATACTTTGAATGAAAGCAACCATGTCTAACGACAACCTGAAAGAATAGAGTACCTCAGATGAGACTAAAATATACTCATCTGGAGGTGATGGAGGAAGTACTTCAGACGAAGTATAATCAAGAAGTTGATGAATCCAATGGAGAGGAAGAGAATGTCCAAGGAACATGTCGGGACCCAAATATGCAAATCTGGACCCTCTGTGTATTCTGCACTAGTCCAGGATCACGCTAGTGCATATAGTGTCAACATCGATGAAATATCACATCCATACAACGAATATAAGAATAAACGAGTACTTTGAATAACAAATAACTGTTGGGACCTTACTTGAGTTTACATTTATTAAGCCATAGACAATAAAGAAATATACTACAATGAAGCGAAATAAACTCGGTGGGCTCCCATCAATTTACCACAGTAACCGATCGGGTCAAGACCCTAACGATCAACCTTCGAGAACTCTTCTTCAAAAGCGGTGACGACTCCTCCACTTACGTTGATTGGTTTAGCAAGAGTGAGTACACACCGTACTCGCAAGTCATACCACAGAATGCAATTTATAGATGATGGCTTATTCCAAAGGAATGGCTTTTGTGGTTATTTTGCATAAATGCAACATTTGCAATTGAATACAAATAATAGATTGAAAGCATAATTCAAAACAAATAGACAATAATAAGTTAATAATTGATTTCACAAAGGACACACAGTCTAATCAAGTTATTCACACAGCTGCACAAGTTATCTCACACAGCTGACCCTTCCCAAATATTTTATGAAAATCTACCCCTCGTGTGAAATTCCCGAGCATGTCCATAACCGAGGGCGCGGCTATTCGAATAGATTGGTTTAAACACTCTGCAGAGGCTGTACACTTTACCCACACGATACAATCAGTAGGGCCAGCACTGACCATAACAAAACCTTTCAGAGACTTCATCTCAAACAATGACACTCCGATGTGCTTCTGGCCGTCAATTTGTACACCTGGCCTTTGGGCGACACACACCGTTGGATGTGGATGCAACGAATCGTCATAATGTGACATATCACACCTTCACCCATCACATGGTTTAAATACAACCTGAGTTGTCAATGTCAAGACTCCATAACTTACTAAGTTAGGCCTAGCCCATACTAGGCATGTGGTCGTACAGTAAGGCCCAGTTCAATGGCGCACAAAGTTAAGTCCTTAATTGACCAAGGCAAGACTTCCAGTTTTTCCCAAATCACAAAGTTTATATCACACGTTCCACCATTCACACAGATCCACCACTTGCCTCGGCCTAAATCTTTTCCCACCTGTTGATTAAGTGCAACACATGCCATCAACGAGTAACAAAGACACAACACACACAGTTTCATCACGGCCCATAATCACTTAGTCAAGTTTATAATTGCAACTCACATGAAATGATGACTCGTGGCATGGCTAAGCAGTCTAATCGTATCTAACCAACCCACGTTGGTGCTACATTAATACCAACTAATAATGAACCAACCTAGGGTGACAAAAGATCATGGCATACAATAGACAATGTGGATATAACAAATTGGATTAATAACTATCCCAAAAGCATTTAAATAAATACTTGAAATAGAATGCAATACATTGAAACAAAGTATTTTGAAAACTGGGTTCAATATGATCAAAGGTATAACTTGCCTTGGAATAGATCTAGATATTGGTCTTGGTCTTGAGGTGCTCCTTCTTCTTCAAAATTCCCCGAAGTATCGACGTCTACTCGCAAACGAGATAAAAGAAACAAAAACAATAAATAACAGAGGCAAAACAACTCCAAAAATTCAAATAAAATTCACCGTTAAATAGATCTTAATTTTATATGAATTTACAAATTTGAATGGGCTCAATCGGAGTTCGGATGCAAAAGATATGGGCTTTGGAAGTTTGAAAATCAAATAAAACCCTAATTTGGATTTTATTGAATTTCCCGAATTATTTTTATAAAGGAAAATGGAATTATTGCGCAATGCTTGCACCGTAGAATTTCGGAAAAGGAATAGATTTAAAAGAAATCGACATGTGGGCCCACATGTGGCCTCTCGGTTCACTGATGGACCGAGTGCACCAACCGAGGGAGATCTGCGCGGTGGACCGACCCACGCACGCATGTCTTTGGCGCCGACCGCGCCACACGGCCGCCACACCAAAGACAAGCGGCATCGGCGCTAAGCTGGCGACAACGGCGGCGGTGGCGCTCGGGACCCGATGGTCACCGGTGAACGGCGGCGACTCGCCGGCAGTGGAGGGTACCAGATTGTTCCCCGTGCTATGGCGACTCAGGTGCCTTACCCAATGCCGCAACGCAGCGGTGGCGATCGGTGGCGAGGAAGAAGCGGCGGTGAAGGCTCGGGTTTTGTCGGGAGAGTGCTCCGGTGATGCTCCGGCGACGAGGAGGTGCACCCGAGGTAGCCTGGGACTTGTTGATCACGGTGGTGTAGTCGGCGAGGCAAGGGCGGCGACGACGGCAGCGCAATTCACCGGAGAAGAAGCTCGGCCGAAAACCCTAAAACTCGAAATGCTTTGGCGCTAGAGCGATCGGGCGGCGAGGGTGGCGGCTTTGGGTTGCGGAGGTCGAGGCGGTCTTGAGGGTATTTATAGGCCCGAGACGACGAGATTTGAAACCCCAAATCGGGTCCAAACGGCCGCGGGAAAATTTCAGAAAATTCTATAAAATATATCCAAGCATATATAATCTAAATAAAATAGTTTTGACAATCGTTGATGATCTCTAAAATCCGATATGCAAATAAATTGGTGATCACAAAGGATTCTGAAAATTGGGATGTTGGAATTGGGACAAATATTGTGTGGGCAAATATGTGTAAAGGCATTCATTCCTATAATTCCATAGCAGGCAAATTTTTGGACCAGAAGTATTACACTAGTGTGGTCGAAGGCATGGACTAGTAGGGTCAAAGTAACCTAGTTGAAGCCATAGATCGTGGTGATCGAAGGCATAGACCAGTATGGTTGAAATAATATCGTCGAAGCCATAGACCACCGTGGTCGAAGGTATAGACCCGTATGTTTGAAATAATATGGTCAAATCCATAGGCTACTATGGTCAAAGCCATAGACTAGTATGGTCAAAATAATCTGGTCGAAGCCATAGAATACGGTGGTCAAAGGCATCGACTAGTATGGTCGAAACAATCTGGTCTTAGCTGTAGACTTGTGTGTAATCATGATCGGTTAAACCCTACTTAATTACCATTAATTGGTTTTGAATTAATAGTTACCCGTGGTTCAATTGGTGCTTTATGGTTTAGATATTAGAGAGCAATGGACTCAACTTCAAATAGGATCTGGAGACGTCCAGACCGGCTGTGATTTCGAGCACTCCCAATTTTCCCTATACCATCCTTGGACCTTACCAGTGTAAAAGATGACCGGGGAGGTGCTATGGGCAGCTGGGTTGACGGTGGCCTATGGCGACAAAAAGGGGTATGGGTGGAGAAGGCAACCTGAGCAAAGAGGAAGGTCGAGAATGATTAGAGAGGCACTAGTGACTCCTAAGAGTTTAAGGCGAAATGAATCGGAGTGCACCTCACCAGAGACAGTGCGGCAAAGGGGGTTCAGGGTCCTGCCCAGATTTGGGGAAAACTCACCATGTCGGCTAGGCCTGTGATGGAAGGCTAAACTAATGGGGGGTTAACTCCTGGCCCCACGGACAAATGGTGACACGATTAGAGAGGAGGGAGACCCTTCAGAGCAACTCCGATGTGGTGTCGGCATGAAGTGGCATGACGGCCGAACTTGGAGCATGCTCCAAGCTTGTGCGTTTTCTCTAGGGATGTATGGAGGTGGAGGAAAGATGTTCGACTACATTCCAGCGAAGGAGCTTCAACTGCCTAGTCTGAAGGGGTTTCAAGTTCGGTTCATTATTTGGAGTACTGTTCATTGTTTTAAGTACTGTTCACGGTTTCGAGTACTGTTCATGGTTCGACTACCTAGTCTGAATGGGGTTCGACTACTGCTAAGGGTTTCGAGTACTGTTCATTGTTTCAACTACCTAGCCGGAAGGGGTTTTGTCTACTTTTTATGGTTTCAACTACTGTTTATTGTTTCGACTACTGTTCATTGTTCTGACTTATTGCTCAGAAGAGTTTCGAGTAGCTGGTCGAAGGAGTTTCGACCAACTGGTCAAAAGAAGTTTCGGCTGTCTGGTCAAAGGTCTTTCGACTATTGGTTGAAGGAGTTTTGACTATTAGTTGAAAGGGGTTTTTGAAAGGAGATTTGACTAACTGGTCAATGCAATGTCAACTATCAGTCGAAGGAGTTTCGACTATTAGTCGAAAAGGGGTTTTTGACTAACTAGTCAAAGGAGTTTCGACTATCTGGTCGAAAGGAGTTCGACTGGTTGAATGGAGTTTCGACTATGGCCGAGACGGGCTTCGAATGCCTGGTTGGAAGGGGTTTTGACTAACTGGTCGAGACGAACTTCGACTATATGGTCGGAGGGGGCTTCGACCATATAGTCGCGGGAGGTTTTAACCATCCGGTCAAGAGGAGTTTCGACCATCTAGTTGGAAGGAGTTTCGACCATCCGGTCGAAGGGAGTCTCCACCATCCGGTCGAAGGGAGTTTTGACCATCGGTCGGAAGGAAAGTTCGACCACACTCTAGGCGGGGGAGGGTTCGACTAGATCCCAAGCGAAAGGGTGCACGACTACCTAGTCAAAATGAGGTCCGGCTACATTCCAAGTGGAAGGAGGTTCGAACACCTAGGCGGGGTTCAACTACAGCTTGGGGTCTACAATGCATTCGTCGTTCCGGCCATGCTTTCGCGTAACTAGAGTGAAGATGAGCATCCAATGGCCAATAGGAACGTACCAATAGGACGCGGAGGAAGCGATCTAGCTAGAGATGGTCTAGCGACGATGGTCTATGACGAGAGAGAGACTCCAAGCGGTGGTGATGGCCGAAGAGGTCGATTCGACTGCATGGGCTACTCTAGTTGGAGGGGAGGAAGAATGAGGTTAGTGGCAGCTCCTGTGAATATAGAGTGAAATCAAATGAGGGGAACCGCCTCTGGGGTCAGGGAACAAGAGCTAACACATTCAAGAAGAAAAGGGTTGCATTGATGGCACCAATGTTGCAGGCGATGTCGTGAAGGCACCGGGCCGAAGCGAGTGCTCAAGCCTTACCTAGAGCTCGAGCTATCTTGAGGAATGGAGGAGTGGGAAAAACTAGACCTCGTGGCGCAGAACGACAACGGGAGGGCTTGGGGCTGCTATTTTATAGCCGCAAGGGTGGAGGTCATCCGGGGCATACGCTGCATCCGTCGATGCACAGTACCACAGAGTGGTTGGCGATATCGACAGAGTCAGCAACATAGTGTAGCGGCGTGATGGGTTGAGCGATGGCGCTTAATGGTCGAGTGACGTCGGCTACCAGCACACACACCTTGCCACATCGGGGCATCCGGACTCGGCAAGTGTCGATGCGAGTAGGGGAGAGGATACACTGACCCTGGTCCACTCGAAAGACCACGACCAGGGGCGGTCTTTGGTCGCACCGGGTTTGACTGGCTCCCGACTTGGGTCTGCTCGGACGTCCACGACCAAGGCGCAGTCGTGGCTACACCGACTTGGCTGAGTCACTGGTCGGAGAAATAGTGGACAGGGAACCGTCAAGGCGATATTACGATACACAGGGGAAGAAAAGGGGTTGCCACAGTCAACAATCAGAGCTTGGTCTTACCAGGTGCTTCGGACTCAATTGACAGTGGGAGAAGATGTATGGTGGTCTAGGGTGGCGAAGAAAGCCAATGGGGAGGCTCGGGGTTGTTGTATATATAAGCGATGGGACTGAGATGTCTAAGGGTGACGATGCGCCTAGTTGAAGCCACAACATGGTCTTGGGGTTGGCATGGGCGAGGATTTTACGTTGTTTGGCGGTATAGTGCGACTGAGCGACGGCTTGAGCGATAGTGAGTGATGGATGTGGTGACAGGAGTAGTAGGCGAGTACGGGTGCACACCGCACGTGGTGATGCCAAGCGAGGGAGAGAGACGCCGCTGCCTCTTGGTCGCTCGGGAGAAACCGACCGAAGGAGTTGTCCTGGCTGCGCCGGGTTCAACAAGCCATTGGTCGGAGGAACAACAGAAGGGCTGAACGGGAATAGACTTGGAGGCTTCGGGTGGCTCGATGATGGCGCGTGTTGGGGCATCACCGGGGTAGTAAGATGATCTGATGAGGCACTGTGGTCGAAGTTAGGGTCATTCGCACGAGGCGGAGGAAGATGAAGTGGGGAGGCAGGGAAATGGCCAACAAGGGACTCGGCATCTCGGTTGGCCTTTTTATGGCGATGGGGCGGGGGGCTCAATGCAGCGATGCACACAGTGCGATGATATGGGTGTGAGCCAGCTGGAGGGATGGGCGTGCGTAGAGACTGGCGTGCGCTCGACGTGGTAGGTGCGTGACGGACTGGTGACGCGTGATGGCACCGGGACTCGACGGTTTTGGCAGCACATGACTTGCTGAGTGATGCTTGATTGACAGGCGACGACTGTCTGCGTTGACGGCCGAGCGGATGATGGCGCTGCTGTGCTGGCTTGATTTGGCCGATATGGCTTGGTGCTAGTTTGAAGCAAGCAGGAGGGAAAGGAGAGGCTATGGGCGGGCCAGTGTGGACATGGTGATGGCGCTGGTGCTCTAAGATGGTTGGGTTGTAGCACCATGGCTCAAAATGGTTCGGCCGAAGGAACAATAGAGAGGGGACGTGCGGGAGCTGGTCGAGCTGGACCAGAACTAGACCTACAGTATTTAACCAAAGTAAAAGTAGAAAGAAAGAGAAAGTCTAGGAAGATTTGGGAAAAGGCGGGATAACATAATTTTAGATTTTCTAAAATTCTGATATTTCCTTTAAGTAATTCTAACACGATGATAGATAGAATTGTTCTAGCAAAGTGAAAATGCACTCAAATAACTCTAAAAAATGCAATCAAACAGAACAACAATAGATAGTGCACAAAAAGTTTTTTAAAATTTTATATTTTTGCATTTAGGCATTTTTGGGATCTTACATTATGTTCATTTTGCGCCAGATTATTGATTTGGCCTTACGTTCTGCTAACATCATTCCATCTTTTAGCTCGTCTCATAGTACAAGGCTGCCTTTGGGACTGGACGAGCACGCAGGTTTGCAGGAGATAGGGAGAAGATACCGATGGACCGTCAAGACTAACTTCGTTCTGATCCACATTTTTTATATTCCAAAAAGACACACATACATCCTACGTGTAGATCGGTTTGATGATTCGTGCATGTTATCGTTTCTAATTCACATAATCAAACCCTATGTGCTGTGTAATTCACAACTAAATTATTATTTCTTTCAAATTTAATTCCCAAATATTTTATCTATTTCAAATTTCGTTCTCTTTTTCGAAAGGAATCGGTTATGCAAACACTACAATTGTAACAACAACACGGGTGCCAACTCTAAACCCAAATATGTTTGTCATTTCACTCTATAGGGGGTTATTTTTACTATTGTGGTGCGAACAAAGCCAAATAAGCTAAAAAAACCACCTTTCAAATAGGTCATGCGTTTTCCTTATATGTATGACTTTCTGTGTATTATCATATATGTACTAAATATGGTCCAATATGCACCATATTTATTGTGTATTTCCGTGTATATTTTGTACACATTGTATTATATTTATATGCGCAAATTAGTAAACAATCCAAAACTGTTTTGCACGCGTGACTGTAGCTGCCAAGAAACCGACGACACCTTCGCTGTTTTGCAGACGACTGCAATGCGCGACGCATAACCACGCACTCTTTTGTCTGAGATGATAGCGTTCGTCCTCCTTGCCTTCTGCGTCGCGTCTTTATCCCCGCGCCAGCACAAGCTTCCATCATCGGCTGGTAAGCAGAGAGTCCTAGTACTAATTTCGGGGAGGAAACGGTGAATCACATTGGTGGGGAAGTTAATACGAGGAGGATCGGAGCTCAAAACGAGTGCTTCCCCCCCTGCCAGCATGACTGGCTCGGATCAGTCAAGCTTCGACAGAGACCGGCGAATCTCATTGATGATGCCAACGGCTTCGTGCATGGCAGCCTCTAATTTGATGATGAAAATGTTATTTGTCGAGGAATTAGGGTGAAGTCTAAGGGCTTAATCTTGGCCAAAATTAATTGCAGTGTGTCCCTCTTACCTCATGGATAGCTCGCTCTAGAGTTCCAATGTCAATCATGTCTTAAGAAATAAAGCACTAAGCACTGGACTGCCGTCCGTCTAGCATCTAGCACCTAGGTGGCCAATTTGGCTAAGATGTACGATGAATTAAGCGAGTATCACACATTCAATTGAGCAAGATAGAAGAAAAATTACCTAATGAAGTAAGACATGGGCAATTTAATGTAGTCATGTATATTATCCCCCTCCAATAGCCTGATGTAAATATGTATGTAATCAAATAATTATGTAAACTTATATATTTAATTAATAATTAGTTATTTTGTTGTTTTGTGAGAAAAAAGTATGAATGAATGAACGATGAATGAAATGCATATATGCAACCACACGTATCAAAAACTTAGCATAGAAAGACCTATCATAACATGACAATCTTAATTTCATAATCTAACACAATAAGACATAACAACCACACATAGATATAGACATTGCTTTAGACTCTTAGAAGCAAGCAAAATACTAATATAGTTTATGATGAATTGATAATATGGCTCAATCTATCAATCATGAGTCAATCTTCGTCCTCTTATAACTCTTGGTAACAACCACTTCATCTTGGTGGGATTCGAACTCAATGTTGTCCTTTCCCTCTTTGATATCCTCTTTAGAATTGGACAATAAATCATATTGATATAGGTCTGTCACTCTTGCGCTCCTACAAGGTTACCTGGCTTCACTAGTGCTAGATGTTTCATCAATGAGCTTCCATGTAAGCCCCGTACCAACCTCAACCTCTTGATCATCGTCACCACCTTCAATTATCCACCCTTGAGCTTGTGTAGCATCCAAGATAGAATGACATCGATGTTCTTCACATTGCTCTTCTTTTTTTTTGCTCAACAATCTTGCATTGAATTAAACATAAACTAGATTGTTGAGGCGTTTCACATCTAGCATATTTCTTCTCTTTGAATGTATCTACGAATTGCAAAGTGGAGTGTAGTAAGTTACATAGTTGACATCTTAGGAATGAGATAGTTCATACTTCATAGTTGATAGTTCGTAGTTGAGAGTTGAAACTTATAATGTCAAACGTGCTCTAATTTCTTTCTCATCTGAATGAACTTGAGGTTAAGGAGATGATTCTTTTGGCCATTCTTTGTAAAGTAGGAACTTGATATCCAAAAGTAAACAACCAAGTAGCTAGACATTAGGAAGAGTAGAAGGATATTGGAACAAGATAAATTGTCAAATAAGCATGCAATGAGTTAAAATCATGATTGTGAGCACAAGTTTACCGGGATTAAAATTACTTATTTTTTATATCCAAGTTTGGCAGTATGTTTCCGAAAATCCCCTTCTTGATCTTTAAACTTGTGTCAGTCCTCATTAAGTACTTGATCTTGCATTTCATCATTACCATGATAAAATATTTCAACACATTCAAATACCGCATCCATGAGATTTGTATCTTGCAAGATGGCTTTATCATTATAACTATAATGTGGATTCAAAAGGTACACCGTTAAGAGCAATGGAGAATCAAGCCTCTCCACCATCTTTCCATCAATTGCATCCCTGATCAATTTGTAGTTGTCGTCCAAATTGTTCAAGACCCATTGATTTGCTTATTTGCTTGTATTATTTCTCCATAAACAAATGACAAAGATGGATCATCCCTATCTACCATGCGAAGAACTTTCACCAATGGCTCAAATACCTTCAAGCAATGCAATATACAAGGTTATGAAATAGAAAACAAGGCAATGATTACATAATAGACAACACATATTCACAAGGATATGATGTTTGGGTATACCTTCAAACAAGTAAACACACCATTCCAAAAGGCCCTACTCATTAGTATATTGATTGCCGTCTTGCATTTTTGTGTTTTAGTGTGAATGTTATCCTCTCATTCCAAACTAAGTGACATCGACCTTAATGTGTCCTTCTCAATCAAACTTTGTAAAGTAGGAAAAGTGTTGCAAATTTAGTCACGCCGGCCTTATTATATCTCTCCTCTTTGTGTGTTTCCTCATCATGGCCAAGGTCCTATAATGTGCATAGACAAAGATGGTGAATGCCGTTGCTTGATCAAATGTCTTCTTATATTTTGGTATATTCTTAACAATTGCTTCTAGCATCAAGTTGATGATGTGAGTTGCACATGAGTTTCAAAAGATATTTGGCCCCTTGTCCTTCAATAATGTCTTTTTCCCATGTTGTTGGAAGTATTGTCCATGACAACTTGCACAATATTTGTGGGACCTGGTTGTTCAATGCAAGTATTCATATACTCAAAGATGTACTCACTTGTTTGTGCATAATCTTACGCCTCCTTTGATTGTATGAAACTTGTCCCCAATTTGCAATGCACACACATTCATGATGCTCCTCCTCTTTTGGTCGGTCCAAGCATTAGTCATGATGAAGCACCCGGTTATGATCCTCTCTTCTTCATGTGTCTTCAACAAATCTTTCGTCCCTTCCACTTCCTCTTTGTTGGTTAGCAATCAATAGTTCAATAAAATGATAGCAATTATGAGAGAATGAGAGTTGAAAATAAATTATACTATGAGCATAAAGCCATCTCATAACATATTGCTTCACCTTATGAGTCCTTTCTTTCCGAAGTGCATCCTTCATATTTTGTTGCCGGCCCATCAAAGCAATGGAAGGATAAATAGAGCGAGCAAACTTACCTGTCTTGTATTTTTGTGTTTTAGTGTGAATGTTATCCTCTCATTCCAAACTAAGTGACATCGACCTTAATGTGTCCTTCTCAATCAAACTTTGTAAAGTAGGAAAAGTCATTGCAAATTTAGCCACGCCAGCCTTATTATATCTCTCCTCTTTGTGTGTTTCCTCATCATGGCCAAGGTCCTATAATGTGCATAGACAAAGATGGTGAATGCCGTTGCTTGATCAATTGTCTTATTATATTTTGGCATATTCTTGACAATTGCTTCTAGCATCAAGTTGATGATGTGAGTTGCACAAGAGTTTCAAAAGATATTTGGCCTCTTGTCCTTCAATAATGTCTTTGTTCCCATATTGTTGGAAGCATTGTCCATGACAACTTGCACAATATTTATGGGACCTGGTTGTTCAATGCAAGTATTCATATACTCAAAGATGTACTCACTTGTTCATGCATAATCTTACGCCTCCTTTGATTGTATGAAACTTATCCCCAATTTGCAATGCACACACACATTCATGATGCTCCTCCTCTTTTGGTCGGTCCAAGCATTAGTCATGATGAAGCACCCGGTTATGGTCCTCTCTTCTTCATGTGTCTTCAACAAATCTTTCGTCCCTTCCACTTCCTCTTTGTTGGTTAGCAATCAGTAGTTCAATAAAATGATAGCAATTATGAGAGAACGAGAGTTGAAAATAAATTATACTATGAGCATAAAGCCATCTCATAACATATTGCTTCACCTTATGAGTCCTTTCTTTCCGAAGTGCATCCTTTATATTTTGTTGCCGGCCCATCAAAGCAATAGAAGGATCAATAGAGCGAGCAAACTTACCCGTCTTGCATTTTTGTGTTTTAGTGTGAATGTTATCCTCTCATTCCAAACTAAGTGACATCGATCTTAATGTGTCCTTCTCAATCAAACTTTGTAAAGTAGGAAAAGTCGTTGCAAATTTAGCCACACCGGCCTTATTATATCTCTCCTCTTTGTGTGTTTCCTCATCATGGCCAAGGTCCTATAATGTGCATAGACAAAGATTGTGAATGCCGTTGCTTGATCAATTGTCTTCTTATATTTTGGCATATTCTTGACAATTGCTTCTAGCATCAAGTTGATGATGTGAGTTGCACATGAGTTTCAAAAGATATTTGGCCTCTTGTCCTTCAATAATGTTTTTGTTCCCATATTGTTGGAAGCATTGTCCATGACAACTTGCACAATATTTGTGGGACCTGGTTGTTCAATGCAAGTATTCATATACTCAAAGATGTACTCACTTGTTCGCGCATAATCTTACGCCTCCTTTGATTGTATGAAACTTATCCCCAATTTGCAATGCACACACACATTCATGATGCTCCTCCTCTTTTGGTCGGTCCAAGCATTAGTCATGATGAAGCACCCGGTTATGGTCCTCTCTTCTTCATGTGTCTTCAACAAATCTTTCGTCCCTTCCACTTCCTCTTTGTTGGTTAGCAATCAATAGTTCAATAAAATGATAGCAATTATGAGAGAATGAGAGTTGAAAATAAATTATACCATGAGCATAAAGCCATCTCATAACATATTGATTCACCTTATGAGTCCTTTCTTTCCGAAGTGCATCCTTCATATTTTGTTGCCGACCCATCAAAGTAATAGAAGGATCAATAGAGCGAGCAAACTTATCCATTAGCCCTACGAGGTGCCAAGCCTCCAACAACCTCAAGCTCTTCATCATTATTAGGTCATCTTCTTTTTTCAATTACCACTTCATTTCTATGCTCTTCCTCTTTTGTTTTATTTGTCTTCTTCAATGCCTGTGTTTCCTCCATAGACTTCCTACACTTCGCTTGTTTTTCTTTTGTGGACTTTGAACATTTAGCAACGTTCCCGTAAATATGACCAATATGTTGCTTGAGCATGTACATCCCTCTGTGAATTACTTTTTGACTCAAGCGACACTTCACTTTATCCAAGTTGTTCAAATTATCTAAATTTCCAAATTCTCATTCTATATCTTTTGATTTCCTCTTAAGTACGCTTGAACTTGCCGCATCCACGGAATCAACAAATGACATCTAGACTATTAACAATAACATATCACACAATTTAGCATTTATACATCACACATTTATACATATAAACAAATTAAGAAAATAATCAACATTTAACATCACAACACAGCACAATAGCACAGCAGCACAACACAACACGTCACAAGAAAGCAGAGGAGGTGAGAGAAGCAAAGCGGCGGCGGGAGCGGGGGTGGCGCAGGCGTGGGAGCAGAGCAGAGAGCGGCACATACCTCGATTCAATGGCGGGGATGGCCGGAACACCAGTGGCGACCTCAATTCGGCGACAGGGGAGGCAGGATGCGGGGTGTCCGAACCCTAGCATGATGTGATTGGGATCGAACTCAACCCTGTTTAAGTACTCCGGCTAGTCGTCCGCCTCATCGCCGCCTCGCCAAGCGCCTTCAGGCTGTCTTGAATCAACTTTGACCGCCTAACTGGCCAACCACCTAGTCAGCCTACTACCTCAAAGTCGCAATGGCAGACCGGCGCTGACCGCCAGGAGGGAGGCTCCATCTGATTCTGACCATATCCATCGACCTCCCTGGGAAAAACAAGAGAAAAACGTACAACCGGGTTGCTTCCATCCGCTATTTGCTCGTGTGATCGATGCGACTGCTTCCTGTCGTTACCGATCACAGTAGAGCACACAGCCACACAGTCTTTCCTGAGTTCCTCTGGTCAGGTCAGAATCATCTTTGGAAATCCTCGGTGAATGATTCGATCTTCGTCTTCAAGCTGACCATGACAGCAGAGCGTAAAATCCAAGGAAATCCCAACTTCTATGCAAGATGCACTCGAGGAACCAAATAATTTCTTCTATGCAAGATGCTGCTGCATACACTACAGCAACCAACCTTGTCTTAACCAGTAGTTTTCATCAGCTGCGTAGCTTTTGACTAAACCAGTACTTGGTCTTCACTGAACAGCTGCAATCCAGTTAAATAGTGATATCAAAAGCGTGGCATATCCATATCCGAGGATAGGGTATCTTCGTTTGCCCTTTATTTTCTTCTCTATAAACAAAATATCCGTTGCATCAAGATGGCATTTGTACTCCTCTTCCATCGTGATAACAAATTGGACATGTCTTGTGGGTCAACACTCGTCTTAGACTTTCCATTATTTGCATGGGTGCAAACATGCTGTTGACCTCGGGGGTTAATTACGTGTGTAGTACAGTAGGACCCGCGCCTTTTATTTATAGAGCAATTCGCTATATGCTATTGTATAATTTTCAATTTTCACAATATGCTACTGGCATCTCACTGATATAAAGGTTATGAGTCCACATGTCAGCCTCATAATAAGTGTCATATTGTAAATCATGTAGCTATTCAATGATATATTGTGAATTTTCTCTTTATTTATAGTGCCAATTATTGCAATCCAACTCTAACACAACTTTTATTAAAATCTCGACTCGCACACAATTCAAACTCTTTAAACTCTAATATTAACTCACCAACACTCTCCTCAAGATGGGCCGAAGATATAAATCATGCTCTTCTTCTGACATATTGTAGCACTCTCGCTAGAACCTAACCCTTTAGTGAAACAGTCACCTAACTGTTAACCAGATTTGACATACTCCAGCTTCAGTATCCCCCTCGAGCTTGTAATTGATGAAGAACCTACCAATCTAAACATACTTTGTACGATCATGTTGTACCAGATTGTTAGAAATATTGATTGTAAATTTATTGTCAAAACGCAACACCAAGGGGTTATTCCTCTATACCCGAAGCTCAGACAAAAAAAAACCCTTCATCCATATCATTTCACTCACGCTCAACACTATTGTTATGCACTCTACCTCTGTAGTAGATCAAGCCACAACCTCCTACTTCTTACTCCTCCGTGACACAAGATTATTTCCCACAAATATACAATATCCAGATGTAGATCTCCCGGCATCTACGTTGCTCTCCCGATCAGCATCAGAATATCCTTCCATATTTATGTGTTGAGTCACCCTGAACCAAAGGTCTTTTTAGAACTACTCTTCAAATACCGCAGAATTTGATAGACCATATTCATATGTCATGTTCTATGATCATGCATATATCGACTCATCATACTCACTGCATATGAAATATCAAGTTTTGTGTGACACAAATAGATGAGACATCCAACAAGCCTTTTGTAAGCCTCTCTGTCAATTGGATCCCCTGACTCAGCACATTTCTTGTGATTCCTATCAATAGGTGAAGCAATAGGGCGATACCCAAGCATGCATATTTCTGTCAACAGAACAAGAACATATTTCCTCTGGGAGATAACTATACCCTTCGAAGAACATACAATCTTAGTCCCAAGAAAGTATCGAAGACTTTCAAGATCTTTCACCTCAAATGTTCTCCTAGTCTTTTTCTTTAAGAACTTGATTTCCTCGATATCATCTCCAGTTAGCACAATATCACTAATATAGACTGTCAATATGGTGGTATGTGAACCTCTATGTCTGTAAAATATAATATGATCTCCATTGCACTTAGAATAACTCATACTATAAACTGCACGTCTGAATATATCAAACCATGTCCCTAAAGGTTGCTTCAGACCGTATAAAGACTTCTTGAGTTCACACATATTTCTATCGGTTTGCTTGTTCTCAAAGCCTGGAGAAATCTCTATATATACCTCTTCTCAGTAAATCGCCATGTACAAAAAAAACATTCTTCACATACAAGCGTGTCTATTTCTTTTCTAGTCATGGGAGGGAATCGTGCTCATATCTCTGCAATGAAACATGTCTTTGCGTTGATCACCCAAGTTCAAGCCCGCTAGGCTAGCTCCCAACTGGATTTGCATCCTCTGATATCCCACTGGGAATGTCACGGGTAAACAGTGTCATGACATTCATAATATCTGAGCTATCAGATCGAAAAACAACAGATGAGATTGATCGCTGCAGTGTTTGTGAACAACACTGGTGCTACGGTGACATTACTACAGTATTTGTGCTACCGTGACAGATTTTGATCTCGTCGTTGTTTTTCGATCCGACTGCTACAAAACAATGTCACTGCACTGTTGACCGTGCCCTTGCTTCTTAAAATCAGAGGTTTTGCGTCCCTCCCAACTAGCTGGTTGGCTGCCTGGCCCTACATCTAATCTTCTTGGATTCTTTCTTCCATTCCTTCCTTCTTTCATGTCTCCGACAGCCATGGCCGGCCGGTATTCCCTAACTTTCTATTGATTCCACGTGCAGCTGGATGCATCCCCTTGCAACAATCAAGCACAATGGCAAGCTGGCCGCGGCACATATACATATCCTCCGTCAGGCCGGCCAACACTACCACAAGATCGAGCAAAACATGCAACTAGATACTGGTAACTAGCTATATATGTCTACATGTCAGTATGCATGACCAATCCAGAACCCATCTGCACAGGGTGACAGGGATGAACAACAATGCAATGTGCTACTACATTGCAATGCAGTGCAGCATATCTCTTATCTTGGATAAATCGGGATGGTTAATTGCATAGACAGATAGGCAGGCGTACGTACAAGAGGCGACCGAGGGTTGTGACGGCGAAGAAGAAGATCTCCTTGTTAGGGGATCCTCCCTCCCTCCCTCTGCAGCTCTCCTTCCTCCGCTCCTGCGCACACCCCTCCTCGTCGTACACCGCTAGCTTCCCGGCCGCCTTCTGTAACCGACGGCACTAGCAGCGGCGTTTCCTCGCCGCCGCCCATTTCAACCGATATAACTTCTTCTAGCTTGATTCAGCTACGTAATGTACCTACCCTACGGACCCTACCTCTGCTGCGCGCAAACGGAACCGAGCTGGGCTGGGCTCCCAACTTATACTCGCACGCAGCCAGTGTCCAACCACACGATATGGCCACCTGTTGTATCTCTCTGTATAGTTAAGTGTTTGTATGTTGCTACGAATTACCTTATAAATATAATAGTTTATCAATTAAAGTAAATATAATCACTACTATAGAGAATGTTATACTGGACGTCTCATCACAGACGGTTCCACCGAATTCGTCAGTGTTGTAATTATCACAGACGGTTTTACAAACACGACTGTCTATGTTACTAGCGATGGCTAGAACCATCTGTGATACGTAATTATAACTGTGATAATTGCAGACGTCGCAGACAATTTTAAATTAGAACCATCTGTGATAATTCGCATACGGTTCTTAACAAGCATCGTCTGTGATAATTGCTAACGTCATAAACGGTTTTTAATCCAAGCATTCTGTGATAGTTCATAGACGGTTCTTAACAAGCACCGTAAGTAATAATAGCAAACGTCATAGATGGTTTTTAATCCGAACCGTCAGTGTTGTAAGTATCACAAACGGTTTATAGTTCGACGTGCCTATATATATATATATATATATATATATATATATATATATATATATCTTTATTACTAGGGCCTCGTTAGGGTTTGAGCCCTTACTCCTCACTCGCTCGTCCCCCTCCCAACCCGAGTGCCCCCGACCTTGATGCCGCCGTCCCCCGACCCTGATGTCCAACCCCAAGGTCGAGCCACCACCGCCCGAAGCCCCCTCCCCGAACTCGCATCGCCACCGGCCGAATCCCACTACCAAGGTACATCTCAACTGGATGCATCACATGGAGATCTAGATTTTTTTTGTTGTAGCGTAGTGCTGGAGTTGGTTGATTTCTTTTTTATGTGGATTATTTTGATCGGTGCAGGAAGGAGTGGGGATATTGATGCTGAGTATTGAGTACAAACCATAAAAGTTTGAATTTTTAAATTGATCACTTTGCTATGTATCATTTTCTGTTGATAGTAGCTTAGCTTAGGTTAACCAGATGTGTGATTTTCCTAACTTCATTGCTAACTAAGACTTTGGATTTAGGGAGATAATAATGTGATATTTGATTAATTTACAATCTCTTCTTGTGGTTTTGGCCGAGAAAGTAAGTAGAATAACATTGAAAAATTGGAACTTTAAATAAGTGGATGGTAGTGAGCTTCATGAATTTTCACGAGTTGATTGGTTGATGACTTGATGTGAGCTTTGAATTTAGTTTTTTTTCTTGGTTGTTTATTAGTTGAAAAAGTCTGTTGAAGTGCTGATTGATGTGGCATGGTTGTTTCTTAATCACTTTTGGATGTTGCACTACAGGGCAACTTATTTCTATGCAAACTAGGTTCATGGAATTAGGTCAATGACATTATTCTACAAAAATACTTGATGCATTTGAAACATTTTGATATGTTGATCCAGTGATGAATGATGATCATTTCAAATTTTTATTAAAGACACGATCACTTCAGTTTTATGTTACAAAGTTTATTGTGGGGAGGTCATATGTTGATATCTTCCTATATTGAGTTGCATTACATTCCTAGTTTTAGACAAGAAAATTTTCTTTTGCCTTTTGCTGAAAAGTTTCCATAGACAGCAAGTAAGCGAGATGATGTTTGCACAGTCTTCGCCGTTGTCTTCGACATCGCCGAATGCATCTGGCGCTCCGATGAAAGGGGTACCTAAGCCAAATGATAGAGGAATATCTAAAAGACCTGAGGGACGAATGACCATCATGAATGTCACTCCTGTTGGGGTCCCTCCACATCCTAAGAAAACAACGACAACATTCCGAACCACCTACGAGATAGTTGCAAGGGAACGGGTCCCCATAACCACACAAAGCTGGAAGTCTTCGACAAGAGAAGAGAATAAGCAGTGTAGAATGGAATTTCATGGTCGTTTGAGATCTCACCAGAAGTCAAGGGACTCGTGCAACGGAAGGACCTCGCAATGGGAAAAGCATGGAAGACCTTCAAGAGCACGCTTGTCACAGAGTACGTGAACAAGGATTGGGCGCTCTTCACGAAGTATCCTTTCGTGTCATCGGATACATGCGTCACCTTTGTGCGGATGAAGACGACAACCGAATTTCAGGAGCAAAGTGCGGCCCACAAGGTTATCCAAACACAAAACACTCACCCCACAGACTCGGCACCGCAGGGTACACAGGTAAAATCTCGCAATGGAGGAGGGAGGACGAGGATGCAATCTGGTCGGATGCCTCCCCGCCATTTGCCGGGATCAGGGGCAGAACTAGAATGGAAATAACTAGGGTTCACCATTTCACCGTACATATAACAACATATATAATTTCAAAGCAATATGGTACTAAAGAGTAATGTATCCAGCAACTTTTAGTATCGATATTTCAACATAACCAATAGCAATGTACAATGATAAAAAAATAGCGATCAAAATGTTTACCAACAAAAAGAAATTCACTAATAATATTGTTAATTGTAGCAAAGTGAAGCAACTAAGGGCGAAATCATGGATAAAGATAGTCAACATTGGTAAAATACATCATCCGACTTCAATGACCTATAAAAAAGAGAAAACAAAACGAATTAAAATTATCTAGTAAAAAAGTAGAATAGTAGAATAAAAGACCTTTTAGTATTTACGTTCTTTTTGACAAGACCTTGTTCATCCGCTGCGTCTTGGCTTGCCGATCTTCCGCTCGCCCGGATCTATGTGGACGACATCATCTTTGGCGGCTCCTCACATACTCTCGTGTCTCGGTTTTACGGCGTTATGAGCTCGGAATTTGAAATGAGCATGATGGGCGAGTTGAGCTTCTTCCTTGGCTTCCAAATCAAAGCAGACTCGGAGGGTACCTTTCTTCATCAAGGAAAATACACTCGAGACCTCCCAAGCGCTCGACATGAATGATGGAAAGCCGAGATCAACTCCGATGGCATCTCTGGTGCCTCGATCCGGATGAAGACGGCGAACACAGTTGACCAAAAGGAGTTCAGAGCATGATTGGCTCTCTCTTGTACCTCATACCTCGAGACCGACATACATTTCTCTCGTGTCTTTGTGCTCGGTTCGAGCTTCTCCTCGCGATCTCACCGTCAAAGGTGAAGCGCATCTTCGGTACCTTCGAGCTACCATTGACTATGGTATCCGGTACTCTTCCTCTTCTTGTCTATCTCTTAGAGCCTTCTCCGATGCAGATTTATTGTTTGTAGGATAGATAGGAAGAGCACTACTGCACTTGCCAATTCATTGGCACTTCTCTTGTCTCCGGTCGTCAAGGAAGCAATCCGGTGTTGCATCCCCCACCGCAGAGGCCGAGCACGCTGTCGAGCCGATGTCAGAGCCAAGTGCTTTGGATGGTCTCGACCCTACGATTTTGGGTTATCTATATTTGTATTTCCACTCTTTTGTGATAACACGTGCTGATTTGCATTGCAAGAACCCAGTGCAACATTCACGGACCAAGCATATTGATATCGGATATCACTTTCGAGACCATGTAGAGAAGGGTGACATTGTGCTCCGTTGTGAGAGTGAGCACCATTGGTGATATCTTCACTAAGCCTTTGGATAGCTCTAGGTTTTCATTTCTGGAGAGCTTGGGGTGGTGTGTCCATACGATTCACAGAGAGGGGAGCTATGTGCTACTATCTTGTATTATATTATGTTTATACTATTACTCCTTTACAAGTTGCATTTCTTTTTAATATTTTGGGTGAAGTCCTTCCAAAGATAGGTTAGAGTGGTTCTCTTGCCAAATTGCTTTGATCGCTATTTCTTGTCTTGTGCTTCTAGGATCTTGCTTATTAGTCGCTCTTCCTTCTCTAAGTAGAGCTTACTCACTTCTTATAGGTTCTAGCGAGGGTCGGGCCACCCTTGGGCAGACAGACATGCGTGTTTGCTCCTTTAGTGTATGAGTTGATCACCGATAGTCCTAGAATCATATGGGGTAGATAAGAACTGCAATCGAAGCGATAGTTTTCTCTATATCTTTTCTATGCTCTAAAGGACCCGCTTTTCGCTTTCTCTTATCATATTCTCGCTTTTTGTTCTTTTTGGTCTGTGGGGAATTCATCCCCGTTATTCCAGTTCCTAATTATGTCATAACTCAACTTGTAATTAAAAGATGCATCTCATTCTGAAGGGAATCTGGATTTTCGTGCATTTCATCATGCATTGCATTATAATCAAATGGAGCCTTGTTTATTATCCCTTATGATCTGTTTTCTTTGCTTTACATCTTGCCATGATTTATGCTAAAGCGCTAGATCTATCATGACTTTTTATGTGTAGTTTAGTCTTTGCCATGCTAAGGTGATTAAAAATGCTAAACTTGAATTAAAATCTTGTCATGATAGCTCTTGAGACTAGTCTGGTTGAAGCTATCCTTTTATGATATTCGCCATGTCAAGTAGGCTGAGTTGAGTCTTGTATCTCCTTTGAACTTTTGAGTAAGCTATGTCAGTTTGTTAAGAAACTTGACTTATCTTTAAATCATTGGTCTAAAAAACTTCAAAAGAAAAATGATCTCTTTTGTGTAAAAACCGATCTCACCAAATCTTTCTCATGAGACGACTTTACATTGCACTAGGCATGAACTCGTGGGGAGCCTTGGATGACCTAAGATCACCTCCCTAAGTCATGTTGCTTGGAGTGGTCGCATAAGGCTTGGGATCTAGCACATGGCTAAAAAAATGGTTGAAGCTCAAGAGGCGGCTGTGGATGGCACCTAGTCCAGAGCTTGCTTTCTCGAGATAAAACCATAAAGAGCTTTCTAAAAAGAAAAATGTGCTAAAATTGCTTAAACTGCTCAAGATGCTTCTAAGGACCCTTAGCTCACCATGCAATCAATGTAATAAACTAAAATGTGATTTGCTGCCCCCGATGAAAAATGTGTGAAGCTAACTAAGGACTTTCTAGAAACACAATCTTCGCTTGTATTGTGTGTGCCGGGAAGAAGTCTAAGGGTTTGGTAGAGACGCCTAGCAACGTGGAACCAATCTGCTAGCAATAGGACTGCCTCAAAAGTCGGCTATGCATGCACAAGCCAATCTTTCCTATGTCGTTGGTTCTTCTTCCTCTACTCCCTTATCTTCGCCTTTCTTCTTCTGCTTCTTTCTCTCTTTTTAGGAGTGTCAAGATCTTATGAACACTCTTGAAAAATTTGTAGGAGGCAAGAAGAAGCTAAATTCATTCTAGACAAATCCAAGATTTGTAAATTTAATCAAGGTCTAGGATATGATTTTCATGAGGATATGAGGAAGCATCCACCGTCGTGCTCGTAACCATAGCACTGTGTGATCAAAACTAAGCTCCAGATCGAAAGTCGA
This sequence comes from Hsuehochloa calcarea, assembly GCA_036346395.1. NCBI lineage: Eukaryota > Viridiplantae > Streptophyta > Magnoliopsida > Poales > Poaceae > Hsuehochloa > Hsuehochloa calcarea. The sequence continues at coordinate 3,587,838 of CM070616.1, read as the reverse complement.
TTTTAAGTCCCGGTTTTGTTCAAAGGATTTCGACAAAGAAGGTGATTCAACCTACGCTTCGGTCCCTCGTATATGAAGTATCATTGCACCTTCCGTAAGGATGGACATTTAGTTGATCATTGCTTCAGCGCCAGATCGCAGATAGAGATCGCCGAGTCTCTAGGTACATTCATGGTCAGCCTTGCACTATGAGTGCACCTAAGACCAACACGAGGTCTAGGTTTGATACAACCTATGCTTTAGGCAAGATCGAGGACTTGGTTTTTCTCTCAGTTTTCTGATTTTCATCCTCATGCTCCCTTGAGGATCAAAGATGTTGCCGAATTTTGACTCGCTTCCATAGCAATGATTCGAAGAATACTGTGTCCGCACGCGCACCTTCCGACTTGTTGAGTGACAGAGAGCGAGGGTAGATAGAGGTCACTTTGCTTGACTACTTCATGCTCGACGTGTTACTCAAAGATAAGCCCAAATCACGCTGATTCACCCCATCGAGACTTTACTGCTTGACCGTGGTCACCGGCCGGGAAGACAAAGGTTTGGATTGTAGACTCGTGTTCTCGCTATATGACCGAGATTCTCGCTGGTTTTCTTCCTTGTCTGTAGGTGATGGATATCGATCACCTTCAAGATGTTTTGGGCGCCAATCGCAGGTACTGAACATTAATGATTCTTTATTTTAAAAATGTTGATAAGTTTCGTAGATAACTCTGATGATACCGAGGTGAGCTTTTAAAAACAATTGCAAAATTCTTGATTCTTCTGTAGTCTAGTTTATGGATTTCTCGATATGGGAGGATCTTTCGTTGATTTTTCCGATCTGTGATCCTCTCCTGTTTAATTGCTTATGAATCCCGTGATTTGACTTTCTCATAGGAGATTAGGTCATATAGGTTTTGATCATTTGACACGAGTCACGCCACGATCTCATTCGTGGTTTGCCAAAACTCAAGATGGTCAAGGATCTAGTTTGTTCTCCATGCTTGACGCGAAGATGGTTGCCGCTTTCACTCTCCAAATATAAAGGATAATGATCGATGCACTGTGACAACCGCCCATATGGATACAGCTTGGTCCAAATGAAAGGGCCAAGAGGAGGGAAGTGGTATATTCTTGTTGTGGTCGATGACTTCGAGGTACTCTTGTGTTTTTCTTAGCCTCAAGGATGAGACGCTTACTCTTTTTCGTGGTCTTTTAGTAGGCTTTCGTTGAGCTCCTGTGCATTACGAGCAATTGATCGATAATGGCACCGAAGTTCAAGAATTCCTACTTTGAGAGTTTTAGGTGAGATGTGTAGAGCACCGCCTCGCTCCATACGCCCTCAATGTAATGGCTAGGAGAGGAAGAACCGCACTTTGGTCGAGATGGCTGTGACGATGCTTGATGAATACTCTACACCTAGGAAGTTTTAATGAGCAATTGCACGCTTGTCATGTTTCTAACCAGTCTTTCTGCACTCTTGCATCGCACTTCTTATGAGTTGAGATATGGGCGAAAACCACTGGCCTCGATTTTCGTGTTTTGGTTGCAAGTGTTTTATTCTCAAGTCTGGAACCTAGATAAGTTCGAGTCACGATCTTGTGATGGGATTCTGGGTTACTCGACTTTTCTCGTGCCTATAGAGTCCGAATCATGAAGTCTAGAAAATGGTAGAAACTCAGGAGGTGACTCTTCGATGAGGCCAACTGGGACTAGGCCCGATATCTCAGTTCTCTAGAGCAATTGAGTCCATCTTGTGGACGATGAGGAAGATGGAGATGAGTGTTGTCTACCCTATCCAGATCTTCCTCTCCTCTTGAGGTGCCTTCTTCCACCGCACTGAGGAGATCACCCTTACCTTCGCTTCTTCAAGCTAGTGGCTCTGCCCTATCTCATCCGCTATAGGAGGTAGAGGCCACTTCTTCATCTCACCGGACCTCCAAGACACATTCAAAAGGACCATCCTTCGTGAGCAGCATCATTGAGACCCTTCGAGCTGTCACACGCTCCAAAGCCGGCTTGTCTCTTTCCGTCTCCATTCGCTTCGTCAGCGCCTCATTTGAGCCCAAAGACGCTTGTCATGCTCTATCCGACAGTCTTGGACAAACGCCATGCATGAGGAGTTGGAAAACTTTGAAAGAAACAAGGTCCGTCCTTGTTGAGCCCCCTCAAGGTCACAATATCATTGGGACCAAATGGGTGTTCAAGAACAAGCAAAGTGAAGATGGGTTAGTCATTCAAACAAGGCTAGGCCGTAGCTCAGGGTACTCTCAAGTTGAGGGTCTAGATTTCAAGAGACCTTGCCCTCAGAGCTAGACTTGAAGCCATTAGAATTTCGCTTGCCTTTGCAAACTTCTAAGGGTTTCAAGCTACCGTGATGGATGTCAAGAGTGCCTTCCTCAATGGCCTTATTGAGGAAGAAGTCTATGAGACACCTCCTGTGTTTCGAGAATCCCAAATACCCTAACCATGTCTACAATGCCTAAAGCCTTGTATGGACTCAAGCAGCTCCCGAGCTTGGTATGAGAGGCTTAAGTCCCATCTGCCGAGTCATGGTTTTGAGATGGGTAAAATTGACAAGACCTTGTTCATCCGCTGCCTTGGCACCGATTCCTTGGCCCGCATCTATGTGGACGACATCATCTTTGGCGCTCCTCACATACTTTGTCTCGCCTGCTATGAGCTCGGAATTTGAAATGAGCATGATGGGCGCAGTTGAGCTTCTTCCTTGGCTTCCAAATCAAATGACTCGGAGGGTAATTTTCTTCATCAAGGAAAATACACTGAGACCTCCTCAAGCGCTTCGACATGAATGATGGAAAGCCAAGATCAACTCCGATGGCATCTACAACGCTCGATCCGTATGAAGACGGCGAACTCATGACCAAAAGGAGTTCAGAGCATGATTGGCTCTCTTGTACTCATGTACCTCGAGACCGTATATACATTTCTCCTGTGTCTTTGTGCTCTGCTTGTGCTTCCTCACAGATCTCACCACAGCGGTGAAGCGATCTTTCAGACTCTTCGAGCTACCATTGACTATGGTATCTCTTCCTCTTCTTGTCTATCTCTTAGAGCCTCCGGCGCAGATTACCGGGTCAGAGATAGATAGGAAGAGCACCGCACTTGCCAATTCATTGGCACTTCTTTGTCTCCGGTCGCCAAGGAAGCAATCCTGTTGCATACCAACGCAGAGGCCGAGCACGCTGTCGCACCAAATGTCAGAGCTAAGTGCTTTGATGGTCTCGACCCCACAGATTTTGGTTATCTATCGACCGTTCCACTCTTTTGATAACACGCTCATGATTTGTATTGCCAAGAACCCAACATTCACGACTGCATATTGATATCGACATCACTTTCTTCGAGACCATGTAGAGAAGGGTGACATTGTGCTCCAGCCAGGAGAGGAGCACCAGCTATTGACATCTTCACTAAGCCTTTGATAGTTTAGGTTTTCAAACCATGGAGAGCTTTAGGGTGTGTCCTCACGGATCACTGTGAGGGGGAGCTATGTGCTACTATCAGATTATATTATGTTTATACTATTAACTGCTCCAAAGATAGGTTAGAGTGGTTCTCTGCCAAATGAGTCTTCTTGGTTCAACTTAGATTATTTGACATGGCTTGTATCATCCTTGGATATTTTTAGCTAGATTTCAATCTTGGTTTATTTGACTTGCTCATTCAAGGGAAATTGAATCATTAATCAAATGGAGCCTTGTTTATTATCCCTTATGGACTTTGCCGTCTTAGCTATTCTATACATCAATTGTCATGATCTTGATAGCATTCTTGAGTCGTGTTATGGCTTGGTGTAATTCTCTAATAATCATTTTGGATAATTTACATGGCTCCTAATGCTTAAAATGAACATCATATAGCCTTTTTCCTCCATTTTACACATCTTGATGATTTTATTGCCATATGGCTTGGGAGAATTTTTGTGACTTGCTAAAAAGAATCATTAATCTTGGACTTTCCGCCTTAGAGAAAAGCCTTGAGTTTTGTGCTTAAAATGAAAATTACTCTTTCATCTCATCTCAAGTCTCATTCAAGTCTTTCTTTGTCAACATGGTCTTGAGCTTAACTACTCTTGTTTAGACCTTGGTTGACTGTAAACTCAAACTCATCTTATGCTTTTTTCGGTATCTGTCAATATACTCATCAAGGGGAGATTGAGAGACCATGTGAGAGGTCCTCCACTGAGTGATGAGTATTTGACAAGTGTGTTGATTAGATTGAGAGTTGAGTTTTTCGTTTGGGTCACGTCAGGTCATGTCAGGAAAATCGAACTACCGCCGTATGGAGCGGAAGTTCCATAATCGAGAACTACCGGGCAAGTTCATGGAACGAAAATGCATGATAAGGAAGAATTTGATATGAATCTCACGAATTGTCTGTACTCTGTTCGCTAAAATACACATTGTAGTAATAAAGTATGCCACCAAACAGAAAACACAGGACAAATTGCTAGGCATTTGTTAATGATGAGATTTCGAAAATTGTCAGAGACAGGAAGATAAGTGCTTGTTCTTTTTGGTCTGAGGACTGAAGTTTGAACTAAAAAGGAAAAAAATTCTACAACCTCAACTACAAGCGATCTTAACCAATGAACCATTACATGGTTCTTAATTGCATGTACCCAGTTAAGAATCTGTGTTTCCTTTGCAGAATCATTCTTTCTTGGCGTTCTCCTTTTCTCGTGAATTATATTTGGTGTTCTTTATCTGGATCATGTTGGCTCTTGTGATCGAGCTTCCTTGTGTCGTATCACACAAATAAGACTCAACATTTTGCCTATCTGGGTAACAACAGAAAAAATCACACCAGTGTTGTCGTGTTGTAGTGTAACATCCCGTTTTCGGACGGCAACTAGTGCCTCCACTTGGTTTTGATTTTCACTCAATTTTCATTTCGTCGCTTAAATTTCAAAATTTTGAGCTCTCTTTAAGCTCGGGTTTGTGTTTCAAACCCATCCCCAAATTCCAAATTCAAAATTCAAATTGAATTCACCTGTTTTGGATTTTGATCTGCTTCCAAAATCTTCCCAACCCTAATCTTTTGGGCTAACCCAATTTCTCCCGGCCCACCTCCTTATTTTCTCCCGCCGGCCCGGCCCGCTCATTTCCCCAGCCCAATTTCTTTTTCAACTCGGCCGGCCCAGCCACTTTCTTTCCCCATCCGGCCCAGCCCCCGTCGTTCTCTCTCTTTCCCTTATCCTCTTCCTTCGGCCGACTCGCCTCCCCAAGCTCTCTCTTCTCCCTCGGCTGATTCGCCACGCCGCCTCTCTTTCTTCCCCGTCGCCTCGGTCAATCCACCGCCTCCCCCTTCGTCTCCCTATCCAGCTGGCCTCGTCTCCTCCTGCCGCACCCAGATCCGCCTCCCTCTCCTCCGGCTCGGCCCAGTTCGCTCGGCCCGGCTCCATCGTCCCCACCTGCAGCGCTCGCCCCCACCTCCAACTGCTCCCGCCCCATCCCCTGCGCTCGCCCCACCGCGCGTCGCCTCCACCTGCTCCTCTGCTGCGTCGCCCCCACCTCCCCCAGGTGAGCGCCGCCCCCACCTCGGGTCGCCTCGCCACCAACTCCACTTGCCGCGGCGTCACCTCCACCGCCTGCCCCCGTTGCCGCCCACACCCGTGACGTCGACAACGTCCTCTCCTCCCGGACCAAGCTACGCCTCCTCCCGGTCCGAGCAAGCGAAGCCTCGGTCCAAGCCGTGCGCCGCCCGGTCCGTCGCCTCTCCAGTCAGCGCCAGCGTCCCGTCGTCCTCGATGTCATGGGCCGCCACTCCGTCGCCATACCGCGTCCCCTCCGCAGCGCCATGCCGCGCCCACGCCGACGCCCATGCCATCATCAACGCCATCTCCCTCTCTCTACCGGCTATAAATGGCCCAGTGCCCTCCACCTCCTCCCTGCCTTGCTCCTCCCTCTCCCCAAGTAAGTGCTCCAAATCCCCGGTCCTTCCTTCTCCCCTCGGGCCGACTGGGAGCTCCGCCGCGCCTCGAGCCCGATCCGGCGCTGAGGCGCTGTGGCGACGCCCGAGCCTCCCAAAGACCGGCCGCAGCTCCTGCCACCGTGGATCGCCGCCACCAAGTTCTCCCCGCGCGACCCTCAGCTCCGTCGTCGGCCTTCTCCAGAGCCCCTCCGCCTCCACAGACCCCATGGTGAGCATCCCCTCCTTACCCTAGTGCTCCTGCACTTCCCCCTGATCTCTCCCTCTCTTCGGTCGCTGTCGCCTTTGGGTGGCCGCCACACCCGAATGCCCTGGCCGCCGTTGTCTCCTACCCAGCGCCACCTCCCTCAGCCTCCTCACTTGGCAAGCATCCCATTTTGGTTGCTCCCAATACACCCACGGCCGCCACTCGCCGTCGGTAACCATCGGCCAAGCTCCTTCCCTCTACTCCCTGCTCCCTCTCAGTGCTCTCTCTCCCTCTCAGTGCATCCTCCGCCTGGCGATCCCCTCTCTCGGTGAAAAACCTAAGACGAAGAGCGATGATACCGCAATTCTTGCCGCACTGATTCGAGATTTTGATTAGTACTGATTGGAGTAATCTGACATTTGTAGAAGATCATGTATATATTGAATCACCTGTGTTGTCTTCGATTGTTGATTATTGAACAAGGGTTGTTGTCAGTGAATAAGATGAATTGCAGTGATTGTTGTATGTAATGACTAATCATTGGTTTGGGCAGTGGATTGAATTATTATCTGTGATTGTATTTGATTGCTGATATTTTGGTTAAATGACCATCAGTATACATGTTGATGACAGTGAGTAGGGAATTGTGACAAATTTGTGCTCTCCAGTTTAGTGGGTAACTTGAATAGTGATGGTCGTGCTTTGCTCCCCAGTATTGAGTTGTTGTGTCATAGAAGTTGCGATCAATCGTTATTCATCTGTCTCATTTGTCAACGTTTGATTCGTAGTGGCTTCCCCGGATCATAGCGGTAGCGATAAGGTTGCAATCGATCCGACAATTGAGAATTGATGCAATAAGGATAGTAGGATGTTTTATTGTTAGTAAATGGATTATTGATTAATTGTCTGTGATTACTGATCATCAGTATAAGTGTTTTGGCAGTAAATTGAATTGTTGATTGTGATCCTGATTATTAGGGATAGCTTGATCTTCAGTAGCAGTACTGTCTATTGGATTTGTTAATCAATTGTTAGTTGTTGGTTAGTGTTTCGTCCGTAAGTCAATGATTGTTGGAAGTAATGATATTTGGTGAAAGCGGAAGTATTGATTTGATCGCTTTATCAATTCGTATTGTTTGGAAATGATTTGTGGTTTGGCAATAGAATATGTGTCTTGATTTGGTAGTAGGTTGTAGTAGTAGGTTGAGTAGCTAGCAATTGAATCGTTGAATATTATCTGGCAGCTGAGTTTGGTATTGAATTGCCATTGGATTGTGTGTCGAACTGGTATCCTAGATTTGGTGTAGAACCAGTAGTTAAGTTGCTTTGTCGCATGTCGAAGGATAGTCTTGCAGTAGAGCATTTCGGCCAAAAACTCCTTCGACCTTACCTCCTTTGTATCCCCCTCCCGGCAGAATATCTCTGTCATTCCTCCTTTCGCTCAACTGGACGTTTGACTCTGTTAAACCTTCCAGTGTTGTCCAAACCCTTCTCTCAAGCCCATCCTCCGCAATCTTTCTGAGGCTCTTATGTTTTATTTGGTATCTTGAATTCTTTGGATTTATTTGGTTTTTCCATCGTTATTGCGTAATTAGAAATCGAAGTCCAGAAGAATCGACGATTCAAGCGGATCCAAGATTCAAGCAAAGACGCCGACTAAGACTTCGAACCTCTGTCTAATCAGGCTTTGAGTAAGATCAAGGCCACGGTAAAATAGCTCAGGCGAGTCAACACTTTGATCGTATTAATCCCACATTTTATGCAAATTATGTTCTTTTAAAGTATCAAAATGCATACTTTAATTTCTATGCAAATGTATGTCAAACACCCTAAGGTAGTTAAATGCCTATTTGATGATTAAATAATTATTATACCTTTCCCTCGATAATTGAACTCCCAAAATCCTTGTCACCCTAGTAAATATATGGTAACCTACTAGTTATAGGTCGTACTTAAACGCCATGCTAGACTTGTTTAAGTACCGGGGTATTACTACCCCAAATCATCATCCTTTAATCATCATCAATTGTTTTGGGCAGTCATTGGGGAGAATGACTGAACTGGTTGGATAATTTGTTTTATACCCATCTGGGCGGATGGTAAGCTGGAGGGTAAATGGTTGGATGCTAATGTAGCCCAGGATATTTTTGTGGATGGCATGTGGTAAGAACCGTCCAGATGATCCTAAGGACTTAATCCTGTGATGTCATCCAATTGTAAAACAGTACAGCCACAAGTTCTATTATGGGTGTCGACCTGGCTAATTAATTGGTGTCCTTCGGTACGAGCTGCACCATTGGAGGGACACCCCTTCACCGTGAGCCCACGAGGCTACGGGTTGGGGTTTTGCGACTTGCGGAACCTAGGCGTAAGTCGTATGGCGCAAGAGGGGGTCTGGGTGTAGTGGTTGTCGGGTCCCATGGGAACGAAACCCCGCTCAGGTGAAACCTTAGCGGGTGTGGCAAATATCGAGGGATGCCTTGTAAAGGCCTTGTGATAATCTTCCCTTGATTCACATGTCACAGGAAACGTGTGTACATATCAAGACGATTATCTCTTGTAGGTAAAGATGTACAATCTCTGCAGAGAATAAAAATTGTTCGAACAGCCGTGCCCACGGTCAAGGGCGGGCATGTGGAGCTCATAAGAGTTAGTTCTATTTCAAAAACTTTTATGGATGGAATGAAAATGTGCGGGGCTCACCTAGCCCTTGATTTGGATTTCCTGGGTATTCTTACCCAGCATTGGTAATAGGTGGGTATGACCACCAACAAAAATATAAGTATGAAGGTGGAGGTAGCCTCTGCTTTTATTAATTATTGCACAATTAATCTTTTAAAAATGCAATTTGGTCCAAATGCTAAGTGATAGGATTTTCTAATATCTGTATTTACAAATGCTGCTTTATGCAAATAAAAGAACCCGAGCCATCCTTGTTACACCTTGCATATATATTATTGCATCTGTGTGTGTTGGCTCGCGAGCACGGTAGTTGTGCTCATCCTCGCTCTTTCCCCAAACCCTCAGAAACAGGAACACTAGAGCTGTCGACCGCAACAAGGATCCAGAAGTCTGAAGACCCAGGAATCGTTGAAGCGTAGTTTAGTTCTTAGCTGTTCTAGTCTCACCCTAGTCTAGCTGACTCCGTCGATTCTTGTGTACCTGCTATATTGTCTGAAGTTTTCGGATAATATCGGGTGTACACGGGTTCCCCAGTCACTTGCCTGCGGTAAGATGTGCACTCACCCATTTGCTTCCGTTGTTGCTTTCGCTATCTTTTGTAATGTATTCATTTGGCCTGTCCGGCCCTTATTGTAAAAATTGGCCCGAAGCGGTCTATGTAAACTCTGATGTGCAAATTAATGAATGAAATGATTTTACGCTATGTATGGTTTAATTCAGCATTGTGCCTGTGAAGTGCTATCTATTGATCCAAGAAATAACACAGTATTTCACAGAAGATTCGGGTTTACAAAATCCGGGTCCGACATGTTGCCACCAGAGCCGCTGACCATGCGACGTGGAAACTCAATACCATTCTTGTTTTTTCAGTTTTAACCAGCCATGCAAATAAGCAGCACTAATCACATAATGGGTAGTAAAATCACAATTACAGAACAAACCTCGAAAGGTTCCTGGAGGAATTATCGCCATTGGTTTGGCATCAATCAATCCCCTTCTTCTCCGCGATCATCCAAGCGTTCCATGGCAGCCTGCAAGCAACAACCCCAAAGGCTCAGTTCATGAATCCAACAATGCGGAACGATCACAACTCACGATATGAAACAAACGATCACAGCTCGCGTGCTGGATTACTACTATCTCCACCACCTCCGGTCCTCCCATCGGCGCACCCCTGCGCCCAGCCAATCCAACCGCCCGAACAAAAGAGGTGGAAGAATGCTTACAAGTCCACGAGGAAAATTAACATGCGGTGAAAACGAAGTGATCCCTACTAAAGTTTTTTTTTGGAGACCCGGTGTCCTGTGATACCAGGTGGGCCTCTTAGGCTCTGCCCCTGCCCAGGATCACAGACGAGCGCACCCAAAACTGGTTAAGAGCGAGATCATCAACAATGTCTTTGGATGCCATCTCTTTCATAAACTCAGCAGACGAGAAAGTGTCCTAACGTTTGGTACTAGCTGTGCCAGAAGAAGCGATGTTTGACTCCTAGTGTTTGCAAATCCTTGGAGTTGTGTCGCTTACGTCCACATTCTAAAAGTGCAGCGGGCCAGTGTTGCAGTTGATCAGTTTGGATTTGGATGCAGGTAATGACGAAGTATTCCCTCATGCTGCAACAGAATCCCCACACGTTCAGTTACAAATGAATTGTATGCATTAGTTCAACATGATAACAGATTAGAGACGCCGTTCTGACTTCAAATGTATGCACACGGGGTGCAACTTTGGTGCAGTTCTGTTGTCAACCCTGTAGTTCTTTTGCTTACTTTGGCATGAACTTTTTTGGAACCTTGTCATGAACATACATATGTGAAATCAATCGTTAGCCAACTTTTGGATGATGTAGCTGTACCATCATAATCAATGTCAATGTATCAATGGAGTTGCATCTATGCCCCCCAAAGCAAAACTGTACAGTTTTTAAAGCAATGAAGTGCTGATTGACCGGCTGGTTTTGTGCCCATTGATAACTGTGGCATCTTCACCGCCATCCTGCGTGGGCAGATCGACTTCACGAGCGATCCATGGCCCAACATTTCGTCTGGCGCAAAGGATCTTGTGAGGAAGATGCTCAACATTAACCCCAAGGAGAGGCTTACGGCGTTCCAAGTCCTCTGTAAGCACAGAATCTGTAAATGTCCCTATCATATTGTTCATTAATTAGTTAGTACATATGAATATATGACCAAGGAAGACGATGGAAAAAATATCTGTGAGCTTGCAGATCACCCATGGATCAAAGAAGATGGTGATGCACCCGATATACCACTTGACAATGTTGTTCTCAACAGGCTCAAGCGGTTCAGGGCCATGAACCAGTTCAAGAAAGCTGCACTGAGGGTACATTTTCCCTCATATCTTACTTTTGGACTGAACAACAGTTCATCAGGCAATCTTTTTAATGCTGCCCTAGACATACTGTAGATTATAGCTGGGTGCCTATCAGAGGAGGAGATCAAGGGGCTCAAGGAGATGTTCAAGAACATCGACAAGGATAACAGCGGGACCATAACGCTTGAAGAGCTCAAGAACGGGCTAGCAAAGCAGGGCACCAAGTTGTCAGACGACGAAATTGAGCAACTGATGGAAGCAGTGAGTCTCCAGAGTAAAATTCAGAGCTTAGTTCGATTCAAGAGGAAAAGTTAAACTAACAGAAATGCTTTTCAAAACCCCTCTGTACTTCCAGGCTGATGCAGATGGTAATGGATTGATCGACTACGAGGAGTTCGGCACTGCGACACTGCACATGAACAAAATGGATAGAGAGGAGCACCTATACACAGCATTCCAATACTTCGACGAGGACAACAGTGGGTAAGTTTGAGCATCAAAATCAGCACAGCTGAGGGACCTGAATTCTGAACTTTATATTATTCGAGGACGCGAATGTTAGAGATATATATATGTTACAATAGGACTTTAGATATGATTTGGTTTCCTTATCTGTAACCTGTAACTTGTGTATATATACTGGCCCATTGGCCCTCTGATAATACAAGTCGCTATTCCAACATGGTATCAGAGCGCTAGGGTTACCTCTCTCCTCATCTGACCTAGCCGCCGCCGTCGCTGGCTTGCCGCTTCAGTCGGCCTCCTCCGATCTAGTCGCCCGCCGGCTTCCTCCTCCGCGTGAGCCGCTGCCGTCGCCGCTGCTCTTCCTTCGCCGCCTGTAGTGCCAGCTTCCCGAGCTCCACGCTCGCCGGTCGCCCGAAGCCGACTCCCCGCCTCCGGTTCCCACGCCCGCGGCCGGACCCGCCGCCACCAAGGTCGCCATGCCGCGCGCTTAAAGCCGGCCGCGCGCTAAACCGCCGCCTCGAAGGCCGCCGCCGCTCGCCGCCGCCTCAAAGGCCGAGACCGCCGCCTCGAGGCGCGCCGCCTCCCGGCCGCCGCCTCAAAGGCCGACGCCAAGGCGTTGCGCTCGGCCTCCTCCTCCGCCGCCGTCGCCGTTGTCTCCGCAGCTCCGCCGCGCGCGCCGCCGGCCCGACCGCGCGCAGCCCACTCGCTGCGATCGCCGTCGCCGCCGCCCTTTTCGCGCCGCCGCCGCCGATTTCTAGCGGGATTAGGGTTCCCCGATCCCTTGTGTGTGTGCGATGGGCGGCCTATTTAAAACAGCCGGTTGAGGTATGCGAAAAAAACGTTGGTCTAATCGCGCGCCGCCCGGCGCCGCCTATTAGACTACGTTACCTTGGTCGCCGCGCCGCCGGCGCCGTCTACCAATGGGCACCGCTTCCTCCTCATTGCCGGTGATCTTCGACAGTGTTAACTACACCGACTTCGTGTCTCACATGCGCATCCACATGCGTGGTCTTCGTCTCTGGGGCGTCCTCTCTGGCGATGTCACCTGCCCGCCGTGCCCTACTCCTCCGACGGAGCCTATGTCTGTTGCGCTTCCCCCGACAGCTGATAAGGCTGCTATTGAGGCTGTTGGCCTTGCTAATGAGAAGGCTGCCTCTGCCTACCAAGAGGCTCTGGATTTTTATATGGATCGCTTGACTACCTACACTCAGTGGTGCGACGACGATGCTCGGGCTGCTGCTGTCTTCATAGCCAGTGTCCAGCCTCAGTTTTCTTCTGAGTTTGCGGGATTTTCTTCGGCTGTCCAGATATGGACTCATCTTCGACAGCGCTACGAACCCTCTGGAGATGCCCTCTACCTGTCAGTAGTTCGCCAGGAGCACTCTCTTCAGCGGGGTGATGCTACTGTTGACGCCTTCTACGCCGAGTTTTGCGATCGGCATCAATCGACTCTTTTTCGCGCTTTGGTATCGTTCCTATTCGTCTTTGCCTCAGATGCGTCCGACTGGAGTTCCTTACTCGCCTTCGTCCTGAGTTCGAGCAGAGGTGTGCCCAGCTACTTGCACGCCACCCTCGTGTCACTCTTCTGGAGGCCCTTACCGAGATACGTGCAGAGGAGACTCGTCTGAGTAGTGCTGGTCTGATACCACTCCCCTCCGTGCTCGCCGCCGTACACCTGCTACACCGACTGCTTCACGCTTCAGTACACTGCCTCCTCCAGCGGCTGCCACAGGTGGTGGTGGTCGCCCTCCATCTGGCGGTGGCCGTGCTCGCTACTCCTACTGCGACAAGGTCGGCCACATTGAGTCCTAGTGCTACAAGAAGCAGCGGCATATTTCACGCCGTTCTTCTCCTAGCACTAGCACCGGTACTTCTACATCGACGTTGCATCGACTACTTCGCGTTTTCTCTCTCGAGCAGAGATAGCGGACTTCGACGCGCTTTGCGCCTCGTGTTCTTCCTCGATAGGTTCTGCAGGTTCTGCGACTGACTCTTCGGGCACTGAGAAACCACCTCCTACACAGTCAGGTACCTCCCCGTGGATCCTTGATTCCGGAGCATCTTTCCACATGACTTTTGATTCTTCCACTCTGTCTTTTGTTACACCTCTTGATTCTCCTGTCAGTGTACTTACTGCTGATGGTACCTCTCTTTCTGTCTCTGGTCGAGGACCTCTTAGCAACTCATCTTTTCATGTTCCTTTTGTTGCTTATGTTCCTCGCCTAACCATGCAGCTTCTTTCTGCTAGACAGATTACTGACCTTGGTTATCGGGTCATTCTCGACTCTGACTCTTGTTGTGTTCAGGACCGCCACATAGGAGCTCTAGTTGGTTCTGGCCCTCGGCGCCTTGACTCATAGCGTCTCTGGGAGCTTGACTGGCTTCACCTTCCTTCCGCTGCCCCTGTCGCCGCCAGTCTCTCCGCTTCGGCTACTCCGTCTACCAGTTCTTTCCAGCAGTGGCATCACCGTCTTGGTCATCTGTGTGGATCTCGTCTGTCATCCTTAGTTCGTCGTGGTCTTCTGGGGTCTGTCTCAGGAGACGTATATTTAGATTGTCAGGGTTGTCATTTAGGTAAACAAATTCAGCTTCCTTATCCTCATAGTGAGTCCGTGTCTCAGCGTCCGTTTGATCTTGTTCATTCATATTTATGGGGTCCGGCTCCCTTCGTTTCGAAAGGGGGTCATCGCTATTATATCATATTTATAGATAATTTCTCTCGCCACACTTGGATATATTTCATGTCTTCTCGTAGTGAGGCCTTGTCTATCTATAAATAATTTGCCACTATGGTTCACACACAATTCTCCACTCCTATTCGTGTCTTTCGTGCTGACTCTGCTGGCGAGTATCTCTCTCATCACCTGCGCAGCTTCCTTGCTGAGCAGGGCACTCTTGCTTAATTCTCTTGTCCTGGTGCTCATACTCAGAATGGTGTTGCTGAGCGCAAGCATCGTCACCTTCTTGAGTCGGCTCGTGCCCTAAAGATTGACGTCTCTATTCCACCTCACTTTTGGGCCGAGGCTGTTTTCACTACCACCTATCTTGTCAACATCCAGCCTTCTTCTGCTCTTCAGGGTGCAATCCCTGTTGAGCTTCTCTGTGGTCTCCTTCCTGACTACTCTGCCCTTCGTCTGTTTGGCTGCGTTTGCTACGTTCTCCTCGCCCCTCGAGAATGCACCAAACTGACTGCTCAGTCTGTTGAGTGTGTTTTTCCGGGATACAGTGCCGAGCACAAGGGCTATAGGTGCTGGGATCCTATTGCTCGACGGATGCGCATTTCTCGGGATGTGACTTTCGACGAGTCTCATCCCTTCTACCCACGTCTTGTCTCTCCTTCGGCTTCCTCTGTAGAGTCTCTGTCTTTTTTGACCTTTCCAGATACACCTATCTCTGTCTTGCCCTCGTCCACCCGTCCCACTGAGTCTCCACATATTTCTCCTGTGGCCCCTCCGCCATTGTCGCCTCCTATGGCTCCTCAGGCTCCCCCCACTACACTCGTCTACACTCGCCGACCTCGTATTGAGGATCTTCCAGATGAGCCCTCTTCTCCTTATGTTTCATCTTCTTTTGATGCTTCATCTTCCCCTGATGGGCCGTCTTCTCCTCGCTACGCTCTTCGTGATCGCCAGTCGATTCGGCCCCCTGCCCATTTTGCCTTTCTTTGGCGCTGCTCGTGAGCTCGCCTCCACCGGATCTTTGTTACTCATCCTGAGTGGCAGCATGCCATGGCCGAGGACTTTGCTGCCCTCGAGCGTACTGGTACTTGGGATCTTGTTCCTTTTCCATCTCACTCTCGTCCCATCACATGTAAGTGGGTCTATAAGATTAAGACTCACTCTGATGGTTCTCTTGAGCGTTATAAGGCGCGTCTTGTTGCTCGTGGCTTCCAGTAGGAGCATGGTCGTGACTACGATGAGACTTTTACTCCTGTGGCCCACATGACCACTGTCCGCACTTTTCTTTCGGTGGCATCTGTTCGCCACTGGTCTGTTTCTCAGCTTGATGTCAAGAATGCATTTCTTACTGGCAAGTTGTGTGAGGAGGTCTACATGCATCCGCCACCTGGGTATTCTGTTCCTAAGGGTATGGTCTGTCGCCTTCGTCGCTCTCTCTATGGCCTTAAGCAAGCCCCTCGTGCTTGGTTTGAGCGTTTCTCCTCTGTGGTCACTGCTGCTGGCTTTTTAGCAAGTGATTATGATCCTGCGCTCTTTGTCCACACTTCGTCTCGTGGTCGGACTCTTCTTCTTCTGTATGTTGATGATATGATCATTACCGGAGATGACTCTGAGTACATTGCCTTTGTCAAGGCTCATCTTAGCGAGCAGTTCCTTATGTCGGATCTTGGTCCTCTTTGTTACTTCCTTGGGATTGAGGTTACTTCCACTCCAGATGGTTTCTTTATGTCCCAAGAGAAGTATATTCAGGATATTCTTGATCGCGCCTCCCTCACTGATCAGCGTACTGTTGAGACTCACATAGAGCTCAATATTCACCTCCGACCCTCTGATGACGAGCCTCTTTCTGATCCGACTCGCTATCGTCATCTTGTTGGGAGTCTTGTCTACCTTGTTGTTACTCGTCCGGATATCACCTATCCAGTTCACATTCTGAGTTAGTTCGTTTCTGCTCCCACTCAGGTCCACTACAGCCACCTTCTTCGAGTTCTGCGATACCTTCGTGGGACTATCTCTCGCCGTCTCTTCTTTCCACGCTCCAGTTCGTTACAGCTTCAGGCTTATTTGGATGCTACTTGGGTCAGCGATCCTTCTGATCGCCGGTCTATCTCTGCTTACTGTGTTTTTCTTGGTAGTTCGCTTATTGCCTGGAAGACGAAGAAACAGACTGCAGTGTCCCGTTCGAGTGCAGAGGCTGAGTTGCGAGCTATAGTTCTCTTGACAGCAGAGATTACTTTGCTACGGTGGTTACTTGAGGATTTTGGTGTTTCTGTTACTACACCGACTCCTCTCTTGTCAGATAGTACAGGTGCTATCAGTATTGCCCGTGACCCTGTGAAGCATGAGCTCACCAAGCATATTGGTGTTGATGCTTCCTTCATGAGGTCTTGTGTGCATGATCAGGTGATTGCTCTTCAGTATGTGCCTTCAGAGCTTCAGATAGCGGATTTCTTCACGAAGGCCCAGACTCGAGCACAGCACGACTTCTACCTCTCCAAACTCAGTGTTGTTGATCCACCATGAGTTTGAGGGGGGGTGTTAGAGATATATATGTGTTAGAATAGGACTCTAGATATGATTTGGTTTCCTTATCGATAACATGTAACTTGTGTATATATACTGACCCATTGACCCTTTGATAATACAAGTCGCTGGTCCAACAGCGAATACATTCCATGTGTCCTGCAGGTACATTACAAAAGAAGAGCTAGAGCAAGCCTTGAAGGAGCAAGGGTTGTACGACGCCAAGGAAATCAAGGAGGTCATCTCAGATGCCGACTCTGACAATGTAAGGAAGAGATACTAATCAAAATTACCTGCAATTTTTTTTCCTTCCAGAATGCACAGGAAGTAAATTTAGTTCACATAACACAGCACGGGTTCATTTTAATGAGAAAAAAAGGTTTTACAGAAATACATAGGATTAGCTGTGTTTTCCCATTGCTGATGCATGCATTTTAGTAACCTGCATCAAAAGAAACTGAAGTTATTTTTGCGCATGTAGGATGGGAGGATAGATTATTCAGAGTTTGTGGCGATGATGAGGAAAGGAACAGCCGGCGCCGAGGCAGCAAACCCGAAGAAGAGGCGACACCTAGTCCTATAGTGAAACAGACGGCGCACAGGATCATACGCTGGCGTGCAGCTCAAACAAGCAGATGCGCACTTACCACCAGTGATGCATACGACGTAATTCTCTTTGCAAATGTTTCTCTCTCACGTTGAGCTCAGTTTCATGGATGGACTTGTACAATGTGCTTATTTGGGTTAGAATCCGCATACATACCTGTGAATTGGGGGAAGATGGATTTGTCTCTTTTTCTGCTGCGTGTTTTAGCCACCTATCGATGTGGTTGAGGGAGAAGAACCATAGAGGGAAGACGAGATGAATCAACATGATTGGTCTTCACCAAAATTGTAGGGCTAAAGTCCATAGTGTATAGTGAGGCACTGTACAGAGTTCTGAACCCAGTTGAGAAACAAATGCTCTTACCACCCCCAACCAGAAAACGAAGTTCGTGGGACTGATCAGTGCAAAAGGTCTGAACCAAAAATATGATTTGATTTACTTATGGTATAGCCATTGATCTGGATCATAACGTACAACCATAAGTCTATTTATGGGGTAGATCTGGCCAACTAATTAGCAATATTTTGATTCGATTCTGTTTGGGTTGATGATTTGGCGCAAGAGAGGGCGGAAGGTAAAACCTTAGCGAGTAGAACTAAGTCAAAACAGAACTTTGTAAAAAGCCTTATGATTATCACTTAGTCGCACGCCTTCGGAAGCATGTCTTGGCTAATATTATAAGTTGATTATCTCTTGTGGTTCAAGTTGTACAACCTCTGCATAGTGTAAAAATATTCGAATAGTCGTGTCTCCGGTCATAGACAATGTCTGGTGATTTCACAAAAGGGGTAGATTTTCTCAAAAATATTGGAATGGTGGAACGGTTGGGAAGTGAACAGGTTGTTTACTGGTTGTTGGTTGGGAACTGAACGGGTGTTCACTAGTTGTTTCAACGAACTTGTTTACTTATATATTAATCTTTTAAATTGTGCTTTTCAATCTATTTACTGTCAATACTGTTTTATGCAAAATAGCCATAAATATATCCTTGTTCAAACCATGCATAAATACTATTTGAATACATTTCCCTACGACTTGCTGAGTACTTTATGTACTAACGACTTTACTCCATTGTTGATCAGTCATCGAGGAAGAACCAGGGAACACAGAGTTCTACGAGGAGAAATACTTCGAAGACCATGCGAACTAGGGTGCGCTCCCCACTCGATTGCGTGTGGGCATATCGAATGGCTACCAAAAGGGTTTCTTCCGCTACAAGTTTATTATTCTGTCGTTAAGCCCTGCGTGGCAATAATGGTAAAACCTTCACCATAAGGTCTGTTGTTAGTATTTAATAATATTTGACTTATTCTTAGCTATTTTTTGTTTGGATATGGTTTCATCTATGTTGACACTGTGTAAACTAGTTACTGATCACGAGACTAATTCAGAATACATAAAGGACTTAGATTTGGAAATCCGGGTCCTCACAGGAATGGTATCATATCCATATCGACTATATGATGCAACTATAGTTAGCACGGTTGTTTTGGTCAAAATTTTCAAAAGATATTTTCAAAAGCAAACCAACAAACTATCTAAAAGGCCCAAAATAGTACTCGCCAGCAAAATCAAAGTGAAAAGTATGGATGGAAGAATCAAACTGAGTATGAACCATCGTTGCAAAGCTACGATAGATTACAAGAAATTGACCACGATTATACATAGGGAAAAGCCATGTAAAACGGGAATAATAATCAATAAAGATCGCATAAAACTTATACCCTCCTTTAGAGATAATAGGCGCAGGTCCCTATACATCTGAATGAACTGAGTCAAAAGGATGAGAAAATAAGGACTCCCTAGAATGATAAGGAAGTTGTAGCTACTTTCCCAGCTTACAACCCTGCAAAACATGATCGTGTCAACAGTAATACGTCCAAGAACACCCTGACGAACTAATGAAGAAAGACGATACCCCACACAAGTGACCTGGATGATGATGTCATTGCGCAAAAATTCCAGAGGTGTTGGCAGCAATGGCGGTGGAGGTTGTTAAGGATGTAGAGACCCTGACAATCCCTACAACGCCGACTAGTCCCAAGTACTATCCTTGTCTGTGGTCATAGACAAAATAGGTGTGAGTCAAAACTAACCCTACAACCAAGATCGGTGAGCTGACCAACCGAGAGAAGCTACATAGTAAGCTAGGGAACATGAGAAACAGCCGTAATAGGAAAGTCAGTGGACAAAAGAGTGCCTTGACAGCTGGCAGACAGAGGAGCACCGTCAGCTATCTCAACAGAGATAGGAAAACAACAGGTCCTACTGAAGTGAGAGATGTGGAGTCCGGTGTCACGTGGATAGAGGCACTAGAATCCAGAACTCAAGGAGTACCTGGAGGAGACGTTTGAGCTAGGCCGGCAGAACCTGCTAAGTTGTAAGAGAGCTACTGAAGTAGTGCCTGCCAGAGCTGCGGAACAGAGTCACCTCGCCGAGAAGGGCCTCCCTGCCCCCCTTAGATCGTCCACCCCCACGTGCCTTGTTTCGCTTTATTCGCATAGCACAAATCTGGTAGTCATGCTCGAAGTTCTTGCAATAATTGCACTAAACCCTAATTGGTGCAAAAATAGGAGCGAAAATAAACACCTGAGGAGGAACTGTAGTCGAAGCAGAAGTCTTTGGTATAGTCGAAGAAGAAGGGTTAGCAAGTACAACCAGAACAAACTGTGCTGCTAACCCGCGGCGAAGCTCCTCAGCACGAAGCGTCGAAAGAGCCTTGGTGACTGTCGGGCGTAGTGAGCGGCTCAACAGTTGAGCCCTAATAGGCTCAAACTCTGGGCGAAGACGATATACGAAGTCATAAAGGCGAAAGCGGTCACGATCCGCCTTCTGCACCTTATGACACTCCTAGCAGAGCGGAGAAGCCAGCTCGTCCAACTGACGCCAGGGATTGGTCAAGGCTCAGAAGAAGTCATCGACGGAGTCCTTCTGGCGAAGTGTCTCCAACTAACGCTGAAGCGTAAAGAACTGAGCATCGCTGCTCTGCTGGTATCATTCGCGCAAGTACTTCCAGATCTGACAAGTGAAACGCAGACCAGCAATGTTTGGCTGGATGGAGTCATCGACGCTGATCACCAGGATGGCTCGAACATGGACCTCATCAGCACACCAGTACTCAAACGCGCCTATGGCATACTGAAAGGCCTCATCAACGGTGGCAATGGCCTCTGCCTCCTTGGTGACCTCATCTTCTACAGGAGGTGCATAAGTAGGCTGTCTGAGAGGAGGTTGAACCGGCGACGATGGACAAGGTCGAGCACCAGTGACATGTCCCAGAGGTGAAGACCATCGAGCGTGAACTCCATGAGTGAAAACCACAACCTACAGTTCATCTCATGAAGTTTTGTTCCGGATAATAGGATCACAGCTGATGGAACGGAAGCCATCGATAGGAGGTTCTAGATGGCACGGTAACCAATGCAACAGAGTCTAATA
Source organism: Hsuehochloa calcarea (assembly GCA_036346395.1). Lineage (NCBI taxonomy): Eukaryota > Viridiplantae > Streptophyta > Magnoliopsida > Poales > Poaceae > Hsuehochloa > Hsuehochloa calcarea. Next base: position 3,566,993 of record CM070616.1, on the reverse strand, counting down.
GGCGGCGCTGGACAGCACAGTGGTTAGATCAACGTTCTGTTTTTTTTTTGAACCAAACTCTGCTGAAAGGAAACTGGGAACCAAACTCTTTTAAAAGGAAACTATGGATGGTTTCCTAACAATAGGTCTCGGCCCCGAGTGGAATTGCGGCGGCGGCCCCGTGCGGACGGCAATGACGACGGCGGCGCTTCGGCAACAGGCTTAGCCAGCGTCATCCTCGGGTCGGGCGTCAGGGGGTGACGGCGTCGGGCGGAGTGCGACGCGCTATGGGTTCGACCCACGTCGTCCTCGGGTGTAGCGGCGTCAACAGCGGCAACGTTGAGCGGCGTCGGGCGTTGACAGCTGGCGAAGGGCGACAGTGTCGGCCAACGGCGGCCTGGACTTAGCGGCGATGGCAACTCGGTCTATGCGGTGGCAGCCTTCGACGACGGGCAGCGGTGGTAGGATGGCAGCAGAAAGAGTTAAGTTAGTGCCCTAACTCTAATACCATGTTATGGATATTATGTGTATTCATGAGGTCCAATGAGCAATGTATATAGAAAGTACAAAAAGATATTACAAGGGAATATGACATTGGTATATAAGGAAATACGAAAGTCATAGGAAATACAAATGAATTCTATTATAACGCAAATCACCTAGGGTTTGATGTCGCGGAAGCCGTGGACGCCGGTGACAAATTCGCTTCACACCGATACACCGATGAGTGGATCAGGTGGGCGCGAGCATCTTGGTGCGGCAGAGGAGATCGAATCGAGCAGCACCGGGGGGGCAGGGGGGCCTTGCGACGGGAAGCACGTGAGGAGCTTTTCGCGGCATGTGTAGGCGCGAAGGGTGGCTCGCCATGGTCCCCAATAATCTCATGTCATGGAGCGAACACTTCCCACAACGCACAATTTCAGCTATCGTCTTGCCCCCTTTTGTCGAGGAAGCACCCGTTCTGGACTATTTTAGCCCCGTTGCGCAACAAAAATTCCAAAAATAGCCCCTATAATTCTGAAATTCCTAAAATGGCCCCCTCCCTATACTTGTCGCCGTCAGATGCAGAAGCAACTTGGTGTCGTTAGTCGACTGCAGCAGCGACAAGTTGCTACCGTCGAAGCGAAGACACTGGTGTCGCTTGCGTGAATTCTGAATGTTAGACAATTTGTAAATATACAAAATGAGCTCAAAAAATTATAAATTTTTTTGTGGAGCCCCCTGTGATAGTGTGTCTGCTTGTGTAAATTTTTTTGAAATTTTATGTATTCTTATTTGTTCTCCAAAATTCTTTAAAGTATAATGTATGTAGGAATTTTATAATATAGCAAATGAGGTCCAAAAATTATGAATTGTTTTTGACAGACTCCCTACACAGTGGACTTGATTGTGTAAATTTGACATAATTTTATATACTCTAAAATTATCTCGACAAATTCAGGGTTTAGGTCTCAAAAATTAGGATGAGACGTTTCGGAAATTAGGGTTTCATGATTTCACGGAACGTCTCATTCACATGATTTCACCCAACGAGACGACAAATTCTCACATGAAATTATGAAATCATGAAACCCTAATTTCCGAAACGTCTCATCCTAATTTTTGAGACCTAAACCCTGAATTTGTCGAGATAATTTCAAAGTATATAAAATTATGTAAAATTTACACAATCAAGTCCACTATGTAGGGAGTCTGTTAAAAAAATTCATAATTTTTGGACCTCATTTGCTATATTATAAAATTCCTACATACATTAGACTTTAAAGAATTTTGGAGAACAAATAAAAATGCATAAAATTTTAAAAAAATTACACAAGCAGACACACTATCCCAGGAGGCTCCACAAAAAATTTCATAATTGTTTGAGCTCATTTTGTATATTTAAAAAATCATCTAACATTCAGAATTATTTTTAAAAAAAAAATTTCTGGCCCACGTGGGGCAGCACCAAGGTGCTACGGACCATTTTTGGAATTTCAGAATTACAGAGACTATTTTTTAGAATTTTTGTTGCGCGACGAACCTAAAATAGTCCAGGCTTCCCTTCTACAAGCATCTCTGACCCTCTGCAAATCACTGCGGCGACCGAGCTGGCACACCTGCGCCGACCTGGAGGCTTGGGGCACCTAGCCACGCTGTAGTGTTGTACGTGCTCTAATGGAGTGAAGTTCTTGGGGTTTTGACCTTTTGAGGTTTTGGATGATACGATTGCAAATTGATTTGCAGCGACTAGCAGTTCCAATTGTATGTCAACGGTTCCGTTTCATGTCATTTTAGATCTCTTTTTTTAGCGAAAAGTCAATTTGGATCTTTGCTTATTTGATTTGCACATTCTTTTAAAAAAATTTGCGAGGAGATTTCGCATTCTGTCGAAAGAAAAATATTCAAACCTGCAAGATATTTCTGCTCTGTTTTACATCAAATAAGCAGTGATGAATCAATGACAATATGCAGTATATGTATATGTACTCCTCTTTTTTGTACGTTTCTAGCTAATCTTTGTAATTCCAACTCATCAATTCTTTGGTTTAAGGCACAATATAATCTTCATCCAACAATTATCATTATCAAGTTCATCTGCCTTGCCCTTTTGTATTTCAATTCTCTGATTAGATCAAGTTATCTACTATTCGGATGTGTGTGAACAGTATCTGTGAGGAGGCGAACAATGCTAGTGATGTGACAAATATTATAGCAATCTCCTAAACACTATCTGACTCCAACACCATCATTCTGTTTCCCCATTGATTCGAGCATGTAGGTCACGGGGCTTTTTAGTGTTTGGGTCAAAGTATTTTACTACTCACAAAAGACACCCTCAATGACTCAAAAAGCTGTGCATAAACGTTTTCCTTCCTTGTCAAAAAGATTCCTTTTTTCCCCAATAAAAACCGGGTGGTGCTGTGGATGCAGGTACTATGGAAGCATTCGAAACTATGGCTAATCTCTCAGCAATTAGAAAACCCTGAGTATAGCTCATTGAGTAAGCACTATTATCAGTAAATGCAATGCTGAACACATATCGAGGAAAGACCAATATAAGTGTTACCAAATTGCAATAGATCTGTTCAGTGTCTTACAAATTAGATAACTGTCATCACTAATGTTCTTTCTATTTCTAAATAGTGCCCATCAGAATTCTAATGCTTCAATCTGAAATCGTAGCTGTCACCAAATCCAAAAGGTCTCCTCGCCTACATTACCTACCTAAACTACATTACTAAGCTGACCTATGACCCTCGTTGGATTGTCCAAGCAAAAAGGAAGCAGCAGCAGTCACAGATTCTAAACAAGACTGTCAGTGACACGCAGTTTTTGCACAGTTCACTTGAGAGTACAGAGCCCCAGCAGTATGTAGTAGACCAGTGTGATGGGGAGGGCAATCAGCATACCGAAGATCACGCTGCAGCAAGAGAGTTTTATGATAATGTCAGGATCCATCTCAATGAATCGATGTACAAATAGTAGTATCAACTATCAAGTGCTACATGTGAAGAGTAAGAATCATGTTGGTGTTATGAACTCGATGCCTTTCTGATTATAAAGTAGAGAAAGCTTAAGTCTAAGTTGGCCTAGTCTAAACATGATGAATAGGAATCATCAGAAGTTAAGATGCGCGTCTTTCAGAAAACTTCAGTGCATGATGTTTTCTGATTATATAAAGGAAAAGGGTACGGGGAAACAGGGCGAGAGATTTCTGATTATAAGACGGAAAAAGGAACCGCGAAATGGGGTTAAGATTTTCAAAGACCAGAGTTGATAGTACTAAAAAATGAGGTATGTAAAGAGATCACACGCTGTGCTCAGAATGTTAGGATGAACGTTGTACTCCTTGGCAAACACAAAGGACACGATTCCTTGAGGAAGAGCAGCCTGAAAATTCATCACAATTTTAAGTCTCGATTTTCCTTTTTTCAATTGAGTATACTTGTTTCGTTTGTTGCAGTAGTCTTTAAATGGCATTATACCTGAACAATGGCGATGTGCAGAAGTACCCCACGCAGCCCTACAGCGACGGAGGCGGCAGCAATGACAGCTGGACCCATGAGGAACCTGACGGCCATCGCAAATGCGGCGAGGGAGTTACCACAGGCAATGATCCGAGGCTGCAATGCCATGAACAAGCCTGCAAACCGAACAGTAATTTTGTTCTTGCAGTTATGTTATAGTACATGCAACTATGGAAGCATACAGCAACGTAGTATCAGAGATCTGCAAACCTAGGCTGAACATGGCCATCCCAAGCCCTGCATCCGACAGGATCGAAATCGACCGAGCGATGATCGCGGGCATTTCAATCCCCCACCTAAGTTACAGCAATTCACAAGAATAACGAATGTGCAGTGCAGGGACGGCTAATGAACACGACACTGAATGACTGAAATCATCTTGTTGACCTGCATGAGACGAGGGACCAGATGACACCAAGGAGGCTGGAGTAAGTGTTTGGGTTCCTGATCAGCTTCCTCCAGACCATGATCAGAATGAGCCTCGTCATCACACTCGCCGGCGGCATGGCGGCCGGCCTCTCCTCACCGTCGTCCTTGGGGTGAAGCTGCGCGGTCGAGTTGGACCCGAGCTTGGACAGAGTCGGCCCGTCCTTCTCCGTGCCGTTCTTGTTCCTGAAGCTGAAATCATCACGGTCGTATTCATCGTAGGCCTGGGCTCCTGAGCACAATAATTTTTGGTCGAGTCATGTCAAGTAGCAGATTTACAACTAGCACTTCAGCTTTGCAAGTGCATCAATGTAAGCGTATCGTTGTTAAGAGCACAAAATGCTAAACCAATTAGCAGTAGATAGATCGGTTTGTCAGTAGACCAACAGTCCAATATGATCTGGACCGTTGATTCGTTGATCGGATGGTCGAAAGCACACTACAAGATAAAACACACGACACGAGCAAACTACATAAAAAGTTGCTTAAAAGAGGTCGAGGTCGCTCCGAAGCAAATTTGCTGAGAGAGGGCCTCATGTGAGATCCTGCTCCATCCACTGTCCGTTCGGAGGTGATCCAGAAGGATCAACGGTGACGAAAGCCTTACGTCAGACCCTTCCCTACTGAATTTTTTTCCCGATCGCTCACCTTTGGCGATGACGCCGCCATGCCCGCCGCCACCCCCGAAGACATGAATCGTGCCGCCATCGCCGCCGGCGCGCTCCGACACCGGCGTGGGGCTGGAGCTGCACACGAACATGTGCAGGTCCTTCCTCTTCCCCACCACCGCCTGCGGCTGCGGCTGCGGCTGCGGCGACGGCGAGTGCTCGCCGCCCCGGCGGCGCCCTTCTCCTCGTCTCCCTTGACGATGTTGAAGAACTCAGCGTGGTTGAAGCTGGAGCCCCTCGGCGTTGGGTTCCGCGACGACTGCAGCGAGTATATCTCCACGCCGGAGAGGTTGGACACGCGCGGCTGCATGGACTGCAAGTGCGAGCACGCCGCCTCCGACCGCGAGCTCGTCGACTTTCGCACCGTCACCCGCATCCGCCCGTCCTCGCCGACCTCCGCCTCGGCCCGCAGCTCCGCGCCGCCCCCGGCGAGCGAGACGACGTCCGAGTCGACGCGGAACGACACGATGGAGGCGGCCGTGTCCGGGAACTGCTCCATGACCAGCAGCTTGGCGCCGCGGTACTCGAAGAGGAAGAGCATGAGCGTGTACCAAATGATGCACTGGAGCACGACGATCTGCACCATGAGGCTGTCGGAGTCGGCGCCGTACATGCCATTCAGCAGCGGGATGCCCATGACGAGCGTGTTGGGGAGCGTGGAGAGGGAGAAGAGTGTGATGAGCCAGTCGAGGGAGCCGCGGCGGGAGAGGCGGCACCAGAGCGCGAGGACGATGACCTTCTGGAGGGAGTCGGCGGCGAGGAAGCGGAGGTTCATGGCGAAAGGGTTGTTGGTGGAGATGAAGTGGAAGGAGAGGAGCGGGACGGCGAAGAGCGCAACGAAGCGGTTGATGCCGGAGCACTGGTCCGGGGAGAAGATGCGCCACCACTTGACGGAGCCGTACGCCAGCGTCATCGCCACGTAGAGAAGCACCACCGCCACGAGCACGTGGTACAGGTCAAGCGCCGTGATCATGGCTGCCCCGATACAGAAATGCCCTGCCTCTGCTCTGCTCTGCTCGTATGGATCAAGAAACGGACGTACGCGCGCGGCAGGCTCGATCAAGAAACGAATTCTAGCTAGCTCAGGGGAGGAACGAACGCAGGGGGCGCAGCTTTGGGTAAAAGCAGCAGCTGCTAGCTGCTGGCAAGAAGAGGGCAGCAGCAGCGTGGCATTGCGCAAGAAACTTGTGTGCAACGGAGAACAGTGGCGCGTTTCCTTGGCCGGCTTGGAGGCAGGGGCGGAACCAGGTCGGGTGGTGGGTATACACTGGCACCCTCAAAAATTGAAAAAATAGTTGGGGGTTTATTCAGTAATTAGTTCATCAGACATCAGTAATCAGTTCTTCACTCACACTCAGTCACTCTTGACTCTTCAGAGTTCAGACTTCAGTCATCAGTGAATCAGTATTCAATGGGCAGTAGGCTATGTTTCTCATGAAAACTCGGCCGACTAGCCCACCAAGCCACCACCGAAGGTCCAAGACTCTAAACCCACAGGCCACAACCATCCGAATACACCACAACACAATCCACAGAGGCACAGACCACTCCAATCATCTCCTCCCCAACCCTAATATCTCATCAGTCCTCTCCTCCCCAATTCACCAACGCGAGGAGCCGAGGACTAGCGAGGCTTCGACCATGGAGGCAGGGAAGCAGGCTGCCGGTGGCGCGACGCGGAGGGTGGCAGCGTGGCGTGCGAGCAGGTGCTAGGTGGCCGGCGGCGCGAGGCCGAGGTGGGAGCGGGTCGGCGGCAGCGCGGCGCCGTGGCACGCCACGGGACTCGGGACCGGAACACCAGGGACGCAAGAGGTTGAAATATGCTGGTGCTCTGTGCTTGGGTGCTGCCATGCTGATGGTTTGGTGAAGCAGGTGAGATACTTTGAGCTGTGCATGTGGTTGTGAGTTGCTTTCTGACTTTCTGTTACTCTGTATGTAAGTATATTGGTTGGAGACTAAGACGGAGTCCGAGAGTACTGAGTATCTGAGTAGTACCGTAGTGGTTGTTGTCCTGATAGAGTTATAGATCATATGGTCTACCTTCTCACTGTCACTGTCTCAGTGATTTTGCTACAATATGTCAATTAGTCAATATAGATATGAAGAGGAATAGAGACATCTTTTTTTGGGGATCGAGAAGTCAAGGCAAAGAATATTGCATCCACTTCATCACCGTCACCGGTATGAGTATTTTTTGCTATAAGTCTTGTGAAGAATAAGTTGAGAAATAGTATGGGCGATCAATTCTTGAACGATTGTTTAGTCACATTTATTGAGAGAAAAATTTTATTGAAGGTTAATGAAGATGTTGTAATGAAATATTTTCAAGGAATGAAAATGTTTAAAATAGTTTTTTTTTGCATAGTTGCATATTTTGTAATTTTCTATTCATGTAAGACCTTACTCGAATTATTTGCATTGCGCTTTTGACAAATTTGGAACCTATGTGTTTGATTTATGATGTTATAAAATCATTTACAAACTATAGAATTATGAGTGTAAAGTGTACACCCCATCCTCTAATTTCTAGTTCCACACTGCTTGGAGGAGAGAGTAGTTACGACGTAAAAGTTGAAAAATGAATTGAGGAGACGGTGTGGTACGCTTGCGGTTGAGTCATGGGCGGCAAGCGCTATTGGGAGGTGCTAACGACGAGAAGCAAGGAGAGAGAAGGCGAGGTAGAAATTGTCCCTAGTTGTAGCAGTATAGGTGCAGGAGTAGGACTGCCATGGCTGCCACAATAGAGCAGAGAGATAGAGATGAGAATCCCAAAAAGATCCAAACTTTAGGCGGCGTTGGACTTTCTTGCTTGCACCCCTCTCCGGGCCGTACATACGTCCATGTTGCGATGATCCAATAGTAATACTACCACTGTTGTTAAAGGTGTGCTGAAAAAAATAGTTCGAGGTTTATGAGTCGGTTTGGTTCGGTTTGGACTCGGGAATTTTTTAACCGAACCAAGTCTCCTGTCCAACTTGCAAAGAAAACGAGCTGAGATCTAGTTGGCTCGTGAGCCTTGTTTAGCTCGGCCCACAAAGGCCCAAGCAACCAGGCCCAGTCAACTTCCCCATCTTCCCCGCGATGGCCCGATCCCCTTTCTCCCCCAACCCTACACAGCAACACTCGATCCCCAAAGCCAAATCCCTAACTCCATGTCCTCCCCAGATCCCCTTTCTCTCCCGACTCTTCCAGACTTCCACCGCGCCGCCATTGTTCTTTTGATTCACATGCTTATCTCGTTTGTTCTTGTTGTTTCTTTGGTGATGATTCGAGGAGCACAAGGGCGGCCACCGTACCTCTCGGTAGATCTCGATCTCTATTGAAAAATCGCTCCCGAGAGGCAACCCAGTGGCGCTTAGAGCCCTCAATCCCTCATCCGTTGGGTTTCCACTTGTATCTTGGGTTACGTTTAGGGATGGCAATCGGGTGCGATGGGTATGGGTAGTGCTCGCCCATACCCATACCCGCGACCCCGAATTCCCCCCACGGGTATACCCGCGAAGGACGACGGACGAAAAATCTCACTCATGCCGTCACTCGCGGGCATGCCCGTTTACCCGCAAATAATACATCACAGCCTGTGGGTACCCATCACCCGCGGACATGCTTGTTACCCGCGAGCAATGCATACATCAAGTTCATCACAATTCACATATCAATGGTGCATCACACATTCAACAACTAATAAAGTTCATCATAATTCACAAATTATGTTCGACAAGACAACTAATCAAGTTCAACAAATAAAATAAAAATACAAACTGACATAGTTCCTTACACAAGCGGGTAGGTTACGGGTAATCGGGCGAAGCGGGTACGGGTGGAGCTTACTCATGTCCATGTCCGTTTACCTGATGGGCATGAAATTGTGCCTGTTTTCATACCCGTGGGCAAAAAAAAGTCGCACATACCCGCGTCTATTAGGGTATTCGCCCGCGGGCACGCAGGTAATCGGGCACAATTGCCATCCCTAGTTACGTTTGCCTCCTAATTCCGTTGAAGGTTCGAATTTGATTGGGATTTTTTGGGTTGTTTCTCTGCATCAGTGCATCTGATTGATGCGAAAGGTGGCTCGTTGTTAGACGCATTTGCGCTAACCTCTGTATATTTTTCTTGTTTTCCATTGCCTCTCTGTTTTGAGTGATTGACAGATGGTGGTGGTGCATTGATTATAAAAAATTCCTAGTCCTAATGAGAGATATGCGTGATCGACTCCTATACACCCATAGAATCTGAGCACCAACCAAAACCCATCCGCTCTTGTTCAATCCAGCACCTCTATGGTCCCCGCACCAGCCTCCTCCCCTGCGGCCCCCTGCTTCCTCCACTATGAAGATAATACCCTTCCCCCCTCAACTGTGAACGTGTGTGGAGTTAAGAGGAATTTTGTAGATAAAATTATGATTTGAGATGAATGTGGAGTTGAGAGCAAGAACAAAAAGGAAAATGAAGGAAGTCTTGTTTTCTTGTTGTCTCAACTGTGTGTTTTTGTCATATATCCTCAAATAAATGTGTGCATGAGTTAAGAGGAATTTTGTAGATAAAATTGTGATTTGAGATGAATGTGGAGTTGAGAGCAAGAACAAAAAGGAAAATGAAGGAAGTCCTATAGAATAATTAAGATGTTAGCATTGTACATGATATTCTTCTCTATGAAAAGAAATAGGGGATTCGGTCTTACTGTAGTAGTAGTTACAAAGAGTAATTTGTAATAACAATCTAAAAGCTAATATTAGGCATATAGTAGATTGGCAGTCTAAAAGCTAATATTAGGCATATAGTAGACTGGCAAGCACACCATAGGAACTATCTACTCTATTAGAATTTATGAAGGTGGTACAAATATAAGCCATGAAGCCTCAAAGCTGAGGCACAGTAATGCTGCCCTCCATTGCCTCATTTCCTTTAATGAACACAGTTTCCCCTCCAAAGGTGTCAACCAAGCCCCCTTTTATCTTCAATGGCCATATAATATTGTGTCTTCAATTTTTTTCTGTAGGAGTGAAAGTTTAAAGGGTCCAGTAAAAATATTGCCCTTTAACCCTAACAATGGGGATAAAAATATGAGCAACTTTTCCTTAATAAACTCTGAACTTCATGCATCTTGGCTTGACTACTCCACCTCGCAGAGTAGAATGGCTCACTTCTTGTGAGATCTAGTCATGGGATGGCGAAAAGAAAAAACCACTGGCTTAACTCGTACATGGAATGTTTAGCAGTACTTACGAGAGTAGTTCGTTCGTATGGCATGCAGTACTGAGTTTGCAATGGTTTGTTCATTTTTTGGATGTAGATGGACAAAGTTGCATGTGTTTGTACCGGCAAGCCGATAAGCCAAACGGGTAGTGATCCGGACATTGGTGGCACGGGAGTGATTGTTCTTTTGTTTAGAGAATCACCATCCTTTGGAACTCTTGTGATGAGAATTAAGTCGACCTTTGGATGGGATGAGGCTGGGGTTGTTGTCAGAATGCAGGGGCGATATGACGTGCTGGGTTCTAAGGTGCACGCCTTGTTGGTATCAATCTCATCCAACGATGATTGGAACACTTATAAGGATGTTGTGCTCACATCTCAGGTCAGGTTATTGGAGGTTGTGGTGGAGAGAACAATGGTTGTGGAGGATTTGGGAACAATTTGGATGTGGTCGATGGCAACATGGAGGAAATAGAAGCCGCTCTCGATCTTTCGCAAGACCCCTCCAATGGAGGAGCAACCTTCCCAAGAGTTCATTGGTGTTGGTCTTAACAATGATGCCCCCCTTTGGTGGATCTGTCATATATGCATGTTTCTTTGCCGCACCATGTTACTGACCCTATGACTGATTTCAATGGCGATGTAATGAACAACGAGCTTGAGGAGGTGTTCTGAGATGGAACAACCCATGAAGTAGAGTCTGACGAAGGCTGGAGCTCGACCGAAAATGAAGCTCCCGCTCCACCTTTCTCCTCTAAGGAAGGCCGTGTTCTTCACAGTGTAATGGGTGAGGTCCCGTTGATGCAAGCATTCAATGATGTTGGAATAGTTGATAAAGCGGTCTGTACAAATGGGTTGAAGAGCATGAATAACATTGCAAACCTGGAGAATGACCTAATACGCAAGAACATGTTGTTTTCAAGCATGTAGGATATGAAGGTTTGGCTGCAAGAGTACTCAGTGTGGCACAATCATCCTTTTATAGTGCAACACTCTGATGTGAACAAGAGGTATACCGTGAGGTGTGAAAGGGTGTGTGGATGGAATGTATGGGGTGCAAAACTAGAGACAAGCAAAGGAAAACAACGAATGTGAAGCAGCCTCACTCTTGTAAGACTGCATGAGTATCCAAGGAGCACCTTCTAGCGACCGCAAAATTTATTGCAAGACGTGTTACTAGGGTTGTGGCTGTGGATCCTAATATGACCATCGCCATCCTCATTGAGGTTATCTTTGGGTTCATTAAATACCACGTGAAGTACGGGAAAGCATAGAGGGAAAAGCAGAGAGCAATGTAGTTACTGTGGGGCGATGCAGGGCGGTGCTGTCATGCCAAGATTGTTGGTGTGATAGGACTTAGCACCAGAGAGAGACAACATTTTTGTAACTCCTCTGGAACTGCACAAACCCTAGCGTGGTAGCACGGTTATGCCACGCTAGGGATAATGGCATGACAAAGCAGTACAGTCATGCCAGTACACATGGCGTGGCAGAACTTGGCTCTAGAAAGCCTCTCTCCTATCTATGTCCCTCTTTCACTCTCTCTCTCTCTCTCTAGCCTCATCTTCCCTACATCATTCGTGAGAACAACCGATTGACCGATATCTCTTTTTTTACTGCAACGGTTGACTGAGGGTGTAATTCAAAAGAAAACATGCTATGTTGAGAGTTGAATCTATCAGTGAACTCACTCGTGAGAACATCCGATTGACCTCTCTCTCTCTGTGTCTCTCTCTCTCTATCTCTGGCCCCTCGTACCATACATCACTCGTGAGAACATCCGATCGACTCACATGCATTTAACAACACTATGACGTCAGCTTTTCAAAAAGACAAGGCCATACTATACCGCATAGGCTACTCACATGCATTTAACCACACCATCACGCTAGCTTTTGAGAAAGACACGACCATACTCTGCCGCGCAGGCTACTCACAGACATTTAAGCACACTATGACGCCAGCTTTTCAGAAATACAATACCATACTCTGCAGTGCAGGGTACTCAAATGCATTTAACCACACTATGAAGTAGGCTACCAAATCGATATGATAAAACTCTACCTCCTCAGCTTTTCAGACCAAAAAGATGGGACTCTACTGCGCAAACTTTTCAGAGGGACACAACAAAACTCTGCCACCCCAACTTTTCATATCGAAAAGACCAAACTCTGCGACGTAAACTTTTCAGGCGGACGAGACAACACACTTGGACTCAACCTTCTCATAATTGAATGCACCGCACACATCGATTTCTTATGTGTTCTCACTCCACATCTAGACATAGCACTACACCAGAGCTTGCTTCACACAACTCGGAGGAAGGAGATGGAGGACTCGACAAATATGTACAAGAGGATAATGCAGAAGCGCAAGTGGCTAGCCGAGAGGGCTAAAGCCTACCCGGATAAGTCTATGAAGGATGTGTCGGTACCACCACGGTTCCCAATCCCGCAATATTTGTGCGAAGAACCGGCAAAGATTATTAAGTCCACACACCCGGCGATGTCCGCTCGAGCGTACTACACGTGCGGCCACCACCTCGTAGCGTATCTTGCACACACAAGGATTTCTCACATCATACATTACATTCGATAAATCTTTGATTACACACACCCATAATGGCAGCCGGAGACGTAATACAACTTCTTCCAATGGATCGACGGCCTGAAATGTACGATAGGGCATTCATCTAGCAGAAGTACATGTTGAACTTTCCATGGAACGTCGAGACCTACCAGCGGTGGACACCTTACGTATCCGACCCCGACCAAACTGAAAAGGCATCGGACAAGCCTAAGAAAGCAGATGAGTACGATAAGGCCAAGCAAGCGACAGACAAAGGGAAGGCTCCTGCAAGTGAGACCGTGGGTGTACTACCACTCCCCATCGTCCGGGTGCATTTAGGAACCAAGAGGCAAGTTATGTTCATGATGCATCATAATTATTAATTTGGCCCGATGTTGCGCTATGCTAACATCGTTCAATCGTCCAGCCCGTCTCGCAGGACATGAATGACTTCGAGACTGGTCATCACGGTCGTGGGCATCAAGGGGATAAGGGGAGGGCTCCTACAAGTGAAACTGTGGGTCGTACTACCGCTCCCCGTCGCCCGGATGCACTCCGGTACCAAGAGGTAAGTTATGTTCAGTGTGCATCATAATTATTAATAAGCCACGACATTGTGATATCCTAACATCATCAAACCATCCACCCCATCTAGCAGGACATTGATGACTTCGAGACTGGCTGCCGCCACCGTGGGTAGAAAGGAGACAAGGGGAAGAGAGTGATGGATGGAACGCCGAAACTAATGATCTTTGTTCCAATTGAATTTATTACCATTCCAAAAAGACACATATGTATCGTAGAAGTAATTCGGTTTGTTGCATCGTGCATGGTATCGTTTCTAATGCATGTAACCAAACCATGTGCGCTGTGTAATTTACAAATTTATTATAAAGTATATTTCAATTCGCAAATGCGTTGTGAAATCTCATCGTCAAATCTCGTCGTTTTTTCGCATTCAATTCTTGGCGTAGCAAGGCATGCAACAACATATAAAAAAGGTCCAAAATACGTGTTCTAAAAGTAGGCATGAACTGGTCTATGACTTCAAAGTGATGATGAGCACCACCTATCATTGCAATAGGATGGAATATGTCTACCTAATCATTCATCTGTTCATTCAACGTTCTGGAAGTATGCAATAGGATGAAATAAAAACTATTACCTAGGATTGCACATTCACTTAGCAACGTTCAATTCTTTCTATCTCAACTCAGGTTTATAAGTTTTGGAAGATATGTCTTTGCAAAATCAAAATACTAAGAAGATGGTACATGAGAGTAAACTTGTGCATTACAATTTACAATTTCATCTTTACTGCCAAATGGTTCACATGTCTTATGCAACAAACGTAAGATTTCATCGTCTGATAACACCTTTAAATAATATTTAGCCCTGTTACGCCAACTCTAGTGGCATGACAAGCCTACCATGAGTGCGGACGTACCCTCCACGCTGGCACGACGTGTGTAAAATCGAGGAGGCGTCATATATGTTTAGAATGACATCATAAACATAAATTGAGAGTTCCACAAATAAGTTACGAACTTGTCAATCAATATAAATGATATTTCATTCGAGAGATAAAATGACATTATTCAAAAGTTTACAAACATAGAAGTGATACAATAATCTCTACTATTGGCTCTATGACATACATCACTAACACAAAATTGTGCATTCGGCAAATGACGAACTATATCTTGTGTTTCTATAGCTGTAAACGAATGCTCCTTGCCTAATCATGTCGCAGACTCAAGGAGGCATACAAATTATAGTACAATGCTGGGCTCCCCTCCAACTCTAAAGATTTGCAACAGCAGGTAAGCGCTTCCCCAATCAGTATTGAGTTCAATCTTTCTGCATCTTGGCTGGCCTCTCCTTGTGTGATCCTGTATGACAAGAAAAGGGAAAACAAAAGGCTCCAATCTGTTATCGAAGTACCAGGTTTCGTGGTAGAAAATCTCGTTAACTCATTTCAGCCTACGTGAGATGGCATATTCAAAAAAAAGTTCAGTATTTCATTGAACTGTGAACTGTTCTTAGTGATGAAGTAAAGGGCATTATCCACTGTTCCTCTGGGGGATTTTACCAAAAGCTGCAGGGCGAGTGAAAGCTGAAAGGCATTTCTCTTTAGGATCTAAGAAGAATTACCTGCATATCTCCTTTTCTTGTTAGCTCTTCTTCTTTTGCGTTCAGCTTGTGAAAGTTCTGCCTCTTCTTTAACATCACCTTTTCCTTCAAAAATTTCTTCAGGAGCAAGCATTGCAGCATCTGAAACAGCTACAGGTGCAATCTGCAATACAAAGAAATCATTATAATGAAATGCTTAAATGGAGTAGCATCAAGGATAAATGAAGGATTTTAGTACCTCTTCCATCGCGAGAGCAGGTACGTTTGCTTGTATAGACATATCCTCAATGACCTGAAAAGACAATACTTAACTTCATGAAAAAAAAATGCAAACATTCAAGTACGCAATGTTGTCAAATAAATAACTATTGCATACCGGCTTTGGAGCAAAGTGGAAATGAGATAGTGCATCCAACTTCAAGCATATCCTCTTAAATAAAGTATTTGCCTAAGTGGAAACAGGGAGTTAGTCATTACCAGTATCACTAAGCTAACATGAAAAATCATGAGGCAAAGCCTACGACATCATCACAAGAAGAAAAAACCGATGTGTATAGCATCAATTGAATGATGGCAACAAAAATAAACACAATACCAAGTTGACCAATGTAATAATGGCACCAATTGGCAATTGCAAAGCACCAAGTTCGACTTGTATGCATGCTTATTGAAACACAACAACCACAGTGACAAAAGTAATCCATTTCTTCTCGAAGTCTGCCTCTACCACCAAAAGTTCCAATAGCGATACTTCAAATCAATTGCATGTCCAGGGCAAATAAACCATAATTGATCATCAGTGTCGAATTATGACAAGCATCTTGAATACCAACCAGGAAGTGAAACAATGAATTTAAGTAGTGACACTGTAGCGATCAAGACAAGCAGAGGATATAAGAACCCGCTAATTTAGATACTAACATCTGACATCCATTCACTGACAAGACATTGTAAGATTTGCTAACTGACATTTTTTTCAACTAAACACAAATATCGTATCAGATTCTAGTAAAAAGCAATTGATTACTCACCTCTTTCTTCAATTCATCTGAAATAGAAAGTGGTGCAGGTGCAAGGCCAGCCTTTTGAGCATAATCTTCCTGGAAGAACAAAAACATCGATACTAAATGAATTATACTTAAACTCGTATTAACTAGCATCTTGTTTGGATATAAAAATAACGACCATATACTGATAGTGCAAACCTCGTAGAGTTCAGCAAGACCCTTCTTGCTCTTACTTTCATCCTGTTGAAATAATATTGATTATGGTAAGATAAAAATCACACAATTAGCTTATCGTTATCATGAAAGAATTTCGTTTGTTGCACGAGTAAACCATACCAGCTCCTTTTGCTCCTTTGGAGCTTTAGATGGCAAGGGAGAAGGCTTTTCAACATCATCAAAATGACCCTGTTAGGATCCGACAAGCAAAGTTATCTCAATATTAGTAGTACAAATACATAAAGAGATACCCAAACAATTCCTCAGAAGTTGCTCTGTTATACTACTGTTGATCAAGTTGCAAACCATAGGACATGTCCAAAAACACATGTACCTCTGCAATTCTTTTCTTTATCATCTCTTCAAGAGAAGCTGTGACTTCCTCAGTGATTACTGGGGCAGGTTTTACATTGTGCTCAAAATCAAGGTCCACTTCCAGAGCACTGTTTATGGGCCTACTTGAGGCAGTAACCTACAAAAAAGAATTCATTTAGTTTGCAATGAAATGGTAATTGATTATTACCAGCATGATGTTATAAGTCGGAAAAATATGTATTATTTTCTAAAAATGAACAAATACACGTACTATCTATTACCTCTCCCTTCATAGTCCATGTACTGGGTTCAAGATTAGTTTTCTCCATTTGCTCTATTTTAGCACGCATCTTCAGTAGCTCCTTCTCATGAGTTGAGAGAACCTGTTCATCCTGCATAAAGGAGAAAAATGTTGAATTGTTGATAAACTAGTACATGTGCATCACTTATTTCTACTGAAATGAGTAACTCTTAATGCTGGACCAACATTTCCATCATCATTCTCACTGTCATACACTTCAATCTCATGTGATTCATCCTTAAATTGAACTTTCTTTTTGGAACCATCTCTCTTCTTGGCTCTTTGGTCATGTCCTTTCTCAAAAAATTCCTCGTACCTGAAGAGACCCTCTTAGCCAGTTAAAGCATAATGTCAAATGTCATGATGCTGAAAATGCAAAAATATAACCAAAGGCTGGCCATAGTGACTAAGCTCTGATCAGTCCGTACAACCTAAGGAAGAATATAGAGGCTTTACTGGACAAATATAGGTGAGGTAGAGAAAGAACAATATAATGCATGCACGACGCATGATGAACGCTTACAACTAACCGATAGGTATCTTAGTTTTAGGGATATTTGCAGATGCAAATAAGTTCACAGAACTTACAGCTCAATTTTCTTTCCAGTAACATCAACTTGCTACACTATGCAAAAATGACACATTTCTGAGCAAACTTATTTCCCACCATCCTCATGGGGGTGGTTGGATATAGTTATTTTCCTGTCTAGATGAAGGTGGTGGCAAGCTTTTCTGTTCATGAAATTTAACTTTTTCATAGGTTAATTACTTTACTATATGCTATGCAAAAAAAAAAAATCACATCAAGAAAAGCCATCTTGATATAGTGATATCTGGTATATTCACATGGGATGAAATCTAAAAAAATTCCAATTATGCATAAAGAACACGAAAATGATAAGAAAAGAGTTGTGAATCATTATTCAAGTGATTCTATAATTTTAAATGACTACCATTGCCATCTCTGTGAATTTTGTACCAACAAGATTCACAAAAAGTGATGCCCCTGTAGTGTAACTAAAATTAACGGATAGGCGCTCAGAGTTTCAAAAAAGAGTCTAATGCAAAATGATTTGCATTTTGTCAATAACCATAACAGCATACTCGAAAACTAGAATAGAAGGCTTACATCACATCCCCGCCAGTTTTTCCTGCATCCTCTTCATCATCATCCTCAAAATCTTCCAACTAGAGTGAATAACATTAATATTCAAGTTAAAGAAAAAAGAAACTTGGATTTAACATGCTTCTTACATAGAAATCACAGTATCTAACATTAAACTATCAAAACAAGTCCATTAGTTCAGTCAGAGCAAACTATTTAAAAACATATGCCATGTAATGCATTTCCAGAACTAGCTCTAGCATCTGAGTTATTCCAGTTTCGCATCTAACATAAATTCTCACTTCAATTCCTAAGTTATTTGTGGTTCTATATCTTCGTTTTCTATACGGGAGATGATAATTATTTCCATGTATGTAAAGAGAGTGTGATTACAAAATCCTTACATCCAAGTGGCCATCATCTTCATCCTCATCCTCACCATCGTCATCTTCATCCCCGTCCTCCTCATCCTCACTCTCCTCCTCCATCCAGTTCTTGGTCGCCTTCTTCTTCCCTCCTCGCTTGGCACCCCCACCATACTCCTCTTCCTCCCCCTTCTCCAGGAACTCTTCCAGATCCTTCATCTTCAGGAACTTGTCCTCCACCCTATTCCCTGCTCTCCCCTCCAACCCCTGTGTTTCTTCTTCCTCATCATCATCGTCCTCGCTGTCCAATTCCTCTTTGTCATCAAGTTCCTCCAACTCCTCCTCCAATTCGTCACCTTCTCCATCCTCATCGTCTGACTCCTCTTGCGCGTCAGCAGGCTTCGAGGGCGGAGGAGTCGCCGGCTTTGATGGGGGTTGGTGCTCCAGGCGGCGGAGCTGGCGGCGCAGGTGGGGAAGGATGGGGCGTGAGATCAGCTCGATCTGGGACCAAATCTGCTCGGCGTCGAAGGCGGGGCCCGCGAGGAGGTTGGGGAGTGGAGGCGGCTGCGTGGGGGAGAAGAGGGCGAGCGAGGAGTGGAGGTGCTTCGAGGCCGCCCTGGCGGCGGCGGCGAGGTCCGCGGATGGGGAGAGGTAGAGAGCCGGGTCGGCGTCTCGCAGCCGCTGCAACGCCGCCTCGCCCTTCTCCGCGTCGAGCGGCTCGTCCAAATCCATCGCCATTGCCGTGGACCGTGCTAACCGGAGGCGAATTGGTCAGAGGGGTGGGCAGGCCAGGCGGGGAAGCAGCAGCCTAGGTTTAGGGTTTAACGAGAAAATTGAATTTTACGATTAGTCCTCAAACATCACTCGAAATATTATTTCGATCCCAGAGCTTTCAATTTTACCAATTAGATCCCCAAATGTTGGCATTTAATTCAATTGTGTCCATTTCGTCATTTCTCTGTGAAATCTTTGACCAAAAAATGTCGATCCAGCAAAAATAATACATAATAAACATAGCTAGTGACAAGCCACCGAACCCTTGGTTGGTCGTAACAGGCCCTCTTCTCCCCGTGTACCGTGGTACTACCTCGACGTTTCCCCGGATATTGTTCCTTCGACCAGTGACCCAGCCAAACCGGTACAGCCGAGATCGCCTCCTGGTCGTGGACGTCAGAGCAGACCCAAGTCTGGAGCCAGTCGGACTCGGTGCGACCGAAGACGCCCTGGTTGTGGTCTTCGAAGTGGGCTCGGGTCAGTGCGTCCTCTCCACTGCTGGCGTCGACACCTGCCGAGTCCGGACGCCCCGATGTGACTGGGTGTGTGTGCTGGCAGCCGCCGTCGCTCAGCCATTAAGCGCCATCGCTCAGCCCGTCGCCGCACCATTGTCTTGGTGCCGACTCTGCTATCGCCAACCACTCCAGTGGTGCGCCTTGGCGTCGGATCAAAGATATGCCCCGGACAACCTCCACCCTAACGGCTATAAATAGAAGCCCCAAGCCCTCTCATTGCCAATTTCGTGCCACGAGATCTAGTTCTTCCCACTCCTCCATACCTCAAGAGAGCTCGAGCTCCAGGTAAGGCTTGAGCGCTTGCTTCAGCCCGGCGCCTCCCCGACGTCACCAGCAGCATTAGCGCCATCAGATAAGCCCCCTTCTTCTTGTCTGCATCAGCTCTTGTCCCCTAACCCCAGAGGCGGTTCCCCTCATTTGTTCACACTCTGTATTCACAGGAGCTGCCGCTGACCTTGTTCTCCCTTCCCTCTGACCAAAGTAGTCAGGCAGTCGGATCGACCCCGTCGGCCACCACCGCCACTTGGAGCCTCTTCAGCTGTCGAAGACTTTCGTCACCGACCGTCTCCAGCTAGCTCGCTTCTCCCGCGTCCTACGGGTACGTTCCTAGTGGCCACTAGAGGCTCCTTTTCACTCTAGATGTACAAAAGCATTGCCAGAACGAAGAATGCATTGTAGACCCAAGTTGTAGTCGAACGCCCCCAGGTGGTCGAACCTCCTGCAACCTGGGGTGTAGTCGAACCTCTAGATAGTCGAACTCCTCCCTACCTATTAATGTGGTCGAACCTATATTTTCGACCACATGGTCGAAGTCCCTGTCGACCAGGTGGTCGAAGCTCCTCCCGACCAAATGGATGAAACCCCCTGAGCAGATGGACGAAACTCCTTCGGAGCAGATGGTCAAAACTCTTTCTGACCGGATGGTTGAAACTCCTTTTTACCAAATGGTCGAAACTCCCTTCGACCGGATGGTCGAAGCTCCTTTCGACCAGATAATCGAAACTCTTTCCGACTGGATGGTCGAAACTCCTTTTGACCGGACGATCAAAACTCCCTTGGACCAGATGGTCGAAACTCATTTTAGTCAGATGGTCAAAACTCCTTTTAATCGGATGGTCGAAACTCTTTCCGACCGGGTTGTCGAAACTCCTTTCGACCAGATAGGCGAGACTCCTTTTTGTCAAATGGTCGAAACTCCCTCCGACCATATAGTCGAAACACTTCCCCACCAGTTAGTCGAAACTTCTTTCGACCAGTTGGTTAAAACTCCCTTCGACCAGTTAGTCGAAAACTCCTTTCGACCAGCTTGTCGAAACTCCTTCGACCATTTAGTCGAAAACTCCTTCCGACTAAATTGTCGAAGCTTCTTCGACCAGATAGTCGAAAGCTCCTTTCGACCAGCTCGTCGAAACTTCCGCGACTAGTTAGTCAAAAAACCCCTTTTCGACTAATAGTTGAAATTTCTTCAACTAATAGTCGAAACTCCTTCGACTAATAGTCGACAATTCTTCTACCAGTTAGTCGAAATCCCTTCGATCAGTTAGTCGCAGCCCATCCGACTAGATTGCCGAAACATATTCGGTCAATGGTCGTAAAACCTTCGACCAGGTAGGCGAAACTTCGTTCGACCAATTTGTCGAAACTTCGTTCGATCAATTTGTCGAAACTCCCCCGACCAACTAGTCAAAACAATGAACAGTAGTCGAAAAAATCAACAGTAATCGAAACGATAAATAGTACTCGAAACCATGAATAGTACTCGAGACCTTCTCTACCCAAGATTCAAACCCAACCCACCAAGTGGTGAAACTACGAACAGAACTTGAAAATCTTCTCAACCAAGTATTCGAAACTCATCCCAACTAGGTGGTCGAAACCGTGAGCAGAACTTGAAAGCCCTCTCGACCAGGTATTCGAAGCCCATTTCTAAGCAGGTAGTCGAAATTTGGAATAGTACTCAAAACAATGAATAGTACTCGAAAGCCCCTTCGTCCAAGTAGTCGAAACTCCTCCGACCCGGTGGTCAAAACACTGAACAGTACTCGAAGCTGAGAACTCGTACACGGACCAGCCCCTATCTCGGAAACATCTTACGATACCTACTCGAACCCTATGTCCAACACCGAACGCAGTAATAAGAACCGGAGACTAACTAAAATTGTCCAACTAAACCGAGGACACTCCATTTGGAGTTCATTTGGATTTTTTAACGCAAGTCGAAATCATTTGGGCTTATTCGAGTTTTCTTGGATTTTGCATATAGAACCTGAAGCTCCAGAAGATCCACTACCATACCACGAGTAGGAGCAGCAGTATCACGACTGAGGCGAGTCAATACTTTGATCATATTACATACAGTCTTTGCAAATTATGTTGCTTTAAATTATGAAAATTGTGTGGCTATGATTTCTACAACTATATTGGTCTAGCTCATAGTTAATGCCTTAATGATAACCGAGTATAACATTCCAATCCTTGAACTTGGACATTATCATTTGTCACCCTAGAATTAATGGTTTACATACTAGTTAATAAATATGTATCTAAGTGTCATGCTTAGCCTTGCTTAGATACCTTATCGTTCGGGCATTAAATTACCCGACATCAATCTTTCCAAACATGAAAAGCTGGATTTAGGCAGTCAAGGCTGGGAGTCTGACTGATATGTGGGACTAAATGTTATTTTCAAAACAAACCAAAACCTGAAAAATTGATTTCAACTTGGGCGGATGAAAAGAGGGGCTGGTGCTGGTGATGCACATCGGCGGGGTATGTGGATGCACCGCTTAAGTCAATAAAGGACCGAGTTCTTGTGATGACCTCTCGTGTAAAAGCAGTACGATCACAATTCTGTAATGTGTACGGTAATGCGGTGGGAGGAAGAGGGTGGAGGCAATGCGGCGGTGCGACACCAAATGATGGGCCGCCCTTAAACAACAGAGACCAGCGACAACTTTCTACTGCATCGTAGTCGTTGAACGACGAGGTTATATCCCCTCAAATTGCACCCAACCGTCCATGGAGTCTTTCAAGTTGCTACTTCGGTTGCTTGAAAGAATCCTACGACCCCGTCTATAGAGGTGGCCAAAATGGCCGTCCGGTTCAGCACAGGCCCGATTAGGCACGGCTCAGCTGGTTCGGCTAACTAAAAAGTTGTGTCATGTCTGCCCGTGAGCTAGGGTGCTGACTTAGGCATGGCACGTCGACCTTTCGATCTGTGTCAGGCACAATAAGCCTGGCGGGCCTCAGTAAATACGGAAGTAGCCAGCTTCTTCCTTCCCACCTCGCCGCCTCCGTGCCTGGCTGTTGCCGCCACCTTCGCCGCACCCTGCCGCCGTTGCCACCTCGTCCTCTGCCTCCACCATGCCTTGCTACCACGCGTCACCGCCACCACCACCTCCTCCTCCTCCTTCATCGGTTGTGCCAGTCGAGTTGTGCCTGGACTAAATCATGCACTACATGGTACTGTGTGTCGTGCCAGGTTGGCCCGTTGGGCCAGAGTCATGACCCAAACACGGCACACATTGTCGGGCCATGCCAGCCCCGGCACGGGCCAACTACAAATGACGGGCCTAGGCCGGGCCAACAGTCCCGTTCTTCGGGCCGGCCTGCCAGGCCATTTGGCCACCTCTGCTCATCTGGCTGTGAATTTGTACAGAGATGGTTCAGTTGCTAGTCGCAACTTGCAACCCAACAAATGCAGACTAATACATGTGACTCGGTGAACAAAAACGTTCACGATTATTCCAATGAGAAAGTGACAAGATAACAGCAATTGAAGAACGAAACATGCTTCAATTGCGCTTCTGTATGCCTGAATCACTGAATGTATCGACGAAATGAGCTAGCAAGAACTAAGAACAGCTTGCTCCATGCCTGTCCCGCTTGAGGCGTTACGCAGAGGCGCCATTGCTGGCAAATGCTTTCTGCAGAAAGCCATCTTCGTTGAGATGGCTAACGTCTCCTAACCTCTCGAGGATCCACTGGCCTTTGGCGCCAGAAATATGGATAACACTGATCGAAGTGTTGGGAATTCTCCTGCGAGTTGAGTTGGCTGGATCGGCATGCCTGCACAGTTCCTCTATGCTTGCGCCATGGGAGACCACAATCACCCGTTCCCCTGTCAATGCAGCATAAGTAAGTAAAAAGCCAATATGTATTGTTCGGCAACCGTAAAGTATAACACATCATATCAGATATTCATATGCAAGTTGACAGTGTTAGTTTAGCAGTGCTGTGCAGATGTCTTCTGAATTTTTTCTGCTATATCGCACTGAAAGATACTGATAGCACACTAGACTCTGAACTTGTTAACTCACTTGGCAAATTTTACTGTGGTGTCAACCATACAGAAATTATATAGGGGTATAAAAACCTCGGTCTGAGAATTGGTGCTTAGTTGCTTACCCTTGTGTTTTCTAGCTATTGTGTCCAAGTACGAAACACACCGTACAGACAGTTGATCAAGACTCTCCCCACCACCCTATCAAAAGGGAATGTGTTATGAGAAGATGCAGAGACAAGCTATATTGAAAGAAGTTCTTAAAATAAGGATGGGAGTTACAGGGATTTCTTGGTTCCTCTCATCAGATGAGAAAGCCTTGAACGCCTCAAGCTTGCTGCTCACGGCATCATCAAACTTCAAGCCGTGTAGATCTCCCATGTGCCTTTCTCTCAGTGCTGGATGTTAGGATTAACTAAGGAGAAAACTCACTTGTCTATGCCTCTTTTGGAGCACATGCACTCAAGATGCGCAGCAACTGCTTTTCTGGCATTTTTTGTAGTGAAGTTAACACATATATCAATGCTTAAATACATGCTCCTAAGCTGTACTTTGCCACGTCCATGCAACAACCATGACCGATTCCTATGCCATGACTCAACTACTCCTACATGCATGCCACTAACCCGTCTCCAAGACCAATTCTCACGCACATCCTCTGGCCACTAACACGTCCTTGTGGCCACTAACTAATTAACCCTCTAACTACATGCGCTAATTAAAGAACCATCAAGATTAATTCTAACATTTTCCCCACTAATCTTGACTTGTCGATACTTTGATGCGTCACTGGATCGCCTTGCCGCACGCAGCAGCCTCCTTTTGCCACACACAGCAGCATTTTTTGCCACACATAATGGCATCCTCTTGCGCGACACACGCGCTATTGACGGTCTTCAACACTTATCTCCAAGAAGTTCTGCCTTCCCACTCAGCACGGGTTTAGCAACACAAACTCCCTTTATGTGTTGCCAAGCCCACACAGCCGCTTCTCTATCACGTGGTGCACTCTTTGAGGGGCAGTACAGTCGCCCTCGCCACGCAATCACTCTCGAGGGACAATACATTCGCCCTCGCCATTAGCGACCGTGACCATGCGCGCCACCACAGCCCATGCATCTGGTAGTTTTTCTCGTCGGGACACAGAGATGAACAGTACATTCGCCCATCTTGCCTTGTCGGTTGTCGACGACGCTCTTTAGTATCGGGTCTTTGGGAGACATCCCACCTCCACTCTTCACCACTACCTCTTGGCCGCCACAACTTCGTCGTCGGTGACACGACTTACCGGGCGACTCCGACCTCCGACTCTTCTTGCGACGACGGCCTCCATGCCATCGCCGTTGGTCGGCCTCATGCCGACTCGTTTCCCAGCGGCTTCGCAACGCCTCACCTTGCCACCGCCAGCCTCCACCTCTGGTGGAGATTGCCGTCGTCGGCCTACTTCGTGGCAATCACGTCGCCGCCGTCGGTGTGCACGTCACGTGCGATTCCGACACACCGCGCTGGCCTCGTTCTGGCCGCGCAGACCTTCGCCGTCGTGCTCCTGAGCGCATGGTGCTGCAGCCGGCTCGTCGCCGGCACCCATGCACCTCCGCCCGACGCGCGCCGCTGCGCTCGCCATCACGCCGACTGGCGAGTCATCGCCAGACAGCTTCTCCTTGCACCTCGCTCTGATACCAATTGTTAGGATTAACTAAGGAGAAAACTCACTTGTCTATGCCTCTCTTGGAGCACATGCACTCAAGATACGCAGCAACTGCTTTTCTGGCCTTTTTGTAGTGAAGTTAACACATATATCAATGCTTAAATACATGCTCCTAAGCTGTACTTTGCCACGTCCATGCAACAACCATGACCGATTCCTATACCATGACTCAACTACTCCTACATGCATGCCACTAACCCGTCTCCAAGACCAATTCTCACGCACATCCTCTGGCCACTAACACGTCCTTGTGGCCACTAACTAATTAACCCTCTAACTACATGCGCTAATTAAAGAACCATCAAGATTAATTCTAACACTGGATCCAACACCAGCTGAAACAAATAATTCATGAACTGAGAAACATCCATGAAGCAACAAACTAACTAGTGGAGATGGCAATCCTGAATGTCCGTACATTGGATACGTCGCAGGCTGCTGCTATAGTTCGTGCAGTCTCGGCAGCACGCTTCAAATCAGAAGAGTACACAGCAGCTGGCTTGGCTTCTTCAGACAGCCGACGGGCAACCTTCCGAGTTTGTATCAAATCCAAATTCAGACAAATCCCCAAGTTACTATAATTCTGTCTCATAATCTGAGAAAGTATAGCATACCATAACAGCTTGCTGTCTACCAGTCTCATTTAGCTCTACATCCATCTGTCCCTGTTAAAAAAATTTTGGATGCTCTTGTCAACCGGAGAAAACTAATGGAAGAATGACCAGAAGTGTCTAGGCTCCTAAAAATTCACAAAGGGAGGGAGCAATTTTGAGTCATAGTACTGATGTCCCAAAAACACATAACAATTAATCTCACACACAAAAAAGGAAATTTTGGTTAGTAGTAATTGCAGATATGGATAAGCTAGTGACTGGACAAGGGAAGACAAGAAATTCTGATGCCACCGGCCGTGTGACCCCACGTTTTGTTTATGTTGGCGTTTTGTTTATGTTGTTTCGAAATAGCGACGACTTGAGCTGAAACGGACGAGATCAACTATCAACGCCCTCTTCCGGTCTGACCGTCGAGCCGAGGCCGAGCTGATCGCTGGCACCGGTCCGACGGTTGCCTGAAAAGCACGACGAAGGATTAACAAATCGATCTATTTTTTGATTTAGTGATTCAAATTCTTTGAAATTTTAGATATAGTTCAACAAAAAGGTTAGAAACTTATTCTAATTGACGATTGAGACGATTGTAGTCATGATTGCACAAATTTCTTGCTCGAAATCGGGAAAAAAAAATCCTAAATTTGATCCAAAGGCTTGCTTGTGGGTTGAAGATGATCAATATAACCTTAGATCATGTCCCACAAGTTTTACCAAGCTAGATTACAGTAAGACAACAAAGCAAAACCCATATAACACCAACCCCCAGATCACCAAAGATAGAGCAAAACATAACATAGAACTCATTGTGGGACAAACTTCATTGGATTAATTAGAAGGATTGTAGGTTTACAGTTATTCCACTATAGAGGACAAAAACTCACTCATGAGCACCAAATCTCTCAATACATCTCTCTCTCAACCCCTAGCATTCTTTATTTTTTCCGCTTTCCTTAAATCTCATATTAGGGTTTTCAATGCTTGGTTGTGCAAATCCTGCATCAACTCTTATATAGTGGAGGCTAGGTCTAGAGAGAAAACCCTAACGAGTATCTGTTAAGCCCATAAATAAACGGGTTTACACTTACGCACACTTTTCAAAGCGAATGACGATCCGGGTATCTCGAATCCGTCTATTCATGATCTTATTATTTTCTTGATCTAAACTGCTTCTCCTTTGCGTATCACCAACCCTGTATTTTGGTGAAGATTCCAAAATACTCATTCTCGATAATTCTCCATGTTCGAGTCCAATCATTGCGAAGTGATCCTATGCTTCGTCACGCGTAGGTTCATCAATGACTTTCTTCATACTGGCAAGTCTCTCTCATCCGACTCCTACCAGATCACCTTTTGTCACTTGCACCGACCCTAAGCCACTTGATGCAATCCGTTGCACTGAAATTATCGTTCAATCGTTCTTGTCTATCTTACACCACGCTTGAGTCCTACCACTTCACCCGGCATTCTCGATCGTTCTGGGCCTCAGCTCTCCTAGCCTAATCCCGATCATACTCACTGTTGACCGTAATTGACTTCAAGCGTTCCTGCACAACAATAGAAAAAAAAATCGATTTCAGGCATATGTTCTTCGCAACTTGACACATGTTAGCCAAAACATGCTTCATGCAACACTTATGCACTGAATCCCATCACTTTGGCTAAATCTGCAAAATCACCACAACTCACTGTGCATGATCTTACCCTACTAGTTAGACCGCCGGCCCTCGGCTGGTCTGACATCTAGGCCACCGATAGTCAGACCGCCAACCACCGGTCGGTATGACCGCTCATAACCGGTCAGACCGCCAACCCCGGTAACAGGGGACCGGTCAGACCACCAACCGATCTGACCGCCTACATGCTACCGGCCAGACCACTTCCTAATTCGCGAAACACCACTCTTTGGATTTTTTTTATTAGTAAAACTCTATCTAGTTTCTAGACGTTTCCATTTTTAATGGCATATAGTGCAAACTCACCCTCAAACACTCCCATACAAAGGGTTGGTGTGCAATCTCAAATTCAATACCTTCGGTCAGACTGCCCAGCAAGGCCGATCAGCCCGCCGGCTCCTAGACAACACAAATAACGTTTTGCTAAACTCAGGGTTTCTCCCCCAAAACACCTCAACACCGATACCAATTGTTCAACACTAAGATTAGAATAATATCATATGGTCTCCACAGTTTTTGCGCCAAGTCGTCCAAGATACAGTTCAGATGAACCTGCTATTCTTTGTTCAGATGCAGTATGCCAGTACGCATGCTATTCTTTGTTCAGATAACGGAAGGGATAGCCCCTGGGCCCTGACTGATTCCGAATTTCCAAGGCTGAATGCATTTAACTAGTTCAGTTCAGTTGCTACATATACTCCATTTTTTTGTTTTCATTTGAGTTTGAGATTACTAACCACGCTTACCGTGAGGGTGTACATATATACTCCAGCAACGTCAGGAAGATCAGCAATCCAACAATGCAAAAAGAATGGCGATTTCAGACCGATACATCTGACCCGGTGAACGTATAAAATGGTTCTTGTTCATGATTATTACCACACTGAGAATAAAATAGCAATAGAAGAACGGGACATGCTTCAATTGCGCACATCTGAATCACTGAATGTATCGACGAGAAATGAATCGCTGCAGACCGGCGTTACGCAGAGGCCCCATCGCCGCCAAATGCATCCTCCAGAAAGCCATTTTCGTTGAGATGATCGACGTCTCCGAACCTCTCAAGGATCCATTGGCCGGTGTCGCCGGATACACGGAAAACATTCAGTGAAGTGTTAGGGATATTCCTGCGAATTGAGCTGTTGAGGGGATCGGTATGCCGACAGAGCTCTAATATGGCTGCACCATGGGAAACCACAATCACCCGCTCCCCTGTAAATACAGAAGCAGCATCAGCAAACGCTTCATCAGGGTTCATAATTGTCAATGAGCAGCTAGCTACTCAGGAGCAGTGCAATGTAACATGGAAGAACCTGATTTGTTAGCCTGTTTCACATGTCAAAATACTGCTTATAGATAAGATGTTTAGCACATAAGTTATTTATCATTTGAATAAGACAAGGTGATAGAGTTATGTTATTACTTGTAATCTATCTCCTAGCTCTGCTGTAGCTGTTGTAATCTCTACTGTTCACGGTCCGGCAAGTGTCCGGCACGGAAATATATACAGAGCCCTCATCGCCCCTTTCATGGTGTGTGATTGCAGTCTATTCCTGCTCTTTCCAATCTACAATTTCTTTATGGTATCAGAATTAGACATCACATCAGGGATGTCGATGACTAGCAACAACTCCGTCACCACAACCGGCGTCACCTCATCTGGCGGACTCCTCCCAACTCCGTTGTTCGGTCACTTGATCAATATCGTCGACTCACGCCAACTACTTCTTTGTGGAAAGCGCAACTCCTTCCGTACCTCCGTGGCCAGCAATTACTGAGCTACGTAGATGGTACTGTTGTTCTCCACCGGTGATGATTACTCTAGTGGCGATAGAAGGAGGAGCAGCAACCGAAGTTGCAAATCCGGCATATACCGTCTGCCTGCAACAAGATCAGATGGTATTGAGCGCCATCCTATCCTCATTATCTGAGGAAGTCCTTGCTCAAGTTCTTTTCTTTGCTTCGGCAAGAAAAGTATGAGAAGCTCTGGAATCCATGTTTGCATCAAGTTCCAGAGCACGGATTATGCAGCTCCAAGTACAGTTGACCACACTCAAGAAAAAACGAATTGTCGATGGCAGGATACTTTGCCAAGATGAAGAGTTATGCAGATACTCTAGGATCTATTGGTCAACAATTGAGAGACAAGGAGATCATCTCATACATGCTAGCAGGCCTTGGCTCTGACTATGATGCATTGGTCGCCTCCATCTGTACAAGAATAGATCCTATGACCATTATGGATCTGTACGCTCATATGTTGGGATATGAGATGAGGAAGGAGTCTAACAATGGCTCAGTACAGATTGGAGATGCCTCTGCAAACAATGCTCGGCGAAGCAACAACAACAACAACCAGAATCCAGGAGGTTGGCGCGGTCGTGGCCGTGGTAGCCGCGGTCATTGTCATGGTGACAACAACTCCTTTCAGAACATAAATCAAGCTGGCGGTGCGAGACATCCTGTGTGTCAAGTCTGGGGCAAGACCGGGCATGTTGCATTGAAATGCTATCACAGGTTCGATCACTCATATCAGATGGAAGATCGATTTGTGTCTATGGCAACAACATCCTTTGTTGATGATCCAAGCTGGTACACCGATACAGGAGCAACTGACCATATTACAGGCGATCTTGACAAGCTATCAGTCAAAGAAAAATACTACGGCAAAGATCAAGTCTAAGTAGCTAAATATTGTGGCTTAGGTTTGACTATATTGTGGCTCAGGTTTGACTATATCACACACTGGTCATTCTCAAATTTCCTCTTTATATCGTCCTCTTAATCTAAACAATATCTTACATGTTCCCCAAATTAAAAGAAACTTGCTTTTTGTTCATCGGTTTACAAAAGATAACAATGTTTTCATTGAGTTTCACCCTGATCATTTCTCTGTCAAGGACCAGCGCATGAAGAGGGCCATTCTTCAAGGTAGATGCCAGAGGGGTCTGTATCCTTTGTTGCAGTCACCTCCTTCTACCAAGTTCAAGTCAGCTTTCACCTTGGTCATCCATCTCCTTTGATAGTCAACCGAGTTCTTCAATCAAATAGACTTCCAGTAGCACCAAATAAAGACAATGCAACCATATGTAATGCGTGCCAATAAGGGAAAAACCATCAGCTTCCCTTCTCTAGTTCTGAACATGTGTCGAGTTGACCTCTTAGTATCATATTCTCTGATGTATTGGGTCCAGCTGTAACCTCTATTGGAGGATATAAATACTACGTGAGCTTCATTGATGATTTCAGCAAATATACTTGGCTATATCCTCTCAAGGCTAAATCTGGTGTTATGAATGTCTCTGTTCAGTTTCAGAAACACATAGAACGTCTCTTAGACAAGAAAATTATGTGTGTTCAATCAGATTGGGGAGGAGAATATCAATTCTTGCATCGATTTCTCATTCAGTCTGGAATAAAGCATTAGGTTTCTTGTCCACATACTCATCAGCAAAATGGGTCGGCAGAAATGAAGCATCCTCATCTTGTAGAAGTAGTGTTTTCCTTGCTCACTCAAGCATCTATGGCTTTAAGGTTCTGGGTCCATGCATTCCAAATTGCATATTTTCTAATCAACAGAGTTCCTAGTCAGGTCATTAGCTTTTCCACTCCTTTAAAGAAGTTATTTGGCAATAAACCTGACTACCAATTTCTGAGAAGTTTTGACTCTGCATGTTGGCCCAATCTTAGGCCATACAATGCCAATAAACTTCAATTTCGCTCACAGCAGTGCATATTCCTTGGCTACAGTCATATACATAAAGGATATAAATGTCTGCATCGTGCTACAGGGCGTATCTACATCTCTAGAGACGTTGTCTTTGATGAGCATGTATTTCCTTTTGCCCAGGAATCTTCCTCTCAATCAAATTCACTTAGTCAAGAAGATGTTCTACTTCCTGTTCAATTCACTTTGCCATCTGTTCAGTCCAGTCCAGCCCAAACACCAAATTCGGCCGAATTATCAAATTCTAAGAATGACATTGTTGATGATAATAGTTCATCCCTACCTAATGCTACTTATCTTGCTGGTATAAGTGATATTGATTCCACAGGAGTAGTTAACAATGCTCAAGGAGCTGAGGAGAATAGATCTGATCGATCTAATCACATACAGCAGCAGTGCGGCATGAGAACAAGACTTCTGAACAATGTCGTGTTGCCGAAATAGTATACAAATGGTACTATAGCATAACCGATCAGAGGGAAAGCAGGTTTCTCAGCAGTATCAGCAGAACCGCTAGAACCAAATTCTCATGTTGAAGCAATGAAGAATCCTTAGTGGTGTCGAGCTACGGAAATGGAGTTCTCAGCGCTACAACAAAACAAAACTTGGCACTTGGTTCCAAGAAACACAACACATAACTTGATTAACTGTAAGTGGGGTTTAAAATTGAAAAAGAGGGCAGATGGTTCAATTGATCGTCACAAAGCTCGCCTGCTAGCGAAGGGATTCAAGCAGTGTAAGTGGGGTTTAAAATTGAAAAAGAGGGCAGATGGTTCAATTGATCGTCACAAAGCTCGCCTGCTAGCGAAGGGATTCAAGCAGTGTTATAGTATAGACTACGAGGACACATTCAGCCTTGTAGTCAAACCGGTGAGAATACAACTTATTCTCTCCGTTGCTATCTCTAGAGGATGGATCTTACGACAGGTCAATGTGCATAATGCATTCTTGCATGGTGTTCTAGAGGGGTCTTCATGAAGCAACCACCTGGCTATGAGAATGCTACATATCCACATCACGTATGCAAATTGG
This sequence comes from Hsuehochloa calcarea, assembly GCA_036346395.1. Classification (NCBI taxonomy): domain Eukaryota; kingdom Viridiplantae; phylum Streptophyta; class Magnoliopsida; order Poales; family Poaceae; genus Hsuehochloa; species Hsuehochloa calcarea. Next base: position 3,534,382 of record CM070616.1, on the reverse strand, counting down.
ATAAAGCATATATGGGCTCAAGCAGGCACCAAGGGCCTGGTACTCTAAACTGAGTTCAAAGCTGCAAGAGTTTGGGTTCATTCGTCCTTAGGCTGATGCTTCACTTTTCATCTACAAACACAACCTAATCACAATTTATATGTTGATGATATCATTATCGTAAGTTCATCTGAAGGGGCTACTACTGCCTTACTTTGTCAACTTCAGAAATACTTTGCTATTAAGGATTTGGGTGTCCTCAACTAGTTCCTCAAGCGTCGAACTTGTTCAGTCCAGCAGGGGTAGCATCATTCTGACACAGAAAAAATATGTTGGTGTTGCACTTCGCAGAGCTAATATGGGGAATTGCAAACCAAGTGATACTCCTATGGCTGCTATGGATCGACTGTCTAAAGTACAAGGCATTCCTTTAAATGAAAAAGAATCGACTCATTACAGGAGTGCTGTTCGTGCACTTTAGTACTTGACAATTACAAGATCAGATATATCTTTTTCACTTAACAGAGTCTGTCAATATCTTCACGCACCTACAAATTATTGGTTAGCAGTAAAACGAATCCTTCGGTACTTGATGTTGGAGTTAATCTCGTTTTAGTGTTTTTTTTGTAGCTTTCAGTTTCCGTTTCAGATTCCAGAGTTAGTAGTCGTACCCGGTTCGGACAATGAGTCCGTATAAGGATCAACTCTATAGTCTTTATAAGACCAAGTCCTGTAATCGAAGAAGCAAGAATTAAGGAGAGAATAAATAAAGAAAGATAAAAAGGGGAGCACTGCTCCCGAGACAATCGATTGTGTTCAGCGTTTTTCCCCTGTTCTGTATCTCGACGTTGCTTTGTTCTGTCCGGAAGGAAGAAAAGCACCAAGGCACAGGTGTACCAAAGGAGGGGTGTTACTTCCAGCGCGAAGGAACGAAGTAAAGACAAGACAATTAGATTCCAACAATTGGTATCAGAGCTTAGGGCGAAGCAATGACCGGCAACGAACTTGATCCATCGAAGTCAGGCGCGATCATCAAGCTGGGCAACGACGAACTGGATCCATCAAAGTCAGGCGTGATTGTCAAGTCAACGGCAAGAGGAGCCTGGATCCCGATGCAATATCCAATGTTGAGCGAAACAAACTACGGTATATGGGCCGTCAAGATGAAGTTAATCCTGCGCTCGCTAGGGGTATGGTCGGCGATCGAAGATGGAGACGAAGACGGCGACAAGGTTCAGGGCGCGATGGTGGCCATCTCTCAAGCTGTGCCAGACGACGTGATGATGTCAATCGCGGAGAAGGAAACGGCCAAAGAAGCTTGGGACGCGCTCAGGGAGATGCGAATTGGCCAAGATCGCGTCAAGATGGCACGCGCACAAGTGCTGAAACGGCAACTGAACAAGTTGCAGATGGGGGACTCTAAGACGATCACCGAGTACTCCATGAAACTCACCACACTGGTGGGTGAGATCCGTTCTCTCGGCATGAAGTTTGAAGAAAGCGGCGTGGTCGAAACTGATTCGATTCGGATTCGCATCGCCTCCAAATTATCAGAACGATCGAACAGTTTGGCGATGTCGCAGCAATGTCGCTCTCAGAGGCGATCGGCCGTCTCAGAACCTTCGAGGAAGGATTCAAGGGGCGGCGACTCTCGAGAGACGGGGTGATCAACTTCTCCTCACCCAAGAAGAGTGGGAAGCAAGGAGCTCAAAAGATGGGGGAGATCAACTTCTCCTCACCCAAGCCGAGTGGGAAGCAAGGAGCTCGAAGACAGAGAAAAATGAGGACCCTAGCAACGTCAACAGAGGAGAACGTGGAGATTGGGCTAGGCAAGACGATGGCGACAGATCCCATGACAAGTCACATATCAAGTGCTTTAAATGTGATAAATACGTTCACTACGCATCGGAGTGTCGCAGTCACATAAAGTGCTTCAACTGCGAAAAATATAGGCACTATGCTTCGGATTGTCGAAACAAAGAAGAACGAGGAGGTAAACCTCACCCGAGCTATTGAAGACGACGAGCCGACCCTGCTTCTCTCCTTATGTGTCAACCAGGCGCCGGTCATGGTGATGTTGAACGAGGAGAACGTAGCTCCTAAACTACGCACAGAGGGAGACAACCACGATCATACTGATGAGTGGTACTTGGATAATGGAGCAAGTAATCACATGACGAGAGATCGCTCCATGTTCCATGAGCTTGACGAGAAGATTTTGAGCAAAGTCAAGTTTGGCGACGGCTCCACGGTGCAAATAAGAGGCAAATGATAAATGCTATTGCAATGCAAGAACGGTGATCAGAGGATGCTGACTGAAATATATTATATACCAAGTCTGTGTAACAACATACTCAGTCTTGGGCAGTTGGCGGAACGGGGGTGCAGGGTGGAGCTGCAGGATGAGTTCTTGCGTGTCTATAACAAGAACAAAGATCTGTTGATGAAGGTAAAAAGATCCCTGAACCGGTTGTACAAAATTTTCCTAAAAACTTGTAAATCGGTTTGTGCGAAGGACAGTCTGGAGGAGACAGAGTGGGACTTAGGTATCGAACCAGAACATGGCGGAACTCAAGAGTGGTACGCAGTTGGCGCAGGAGGCGCGGGAGGTGGAACCTTGGGAGATCTAGACAGCACGCAGGAAGGCGCGCAGGGCGCTCAAGGGGACGGCGAGTTCCACGCGCATGCAGTTGTTGCTGGAGGAACCAGTGGCTCGGGTCAAGCCCATGCACCCAACCCATATGCAGGCATAGCAGAAGGGATAGGCGGTATAGCCTCAGCTGAGATGTACGTGGGAAAGCGGGCAGATTTGGTTCAAGAAAGAGGAGCAAGAGGCTCAGGTAATGGCGAAGCCCAGGTGGTCGTGGGAGCAGGTGCTCCAGCCCAGGCGGGCGTACAAGGAGGGACGAGTTCAGTCCATGTGCGAGGCGCGGTAAGCGTTGCGTTGTGCATGGCTCAAGATGGAGCAAGCGCAGGCGGTTGGAGGTCAAGCGTAGGCGGTAGGGCAGTATCGGCTCAGGAAGGAACGACGCACAGAAGTGCAGGTAAAAGAAGAAAAACCTGAAAGTTTATATGAGAGAGAAGATCAGCGTGATCAAAGTGAAGAAACAAGATTAAGGGGGTGATTGTTGGAGTTAAACTCGTTTTAGTGTTTTTTTTGTAGCTTTCAGTTTCCGTTTCAGATTCCAGAGTTAGTAGTCGTACCCGGTTCGGACAATGAGTCCGTATAAGGATCAACTCTATAGTCTTTATAAGACCAAGTCCTGTAATCGAAGAAGCAAGAATTAAAGGGAGAATAAATAAAGAAAGATAAAAAGGAGCACCTGCTCCGAGACAATCGATTGTGTTCGTTTTCCCTGCTTACGTATCTCGATGTTGCTTTGTTCTGTCCGGAAGGAAGAAAAGCACCAAGGCGCAGGTGTACCAGAGGAGGGGCGTTACTTCCAGTGCGAAGGAATGAAGTAAAGACAAGACAATTAGATTCCAACACTTGAAAGGTACATTGACTATGGGATTACATATCAAAAACTCAGATTCTACAGCACTTAGTGCCTTTTTAGATTCTGATTGGGCCGGTTGTCTCGATGATAGAAGATCAACGGGAGGTTTTGCTGTGTTCTTTGTTCTTTGGTGGTAATCTTGTTAAATGGGGCTCTCGCAGACAACCTACAGTCTCTAGATCGAGTATCGAGTTAGAATATAAGGCAATTGCTAACGTGACAGCTGAAGTAATATGGATTCAATCTTTGTTAAAAGAGCTAGGCATTTTTTAGTCGAGACCTCCATCTCTACGGTGTGATAACCTGGGAGCGACATATCTGTCCGCGAATCCAGTCTTTCACGCTCGAACTAAGCATATCGAGGTGGATTATCATTTTGTTAGAGAAAGAGTAGCACACAAAATGCTTGACATTCGGTTCATCTCTTCTCAGGATTAGATATCAGACATCTTTATGAAACCACTTCCTATGCGAAGGTTTTAACAATTCCGAAGCAATCTCAATCTTGTTCCGCAAGTTGAGATTGAGGGATGCTGTCAAAATACTACTTATAGATAAGATGTTTAGCAGATAAGTTATTTATCATTTGAATGAGACAAGGACATAGAGTTCTGTTATTACTTGTAATCTATCTCCTAGCTCTGTTGTAACCGTTGTAATCTCTACTGTTCATGGTCCGGCAAGCGTCCCGCACGGCAATATATACAGAGCCCTCATCGCCCCTTTTAGGGTGTGCGATTGCAGCCTATTCCTGCTCTTTCCAATCTAAAATTTCTTTACCACAAACTTTACTGTAGTATTAACCATACAGGTATCCGGGAGACCAAAAAAAAAGAAAAAAAATCTAAGAATGAGGTTTGCTACTTACTGATGTGTTCTCGGGCAATTTTATTCAAGTAGGAGACGCACCGCTCAGATAACTGATTAAGGCTCTCGCCACCACCCTGAACATGAGTAGAAATATTGATAAGCTCTTCAAACTGAAGTATAAAATTGCATGGCTGTAGTACTGGTACAAGTTATTCACGGGAAACTTGCGAACATCTATTTCAGATTTTCAGTTATAACTAGAAACCGTCGGTGGGAAACATTTGGAAATTTGCTATAGTTTGTCACATGGCTTAAGTCAATTCAAGTTCTTACGAAACATACAACCATTGTAAATGAGGAGAGAACAAAGCCATTTAGCATCCATAAGCAAGACCTAAGCTACTTTTTTTCGGCAAGATTAAAAGTATGCAATGATATATAGCATACACTGTCATTCGATAATATGGCGTTGTTAAAACATGGTGCAGTAATACACTTACTTACCAGTTAGCATTTCAATCTAGACAAAGCTATAAATTTCTCTAGAGGGTTGTACTTACCGGAATTTCTTGGTTTCTGTCAGTGAAATCCAAACCTTTTTATTTTCAAAAATATCAAAACCTTTGAAAACCCCTGGATTTTTAATAAAAGCATCCTCCCACTTCAAACCTTGGAGATATCCCATGTGCCTTTCTCTCAGTGCTTCATTTAACAACAACTGAAACAAAATATTGGTGAGATACGAAATACTGCTACTCATGAAGCAGAAAAAAAGGGCACATGACATGAAGCTTTAATCACAGGATTTTATATATCCAAGCAGTAAGAGGTTGTAAAGCTTTAACCACAGGATTTTTGCATGACTATCTCAAAAAAACGAGAGTGAACACATACAGAACGCACTTACATTTGAGACGTCACAAGCTTTTGCTATGGTTTGTGCAGTCTCAGCAGCACGCTTCAAATCGGACGAGTATATAGCAGCTGGCTTGGCTTCTCTCGACAGACGACGGGCCACCTTACGAGTTTGCATCAGATTTAGACCAAAATGCCAATTTCATTCTGTACTACAATCTTGAGCAAGTGAACCATACCACGACAGCTTGCTGTCTACCGATCTCATTTAGCTCTGGATCCATGTGTCCCTGTTGCAGGATTTCAAAGCTCTATCAATTAGGGTAATATTTTGTCCGAAACAAGGACAATTAATGGAAGAATAGCCAGAAGGGGCTAGCAACAGATCCTTGAGCTCCCAAATCTAAAATGTGCAATTGGAGATATTAAGTACAGAACTGTTTATGGCAAAAGGCATGATATCATTCTGTAGCTTCAACCAAATAAGATCGAATTGTTGGAGTAAAACATTCTGTCACAGAATCATCAAGAGTAAAACATTCTGTCACAGAATCATCAAGTACCAACTATATACTTGTTAGATTCAATAAGTTGTCATCGTATTCGGTATTTGGGAAACGGTAGAGAAGTACAAGGACGGAGAATCGAAGAAGTAGAAGGGAGGACCGACCTGAACGAGGCGGGATGCGTTCCACGACGTCTCGCCATGCCGGACCACCACCACCTCCGCGAACTGCTCGCCGTCGCCGTGCGATGGGGTGGATGACATAGCTCAATTGGTCGTGGTGGCACCTGCTACTCTGCTAGCCGCAGCCGCAGCCGCTGCCGAGAGGGATCGGAGGATACCTGACAGTACCTCTCCAGCCGGCCGGCCGGCCGGGGTTAATCGCAGCAGCTTCCAGGAAGCCGCCCACCAGGTGTTAGTGCTACCCGATGCCGCCGGGACAGGCTAATTAAATAACTTGCATCTGTTCTCTTCTGATCACTGTCCTTGCTGACCACATATCAAGTCATTTCATATCGCAAGGATGGCGACGCAGTCTGAATAAAGAAACTCCACGTTTTGCTCCTGCGTCCAATTCCCCCGAGATTATTATTGCAACAACCGTAGAAGTAGTACCACCACTCTGCTATACTTTGTGTTCCTTTCTAACTTCAGGCGTGAAGTGCTGAAGAGCGAGTTATCTTAGTGCGCCTAAAGATTTGTTCCGACGTTGTAGCTGCTCACTGCACTCTTTCGGTGGCTGAACTACTGGAATAGGAGGAAAGCCACTAACTTACAGAGAGAATGTTATTCTAATTTTTTGAGTTTTCAAAAAATTTTAAATAGTTTAGTCTTTTGAAAAACGTAATCAATTTTTATTTAAATTTAACAAAACTTAAATGAGACTTTTAAAGTTAAAACAATTTAATGTGACTAATTTGAACATCAATTAAATCCAAAACTATTTTATTTGACCTCTCTGTGCTTGGGAATATTTTTTTATTAAAATTTCGAGTTCATTTGCTATTTTTAAATTGCTATTTGGATTTTTTGGTATTTTCTAAAATAAAAAAAATTAAAATCTCATGAAAATCTTTGGGCTGAATTTTCTTTTGTCAGCCCATTCCTTTCTCTCTCCGGCCCAATCCATCCAACCCAGCCTGCGCACGCTACAGCCCATCTCGCGCGCCTCGTTGTCACTAGCAGGTGGATCCCACCCGTCAGGCGTTGTTATCATCCCCAACACGGACTTCTCTCTCCTTCGCCGTGTCGCCGTCGTAGCCGCTCTGTACTCCGCCTAACGAGGCTATTTAAAGCCCCGAGGGCCTTTGTTTTCTACACCCTGAGTCGCGCCGCACCTTTTGCCTTAGCAGCCATCGCCCGAAGTCGCCACCTAGCGCCGTTGCCGCTGTCATCTTCTTCGTCTTCGACCGAACGACCCCGTCCTCGTCGCTGTCATTCCGGCGAGCCCCGCCGTCGTTCGTTGCCACCATTGGGATCGCCTTGACGCTCGCATCCCGGATCAGCCCTAGCCTTCGCTGGAGCACCGCTCTAGCTTCATCACCGTCGAACCCGAGCCCTAGCCGCCGCTTTGACCTCGCCGCCGTCCATCACCGTCCACCTCTGGCCGCCACGTGTATCCCATCGAGTTCACCATCGCTCGAGCCACCTGATGCGCACCTTCACTTGCGCCACTGTAGCCCCAATTGCGATCGACCTTAGGTTCCCAAGCCACGCCGCCGTCGAGATGGCATGGAGGCCATGTGTCAGCCGCGTGTCAGCCACCTCAGACTCGTGTCCGCGTGTTTGCCACGTTAGTGCTGCGTTAGCACTCACCCGCAACCGCATCAGAGCCAATCCACGTGGACTTGGTCCACGGTAGACCTACCCTCTGACATGTGATCCCACATGTTAGTTCACTGTTCCATGGACGCATGAGCCAAACCCATAGACCCGGTCCATAGACCGAGGGTCCCACTTGCCAGCCTCTGTTTCCTATTTTTTGATTTTTTTTATTCTAAAATTCATTGTTGACATCACGCTGATGCAATATTTCAGAATTTCTTTTAGAAATAAAATTATGATAATATGAAATAGTGTTTTCTTTCTATTTTTCTTAGATTTAAATATTCCAAGAGCCCGTTTTTCCTCATACGAACTCCGTTTGAGCCCATTCAAGTTTCTAAATTCGTATAAATTGAAGCCATACCTTCTTGTTATTTTTATTTAATTTTTGTAGTTTATTTGTTGCTCTATTTTGTATTTATTTAGGTTTTTTACTTTCATTTACGAGTAGACGTTGTTACTTCGGGAGCTTTCGAGGAAGGAGGAGTTGATCAAGTTCAAGATCAGTACCAAGACTAGTTTCAACGCAAGTTGTACCTTTGACCATGTTGAACCAATTTTTTTAAAAACTACTTTGATTCGAATTAATGCATGTTACTTTAATTATTTATATGTTTTGGGATTAGCAATTCAGTCATTTGATTATATCCACTTTGTTCATCGTATTACCATGATCTTTTATCACCCTAGCTTAGTTGATTATTAGTTGGTATTATTATAGCACCAACGTGGGTTGGTTAGACATGAGTAGTCTGCTTTGCCATGCAACGAGTTATCGATATCATTTTGAGTTGCAAATCTAAACTTGACTAAGTGATTATGGAACTTTATATAAAAACTATGTGTTGTATGTTTTTACTCGTTGATGACATGTGACGCGCTTAACCAACAAGATGGAAAAAAGATTTAGACTAAGGCTAGTGGAAAGAATTGTGATATGGTGGAACTTCATGCTTGGGAAAATATGAATCTTGGTAATTTGGTTAGAAATTGGGTAGTCTCACCTTGGTTAATTCAGGACTTAACTATGTGCGCCATTGAACTGAGCCATAACTATATGATCACATACCTGGTATGGGACATGCCTAACTTAGTAAGCTACAAAATATTAGCATTGACTACTCAGGCATGTAGGTTAGACTGCGTACCAAGGTGGATGTGTGTACTACTGTGGGCGGGTGACGAGCATTGTTGACGAGTCAATTATTCGAGTATATCTTTATTTGTTTATTTATATATAAGCCATGTTTTTTACTAGGCCTAAATTAGCTTTCTAGGCCCAAGATCAATTAAGCTGTCAGAAGATGGGCCTAAAAATCCTTTCTTTGATCATTCTCAAAACGTCTTCTGGACAACCGGTTGGACCTTCTCTATAGGATTCTTCGGACCGCTCCAAGATCACTCCAGGACCTCTCCCTTGCAGAGGAGGTCCTCGAAAACATTACCCACATGTGGTTAATGATAACTACACATGGAGAGAAGATGTTGGCGGTTATATTCAAAGATATAATGGTCATCACAAAGGGACGCAACAATTAACTTGAAGGGACACAACCATTGGCACGAATAGGTGCCACTACAACAAACTGCCAACATTTTATAGATTATAAGAACCCGACCTATATGCCTTTGTAATCCAAATCCCCATCCAGACCATAATCCACGTTTATTCACAATCATTCTCCTCGTAATCAGAGCATACCATTTGCAATATACATCACCGTTTTGAGTCTTTTGGCGAATAGATAGCAATCTCCATTTCCTTTTTATAGTTTTGTTTATCTGTTCTGTGACGAGAGTTCCAGACGTTGACAGTTGGTGCCGTCCATGGGGATCGCCGTCGTCATCTTCGCCGGCTCAGTTCTGGTAGTGTGTCCCGTGCTTTGTTAATGAATCAAAACTTGCCTGCGTGGAGTGAAGAAAGCATCATCGACATTTCCGACTACAATGATGACATGGAGGAAAAACTTTGTCCTCGTATCCGACAACACCCATGGTTCCTTCAGGGCCATTACTGAGGCACTGTCGCCCGCCGAGTCCGCACCCGCTGGCTCTACGCCGGTCGTGCCTTCGTCTACAAGCATCACTGTGGATGAGTACTATCCCGAGCCTGTCTCCCTTAGAGCAGGAGAGTTGGAAGGTTTCTGGAGCCCAACGTATCATGATGATCTCGCTGGCGGCCTCCACGCTGAAGGCCTGGAGAGAACATCTGGGGAGAATCTTCTATTCACGCTACAGTACAACTCATCCTCTTCCTTAGAGGACGATGACATGTTCACCCTTCTGCCTGTTCCGGCGGTCATCAGGTCACCGGTGTCTGTGACAATCAACCCAATACCGGCAATGATCCCGAAGCAACAGGCAACACCAACAACGGAAGAGCGGAAGCGTCTCCAACGAGAGCAGGAGGCCCGACAAGACGAGATACGTGCCACCACACAAGCGCACATTTCGCAGGTTCGTGACCATTACTACCAAGGCGCCCCTGGCTCCTCAGCGAGGGCGTCGCGACAAGCGATGCATACACCACCACCGTAGGCAACAATAGTAAGGGATCCAAATTCCTTACCGTCCCCCATGCAGGAGGATTACCCTGTGGAGCGCGTTCGCTACTTAGCGAGTTCCATCGCATGCCCTCCGGAAGGATTAACTTTGGAGCAAGGAGTGCAAGTGATGTGTGTTATCGTACAAGAGCTACATGATGCTGCGAAGAATATTTTCACTCGATCACATATTGTGCTTTCACAAACGAACTCTCACTTAGAAGGGTCCTCGATTGGACGCCAAAGGCAAAGCCTAAATTACGGTGTTTCTAGCCATTACGTTCAAGGCCAAGGTGAGCACGACACCTATTTTTCAGGACATGATAGATGTCGCAGATCTCATGCTAGTCATGATAATCATCGCAATGTATGACAATGTGTTGGACCTTATGCAGGTTGCAAGGCTTTCTCAAGGCTTTCTCTCTTAGACTAAGAGATGTTACTGGCCGGAGAAGTTCAAGCCAGGAAGTATAGAAAATTTTTATGGAACACAAAACCTGTCAGAGCTCCTCCAAGTCTACACTGCTGCCATTCAGGCTGCTAGAGGCGATGATAAGGTAATGGCTAATTATTTACCCACAGTTCTAAAGGGTTCCGCCAAGATCTGATCGTTTAACCAGCCTGAGGGGTCCATATATAACTGGGAGGTGCTTTGTAATACATTGCAAAGTAACTTCAAAAGTTGTTATGCAAAACCAGGGAAGGAGGATGATTTGTATCGGCCGCTTAAACCCCATTTAAAATTTACGATAGTTTGTAAAGCGTTTCATAGAAGTCCATAATACTATCCCAAATGTTTCTGATGATTCGAGCTTTTAAATAGGTGGTGAGATATAGAAGGTTCACATAAGACCTCAACAATAACTCGCCTAGGTCTATGTTAGAACTCTTCGACATGGTCGATCGGTACTCCGATGTCAATGAGGCAGTGGAGTGGAACTGAATGGTGGACAAGGGGACCACCCCTCCTCAGCCAGGCCACGAGGATGTCAAAGAAAAACATCCAAGAGGTTCGAAGGCTCTGCAAACAACAAAGGAAAACCCAAGATGAATGAGAAAGGGAGGTCCAAGCAGTCCACCAGGGAGGTCGTAGCCGTTGACTAGCGACCAACCTACAACAAAAACAAGGGTCCTTGGACCAAAAGGAGGCAAGGAGGTCATTCAAACGACTGTACTACCCCACAACCTGCGAATACGTCTAGGAGCAATGAGCGCGGTGCCCATTGCATAAAGTTCCTAGTCATGACCTCCGCAATTGTCGTACTAGGTAGAAGCAAATGGAGGAATACTACGACGGGAAAGGCCCAATGCCTGTCCCACCAGAAGACAGCGGACCGCCAGTGGTCCAAAATAATGACAAAGATATGGAGATGTCATTTCAAAGGACAGATCACCACGTCAATGTCATTTACAGTGGTTCGGCTGCTTACACCTCCAAGTGGCAGTACAAGGCGGCATGGAGGGACGTCAACAACGTTGAGATCCCACCTTGTCGTCCAGAATACCCCAAATAGTCATAGACCTCCCTGACCTTCACTAAGGAGGACGTCCCTAAAGGTATGTCTACTTCTCAAAAATTACCTTTAGTAGTTTCCCCTACCTTAAGTAATTGTAGAGTAGGGAGAATATTAATAGATAGCGATAGTTCTTTAGACCTGTTATTTATTTATACCTTAGATGAGATGCAAATTCCTCGTTCTAAGATTAAACCAGTGACAAGTCCCTTCTATGGGATAGTGCCAGGTATGTATATTACACCAATAGGGTAAGTACTATTACTAGTAACCTTCGATACAGTTACTAATTTTTTAATTGAATTGACCACTTTCGAAGTGGTTGATTTTGAGTCTGCCTATAATGCAATTTTGGGAAAACCATCTCTAACAAAGTTCATGCCAACTACATACCATGCCTACCAGTAGATCAAGATCCCTGGGCCAAAAGGCGTAATTATGGTGCAAGGTGACCAGGCTGTCGCACTTTCATGTGATTGTAAGTCGCTAAAACTTATCGATCAGTTACCTCTGAAAGATCTTACTTTAGAGGAAAAAACAAGGAAGGCCACGAAAGTCAAGGCTACTCCTTAGCCCAATGAGCAGGTAAATATAGTACCACTCAGCCTTGAAGAGCAATCCAAGATAGTCTGGATTGGCGTGGGATTAAGTGAGAAATAGGAAGATGAGCTCCTCACCTTCCTCTAGCCTAACCCAAATGTTTTCGGGTGGAAGCCATCTGATATGCCTGGAGTTCCAAGGGAGGTGCTTGAGAATAGGCTAGCCATTCAGCCTAAGAAAAAACCAGTCAAACAATGATTGAGATGCTCTGCCCTGGATCATCAAGAGGCCATCAGAGCAGAGCTCAATAAGCTCCTTGAAACTGGCTTTATTCGAGAGGTGGATCACCCTGAATGGCTCGTGAATCTGGTCCTGGTCAAGAAATATAACTGTAAGTGGGGCATGTGCGTCGATTTTACCACTTTAAATATTGCTTGTCCAAAGCATGACATCCGTTTGCCTCGCATTGATTAGTTAGTTGATTCTACTGTAGGTTGCGAACTGATGAGTTTCTTGATACTTATTCCGGATACCATCAGATCAGTATGGTGAAAGAAGATGAAGAGAAGACTGCCTTCATCACACCCTTCGGCGTCTATTGCTATGTCAAGATGTTGTTTGGGTTAAAGAATTGATACGGGGTCGCCCGATCTTCTCGACGTAGGATTAAGATACTCACGTGTGGCCTCTCGAATCGTAGTGATCCTCCGTTGCCAATGCAAGAACGAACACTCTTTAATTCGCAAGAACACACGCGCCGGACTTCACGACCACCAAGCGAAGCCCTATCGCGCTCCCAATTCCCAGCGGAAAGGTTGAACGATCTTGATTTAGATGAACTCGCCAATAGGTCACCCTTGTCCATCTTGCGTCACGCTTGAGTCATTGACCTCACCCGCATCGTCGATCGCTCGGACCTCAACTCTCCAAGTCTAGTCCCGTCCTCCTCGCCGCTGACCGTCGTTGACCACCAAGCAACTCGCACAACCACGAGATAAGCAAACACAATTGGGAACAAGTTATTCACAACTTGACCCATGTTAGTCAAAACATGCATCATGCAAACCATATGCCACGATACCAATGACTTTGACCTAACCAATCAACATCGCCACGAAGTTGGCCGACGCTCAAGTCAATCTTTGTCCGACCGCTCCAGTGTGAGTCGGTCGATCGCTTCTTGGCGGTCGGATCGCTCCTCGTGAGCGGTCGGACCGCTTTGGGACTTAGCCGAATTTCAACCCCGAAAATCAAACCTCTGGAAACTTTAAACCAATAGAACTTTTATCGAGACTCCAAAATTATGAGACCAAGTGCATTGGGATCCCCTCACTTGCCTACAACACCTATTTTTGGCCCGGCTCGTTTTGACCACTTTGGTCACCGCCGTCCGATCAGCCCCACATGGCTTGGTCCGAGCCGGATTTAGGACCGTCGGACAGGCGTGCAAGGACCGATTGGACCGCCCCGTCCAAAGAAGCTCGTGTAACTTTGTCGAAAATACGTGAAACGACAAACCGTAAACTCCATTGCCAATTGTCACATCATCCTAAGATCTGGAACATATCCCCATGAAATCCACAATCTCCCCCTTGATGAACACATTGGCAATTATCCAGAAAATGTAAGTAAGAGGTTTGAAAACTAGTTTACTCGCAGCTAAGACAAAGGCACAACTTGGTCCATAAGCAAGAAAAAGCAATGAAAATGACCAAGGCATCGTAATAGTATAGGCATGTGAGACAAGGCAAAAGAAAGCATAAAACTTTGATTTTTTAAAAGGGTCAAAATTCTCACATGAGGTCCATATGAAAGAACAATTGTTCAATTGACCTATGATCATTGTGAGTATAAAAGAATGCAATTCAAGTTCAAAATATTCAATAAGACAATAAGAATGCAACTCAAGAACTCCCCCTCACTATGATCCTCAATTTTCAAATTTTAGTTTCTCCACTTTGTATAAACTTCTCCCCAATAAAGAAATATCTTCTTATTAACACATCTTCTCTTCTCATTTAACACATCTTCTCCCTTTGACAATGGATTCATCAAGGAATCACGCCTTCCTCTCATCCAGAGATAATAAATATAGAATAAAGGAAGAAGTAGAAACAAAAGAAGCATAAAGAGGAATATGCATGAAGTGCAATGGAGTGGCTTCAATTTTGTATTTTTAATTTTTGATTACAAGAAGCTTTGGAGATTACCCAAAAGAACAAGCTAGTATCTCTAATATTGCACAAACAAAGATATCAAGCCTCGATGCCGCTAGCAAGATCATGGTAAGACATATATATCAAAGCTAAGCACAAAGGCTCAAAAGTAAAGCAGTAGATTTGATCAATTTAAGCAACACTTCAAATTCAGCAAGTTCATCAACAGGGATCCTAAAGTGAAATTGGCCATGTCAAAATGTCAAAGTGAGATCAAAAATCTAACAAAGACCACATTAAGAGTCAATCAAGTCCCGTATTGAATCATTTTGCTCAATATTTTGTAAACGCCCATTTGTCAACATTTTTCTCATTTGCATTAAATATTGAAGTTGACTAATGATCTAACTTAGTGACAAGATCCTGGACTAGGAGTCATCCACAAACTCATCCTAAGCTTCGATCAAAAGTTGATTAAAGGATATCTTAGTAAAGAAGATCCTGGACTAGAAGCCATCCACAAACTCTTTCTAAGCTTCTACCGTGGCGACAAATCTTGAGATTCATGTCATTTTTGACAAGCAGTCCCCATGAGATCGTCTGGTTCATCAAACTATCTCCAAGTTCATGTCATTTGACAAGCGGCCTCGTAAGAATAGTTTAGCACAATTTAAGCATAAGACAATCTTGATTTTCATTTTTCACATGAGCAGTTTTAGAATCTCAAGAACACAAAAAGCTCAAGTAATGGTCAATTTTAGATCAAAGAGCTAACAAAGCAATTACAGACAGGCCAATGTCACAAGAGGAGCACTAATTGCAAGAACTCGCTAAAAATCCACAAATTGCAATTTCTTAGTTTGAGTTGTTTAAAAGGTTCTAGCTCATATAGCAAAGACTTAGCTACACATGTAAAAGCATGATAATTCTAGCAAGTCAAAGAACTAGACAAGATATTGAGCAAGAATTAAAATACAAAAGCTCTAAAGGGTAATAGGCAAAGCTTCATCAATTTTTTAAAAATAAGCGAGAAAATCTTATATTACAATGCATCTTTTGGATTTTTCATACCATTTGTTGTAACCACTTGTTGGAGTTTTCATATGAATGCAATATGACACAATGAGATGCAATTAAAAAGCCTAAAAACCTAAAAAGTTCGAAAAGATCACTAAGTTCAGAAAAAGAACAATAAAAGATCAAAAGGACAAGGAAAGATAAGAAAAAGATCAAACTCCCCCTCAAACCAACCCATAAGGATAAATAACCCCTAACTCGCTTCTCAAGGTGGCAAACCTAGTTGGGTCTAAAGATTTGGTGAGGATAAAAAACAAGATAAGATACAAGAGAAGTGCCTAGTGGGTGACAAGCGCCTGAGGTACTCTTCCTATCTAGCCGACAACCCGCACAATTAGGATAAGAAAAACCCCCGAATGGACAAGGATAAAGAACAGGAATACCAAATGCCATACAAAGAGAGTAGAGTGTAAGCACCAATAAGAGCTTAACGGCTGGCGATGGGAAGTTCTCGAATATGCTTGAAACCCGTCGACCAAGCGTGAAGGAGGTGAACCATCTTGAGTCTCGGCAATATGATGTGAACAAATGAGTCGACAAAGCACGTGCCCTTCCTCTTTCCAGGCAATCTGAAAAAATCAAGGCACGAAGAACGATGTGTCTCGACATCAAGTTAGTTAAACAAGACTTGGGAACCCAAAGATCTTTGAGACACACGTCATGAAAGTAGTATGCAAAGCGTAGTGTTATCCTTGATTTCATCTAAAATTCTGTTATGAGCAATGTTTGTTAACATGGGAATTAAATTGTCAGGCTATCGTCCCGACGCGTAGTCCGGGCGGTCGACCGCGACCAAATCGGTCGACCAAGGTGACCACCAAATGGTCGACCCGTGACATTTCAAGAACATGAGAATTAGGATATGTAGAAACATGATGATTAGCATGTGAGAAAAATCCTAATCCGTGTTTATTCCTTCAGTGTTACCATGTCTCATAAAAGCTCTAGGTTGCCCGAATGAAATTCTATCAAGATTTTTCCTATCATTTTTCAACCTACATAACAGAATTCAATCAAATGCCCACCTTTCTTGCAATAAGTGCAATGGTACTTGGTACCACTAGAAGAAGCACCATTTGAGTTAATACAAGGTTGGGCAAACCTCGCAGATTTAAAGGATGTTTTTGCGAGGTTGGGTTTTGAATTCAATTAAACCTTTTTCCAAGACTTGAATGACTTTTGGGTTTGAATTGTCTTGAAAAGAATTGAATCCTAAACCTTGCTTCTTATAAGGAGTTTTAGACTTGTCAATAATCATGTTTAATTGTTTCTTACCTTTAGAAAATTTCTCTAATGTATCATGAAGGTAAGCATTTTCTTTTCTCAAGTTAACACAAGCATCACAAGTTTTATCCATAGATTTCTCCTTATATAAAGCAATTTCAAGCTTAAGAGTGGAACAAGAAGCACAAGTAGTATTTTCAATATTGTCCTTAAGCTTAGCATATTTGACTCTAGCAGCTTCTAAGATATCTTTGATTTCACGTTTTTTTTTCTAAGCATGAAGTGCAAGGGCTAAAATCAATCACATCAGAAGCAATCAACTTGCTAGACTCTAAGCATTTTTCACAAGGAGCAGATTTAATTTCAATTAGCTCGGTTCTAGCATTTTCAAGTTGTTGTAAAGCAATATTATGAGTAGATTGTAAATTGGTAATTTCTGAATGCATAGCATGTGTAACACCCCAGCCCAACACTGAGCCTGGAATGCCACTAAACTACCTTCCAATTAATAATTATTGACACACTTTCTAAAAACAGCAAGAAAACAATGACAATCAAATTCATGGACCACAAAAGAGCAATGCATAATTATGGATCAAGTGATAATAAATAATCAATGGGAATGATAACCAGGTAAATAATCCAAAGCAGCATCAACCAATGAATCCAAATTAATAAAGCAAATAGTCTAGTCCAAATGATACCCTAAACATTATTCAATAACTATCATGTCCAAGTGTAAACCAATATTGAATGAAAAGATTATCATGGCGAATGATCATGTGATGTCCATGTGCTCTACTCGCTTCTCGCCATTCTGCAGATCCTCGGAGATCACCTAAAGACAACAATAGAGCAAGGGTGAGTCCACGACTCAAGAAACACATCGATATACAACGAACAATAATAAATCATCAAAGATTCAATAACTTCATTATCATCACGGTACTTCCATTAATATTCTCATCAATTAATCTCATGTATCAATGCAAATCTATTCTACATGTCCACATGCACCTCTTTCACAGATATCGCAGATAGCGTGAGTGAATGCTCGCGACAACATTCACTCTCAAGCCCGCTCCTCCATAAGGATCGGGACCTCCTCCACTCCTCGTGGAGTTGTGATCAATCATGATCACCTTCTCTTATGCAAAGATGCTTATGAATGCAAACATGCAAACTCCATCATAAACATCATATCCAACTTTTCATCATGCTCATCAACAAAGATATAAACATACCAATTCATTGTTTGCAATTAAACCAAATAAAAGCACAACAATAATGGTAATAGAAGATAAAGAAAATAATTGATCGATCATTGATCATTGTCTACCATGCACTTGCTGTACTAGTTGCGGACGCACGACTTGGCTAGCGGATGGCAACAAGTACGACGCTTCTCCTACATTAAATACACACATCTCAATACAAGCTACAGCATCATAAGAATAACAATCAATATACATCGCCCTACACGTCCCCAAATATACCACGTTACGCCGGTATCGAAAAAGCTACCCATAGCTGTCCTGTTACTAAAAAGAGCATAACTTTTGACTCGAAAGTCCGATCACCACAAACCACCCCATTCTGGATTCTTCATAAAATTCTCCACATTTTCTTAGATTACGAAGACTTCTAATTAAATCATCTAACCCTCCGTATTTAGCCCGGAAAGCCGATCTGTCCGCTTCGGAACAGCAGTCTTACTAAATTCATAACTTTTGTTTTACTCAACCAAAATACGCGTTCTCAGATCCTACAGAACCATTGGACAATTATCTACAACTTTCATGTAGATCAAAAACTCTAATTAGGCTATTCACTATTTTTAGTTTACAGTCTACCAAAACAGCGCCTAAAGACGATAACCCTAAAAACAGCGGCCTTTCGAAAAACATAACTCTAATTATACTCGTCCGATTGACGAGATTAAACATGCTATAGAAAGATATCGAAATTATCTACAATTAACTAGTAGGTACCCTTTCCAAAATTCGCCATTACGATATCCGAATAAATAGTACAACCGAACAACACGCTAACGGATCTATTAATCGACTTATCAACTACTAACTAGCGATTGTCTAACTCATCTACCAAAGCCAACAAAGGAACACCAATTTCTTAATAGCCGTGGCAACCAATTCTTACTAAGACGCATACAAGACAAATTAGCCAAGCTAATTAACTAGTGCTAGATGCATGCATGCATGCGGATCAACGCCAGTAATTTAGCGTTAAGGGCGCACACTCACCGGGTTGGAAAACGAGCGCTGAAGATCCTCCTGCAAGCTCCGGTTGATGCTCGCGGCGTCCCCTCTACCGCCAATCAAATTCAAGATCACACGCGCACGGCAGTTTAAAACGGATGATGGAATTCCACGACTTGGTCAACTGGACGGAAGGTGTCGGCGATGATCGGCAGAAGAACTCTTCGGACGGCTCCACGCAAAGACAGCTTAGCGCAGCAGGAAGCGAAGAAGCGATTGCCTCGGCGCTTCCACAGCCAGCAGAAATCTTCGCCGCGAAGAATCGGCACAAAGCAGCAAGGAAGACTCAAGCGGTAGCAATGCGCCACCGCTTAAGAAGAAGAAGAATAAGATGCATCGCTGCAAAGAAGAAATACAGAACACGGATCAGATCGCAACAAGAAATAAGACAATGCAGAGCTCTGCGAATGGAGCTCGAGAAAAAGAAAAGGCGGCAGTGGTCGCTTGGAAATTGGCTAGGGTTTTTCTAGAAAATCCAAATTCATTTATATAGCTCCAAAAAAATCCAAAATTCTATTTTTTCACAAAACTTTTTTTATTTAATTACGCAAAAACCTTATATTCTTTAATTACTTAACTTAATATTATTATTGCTATTAATATGATTCTCGAATATTACATTCTACCCCTTAACGAATTCGACCGAATTCTACATCGCCGTTCTACTCAAAGAAAAAGCGCACATACTGAAATTAAACAACAAAACAACACGCATTCGACGTGAACAACTCCGGGTATTGCTCGCATCATGAGACTCCAACTCCCAAGTCGCCTCTTCTCTCGACAAGGCCCACAAAGACCTTGACGATACCAACGTCTTGTGCCTCAAGACTCGCTCCGACCTCTCCGAGTGCGCGACGACGCGACTCAACCGTGAGGTCTTGCTCAATAGTCACGGCTCTAATAAAATCTTATGCTCGATCTCTCAAAACTTTCTCAAAGATCGAGACGTGAAACACATTGTGAACTCCACGCATGGACTCGAGCAAGTCCAGCGGTAGGCTAACTTTCAATTCGCAATAATCGGAATGGTCCAACGCACCTCGGGCTAAGCTTTCCTTTGGTACCGAACCGGACAATGCCTTTAGTGGGAGACACTCTCAAGAGCACTGGTCACCCACCGCAAACTCCAAATCACGCCTCCTCAAATCAAGATAACTTTTACGTCTACTCGAGTCGCTAATGATTCTGCCTCACCATGGCCACACGCCAACGGTCTTCTCAATCCACCGACCTAAAATCGCTTTCTCTCCAATCGCATCCCAACAAAGCGGCGATCCGCACTTCCGCCCATAGAGAACTTCAATGGCGCGGCTCTAATATCGAATGGTAACTATTATTATAAGCAAACTCGCAAGTGGCAACTCGTCCTCCCAACTACCCTTCCACGATAGAACACAAGATCGCAACATGTCCTCCAAAGTCCGAATGGTCCGCCTGACGGCGCCCATCCGTCTCGAGGGTGAAATGCAGATTAAGGCAGTGTGCAGCCCAATGCACTCTGCAGACTCTCCTAACTTGGAGACAAACTTCGTCCCCTCTCGTAAATGATGGTCTTTGGCACACCATGCGCCTTACTATCTCACGCACATAAATAGGAGCTAGATCACTCATTGAATTTGTTGTGCGAATAGGAATGAAGTGTGCAGACTTCTTTGAATCGATCCACCACTACCCAAATCGCATCCTTCCTCATGCGAACGAGGCAACGCCACTACAAAGTCCATAGAGATATCATCCCAAGGCCATGGGTACCTCCAAAGGTCGCAATAACCTCGCAGGGGACGCTTGTGCTCGGCTTTCACTTGTCGACAAACACCACAAGAAGCCACATAATTAGCAATGTCCACCTTCATTCTTTTCCACCAAAAATTCATTTGATCTCGATACATCTTAGTCTCACCAGATGAATAGTGTCACGGAGTAACGATGTGCCTCCCCTCAAGATATCGTCTTTAACCTCCGCCTTTTGTGGCACGCAAAGACGCCCTTTAAACCTCAAAGTACCGTAATCGTCCATGCTAAAATCACTCTCTTTACCTCATCCAGATGCTTCCTAACCTCCGTAATAACCGGTCACTCATTGTGCTTCCCACACGATCCGAATAGCCGACTCAAGAATCAGCCTGGTCTCAACATGTGATGTGCCCGCATAACAATAGGATATACCCATGCGATCAAAATCAGCAATGAGGCAATCTAGAGTAGCGTGAGTCGCCTATGCGACTAAGAGCATCAAGAACAACATTGGCCTTGCTCGATGATCTTGAATAGTAAGATCATAATCCTTGATCAACTCCAACCACCTCCTTTGCCTCAAATTCAGATCCTTCGAGTGAAGATATACTTGAGACTCTTATGATCCGTGAAAATATCACAAGGCTCACCGATAGATAATGCCTCCAAATCTTGAGAGCAAAACAACCGCAGCCTAACTCCAAATCATGAGTGGGATAATTTCGCGTGCTTTTTAAGCGCCTCGACGCATAAGCAATCACCTTACCGCCTTGCATGAGAACACAGCCAAGACCCACTCGAGACGATCTGAAAATATCAGTGAACCGCTTCCGGCTCGGAAGAGTGAGAATAGGAGAGGTCACCAACTCGCCCTTCAAAATGCGTAAATCGCGCCACACTCATCAGGTCCACCGAATCTCACACCTTTCGAGTAAGTCGAGACATCGGCTTGGCAATGATAGAGAAATCCCGCACAAAACGCCGATAATAACCAAACCAATCCCAAGAAACTCCTCACCTCCTTCACACTAGTCGGCCTCTTCCAATCCACCACCGTGGAGACCTTGCTAGGATCAACAAAGAATACCCCGAGGGTTAATCACATGACCCGTAAAACCCACTTCAAATCCGAACTCACACTTCTTCAACTTAGCATAGAACTTGTGCTCTCTCAAAGTATCTAAAACCAACCTCAAATGACGCTCATGATCCTCATTGGTCTTGGAATAGATAAGAATATCATCAATAAACACCACCACGAAATCATCTAGATACTCGTGTAACATGTTGTTCATGGTCTCCATAAAATGGCAGTGCATTAGTCAATCCAAATGACATAACTTTATACTCATAATGCCCATACCGTGGAGAAAGGCCTTCTCTACATCTCGCTCACGCACACAGATTTGATTATACCCCGATCGAGATCGATCTTGGAGAATACTTGAGCTCCATTCAACCGATCAAACAAATCCTCAATGCGGGCAACGGATATTTGTTCTTGATTGTGACCGCATTAAGCGACGATAATCAATACACATACGCCAACTCCCATCCTTCTTCTCTGTGAATGTAACAGAGCTCCCCATGGCGATACACTACGCCGATCAAACCTTTAGCCAACAAATCATCCAACTGCTTTTCAACTCGTCCCCAAATGGACGTGCTAATCGATATGGAGACATCGAGATGGGACGAGTACCGAACAAGATCAATGCGAAACTCCACGCTCGCAGTGGCAAACCCTAAGCTCACCGGAACACATCCGGTAATCGACCACCGGAATCTCCTCAATCTGCGGGCCACACTCGGTTTCTCAGAAGAGCTAAAAGAAGTCCGCCATTTCTCAGCCACGACGACCGGAAATAATCCACCAACATCGAAAGAGAGCGGAGGCGACTCCTGAAAGGTCAACGCCTCCCAGCACGGGTGCATGCAGACCGTTTCTACAAAACAGGATATCACGGCTCGATAAGAGTGCAACCAATCCATACCCAAGATAACATCGAACGGCTCCATTTGAATAACTATCAAATTCGCCGTGAACTCTCTCCATCAATGACAATAGAACACCCAGACAAACAGAGAGCTAGCAATAATACCCCTGTGAGAACTAACCCACACCGACCGAGAAATCCATCAGATACTCAAGTTCGCTCTCCTAGCAAACGCCGACGAGACAAACGAAAAGGTAGCCCTCAATCAAAAGGACTAAAGCATCAAAGCGAATCCACAACAAAGTACACGCTACCACGTCGGGGACGACCCATGACTCACAGAGGCATGGCGACACTCTGTGGCGCCATGGCGAAGAAGACGATGCCGGGCGGCGCGAGCCCCAACAATCAGGGCGTGGCGGTGCGGGTAAGGCGGTCAGGCCCGGCGGTCTTAGAAGGTGGCGGCCGCCATGGTACCTCACCGAGGCGCCCAAAGTCAAGGAAATGGCATCATTGGAGGAGCGATCATCATCCGGAAAGATCTCGAGCAGACCCATCAAGAAGAAGAAGATGGCATGTGCTCCCACTTGATCACGCTTAGCGGGTTCTCGCGACACACCCGCTCCTTGTGACCTGGCGGCCACACCGACGGCAATCACCCGCCCAAGAGCACACGAAGAGCACGGTGTCCATCACCGCACTTAAAGCAAAGCATGCCCGCCTCGACAGATTTAAGAGCCGAGTACTGCAAAAGGACGAGGCGCCAAGAAGAGAACGGCCTCGACCGGCAGTCCTCCCTTGAATTTCTTGAAAGCGTGTCGAATGCACTCCACTTCCTCACTAGAGCTCCTCTTCTCGTCACCACGAAGCAATCACCCACCGAGGCTTGTCGCCTTTGTGAGTTGCATCTCCAACTCCATGCCCCTAGCTTGCTCCACCACAGAGTCAGTAGTCACGGAGTGGAGTAAGCTCCCAACACATGTCGGCACTGCAATTGAGACCCCGACGGAACCTCTTGGCTTTGAAGATCATCGTCACATCAAGGAACAAAGCGAACCAAGTTGTTGAACTCACCTCATACTCAAGAATAGACCTCTTCCCCCGAGCAAAGGTCGTCAAGGCAACCTCCATCTTCTCAACAAAAGAGTAGGGTAGAACTTCCCTTGAACCGATCTACAAAATCCTCCCAAGTGATCGACCTTGAGTGGCGGTCCTCAAGACAACACGACCTCCCACCAAATATCCGCTTTGCTGACGAAGAGCACGGATCTCTCCCACCAACTCTCAAAGAAAGCGGGGTCTCATCTTGGGCCCCAACCGAGGCGGGTCAACGAAAAACCCCTCGCCATCGACTCAATCAAGCACAGAGGTGGCTCCACTAACCTCGCTCACGGGCCACGACCTCCACGCATCAGGCCACCACGACCACGCCCTCTACCCCTAAGGCATAGCTATCAACCACAATCAACAATACACAATGAGCTCAAAGCTCAAAATAAACTCATCCATCAATGAACAACATAACTAAGCGTAAAAACTATATTCGTACCTCTCTCTAACCTCATCGTGCACTAGTGTGTCAAATTTTAGGTTAGTTAACCATTAGCAAATTTTAGTTGATTTACTAAACTAAAATAAATTTTAACAATTTTAGTTTGCCTAAGTTGTTAATCTATTCACCACGGACCTAAAGCCCGCTCGATACCAAGCTGTAACACCCACAAATTTCAACACCGAGCTGGAATGCCACTAAACTACCTTCCAATTAATAATTATTGACACACTTTCTAAAAACAAAGCAAGAAAACAATGACAATCAAATTCATGGACCACAAAGAGCAATGCATAATTATGGATCAAGTGATAATAAATAATCAATGGAATGATAACCTGTAAATAATCCAAAGCAAAGATCAACCAATGAATCCAAATTAATAAAGCAAATAGTCTAGTCCAAATGATACCTAAACATTATTCAATAACTATCATGTCCAAGTGTAAACCAATATTGAATGAAAAGATTATCATGGCGAATGATCATGTGATGTCCATGTGCTCTACTCGCTCTCGATTCACGGCATCCTCGGAGATCACCTAAAGACAACAATAGAGCAAGGGTGAGTCCACGACTAAAGAAACACATCGATATACAACGAACAATAATAAATCATCAAAGATTCAATAACTTCATTATCATCACATGTACTTCCATTAATATTCTCATCAATTAATCTCATGTATCAATGCAAATCTATTCTACATGTCCACATGCACCTCTTTCAGATATCTGGGGATAGCGTGAGTGAATGCTCATGACAACATTCACTCTCAAGCCCGCTCCTCCATAAGGATCGGGACCTCCTCCACTCCGTGGAGTTGTGATCAATCATGATCACCTTCTTATGCAAAGATGCTTATGAATGCAAACATGCAAACTCCATCATAAACATCATATCCAACTTTTCATCATGCTCATCAACAAAGATATAAACATACCAATTCATTGTTTGCAATTAAACCAAATAAAAGCACAACAATAATGGTAATAGAAGATAAAGAAAATAAGGATCGATCATTGATCATTTGCTCACCATGCACTTGCTGATACTAGTTGCGACGCACGACTTGGCTAGCAGATGGCAACAAGTACGACGCTTCTCCTACATTAAATACACACATCTCAATACAAGCTACAGCATCATAAGAATAACAATCAATATACATCGCTCCTACACGCCCCCAAATATACCACGTTACTGTATCGAAAAGCTACCCATAGCTGTCCTGTTACTAAAAAGAGCGTAACTTTTGACTCGAAAGTCCGATCACCACAAACCACCCCATTCTGGATTCTTCATAAAATTCTCCACATTTTCTTAGATTACGAAGACTTCTAATTAAATCATCTAACCCTCCGTATTTAGCCCGAAAACCGATCTGTCCGGCTTCGAACAGCAGTCTTACTAAATTCATAACTTTTGTTTTACTCAACCAAAATACGCGTTCTCAGATCCTACAGAACCATTGGACCATTATCTACAACTTTCATGTAGATCAAAAACTCTAATTAGGCTATTCACTATTTTTAGTTTACAGTCTACCAAAACAGCGCCTAAAGACGATAACCCTAAAAACAGCGGCCTTTCGAAAAACATAACTCTAATTATACTCGTCCGATTGACGAGATTAAACATGCTATAGAAAGATATCGAAATTATCTACAATTAACTAGTAGGTACCCTTTCCAAAATTCGCCATTACGATATCCGAATAAATAGTACAACCGAACAACACGCTAACGGATCTATTAATCGACTTATCAACTACTAACTAGCGAGTTGTCTAACTCATCTACCAAAGCCAACAAAGGAACACCAATTTCTTAATAGCCGTGGCAACCAATTCTTACGATGCGTGATACAAGACAAATTAGCCAAGCTAATTAACTAGTGCTAGATGCATGCATGCATGCGGGATCAACGCCGGTAATTTAGCGGCAGGCGTACACTCACCGGGTTGGAAAACGAGCCAAGAAGATCCTCTGCGCAAGCTCCGGTTGATGCTCGCGGCCGTCCCCGCTACCGCCAATCGGTAGAAGATCACGCGCGCACGGCAAGTTTAAAAGCGGATGATGGAATTCCACGACCGGTCAACCGGACGAAGGTGTCAGCGATAAAGAAGGCTTCGGTTGGACGGCTCCATCGCTAGCAACCAGTTAGCGTAAGTAGAAGCAGTGATCTCGTTCTACCGGCTCCACGCTTGCAAAATCTTCTGGCCTAAGAAGAATCGGCACAAAGCACAAAGAAGACACTCGCAGCGATGGCAATGGCCTTGCTTTCTAGAAGAAGCGGAACAGATGCATCGCCTTGCAAGCAGCCGAGTACAAGCAGATTGCATAAACGCAGACAAGACAATGGCAGAGCCTGCTACTG
The DNA here is from genome assembly GCA_036346395.1 of Hsuehochloa calcarea. Lineage (NCBI taxonomy): Eukaryota > Viridiplantae > Streptophyta > Magnoliopsida > Poales > Poaceae > Hsuehochloa > Hsuehochloa calcarea. Next base: position 3,507,970 of record CM070616.1, on the reverse strand, counting down.
GGGCTCCGAAAAAGAAAAGTCAAGCGCGGTCGCTTGGAAATTGGCTAGGGTTTTTTTCTAGAAAATCCGAAATTCATTTATATAGCTCCAAAAAAAAAATCCGAAAATTCTATTTTTTCACAAAACTTTTTTTTATTTAATTACGCAAAAACCTTATATTCTTTAATTACTTAACTTAATATTATTATTGCTATTAATATGATTCTCAGAATATTACAGCATGATAAGATAAACATTCATCAGGTTCAAGAGTCTTAACATTTGCAAGTTCTAGTTTCAGTTTACCAATTTTTGACTCTAGTTTCTTATTTTTAGTCATGACAAATTCTAGCGCTTCATCTTGACTAAGCACTTGCTCAACTATAGAATCTTATTTAGCGTAAAGCTCATCATAAGAAAAAGATACCTTATCATCATCAATGTCGCTTGTCACCATGAAGCACATACCGTTGAAGTCTTTGGCCTTCCCTTTCTTGTCCTCTTCGCCCCGAGTCCACATCGCTGGATTGCTCTCCAAAAGCGGCAAGGACCGGTGAGCTGCCTTTATGAGCTTGACAAAGATCATACTCTAATTGTTCTCATGAGGCTTCTTCCAAGTCGTCTTCTCCTCCCTGTGCTTACCCTTACCTTTTAGCTTGGGGCAATTGGCAGGATGTGGTAAAGCTCTCCACACTCATAGCAAGTAACAGGCCACCTCTCTTTTATTTCTCACATTGTTGTAAGCCGTGTGAATTTTTTAGCTAAAAGGGCTAACTCAACCTCGTGGATATTCTCAAGCTCCTCTTCATGAATAGCGGATAAACAAGCAAATGAAAATCCGTAAGAAGATTCAAAAGAGTCATCAAAAGCCTTTTGAGAGGATCTCGCTACCAAAGCTAAATTATCTTTCTTGGGATGATCAACTCTTTTAATTTCATGAGTCTTGAGTTTACTATAAAGCAATTCTAAAGTAAGACTTGAAAGATCAACATTCTCTTCTATAGCAAGAGCCTTCATCTCCCACTCCTTGGTGTTGATTGCATACCAAGAGGTGGGTGGCATTTTCAGATTGAGAATATTCAATATCAAATTTTCATTTGATTAATCACTTTATTAAAACGATGAAAATGTCATCAATGCTCTCTCCGTGACGATCTCAAATTTGTTATAATCACGCTTATAGATTGTTTGGCGATTTTCTTAATTTGGGACGAACCCTCATGATATGTTTCGAGAGTGTTCCAAATCTCGTGCGCAGTCGCAAAATTGCAAATCCTATCATATTCTTGTCTACCAAGCGCACCATATAAAAGATTCTTGGCCTTGTTGTTGTTAGCCAAAAGAACCACGTATGGAGTTTCAACCTCGTGAATAATGAGCGGGCTCGAACAACGTCCCATATAGCTTGTCCCTCGCTCTCAAGGAATACTCGCATACGATTCTTCCAATAGGAATAGTCGTGCCCATTAAAGATATGCGGTTTTGTAGAGAATCTATCCATCGCCAAAGTTCAGTGACCGGTTAAGATCAAGATTGAACTAACCGGGCTCTGATACCACTTGTTGGACCGAAAAAGGCGACTAGAGGGGGGGGTGAATAGGAGCACGCTCACTTTTTCACAAATAATGAATTCAACACAATTTCACTCCAATAGCTATGATGAAGCTATGAAGATCAATATACCAGTACAGCGGAAGACTAGTATTGAATCCAATTAAATCCCCTAAGCAAAATAACAAAAATAACTAAGATTGCAAACTCACAAAGACGGGCGGTCTGATCATTGGACCCAACCGGTCGGACCGATTCTTGAGCGGTCCGACCACAAGAAGTCTTGCGGTCGGACCGCTCCAAAATCGGTCCGACCGGTGATGACGGGCGATCCTGACCGGCCGACTCAACCGATCTACGCAATAAAATCATTTCGATGACGGTTGCAATTAGGTGAAACTTTTGATTCTCAACTCCAATCTTTATGAAACTTTGCACACACCTTCTATATGCTATTGAGGACCTATTCCAATCGAATATTATGATAATTCTTGGAACGATCTTGAGCAATTGCCAATTGATTAACGAAGGTCTAAAACAGGGCAAGAACGAAAATTTGATCCTAAAGCTTGTTCGTGAGAGATTGATGATCAAGATGATGCTAGATAGATTCACACATATCACAAAGAAGCTAATTCACGTGAAAGAATCAATCACAAACTCATGGATCAAAGAAAGCCCTAAAATCACGAAATCGAAAGCAAGAACGGAAGAGACTTATCTCAAGCAAACCTTGCATAGATTAATAACATGATCGTCATTGGATTACACCCACGCCATCATGGATCGTGGTCAATCCAAGATCACAAAATTCTCCTCAAACCATGAAAAGCCCTAGCCTCCACCTAAACTCTCCCTAAGCCAATTAGGGTTTTGCAAGCAACAAAGAGATGAAAAACAGCGAGCAAGGGGTGCGCCACCACCTCCTCCTATTTATAGTGGAGGCCTAGAACTCCTAGGGTTTGACTCAATTGGGCTCCGTTAAGGCCCACTAACAAACGGGTCACATCGCTGAACTCTCAATTTCCCCTCATGATGAATTGATCACCATGGAAGAACTCTCAAAGCAATCTATTATCAAAAATATCTCGTCCCTTTTACAATCACGAACACCCCAGTATTTATGACCCTTAACGCAATGCGTATGCGCGATTTAGTTGGTCCAGGCCGACACCGACTCAAGTCCAGCTAACAACCGAATCTGTGAGTTGATTCGGTCAAGGAACTCAAGTCCCGCTAACAACTAAAGCTATGAGTTGACCCGGTCAACAAGACACATGCAGCCGTGAGTTGCATCAAGGCTGAAGCCAACTCAATTGTTTAAATAAACAAATAAAAAAATACATGGCCAAGCCACATGGCTGGACCAAAATAATGGCTTCCTTTGCATGCATGTGTGGCTTCCTTTTCATGCATGCATGCGTACATGGGAAACTCCTCCAGCACATGACTCTTAGGCTGATGATCACATGGGCCGGCTTCATTTTGCTCTCTTGGACTTTTTCTCATAGATATTTGGCCGCATAGTCACTTGTGTTTGGGCCACATGACATTGACTCCTTATTCTCCTCATTCGTTTCAGCACCAAAAGCCTCGCATCGTTCAAATCTGATAACACATAAAGTACATGCATAAGGTGGTATGCCATTCTCATAAAAAACAATAGGAAACTCTCTAAGAAACAAAAGCACCTGTTGTTGTAGTAGTTTGGCTCTTGCCCTGGTCATGGGGCCCTTTGGTGCTTCAAGGATATTCTCACATACACTTGGAGTAGAAGATGTGTTTGTAGTATGGATGTCCTCATCAAGAATGCTAGAGCCACGTACCAGCGTTTGATGCAGAAAACCTTGAGTAGTCAACTGGGGCGTAATTTAAAGGCCTATGTAGATGACCTCATTGTAAAAAGTAGTACTAAACACGACCATTTGAAGGATCTCACAGAGATATTCGAAATTGTAAACAAATATGGAATAAAGCTTAATCCTAAAAACTATACTTTTGGGGTTAATTCGGGCAAGCTACTTGGTTTCCTTGTTTGTTCTCGTGGGATTGAAGTTAATCCAAAGAAAATTTGTGTCATTGAACAACTATGACCACCTTCCACTATAAAGGAGGTCCAAGCCTTAACTGGTCAAATGGTGGCTACTACAATCGAAAAGTTTGTCCAAGAATACTTCATGTGGGTGATCTGGTCCTGAGACGAATCCAGAACCAAGCCAACTTGAACAAGTTGTACTCTAGATGGGAGGGTCCATATACTGTATTCTCTGTCACTAGGCTAGGATCAATTAGATTAGACATGGAGTATGGTCGTGTTTTATCTAATACATGAAACATTGAACATCTTCGCAAAATTTATGTATAAGTATCTTTTCTCCCATTTCATATAAATATATAATTCAATTATCTTTTTTACTATCGGTATCATATTAATTTTTTTGGCATAAATTTTTTCGTATCATTTCACATACATGATCACCATCTTTTTTGTTATTTACTCGAGTGCTTATGGATAATCAATTTCGCTACTGGGTCATAGTGTCTTTACTTATAAAATGTCCATCGATATACATTCGGGATATGACAATTTTCTGGGACCTCTTCTATAAGCCAATTCTCATTGCATAAGAACCCAACAGTTTGACTTCATCTTCTTGAATACACACTGGTCCGGATCATTGATTTTGTGAAAGATATCCTGGTCTCAATGCATTTGTTCGCTCGAAATACTTCTCCCATTGTTGCACAAAGTGTTCTAGGCGGGGGTCTACACATAACAAAATATAAGGAATTCAACTTGCAAAAATAATTATATTTGTAAAAGCAAGTCAACTTCTGACAAGTAATTACAATTATCATACACAAAATCCTTAGTATTGTTGAACGCTTGAGCCAGGAGCACCTGAAGAAATGGCAGGAGCATTAGCTTCAATATTTTTGATAATATCCACCACCACTGGTGTGATCTTGGCTTGAGCTGCCATACCTGCTTCTTTTGTTTCGAACTTAGACACAGGAACAAGCTTTTGGAGATCAACAGAGTCCCCCGTAAAGAAGATCAATCTTTAATAACTCTCAGTTTAAAGCTTGGCCCATTGCTCTTGTCAAAGATTGATATATAGTAGTCTTCATAGTAGGTATGTGTTTTTGAATGCATGCAATTTTAGTATAGATATCATTCCTAAGTTCGTCCAAGGTCATTTTGGTTGAGAGAGGAGTTACCGGAGCCTTCAGATGTTCTGCGATTTCTCGTAGAAAAAATAAAATTTGAGAAAAGCTATTTCCTATGACTGTAGTGATTTCCTTGCCAGCCTTCATCAAGGTATCCACCTTCTTTTCAAGTTCTTGCATGGCAGTGCGACTCCGTGTTTTCACTTCCTCCAAGTCTTGAATCTGAAGATTCTTGTTAGAAGAGATCTTCTGAAGATTCTCTTTTGCCTTTTCTAGTTCTAAGAAAGAACGAAAAAAGAGAATAGAATTCATGCATTGCAAATAATGACAAGGTCAAATGCTCTGTAGGAAACAAAGAGATGTTCTTTACTTTTCTTCTCCTTATTGAGCACCTTGTTTTGTTCAAAGGGGTTGTGGCTTTCTTCAGATTGGTTGCCCAAGATCTCTTGTAACTTTTCATTCTTCTGAGTCAAGAGACAGATCTCTTCGATCTTCTCTGCTATTGTAGCATCCTAATTTTAAGAGTTTTTGAAAAAAATTTAAAAATAAAAATAACCATTTGCTTTTATTGTTAAAGCTTAATTTGGATTTTTATAAAAAAAATTATTTTATTTGTTGTAAAATTTAATTTAAATTGGTGATTTATTTTGAAGCTTTTAAAATAAAAATAATCATTTGGATTTTACCGGTTTAATTTAAAGCTTAAATTGAATTTCTAAAGGAAAAAAATACTATAATTGGGTAAAATAAACTTCAAAAAAATACAAAACTATTTTATTTAATCTATTCAAGTTCCATAGTATTTTATAAAATTTTCTCAGATTTTTGAAATTATTTTTATTTTTCTGGATTTTCTTTATTCCCCTTCTTTTTCTTTCTATCTCCTCCTCTTTCATGCTCATTGTCTTCTTCCCGTGCATGATTTTCTTCCTGAGAGCACCTGCTGCCATGGGAGCCTCTGCCCTTTATTCCTTTGCCTATCTCCCGACCGCCCCATGCCCTAGCGCCTCCCACCTCGAGCCCCTCGCCATCTGCCGTGCTCCTCCGCCCCCTCCCCCGGCCGCGCCAACTCGGCCTGCCGCTCTCCCAGTGCTGCTCTCTCTCCCGCTCCTTCCTCTATAAAAGCCAACCTCCTCTCCCCTTCTGTAACATCCCAATTTTCAGAGCTTTAGAAATCTTTTAAATAGTGGTAGTGAGAAAATTCACAATTTGGATTTATTTGAATATTAATTTAAAAGCTTAATATGGACCTTAAAGACAAACCGATTTAATGTGCTTAATTCCAACATCAACAATTGCCAAACTTATTTTATTTAGATTCTATATGCTTGTATATATTTTATAGAATTTTCTAGAATTTTTCCAAGATCATTTGCTATTTTCTAATTACTATTTGCATTTTCTGGATTTATTAAAAAGAAAAATCTGTTTAAATCCTCGAAGCTTGATCTTTGGCCAAGCCCAACACTATTCCACCATGCCTTGACCATCTCTCGCTCGCGCCCTCGTCCGTTGGATGTGCGACGCGTGCCCCTCTTTTTCGATCGGACGCACGCGCTCAACCCCGCCTTCCTCCGTTGGATTCTTCGCTGGCGTGGCCGCGTGATCTCGCCGCTCGCCGCTGGCGCCTCGCCGCCACGCCGGTGGGACCACCACAGGGTCGTCGTCTCCGCGCCTTCTTCTTCCTCGCGCCTGCGCTTCGTCGCCATTGCTGGAGCTTGAAGCTTCACCCGACAAAACCGATTCGGTTGCTGATTCTTCGCGCCGACCCCACCAAATCGTATCTCTGTTTATTCCTTATCTCTTCCAAACCGAATCAAACCCCGAATCCCTCTCAATCTCCGAGAATCAAGGATTTCAAAATCCCGGCCGTTTCGGACTCAAATTGGGGATTTCCAATTCCGGCATCCCCCGGGCCTATAAATACCTCCCTTAGGATCGCCTAGTCCGCCGCAACCCAGAACCACCACCCTCGTCGCCCCGATCGCTCTAGCGCCGCCGTATTTCAAGATTTAGGGTTTTCGGCCAAGCTTCTTCTCCGGTGAATTGCGCCACCGTCGTTGACGCCCTTGCTCCACCGACTGCACCGCCGTGATCAGCAAGTCCCAGGCTACCTCGTGCGCCCCTCCTCGTCGCCGGAGCGCCCTTCGGACAAAACTCGAAGCTCCACCGCCGCTTCTTCCTCGCCGCCGGTCTCCACCGTCGTTGCTAGCTACTGGTAAGGGCACCCCTGAGTGCGCAATAGCACGGGGAACAATCTGGTACCCTCCACCGCCGGCGAGTCGCCGCCGTTCGCCGGTGACCATCGGGTCCCGAGCGCCACCGCCGCCGTTGTCGTCCGACTCGGCGGCGTCGGCGATCTTTGGTTTAGCGGCCAGCGTGGCGCTAGATCAGCGCCAGCACACGCGTGCGTGGCTCAGTCCACCGCGCCAGATCTCCCATAGCTCGGTGCACTCGGTCCACTGTGAGCCGTGTCACTGACATGTGGGGCCCACATGTCAGAATTATTTTAAATCTATTTCTTTTTTCGGAAATTCTCGGCTGACGCAAGCATTGCGCAATAATTCGATTTTCCTTTATAAAAATAATTCAGGAAATTCAATAAAATCCAGATTATGGTTTTATTTGATTTTCTAAACTTCCAAAGCCCATATCTTTTGCATCCGAACTCCGATTGAGCCCATTCAAATTTGTAAATTCATATAAAATCAAGATCTATTTAATGGTGAATTTTATTTGATTTTTGGAGTTTGCTTTGTCTTTGGTATTTATTTATTTTTGTTTCTTTTGTATCGTTTGCGAGTAGACGTCGATACTTCGGGAAATTTTGCTGAAGAAGGAGCACCTCCTCAAGATCAAGATCAAGACCAATATCTAGATCTATTCCAAGGCAAGTTATACCTTTGATCATATTGAACCCAGTTTTCAAAATACTTTGTTTCAATGTATTGCATTCTATTTCAAGTATTTATTTAAATGCTTTTGGGATAGTTATTAATCCAATTTGTTATACCACCTTGTCTATTGTATGCCATGATCTTTTGTCACCCTAGGTTGGTTAATTATTAGTTGGTATTATCGTAGCACCAACGTGGGTGGTTAGATACGAGTAGTTTGCTTAGCCATGCCACGAGTCATCATTTCATGTGAGATGCAAATATAAACCTGACTAAGTAATTATGGAACTGTGTGATGAAACTGTGTGTCTTTGTGTCTTTGTTACTCGTTGATGGCATGTGTTGCACTCAATCAACAGGGTGGGAAAAGATTTGGACCGAGGCAAGTGGTGGATCTGTGTGAATGGTGGAGCTGTGTGATATAAACTTTGTGATTTGGGAAAAACTGGAAGTCTTGCCTTGGTCAATTAAGGACTTAACTTTGTGCGCCATTGAATAGGCCTTCTGCACGACCACATGCCTAGTATGGGCCGGGCCTAACTTAGTAAGTTACGAGTCTTGACATTGACAACTCGGGTTGTATTTAAAGCGTGTGATGGGTTGGAGGTGTGATATGTCACATCGCGGATTCGTTCATTGCATCCCCGTCCAACGGTGTGTGTCGTTCCAAAAATTTGTGTGTACAAATTGACTACGAAAAGAACATCAGGAGTATCATTGTTTGAGATGAAGTCTCTGAAAGGTTTTGCTATGGTCAGTGCTGGCCCCACTGATTGTATCGTGTGGGTAAAGTGTACAGCCTCTGCAGAGTGTTAAACCAATCTATTCGAATAGCCGCGTCCTCGGTTATGGACATGCTCGGGAATTTCACACGAGGGGTAGATTTTCATAAAACAATTGGGAAGGGTCAGCTGTGTGAGATAACTTGTGCAGCTGTATGAATAACTTGATTAGACTGTGTGTCCTTTGTGAAATCAATCATTAATTTATTATTGTCTATTTGTTTTGAATTATGCTTTCAATCTATTATCTGTATTCAACTGCAAATGTTGCATTTCTGCAAAATAACCACAGAAGCCATTCCTTTGGAATAAGCCATCATCTATAAATGCATTCTGTGGTATGACTTGCGAGTACGGTGTGTACTCACTCTTGCTAAACAAATCAACAGAAGTGGAGGAGTCGTCGCCTGCTTTTGAAGAAGAGTTCTACGAAGGTTGATCGTTAGGGTCTTGATCCCAGTCAGTTGCCTGTGGTAAATTGATGGGAGCCCACTGGAGTTTATTTCGTTTCGCTATAGTTTATTTCTTTTTGTCAGCCTTGTATGGCTTAATAAATGTAAAACTCGACCGTAAGGTCCCAACAGTTATTTGTTATTCAAAATACTCGTTTATTCTTATATTCGTTGTATGGATGTGATATTTCATCAATGTTGACACTGTGTGCACTAGCGTGATCCTGGACTAGTGCAGAATACACAGAGGGTCCAGATTTGCATATTTGGGGCCCGACAACGGCGAAGGGACAAGAAAAGCGTGGCACCATATCGGTCCCTGAGGCGTCTCACGGGAAGACGTTCCTCAACCACCTCGTTAAGGAGAAATCGAAATCGAAGAACATTAAGGCACCTCCTAAACCCGTGAAATAGTCACTCGGAAGTCTGTTGGTCTCCGGCGCAGAACTAAAGAGTTCAGGAGTAGCTTGTCAAGCTTTGCATGATTGGTACTTGCGCAAGATCCGAGAGAAGGGGGGTCATACTGGAATCACCGTCAGATACGGGAGGGAGCATTTTCTCCACGAGCCTGGCCACTTCGTCGTGGGTTTCGAAGACTTATTTGACCTATACTACCTAACTGCCCTCGACGCCTCACTTCTACGATGCTGGACACTGTAAGTGTGTACAATCAATTTCTACACTCACATGATATCGATAAATATCATAACTCATTGTTTATGTACAGATACATTACGAAATGTGCCCGTCGAATCAAAGAACCGGTGGGTTTACTCGACCTACACGTGATCTCTGAGCAAACAATCAACCAAGACGTATCCTACGTCGAGAATTACATAAAAATGGGATTGCTTGCTCTGGACAACAAGAACTTCATTATGGTGCCTTACAACCAGAAGTAAGTGCTTCAATATTTGCTATACAAATTACGTTTCAACATAGATTTATGACTATAGCGACATACACGAGTAGGTTCCACTGGATTCTTCTGATTCTTGTGCCAAAGAGGAACATGGTATTGTACCTTGATTCTCTACTCAACAAAAATCATGACTTCACCCTTCTTAAAGGAATACTCGACAGGTATGTTCATTTCCTCCGCACATAACTCTATTGTAGTCTTCCTTCGTTTGAAATGGACGAGGATAACTTTTTTGAATCATGTAGGGCGTTCATCGGCTATGTTGCCGGGGAGGTTTATACAAGGGAACAGCGCCACACTAACTCATAGGATGCGATTTTGATGCAGCGCTACAACACAATAATCATATATCATACTCCGTAATATTGCGTCTCGGAATTGTACATATATATGTAACTCTATTTTTGCAAAGTCTGCCAAAGAAAAGCGAGATCACCTATGCGCATTCTACGTATGCCATCATATGCAACTATTGATTGCTTCTAAGGACTTACGATCCCAGGTTTGTCAATCTCGTAATAAGTATCTCCTAATTATAAATTTAAATATATGCTTACTACTTTACTCACGCTAGCAGCGTGGCTTGAACATAGAGTTAAATGCACTCGAGATGGACGAGTCATGCACATTCGAGGAGCTCTGTGGCTTCATCAAGGCGAACATAGTTAACACCACCGGAGAGTTTCACGCCGTCGACACCGATGAACGACCTCGAAACAATTGACTCAATATTGTAATTCACTTTGGTAGTTGTAATTCAATTTGTAACTCTAGCGACAATGTATACTTGAAACATTCTTTTGTAATTGATTTTGAGTTAAATGATCACTTTGAGTTGTCAACAATTATACGTGACATGTTTACGCTTGCTAGTTTTCAGAGGGCATGGCTAGCAATTCCGAGGCTAATGAAAATACGATAAAAATTAATTAGGACTAAATACTTATCACAGACGGTTCTAATCACGAACCGTGCTCGGGATTCTATAATATCACAGACGGTTCGTGGTTGGAACCGTCTGTGATAACCGTCTGTTATCACAGACATAAAATTTCGAGCGGTTCAAAACCGTGCTGTGTTGATCGTTACGATAAATGCTGTGATGAGCTTTTACGTAGTAGTGATTGGGCTTATAAATGTCAAATACCAATTGTAAAACCATAATGGAAAAAGAGAGATTGCAAATTCCTTGAGTCGGAGACTAAAAAAACAGAAGGAAAGAGAAGCTCCGAATAAGAGTCGGACTCTAGGAAAGGAAAGAGAAGCCAGGTGACTCCGAATCCGCATGGGACTCGTACGTGTCCGCGCGCGCATTCCCTCCATAAATACAGAGCAAGGCGTCTCCATTCTTTCTCCTCGATCCAACCCGTCCCTCTCTTCTCTCTTTCGCGCCATGAATTTCCCCAAGGAGATGATGGAGCGATTCTTCAAGCTAGGGTTCCGCTTCAGCCCTTCCCCGAAGGAAGCCGTCACATACTACCTACCTCGCCTGATCTCCGGCGAGCCCCTGCGCTACGCCTCCCCGCTCATCCACCACGCGGACGTCTACAGCTGCGAGCCCAAGGACCTCGCCGCCAAGTTCGGTCCCGTGCCCAAGAGTGAGAGCGGCGACCGGTTCTTCTTCACCCCGTGCAAGCGGCAGAAAGGGAGCAGCACCAGGAGCGCGCGCGTCGCCGGCCCCGGCACCTGGGTCTCGCAGAAGATGAAGGAGATTACGAACGACGCGGGCATCAAGATCGGCGAGACCAAGAGCTTCCGCTTCAAGAAGGACGGCGTGAACACCGACTGGCTCATGGAGGAGTACCGCTGCTGCCTGGAACAAGCCGTCGTCGGCGATGCAGAGCAGGTGCTTTGCAAGATGTACGTGTCTCCGAGGGCGCCTCCAGGATCCGCGGCGCGGCAAGAATCTGCCGCTGTTCTGCGTCAAGAACCAGCGCCGACGGTGCCTACGCCCGTGCCGCGTCCAGAGCCCGTGATCACGCACGCGCCCAAGAGGCCAGCGCCGATTGCCGAGCCGCCGTGCCCCAAGCGGATGCGAGGTGCTGTCCCGACCGGTCCGGTGGTGCACCCGGCTTGCGTGACGGCGTGCGCGCCACCACGGCCGTGTGCGCCCCAGCACCAGGTGCCGTGGTCGACTCCGCTGGCGACACGTGGATGCCGCATGTCAGAGCCAGCAGCAGCACGTCCTTGTCTGCCTCAGCCGCCCGTCCTGACATCTCCGGTGGTGCAAGGGTTCGTGGCACGGCCTGCACCAGCTTGCTTGCCGGTTGCAGCTCCTCCCCAATCCACGGAGGCCCCTGCCGCGGCTGAAGATGACGACGGCTTCGCCAACTTCCTGGAGGGCATCCTCGAAGCAGGGGACGAAATGCCCATCGAGGAGGGCGTCGCTAGTCAGAATGGTCCAGCAGCTGAAGCTGGCAACGACATGGACCAGTTTGCGAGCTCGTTGGAGGACATGCTTGATTGGGCATAGGAGGAGTAGGGAAACGCTTCAAGCTCACCAGAAGACTTGATGCTTGCTTGCGATGACAGAAGACGATGATTTGTGATGATCAGATCGATGATGCTTGCCTCACCGTGCCGCTGAAAGACTAACGATCAGCTCTTCTGCTAGCTAGGGTCTGAACAATTGCAAACTCTACGTTGAAACTTTTGTGAAAGTGAATACAAAATTCTTTATTTGTCCTTGTATTCATCACGTAGTGTAACTATTTATTACACTAGCTATGTATGTACAATTTGCTTACGGAGCTTGATCGCTCTTGCCGAAATATAGTGAAACCACGAGTTAATGACTATTGTTACCATCGAACTATAGTGAAACCACGAGTTAATGACTAGTGTAACCATCGAACTCAAGAACGATTCTTTGAGTAAGGAGCTGGTTCGATTTATACCTCTTTTCATAAAATGATCTGATTAAGAGGATACAAAATTTTCCCAGCATGGATGAACGCATCTGGAACACCGGAGATTCTAACAAAGCTAAGACAACAGACATGCTAGTTTTAATCGTCAATACATGATTATTTTGAGTGCAACCAGACCATAACTGCAGAATTGCAGTCAGACACTTCCTAATATCTTAACTAGCATGGGCCACATATACTGAACTCTTTCTCTTTCTCTCTCAGCAACAGACTCTCTATAGATCAGGCATACCGATTCCAGCTTTGGCATCATATGTCTTCTCCAGCACAAACTCAATTGGTGTATCCTTTGGGCCAGCTGCACGACGGAAACAAAATAGTCTCATTACAAAACAGACATGTGATAAACACAGAGAGTAAAACGGTAATAAAATGTATTTGCTTGCATGCCAACTACAGAGTGAATACTAGAAGTATACGGCAAAATGTTTATTTCACTTTTTTGCTATTCATTTGATCTACTTATTCATTTTCGTATGCATGCTATATCATCCGTGGAGCTTGCCCATAGCTCTCAATCCAACCACCGTCAAGAACAGAGCAGCATCAGAGTTCCCCCTACTTTTGTTGAACTACTATTCTCATGCCTGTGAAGAACAAGTTCTTACAAAATATAGCATGTGGCAAACATCAGCAGCAGAAGCACCTACAGTAGCGTGACTGCATCGGAATCGGTTATCTAAGATACATGATAAAACATAGTGTTCCAGTAGCAAAAAAATTCGAGCAACAGGAGGGGGAAATTAAGAAAATGAGATGTATGGACTGGTGTTTGCTTCTATTAGTGTTTATTATCGTGATTTCAGATCAAGATCAAATCAGTGTTACTTCAATTTCCAATCCTTTATTGGAACAGCATGGACACCATGAGCCATTTCACACGTACACAAACAATTGCAGCATAATAAGTCCCAGTTTAGTTTAACTCTTTTTTAAATGGAATAATTTAAACAATTGCAGCATAATAAGTCCCAGTTTAGTTTAACTCTTTTTTAAATGGAATAATTTATGCACTTGAAAGGCAACATATAATGAGCACAAAATAAGTGTTTATGAGACATACGTGATGTGGGTCTCGGCTTTCTTCTCCCCTTCAAAATTTCTGACCGAGGTATCACAGCACCAGATGCATTCATTCCTCTAGAGACCCTGACTTTAGTCCCATCTTCCAAATACTTGTATCCAATCTTACATGGTTTCCTGCAGTCGCGTTGACAAATATTATTTTCAGTGAACAAAATAAAAGCTCTACCTCAAGAGACTAGAGGTACTAAAAGATGGTCAAGTGTCATACCCAGTGATTGGGTCAAGTACTTGGACATTTGAAACATGAAGTGGAGCTTCAATTGAGAAAATCCCACCTGTATGTCCTTCCCCTTGCTTAATATGTTTTTTAACCTGAAATGATGTTAACTCACAATTATTTAAGTGATTTTTTATGTACAGGAGAACATGTACACAGTACAAGGAAAAGGATCTCCCGTTTGGATGGTTGCAGTTACCCTGTTACCCAGTATCCGCCATAAACATGCAAGTATGCAACATGTTACAGTAAATATACCAAGATTTTAGAAAGGCAAGGATTTTACAGTTCATCACTCCTGTTCAGTGTTCGATATCCACAATAGTCAATTCTTCAACGCATACAATCAATCTGGTATCAGTTAGTTGACTTATTGAGCATTTATCTGATATGGGCTTATGGCATAAATTAATCCAGCAAAAAAAATGAATGGTCTAATTGTCAGTTTGTAACTGCTCACATGATAGGCAAGGCAAGCATGGCAAAAAGTAAAGAATGTAACAGGGTCAAGGGCATTGCAGTATGTACAACACAATGACGATTTGGTACACATCAACATATCAAAAAATTTCTATGCTAATCACTCAAACAAATAATCTGAACAACACCGCAACAGATATTTGTGGGGTTGTTCTTCAGTGCCACTGCTATTGCCTGACTTCTAACCAAGTTTTGAACATAAGGCCGACCTCCATATATAGATATGATGCATGCACATGAGTATCCAGTTCCTAACATGTGCTGATGTGCAGATATGCTATCCTTGTGCAATGATGGAATGATGGATGCATAATTCATGGTACATGGTGGGAAGAGTTAGATTCTGTTATTTCCTATTTACAGGTTCAAAATTTATACAAACAGTATCAAAACACTCCAGTGGAAAAACTGGTTAGGCTTCATCTCATCACTCACAAAAATTAAGGAAATAACATCTGTTGCAGTAGACACAAACGCATCGTGCAGCACAGCGGCTGCAACACTAGTCTGAACTCCGAAAAAATAGCACAAAAATATAACAGGGACAACCCAAGGATCCCTTTCACTTTGAGGGACTCGGGAATTTCGACAAACACCTAGAGTGCAACATTCAGATCATAGGATCGAATTGCAGACTGTGAGGCTGCGAGGTTGTGACAAACTAAAGTGCCATTTATTTATGCAAATGTGTGAGTCCAATAAAACCACCTGATGACATACGCATAATTCACACTCATTAGTCTCATTAAGCAATTACGGATCAGTAGTGCACACTAACGCTAAAGAACAGACTAGAGATATTTAAACAAGTTAAATTGATGACACATGAAATCTGGCAATCAATCAACTCAAACCTGAAGCAATATTTAACAAGAGAAACTGGGGAAGAGTGTGTAGTTATAGATTACCAAGTTCTTGCCCTCGACGATGACACGATTCTGTGATCGGATGACCCGCTTGATGAGCCCGCTCTCCCCCTTGTCCTTGCCTCTTATGATCATCACCTGGCCGTAGAGAGAGAGAGAGTTGCAGATCTCGATAGAACAAGAAGAGGTGGAAGAGGAATGGGGCGAATGGAGAAAGAGATTACGTTGTCACCGCGGAGGATCTTCCAGTGCCTGATGAGCTTCTCCGCAGCTTTCCACCCCATTCTTACTTGGAGAATCGAGCACCCTCCTCTCCTCCGCGATCCTGGGTTTCCCCTCTCGGGGCTTGGCTGGGGGAGGAGATGGCCGGATAGGGGTGAGACGGGGACTGGGGTGGCGGCAGCCGCCGGCCGGGAAGAAAACCTCAGGCTCCTGGGGACGTGGAGTGGGCCGGAACGACCATCCAAGTGGACCTCAAAAAATTGGCATGGGCCGAAATAGCGGCCCATACAACGTATGCCATGGTGTTGGGTTAATTAGTTGTTTTCGTAGTACATTATTCAATGGGTATTCGTTCACCGTTCACGATCTCCTTCCTAGTCTCAGGTAAAGGTTCCATGATTCCAGCTCGTGCATCAGTCACTGGCTGCCCATCGCCTTCTCCTGGACGATCAAGGACACCGTCACGCAGGTGAGAATGATGCCAGTGTTTTGTTCTTGGCGTTAGCATTTCCATGTGTTTTGTTCTGCGTTTCAGATTCTCCTTTTTTTCCCCCGCAGGTGAGAATGATGCCAGGCAAGAAGGACAGCAAGGGATATGCTTCTGTTACTTTCAGAACTAAAGATTTGGCTTTAAAGGCCATCCCAAAATTGAGCAATGCAGCTTTGAAGGTTTGTTTTTAGTTGGATTTAAAAGTGGATTATTTTGCTCTCATGTCAACGATCAGCATTGTCATTGCCATCAGTTGCATTGAGCTTTTACACAAAGATTGGTATCAATGATAAACGGAGTTCATACATTTTTACTGCAATGTAATTTTGTTTATTTTTTGCAGTTTACAAGTGTGAACTAGCAGAGATCAAAATAGTAATTTCATTTGAATATTATTTTGTCATAAGCAGTCCTTTTAGTTTTTTTAATCTTAATCTTCCATGATTTCTTCAGTTAGCTTTCATGGATTTTGAGATAGTACATTACAGGCTTACACAATTACACACTTATCTGCTGTACTCCCTGGCTCCCTGGGTAAGCAGGGGTGGAAAACAGCCTTGTTAAAAAAGAAAAAATAAAGCACATATCTGCTGTACTCCCAACTTACAAGCTCTGGTAGTATTAAAAACTATAAGTAATGGTTTTGTTACTTACAATATCAAGTTTAAAGTTTAAACTACTGAACATTGCTTCTAATTTCAAACACTTGTTGAATTATATATTCAGACTTGTGGATGGTGGTAAATTATGTTTCTACTGATATTTTGAAACTCCATATAATGTGAAACATTGTTTTTGCCACCCTGAGAACATACATGTGTAGTAGTACTTCCTGGTTCCCAGTCTAATTGACAACTGGTTTATCTTGAATTTTGATACTAAGTTACTAACTGAACTTAGTCGTTATGCTTCTCGTAATAGGGAAACGGGATAAGGGGGGCTTCTTCCTCCCAGGCTAAGAACAAGCTATTCATTGGAAATGTACCCTGCAGTTGGACACAGGATGATTTGAAAAAAGCAGTTGAAGAAGTTGGTCCTGGAGTATTAAAAGTTGATCTCATGAAGGTATGGATTTCAATAATCAATAGGATAGTTCAACAACTTCATTGTGCACCCTCTGTCTCCTTTTTACCCTGAAAGAATCTCTGTTGTTATAGGACCCACGTACAAATCGCAATCGGGGTTATGGTTTTGTTGAATACTGTTAGAATAGCAACTTGTATTCTCAGGGGGGCAAAAGGTCAGTATATATAGACAAGTATAGAAAGTGAATATGCAAATAACCCCTCATAACAATGGGGAATAATACAATGATACATATATTTCTAACACCCCTCCCCTAAAACTCGTGGTGGATCAACAACACTGAGTTTGGAGAGGTAGAAGCCATGTTGTGCTCTAGTCTGGGCCTTTGTGAAAAAATACGCTATATGAAACTCGGAAGGTACATACTGAAGAGCAATCACCTGATCATGCATACAAGACCTCATGAAGGAAGCATCAACACCAATATGCTTGGTGAGCTCATGCTTCACAGGGTCACGGGCAATACTGATATCACCTGTACTGTCTGACAAGAGAGCAGTTAGTGTAGTGATAGAAACATCAAAATCCTCAAGTAATCTCTGCTGTCAAGAGAGCCATAGCTTGTAACTTAGCCTCTGCACTCGAACGGGATACTGCAGTCTGTTTCTTCGTCTTCCAGGCAATGAGAGAACCACCAAGAAAAACACAGTAAGCAGAGATAGACCGGCGATCAGAGGGATCGCTCTCCAAGTAGCATCTGAATAAGCCTGAAGCTGTAACGAGCTGGAGTGCGGGAAAAAGAGACGGCGAGAGATAGTTCCATGAAGGTATCGCAGAACTCGAAGAAGGTGGCTGTAGTGAACCTGAGTGGGAGCATAGACGAACTGACTCAGAATGTGAACTGGATAAGTGATATCCAGACGAGTAATAACAAGGTAGACAAGACTCCCAACAAGATGACGATAGCGAGTCGAATCAGAAAGAGGCTCGCCATCAGAGGGCCAGAGATGAACGTTGAGCTCCATGGGAGTCTCAACAGTACGCTGATCAGTGAGAGAGGTGCGATCAAGAAGATCCTGAATATACTTCTCTTGGGACATAAAGAAACCATCTAGAGTGGAAGTAACCTCAATCCCAAGGAAGTAACGAAGAGGACCAAGATCCGACATAAGGAACTACTCACTCAGATGAGCCTTGACAAAGGCAATGTACTCAGAATCATCTCCGGTGATGATCATATCATCAACATATAGAAGAAAAAGAGTCCGACCACGAGACGAAGTGTGGACAAAAAGGGCAGGATTATGATCACTAGCTGAGAAGCCAGCAGCAGTGACCACAGAGGAGAAGCGCTCAAACCAAGCACGAGGGGCTTGTTTAAGGCCATAGAGAGAGCGACAAAGACGACAGACCATGCCCTCAGGAGCAGAATACCCAGGTGGCGGATGCATATAGACCTCCTCACGCAACTCGCCATTAAGAAAGGCATTCTTGATATCAAGCTGAGAAACAGACCAATGGCGAACAGACGCCACCGAAAGAAGAGTGCGGACAGTGGTCATGTGGGCCACAGGAGCAAAAGTCTCATCGTAGTTACGACCACGCTCCTGCTGGAAGCCACGAGCAACAAGGCGCGCCTTATAGCACTCAAGAGAGCCATCAGAGCGAGTCTTAATCTTATAGACCCACTTACACGTGATGGGAAGAGAGTGAGATAGAAAAGGAACAAGATCCCAAGTACCAAGATTCTCGAGGCGACAATCTCTCGGCTATGGCATGCTGCCACTCAGGGTGAGTAATAGCATCCCGGTAGGAGACAGGCTCATGGGTAGCTGCACCAGCAAAACCAAAACGGGTAGGAGGCCGAATCGACTGACGATCGCAGAGACCGTAGCGAGGAGATGATGACCCATCAGGGGAAGATGGAGCATCAGGAGAAGATGAAACATCAGGGGAAGATGGCTCATCTGGAAGATCCTCAATACGAGGTCGACGAGTGTAAAAGAGAGTGGGAGGAGCCCGAGGAGGCAAGTAGGCGGCGACAACAGTGGAGAGGCCTCAGGAGGTATATGTGGAGACTCAGTGGGACGGGTGGACGAGGGCAAGACAGAGATGGGTGTATCTGGAAAAGTAAAAAAAGACAGGGACTCCACAGAGAAAACCGAAGGAGAGGCAGGACATGGGTAGAAGGGACGAGACTCGTCGAAAGTCACATCCCGAGAAATCCACATCTGGCAACCAATAGGGTCCCAGCACCGATAGCCCTTGTGCTCGGCACTGTATCACAGAAAAACACACTCAACAGACTAAGCAGTCAGTTTGGTGCGTTCTCGAGGTGCGAGGAGAACGTAGCAAACGCAGCCAAACAGACGAATGGCAGAGTAGTCTGGAAGAAGACCACAGAGACGCTCAACAGGGATCTCACCCTAAAGAGCAGAAGAGGGCTAAATGTTGACAAGATAGGTGGCAGTGGACACGGCCTCGGCCCAAAAGTGAGGTGGAATAGAGGCGGCAATCATTAGGGTACGAGCCATCTCAAGAAGGTGACGATGTTTACGCTCAGCGACACCATTCTGAGCATGAGCACCAGGACAAGAGAACTGAGCGAGGGTGCCCTGTTCAGCAAGAAAGCTGTGCAGGTAACGAGAGAGGTACTCGCCAATAGAGTCAGCATGAAAGACACGAACAGGAGTGGAAAACTGTGTGTGAACCATAGTAGCAAATTGTTTATAGATAGACAAGGCCTCACTACGAGAAGACATAAAATATATCCAAGTGTGGCGAGAGAAGTCATCTATAAAAATGATATAATATCGATGGCCCCCTTTCGAAAGGAAGGGAGCTGGACCCCAAACATTTGAATGGATAAGATCAAATGGTCGCTGAGACACTGACTCACTATGAGAATAGGGAAGCTGAATCTGTTTCCCTAACTTGCAACCCTGACAATCTAAAGACACGTCTCCTGAGACAGACCCCAGAATACCACGACGAACTAAAGATGACAAACGAGATCCACACAGATGACCAAGACGGTGATGCCACTGCTGAAAAGAGCTGGTAGACGGAGTGGCAGAAGCAGAGAGACTGGCGGAGATGGTGGCAGCGGAAGGAACGTGAAGCCAGTCAAGATCCCATAGACGCTGTGAGTCAAGGCGCCGAGGGCCAGAACCAACCAGAGCCCCCGTGTGGCGGTCCTGAACACAACAAGAGTCAGAGTCAAGAATGACCCAACAACCAAGGTCAGTAATCTGCACAGCAGAAAAAAGCTGCATGGTTAGGCGAGAAACATGAATGGATGAGTTGCTAAGAGGTCCTCGACTAGAGACAGAAAGAGAGGTACCATCAGCAGTAAGAACACTGACAGGGGAATCGAGGGGTGTAATGAAAGACAAAGTGTAAGAATCAGAAGTCATGTGAAAGGATGCTCCGGAATCAAGAATCCATAGGGAGGTACCTGACTGTGTAGGAGGTGGTTTCTCATTGCCCAAAGAGTCAGTAGCAGAACCTGCAGAACCTGTTGAGGGAGAACCTGAAGCGGCAAGTAGGCATCGAATTCTGGCTATATCCTGCTTAGTGAGAGAAACTGTTGAAGGAGTCGATGCAGACGTCGATGTAGAAGCATCGGTGCCAGTGCTAGGAGAAGAACGGCGTGAAAGATGCCGCTGCTTCTTATAGCACTGATACTCAATGTGGCCGACCTTATCGCGGTAGGAGCAGCGAGGATGGCCATCGCCAGATGGAGGGCGGCCATCACCACCTATGGCAGCCGTTGGAGGAGGCAGTGTACTGAAGTGTGGAGCAGTCGGTGTAGCAGGTGGACGAGCGGTGAGCACGGAGGAGAGTGGCATCAGACCAGCACCACTCAAGCGAGTCTCCTCTGCACGTATCTCGGTAAGAGCCTCCAAAAGAGTGACATGCGGGTGGCGTGCAAGAAGCTGAGCATGCCTCTGCTCGAACTCAGGATGAAGGCGAGTAAGGAACTCATAGACACGCTGAAATTCCGGTCGACGCATACCAGACAAAGATGAACAGGAGCGACGGCCCGGCGGAGGCGAAGGAGTCCGGTGGCGCCTGCATGCAGAACTCGGCGTAGAAGGCATCAACAGTAGCATCACCCTGCTGAAGAGAGTGCTCCTGGCGAACCACGGACAGGTAGAGGGCATCTCCAGAGGGTTCGTGAGCGCTGACGAAGGTGAGTCAACATCTAGACAGCCGAAGGGAGTCCCACAACCTCAAAAGAAAACTGAGGCTGGACACTGGCGATGAAGACAGCAGCAGTCTGAGCGTCGTCGTCGCACCACTGAGTGTAGGCGGCCAATCGATCCATGTAGGAATCCAGAGCATCTTGGTAAGCAGAGGAAACCTTCTCATCAAGAAGACCAAGACCTCGACGAGAGTCTTGTTTACCGTCGGGGCGGCCATAACAGACGTAGGCTCCGTCGGAAGAGTAGGGCAAGGCGGGTAGGTGACATCGCCAGAGAGAACGCCCCAGAGACGAAGACCACACATGTGGATGCGCATGTGAGACACGAAGTCGGTGTAATTAACACCATCAAAGATCACCAGGCATCGAGGGAGAGAAACGGTGCCCATTGATAGGCGGCGCTGGACGGCGCGGCGACCAAGGCAATAAAGTCTAACAGGCGGCGCGGAACGGCGTAGCGGTTAGAGCGACGTTTTTTTTACACCGACCGTTTTTTACTAACCGGTCGGCTCTTCACGGGTCGGCTTTAAAACTTCGGCCCACGTCGACCAAAACAAAAGCGCCCGCACGGGGGGAAACCTAGTTCCCCCTGGCAGCGGCTTCCTCGATGGCGGTGGCCTTAGCGGCAACCCCACCGACAGCGCCCGAGCAGGATGATCCGCCCGGCGAAGACCGGCGATGGTCACCTGAGCGCGGTGACGGATAGCGGCGGCTTCCTCCGGTGGCGGCGGCGCAATGGCGGTGACCCAGCGCAGCGCCCGAGCTCGGTGGACGAATCCGCCTGGGCGAGAAGACCGGGCAATGGTCACCCGAGCTCGGTGATGATCCAAAGAATGGCGGTGTCGGCTCGAGGCGGCGGCGTGACCTGGAGACGTCGGCGAGCGTCGACGGCAGGGGATCACGCGCAGGAGGGAGCGCAGAGGAGGTCGCCGGCCGCTGGACGCCGACTGGATGCGTAGGTTGCGCGTCTGGGAGAGGTAACTTTAATGGGCTCTGATACCATGTTAGAATAGCAACTTGTATTCTCAGGGGGGCCAAAAGGCCAGTATATATAGACAAGTACAGGGGGTGAATATTCAAATAACCCCTCATAACAATAGGGAATAATACAATGATACATATATCTCTAACAAATACTACAACCATGCATGCGCAAAGTATGCAAGGTGGAAGATGTCTACTCCAAAATTCAAACTAGATACAAATGCTCCTACTGTCAGCTGGGCAGATCCTAAGAATGGTGAATCTGCCTCTACAGCACAGGTTCTTTCAAGCATCAGATGAACAAATGTTACCTTTTTTATTTCGTATATCATGGTATTTTATTTGAACTTGCACTATTGTTGTGTTTTCAGGTTAAATCTGTATTGTCAAAAACCTGCCCAAGAATGTTACTCAAGAGCAGCTGAAAAGGCTGTTTAAGCACCATGGAGAAATTACAAAAGTAGTTCTTCCTCCTGCAAAAGCTGGTCATGAAAATAGGTATGGTTTTGTTCACTTTAAGGAGCGACCCATGGCGATGAAGGCTCTGAAGAACACAGAGAGATATGAGCTTGATGGTGAGCTTTTCCTCTTTGGAGCGGAGTGTCGTACCATGGCTTGTTTGTTTTGCTTGGTGCATTCAAGGTCACAAATATTTCTCCTGGATTGCTCACTTGCAAAACCTCCTGCTGATAAGAAGGATGATACAGTACCAGTACCTAGTGCAAAAGGAGGTCCGTTGCTCCCAAGCTATGCTCCACTTGGATATGGTATCATGCCGGTGCCAGGCGCTTATGGTGCACTTTCTGCTGGTATTACACAGGTATATCACATCTGTTCCATGTGGTCATTTATATACAAAAGGATGATGTCCTGCTAACTGTTGTATATCTTGGCACTTTTGCAGCCTATGTTATATGCTCCAGGAGCTCCTCCAGGTGCAACAATGGTGACCGTCTTGTATATGTTCTGTGAGTACCAAGTACTACCAACTATTTTCTTTAAATTCCCTTATGAGACTGAGTAGATGGTTGCAATGGCTTTACCCGATGGCCGTCTTGTATTCGTGAAGTTACGATAAATAATCTCTACTACTTAAAAAGAGGAGCCGTTGAGTGCTACACGTTCTCCTCTTCTTTCCACCAGTAGAATCGGACGGACACGTGGGCCTTACCCCTCGCGCGATCAAATCTCTCAAACCGCAACCGCCCCCTCTCCCGGCTCATCCCTGTACTCCTGAATCCCGATCAGTGGAAAGAATACTGCAGGTTTTGAAGGCATTACCGTTCCCGTAAACCATCACCACCTTCCAACTTGCATTCAGCTCCCTTCTCATCTTCCTGATCAATTTTGGATGGTGAAAACCGAGAAGATCAGTTTTTGGCTGGGTTCGTACGATAATATCATTCTTAGCTGCATTTGTTAAGTTCTGACTTTATGTAGGCCTTTGTTTAACTGTGGAATTATTTGTGTACTTCTGGTGTAGCTTGTTCACATTTTATTTTTGTGCCCGAGTGAACAGGTTTTGTTGACCAAACAAAAAACAGTAAGGATTCTGAAATCCTTTTTTCCCCATCTGATTGCGCTGCATATGTTAAAGACCATATTGTTCCTTTTCAATTTTTACTGTAAGACCAAATCAATGTAAGATCATTGCAGCTTGTTTAATGTTGGTCGCATAGTCCAAAGTGAGAGGCGAATATGAAGGTGATGATGACAAATGGAACCAGAAGGTGAATTGATTGATTGATTGATACTGAGCTTAAGGTCGCCTCTGCCCTCAATTCTTTTTTTCATTAAGGTGTCTTAAAGGAATAAGTATATATTTAGTCCTCCAACTCTTACTCTCGTTTAATTTGTGTCCCCAATTTACAAAACTAGTTTGAATACGCCATCCAAATGTCAAAACCACACAAATATTATCCATTTGCAGGTATCACGAGTGGTTTTGTCCTACATAGCATCCAACTTAGATCAAACCCGACAATCCTCCACCACTTGGTCGCGGGCCCCACTTGTCAGCTGCTACCCCTACTTCTTCCCAAAAGCTAGCGAACCAGAGAGGGGGAGAGCAAGGTAGCGCCATGGGAGACGGCATACCCACACCGTGCCCAGTCTCATGCATGTCGTGACCCGTGCGGCGCATCTCTGGCCTTGCCCTCACCTCACCCACTCCTCCTCCATCCCTCCCTCTCCTTCCTCTTAGTTTGAGAAGTGAGGAAGGCACACAGGCAGGCGGCGAACAATTTGGAGGTTGTCGATTATGACCTCATGGACGCCGCCGCCGCCGATAACAACCCCTCCCCCATCCTCACCCCGTGCCTCCGCTCCATCATCGCCGCCAACATGGATGACTCCCCTGCCGCTACACTCAAGACCAAGGGTCGCGGGTTCCGCAAAGAGCCTTCCTCCTCGCGCCCCTCACCAGCTGCACTGACTTTAACTCCCTTGACTCGGACTACATCCTAGAGCCCTTAGATGTACGCTCCTTCAGCTTTTCTGTCCCTGTCGTTGTCCATGGCTACGGTAAACCATCACACCATTGCTCTGCCACGATAACAAATCCCCAAAATTCAGGCCCCTCGTTGTTCCATCATCGGAGTTGTCGTGTCCCTTAGCATCACCATACCAATTGAGGCGAGCCAAACCTTGTCCTTCCCGGCTGAATTGCTTCTAGAGTTGAACCGGCGTCATGCAAGCTCGCCGCTGTTGGAATTACATAGCTATTTGGACGCACGCACACACACTTTCGCTTGGATCGCTGGAGATTCAGAAGAACACTCGCATTTTTCAGACGCCAACCTTCTTGCACCCTTTTCTGAACTTCTTTTTTCCTTGAACTAAAAAGTAACTAAAATACAAAGTGCTTGCTTGAATTTCGGTGAGCACTAGCTCAAGCCGATACTGACGCCACTACTTTAGGTGACTAGCTCTACATAGCTAAACGCAACTACAAGCATGCAACTTAATTCACATACTGAAAAACAAAAAACAAACATGTGTAATGTAACAAGATTAAGTTCAATAATCACCCCCTAATCTTGTTATCACTTATTCACCTCAACTAAACTGATTCTCTGATGCATCTCTAAGAACTTGAGCTTCCCAAGTGGCTTGGTCAGAAGGTCAGGGTGGTTTCCAGTTTCAACTTACTCCACTGTAATCTTTCCACTGTCAACACAATCACGAAGGAAATGATAATGGGTGTCGATATGCTTACTTCTCTCATGGAACACATGATTCTTCCACAGGGAGATTGCTGATTTATTGTAAACCTTCATAACAACATTGCTTGCACTTTGTTTATTCAGATCAACTAGAAACCTTCCAAGCCACACACCTTGGCACGCCGTCGTGGTAGCAGCGATGTATCCAGCTTCGCAGGATGAAAGAGCCACCACTCTCTGTTTTTGCGATTGCCAGCTGATCAGACTTGAGCCGAGGAAGAATGCAACCCTAGTGGTACATTTTCGGCCATCAATATCTCCTGCCATGTCACTGTCACTGTACCCCGGTAGTTTCGGCTCACCCTGTTTGTTCCTAGCAAAGAAACACCCCAAGTTCAGTGTTCCCTTTACATACCTGAGCACATGCTTCATAGCTCCCATGTGTTCAGTAGTGGGTTTCTCCATGAAATGGCTCACAATCCCCACGCATACATTATGTTAGGCCTTGTGTGTACTAAGTATCTCAAACTCCCAACCACACTGCGATAGAATGTTTCATCTACAGGTAGATTAGAACTTAATTTGCTGAGTTTCAGCCTGGCCTCCATAGGAGTTTAAACCGAATTGCATTCCTGAATACCACATTTGTCCAATATTTTGCTAGCATGACTGGATTGACATAGATATGTACCTTGGCTTGTTTGGTGAACCTCAATGCTGAGATAGTAACTGAGTAAGCCCAGATCACTCATACTGAACAAATGCTTCATCTCGTTCTTGAATTTCTCTATGTCTTCAGCATGTGAGCCGATGATGATCAAGTCGTCCACATAGATACCAACCAACATGATTGAATTTTGATTTCTACTTTTGTAGACTGCATGTTCCAGTGGGCTTCTCTCGAGATCAAGCGACAACAGACTCTTGTCCAATTAGGAATTTTAGGCTCTTGGTGCTTGCTGCAACCCATAAAGTGTTTTGTTTAGCTTGAGCAATTTTCTCTCATTGTTGCAATCCACAAAGTCGGGTGGCTATGCCGCATACACTTATGCTTCCAATTTGCCATTGAGGAATGCTGATTTCACATCCATATGGTACACTGGCCATCCCTTATGCGCTGCAATTGCAACAAGCAGTCTCACAGTCTCCAATCTTGCAACCGGAGCATAAACTTCTTCAAAATCCACCCCTGCTTTTGAACATACCCTTTCGCCACCAGTCTAGCTTTGTGTTTCACCACGGTACCATTAGAGTCCTTTTTCAGTTTGTAACCCCATTTCAAACTGACAGGACGATGGCCTTTGGCAGATCCGTGAGCACCCCATGTTTCATTCTCTTGAATGGATGAAATCTCTTCACGCATTGCCTACTGCCAACATCCCTGTTTCTCTGCCTCGGCGAAAGTTGCAGGTTCTTCAGTCGCTAGTAAGCACAGACAAGAGTAATCCGGTTCAATCTCTGAGGTTTCATCGTACAAGTCTCGAAGTTGTCAAATTCTTTATGGTCCTTCAGATGATGACGAGGGACTTGTTGGGATCCCAATCACAGAGACAAGAGTCCTCGCTGGTGTCACATTTTCTGAAATCGGCATTGAGAGAGGCGTTGTCGGATTGGCTACAGTAGACTAAAAGTCCCTTGTCTGTCCATCTGATTTAGGCGGCGAAGCTGGTTTAGAGTCCGCAACCTCATGTGGTGTTTGGTGATCTTGAACACCAATTTCTGCATACGAATGAGTTCCAAACTTGATTGTGAACATATAACCAGATCGAGTCCTATCCTCTCCCGACGCCATTGTCCAGCCCCACTATTTATCTTCCTAGAACACCACATCCCGAGTCACTTGAAGCTTCCTGGTAGCAGGGTCATACACTCGATAAGCCTTCAATTCGATTTTCATAGTCGATGAACACCATTGGAGTGCTATGATTGGCCAACCTATTGAGATGTGGGTTTCTGGTCTTCACATGAGCAACGCAGCCAAATGTACACAGATGATGCACATTTGGTTTCCTCCCGTGCCTCATACGATGGTTTCCCAATTACACTCGGCGTAGGGGCTCGATTGAGAAAATATACATCAGTTGTCACTACCTCTCCCCAGAACATCCCTGGTACACTTTTGCTCTTCAACAGATTGTGTGCCATTTCCACAACCGTCTGATTTCTTCTCTTTACCACACCATTTTGCCGAGGTAAATATGGTGCATTGTTGGGACCTAAATATACAAATCTGAACCATTTGTGTATAATACACTAGTCCAGAATCACGCTAGTGCACACAGTGCCAACATAGATGAATATCATTCCACACAAGACGAATATAAAAATAAACAACTAATTTGATTAATAAATAATTGTTGGAACCTTATCGTCGAGTTTACACTTATTAAGCCACGCAGGGCTGACACTAAATAAAGAAACGACAGCAAAACAAAAACAACCCCTGCGGGAACCTATCGACTTGTCACAAGAAACCGACTGGGATCAAGACCTAGCAATCACCCTCCTCGTAAAACTCTTCCTCAAAAGCAGACGAAGACTCATCCACTTCAACTGAATGATTGCAGCAAGAATGAGTACTCCGAGTACTCGACAAGCTGTACCACAAAATACAATTATAGATGATAGCTTATTCGAAAGGAAATGGCTTCTATGATTATTTTACGAAAATGAACACTTGCAATTGAATACAATAATAGATTGAAACATTAATTTAAAATGAATAAACAATAGTAGTTTAACAATTATTTTAACAAAGAATATGAAGCCTAAACAATTTCTTTCACACAACCACATGAGTTTTAAATCACACAGCTGTCCCTTCCCAATAGTTTTTTAAATGAAAATCTACCTGTCACATCCCCAAATTAATTAATGATATTTAGTATGCATATCATCAGTATGCATCATGTTTTGAAACATTTCTATAATTTATTGCACTTAGAAAATCTCAAACAAGTGTTAAACCTACAACTCAAATCTAAACCCCAAATGAAAACAGGAACAAAGACTTGTGATCATTGACTGGAAGTAATTTATTAAAATACTATATTAATTTTCATGAATTAATATAATTTTTACCAAATTTATGGGACTTGTTTCAAACCTCAGAAAATTCAAACACAAGTCAATGACCTACCCTAAGTTTGAATTTAAATTATATAAATTTAATTATGAAAATAGGGGTTTCAAATTTTATATGAGTACTAGGTCATCCCAGGAACACCTCTGATTAATTTTAGATTTTTAGCCAATTTATTTCTATTTATAAGACCTTGGTCAAACTAGAAGAAATAGAATTCAAAATTAGTCAAACCAACACTGTTGGACTAGCTCAAACCCAACCCATTTGACCCGGCTGGACCCAACCCCCTAGCTGCACCGAATGGAACCCAACGCGCACGAACCGTCCAATCTAAATTCAACCGCCCGATTTGATCGGAGCTATTCGGACTGGCCGAAACCGTGGCACATCTGGACCGTCGGATCTCGATCGGACCGTCCAAATACGTGGCCAGAATGTCACTTGCGTGCGCGTTTGAGTCGTTGCCATGCCGGGCCCACGCACAGGGTGTGCGCAGAGCAGTTGCGCTACATGGCCGCAACGCCCTGTGACGCTCCGTCATTGCCGTGAGCCACCGCAACCGTTGGCCACTCCTAGAGTCTCTTCGTTTGACGCCGCCTCCAATGTCGTCACTCACACGGGATAAAACCCCTCCAAACCCTAGTTCTCCCTCAATTCTCCTCCTTTCGGCCGAGGAGAGGGAAGCTTGTTTGAGCTCATTTCTTTGGTAAACTCCTCACCTCCGCTTTCCTTAGCTACTACTTTGCATGCCGTGTCCATTTTGACTAACTTCAGCTCATGCGTTCGTTTGTAGCTTCTCGACCACAACCGTGCCATCGCAAGCTCTAGAGCGCGCACCCGAGTGACATCACCGTGCCTTCTTCACCTCCGGTGAGGTTCTTGGTCAATCTTACATGTCAATTTGTGTCTTTGAGCATAATTAAGAATTCCCCTCAACCAATTTTGACAATGCATGAAAGGATTTCGTGAATTCGAAGTTTTGCCCATTTCGGCCTAAGAACCAACCCTTCGTCTCCTATCTTGATCCTATAATGCGTTTGTCGATTCCTTACTCCTATAGCATCTCCATATGATCCTTAAGCCACTCCAACCACCCACTTCTCTTTGTTTTGCTTAAGGTCTTCCCTCCTCGTTGAACCGCACCGCCGCCATGGCCATTGTCGACGTCGAGCAGCTCCAAGCTTCTCTGAGCACCCATTCAACTTCAGGTAGCCTCCTTGTAGTCCCTAGATGCTCGGGCACTCGCTTGAATGGACACTACGAAGCTCATTTGCTGCATGCACTTTCGGCCGAAAAGCACCGCCGCTCAACTCCGGCTAGCCGCCAGGATATGCCATCGTAGCCGTCACAACCACCGCCAAAATGTGTGCAACACTATTGTGTAGCTATCCCAGGCCTCATGGCGCGTAGCGCCGGCGAGCCGCCGGGCAAACACGCGGACAGGGAGATCCCCGTTGTCGTACGCGACCAGTACTGTAGCAGAACAATTAAGGATTAATGACGATGATTAGCATCAAATGGCTATCTTAGCCGCGGTAATGTATCACTTACATGTTTCCCCACGCACAAAAATCAAGCGCGTTTGGTAAAAGCAGTAGAGTGATTGACATGTGGGCCCGGCTGCATAAGCGTCGTGCGCTGTGCACACGCGCTGGTGGACCAAGTCCAGTGGATTGAGTCACTGACGATTGGACCCTACTTATCAGTCGGAATTAAAATCCATAAGTCAAATAGAAAATAACACTATTCATCAGACTACACCGGTCAGCGACTGCGGCTAGCGCAGCGCCTGGTAAGAAAAGTAATAAATGCTTTAGAAAATTCAAAATCCATTTATTTATACACTAAAAATTTGAATAACTTCAAAAATACATAACTAAGTCATCTTAACTCCAAAATGCGTGAAACCAGTGTGTGGTAATTTTCATTTTTAATGAACTTTATTATAAAATTGGTTTCAAACATGTCACTGTCCTAGAAGTTATAATTTGTGGAAGATGATCCAAAGTGGATTTATTTTTGAACTAGAAAAAGCTGATAACTTTGAAAATTCATAACTAATGCATAAAAACTCCAAATGAGATGAACCAAGTTAATTTGAGCTTATAATATTATTATATATTTACCTATGTAATCTTTTGTCTCCCCACTGCTCTACAAATTTTGACCAAATAATTAAATTGAATAAACAATGACAGATTGGAATTTCCAGAAATCTGAAATTCAAATTGCTATAACTCTCACAGACTAAATCCAATTGGAATAATTCTTTCACCTAAATTCATCTAAAATCATGAATTATGCACTGTTGAAAAATCATGCATTTTGAGCACTTTGATTTTTGTGGTATTTCTCGGTATTTATCGGTATCTTTATTCTATAGAGTTTCTGTTGCAACGTACGGGCACATAACTATATATATATATAGCTTGTTAAACAGATGATAAGATATTATAGTTCGAGGGAGTGTTGTTGCCTTGATGGTACTTACCCCTGGTGTAGCTAGTTTTCAAGTTCGGTGCCAAATGTATGTGGTTACACTGCATACCATGTAGACTGTCTTTGCTCAATAAAACCATCTAGATTGTGAAGCGTAGAAGTAACGTTGCAAGTCGTGCCTCTTCAGCTGTTTTTGCCATGGACATCTCTTTATTTATGTTCTGCACCGTGGATACTAGTAATATTTAGCAGTTGTCATGCCAGATGATCCCCTGATGGCTATGTCACACCCAGAGATAAAAAAACCGTTATCGGACTGAATCCCGCCCGGGGGTCGGGAACGGTAACCGGCCGGTTACCGGTTTTCCCGGGAAAAATCCGATCAAATTTCGTTTGAATTTGCTTAAAAACCAATCGAAATCCGAAATTCAAAATTTGAATTTGCAAAACCCAGAAAAACCGACCGGGATTTTGAATCCCGGACCCCGGCCGGTAACCGGTGGTTACCAGCTGGGAATTCTATCTCTGGTCACACCTTTTCCTTTGGAAACAAGTAGACTAAACAATTCAGACTTCACCCCTGACAAGCACACAAGTACACAGTAACACAACCACATTACCGTAGGCACACAAGCCCAAATATCAGACATTCACACCATTATTCAAAACCATCACAGTGACACCACTTACACCAACACACATCGCAAAACTGTTACCAAGACAAGCATCAGCTCCACGAGCTCAGCTTTAGTTTCAGTTCCAAACAAACGCTGCGACGGCGAGCAGAGCGGCAGCGACGCCCATCGAGCAGCCTGCACCGGCGGTCGGGCCCGTCCCTGCCGCGGAGTTGCTGCCGCCGTACTGGGCGCTCGCGGCCTCGAAATGGCCGACGATGCAGACGACGAGCAGCACGAGCACACCAACCAACTTGGAAGAAGGGTCCATCTTGCTCTGCTTCTGAACTGTTCGTTGACATCTTGCCATCTCGGATTGAGGGGTTTATATATACAGAGGCAAGGTGCGGCGATATGGACAGTTTCAAGTTATTGGATGCATCGCTAGCTCCCTCTCCGCAGGTAGCAACAAAAGCTTTGCTGTTTCCAAGGATTGGAGCGTCGTTTTAACCGTCAAGCTGGGGAAATGTATCCTCTGACTTTGCTTAGCAGCGCACGGAACAGTGTTGTGATAAAAAAACAACGGACGATGTTGAGATTTTGTACTGTAGCAAATACTGGAATGTTATAGTACTATTTACCGTGACATTCCCAATGAAATGGTAGAGGATGTTTCCCAAACTAGACAATTCTTGTCGTTATACTTGTCACGTTGAGCCGATCTCGACTGCCGGGTTGCATATTCGTCCGAAAATTCTACAAGAAGCTGTTGGCTGAAACTCCAATAACTCCGAGAGCACGGAGCTCATTGACAACGTCAGTTGCGGGCTTGCAGCCGAAAGTCTCACTTTCTCGAGGAAATTCGTTCCTTCTGTTGGCTGGACGTGCACACAACTTAAAAAAGCAAATCTTCTTATCAAGAGACCATA
Organism: Hsuehochloa calcarea; assembly: GCA_036346395.1. Taxonomy (NCBI): domain Eukaryota; kingdom Viridiplantae; phylum Streptophyta; class Magnoliopsida; order Poales; family Poaceae; genus Hsuehochloa; species Hsuehochloa calcarea. The sequence continues at coordinate 3,475,477 of CM070616.1, read as the reverse complement.
CTATTCTTAACATATTTAACTTGCAAACTATTAATATCAGAACATTGTAAATAAAGGCCGCATGTTGTGTACTTGTCTCAATTCTTAGACTTTCAGAATGTTTTAGGGGGAGAAAAAAACTCACAAACTTTCAGGAAGCTAAAGACCTCCAAACTTGAGCTAGCAGACCAAAAGAACCGGCTCTGAAATCCTTGCTGCTGATGTGCAAACAATTTTGCTCCATTCAAGAGCTACAATTACTATTCTCCTAAAAGAATGCCAAATGTGCACAAGCAAGTTCGGTGCAGATTCTGTACGAGCTCCAACTTTTGACAAAATCTCTTACTTATTTTGGGAGCCAAAATACAGTACTAGCTCAGACTTCACTTTTTCACAGAAAATACCAGTATACCACACATAGTCAACGCACAATATGATATATGTTGTTTGTTTATTACAAACTTTGAATAATTCATGCCCCCTCCACTTTTTTCCGGGCTTGGGACCGGCATCGGCAGTGTTAAGCACCCCCACCCTCACACGTACCCCCAGAAATAAAGAAGTAACAACGAGAAAAGAAGGAAGAAGAACAAACAAAGAAACTACAGTCGAAATTAGTCATCACTACATAAATAAAAATACAACCATGGTAGGAAAATGAAGCACTACTATCTTGTATATCAAACAGAGGAAACCATAAACTGCTAACTACAATCTTGTATGTCAAACAGAGGAAACTAAACAACTAATGCAACCATTAGGAGAACATAAAGTACCATCTTGTATGTCAAGATGAGGAAAAGAAATCACACATAAAAAATGCAGATGCCATGTATTTACAGGTAATTAAATTTGCCAGCAGGTAAATAACAATATGACCCAACACTCGATGAGAATTTGGAAGAGCTCTCTAAAATCAAACAGGAGCAACCATTAAACAAATATATACCAAAAAGAACACAAATTAGTAAAGCAATTTGACCTAAACATCTTAATAATCACGCATTTCAACTTCAAGTGTTCATGCAAATCTTAAATAAAAATGTGACAATGGTATGGCTCTTCTTGACAGTCATTTTGCGCAGACAAATACATGCAAGAGAAATATATGACAAATGACACAAATCAACAATTGCATATTCGATTCAAGTAAGATTTAGAAATACGGCAAACGATCACAAAGATTCTTTAAGGCAACATTATCATTCCTTTCTTGTTAACACCAACTCAATTATGCCTCATGGAGATCAATTCTATAATTAGAACCTACAACCATTTTTAAGAGATAGAAATTAACCAGTTAAACTACATCAAAGCAATTAGTCTGGCTTCAACTAAATCATAATACTTTCAATAGAACATAGGTCTACATATTTTCTCTGCGGTGAAGGAAAATAAAACACATAAATAGAAATATCTAATAGAAAACTAATGCTAAATTTTCTAATAGAACAAAAGAAATGAGACTCAGTGCCAAAGAATCAGCAAACACCCTGACCCCAACCCAAAATTACCACTTTTTGAGCCTGCAATCACCATGGACTAAAAACTACAACTGTAATAAAATAGAACAAAATTATATCATGTAAATGCCCGTGTCCACTAAATCCTGAACACACTGCAACCGGAATCCAAATTATGACATAAATATTCTTAAGAGGAAAAAATGAATGACAGATAGCTCATGTTAGGGAAGACAGCTACGCTTTCAACCAACTGAAATGCAAACATATCTTCAAAATGGAGTCTACTGGATATACTTGACATTATGACAAATAAAGTCAGCTGACTAAACATTGTGCATTTATGCTTGTGAACATGCTCAAATTAGAATTTAGGATCCATTTTCCAAGTTATTGTGACAAATAAAGTCAGCTGACTAAAATAACATTGTGCATTTATGCTTGTGAACATGTTCAAATTAGAATTTAGGATCATTATCCCAAGTTGACATATCCAGTTAAACATTAATGCGAACTACACAGACTAATACAAAAAAGCAAACAGTATGAACATATTCACCAACACAATATAAAAAATGATGTGAGACCACAACAACAATGAATAAAAAATAGATAATAAAATAAAGAATGAGATGATATGAACATAACCAAATTGGTCTGGAAAAGAGTTGTACGTAAGAACTTAGGTTTAAACTTAATTTTATTGCAGATTCAAAATGGTATCAACTCAAGAAATGATGTACTAGTGCTGAATTGAGCTGTATTTATTCGCAACTATATGCACCAAAATCCAAAATAATTATGGACAGCTCTCTTTACTGACATATGCCAATTAACAAACTTAATCACAATGGTAACACAAAAAATAAAATAACCAATCTAATGAAGAACACTGAATTCAGAAGGTTCTGGTTAGGAGTCAACTCAGTCAATAGGAGATGAAAGGATACTACAATTTCATGAGTTAAAAAAAGTCAGCCCACATAAAAGATAGCACAAATTGAATTAGCAAACAACAAATTGTTAGGAGTGTACTTTTGATTCTTTATATATATATATATATATATATATATATATATATATATATATATATATATATATTACAAAGTTCAGAAGAAAGGATAACTGAGTCACTGAACTACACAGCCTAGGAGAATCGCAAATGAAATGAATTTCTCGCACAAGTTAAAGAAAATATCTCAAGTCAACTATACCTAGTTCATAAAACTTGCAATGCAAAGTGCAACTAGGAAAATTACTAGCTCAACATAGAGAATTCAACAAAGGAACCATAACCCATAATGTTACAACACTACTAAATTCTGTGGACTATTGTCATATCCCCCACATTTTAGTTTACTGAACTCGTGACGTCAACATAATTAGTCGTAGAGATACACAAGTATATTAAACAATAAACATAGTATACCCCTTCACATCAAAAGATCAAATATCAGAAAATTTATAGTACAACATGGATATGAATCATGACACTTCAAGCCTACAAAACAACTACTAACTATGTTAATAGGGTTAAAATGCACCCTTGTAAATGCTGCCTCTTTGTATCTAAAAGAGACCAATACAAAACAATGAAATAGGGACATATGAAATTTTTCCCTAAATATACAACAGAATAAATACTCAAGAAGGATCCAGGGTTTTCTTATAAGAACAAAGCACTGAAAAATACAGTACAAATTATAACGGAACCATAATAATCATATGATCAAATTACATAATAAATTTCTGCTATCAATTTTACATCGGGAAGGGAAAAAGACAAGCTAATAAGCTATGAATAAATAATTAGCAAGAAGAAAGAATATGTTAGGATACAACCCTAGTTGGATATTAAGCTCTACCGATGCACGTCTGGATCTGGTAGATAGTACAACTGTACAAGGATAGTATAAAGTTTTAAATCAGAAAATAAAATAATTATAAATGAAGCCATAAAATATCTGAAGCACTCAGGTTTTGATCACAAAGGTCGAGAAATTAAGACTACTCCCAAGTAAATTTTTCACAATCATGCACATTTGATGGAGAACAAACAATAATCATATTGCTGTTGAGTCGAGTTATAATGGACTAGTATTCAAGTGATTCTACTAAAAGATTGCCTTAACAATACAAGCATAAAACTCAAACAAACTAACACCTACTTATCTCACAGCATTACCTTACGCTTATTATTGAACATCAAAGATTCACAAAAAGAACAATGATTGGATAAGATGATTAAGATATGACATTCCTGTAGTGAACTTCAATAAATAAAATCAAGGTTATACGAATTTAAACTCTGAATGAGCATAACAATGGACTTCCAGATCAGACAAATATTCGACTCGGGGAGGGGACCTAGTCCCGTTATTCGGAGTAATATCTACCAGACTGTTTTTTAGAACACTTAAGAAATCTTGTACAGGACTTCAGTCAAAGACTCAGGACAGCAAGAAAAAAAACAAGAAGAACAGATATAAGCACCATAACTTAATTAATAAATTACATTATTCAAACAGGAAAAAAGAAGGAGGCAAAGCTTAAATAAGCTTAAAGAAGAATAGAGAAATCCAAGAAACGAACAAGTATGCTAACCCTCCCACCAAGAATTTCTTGGGGCCACATTGAAATGGAATGGCATTGCACATGTAAGTACAGACAAAAAAATACTTTAGATCAATAATGCTCTTACTTAAATTAAATTTGTCTACAAAACAAAGATAAGATAAAATTGAAGGAACTATACAAGCATAAGGCCCTAACAAACTTGATAAACTTGCAAACAGATTTACCCTAAAATTTAAAAATCATGGAAGTATACATAGTGCAGTTCAATAAAGAAAATGTTTTTTTTTGTGTGTTATCTTATTTGGGAGAAACAAACTTGGCATTTAAATGCACCCATACAGGCAAGAAAAAACACCAGAAGACATACAAATTCATTTGCTATGTTATTACAGACACAACTTGCACAATAGCCAGACTACATCTCTGACATTTAGTGATTTAGGTGATAACCAGCAACTACATATGGGAATGCCCTGCTATAGTGAATGTTCTTTTTTACCCAAGGGAATAAAACGCACATGTGCTAGAAATAAGTACTGCTCAACTAAGAACAAGAAATAATCCTACATACAAGAAGAACCACCAATTTCTACAGTACTAAGAAATATAAAGAATATTATATCATGGGAAACGACTTTGCAGACCAAGTCAGCAGAAAGATTTTTTAAAACGTACACAGTTAAAGAAATGATATGCTCTAAAATATATTGCATCACAATGAGAAGAAATTAAGAGATGCACCTCAATTCAAAGGGCCTTGGATATATGAAATCATTTATGACAATTTCTTCAACTCCAGTATATTTAACTTACATGCACATTTCTTGCTATTGCACCCAAGCAAACAATACTGAGCCACTGTTAAGTTTAGTCCTGAACAAGGCTAATGGCATAGACATGCAACTTATTGTACCTTTCAAGCCCCTCTAAATTTACCAGCAAATCCTGATACTTGAATGAGGTTGTAAAATTCAACAAGTGAGACATTAAAATGAGACAAAACCATAGCACATGAGGTTCAAGTTTAATTACACTGTTCCACACAGATCATATTTCATATAAGCAGGACTATGCCAATAATGCAGAGAAGTTACAATTTACAACAATTCTGTCCGGACAAAATCAAGACATCCATATATCATTTAACAAGTACAGTTTCTAACATCAGAAAGGATGCTTAATTAACAACACTGTACAACATAAATTACAAGACAGCACACTGAACAAACAAGTTAAAGACTGGTCCGACACTGGAATGAGTACACAATACAGCAGAAGTTATCCATGCAGCTAAAATTCAAAACCCACAAACTAGTGAAGATTATGTCATCGGGGAGGATCATGAAAATTGGACCAAAGCAGTATACCAAAATCTGACAGAAGACCTTATACCACCAAACCAGAGAAACAAACAGCAGCAGCAAATTATTAAAGCAGACAACTCAAGAGAATTCCTTCACAGCTCACAAAGCAAGGATTTGTACTCAGAAGAACCTTCAAACAGATCGCTTCAAAGGCACACACTTGGGTACCATCAACTAGCATCAAATTACTCCTCAGAGATGGCAAACAAAACCGGCCCCTTCAATTTTCTTAAAAGAAATCTTCGAATTAAACTGACCAAAAGTGACACCAAAAGAGCACCACTGCAGAATCACCTCCATGATCATGTCATCAGTTCAAAATCAAGAACCGTTCTAACTCCCAAAGAAAGCATCTTTATCTCTACCACAGAAACTTTAGGACATGTCCCCATTAGATACCACACAGCACGCAACCACCTCAGGTAATCTGACCAATATAACTTGCTGGGAGAAAACAAATTAACATCAAAGTGCTGCTTGGATAGGCCTAAGAAAACCATTTCCGACCATGTATAAATCTTCTGATGAGTCTTTGACTAAATCATAAAGGGACAGGATCAGAAGCAAAAACTGCAGAATTCCATGTAGCCGAATTGTGTCCAATAGCAAGCATCACATACTATTTTTCAGCACAAAAGGTAGCATCCTAAGTAAGACATAAGCAGTGAATCGACAACCTTGAATGGAACAGACAAATCTTATAGACCAACGACCAATCCAACCTTCAATTTATCTCGCTCCGATCATGTCCAAAATCTCCACGCGGACCAACTAAACTGACCTGACCAATCCACCGTGGCAAACAGAAATCGAAGCAAACGAACCACATAATTTTATCAATATTAAGATAACAATAACAAAACCGCAGTTGGTCATGACCCTACTAAATCAAAGAAGCAAGGATCAGAGAATAGTAACCGGCGGATCACCGGACCTAGACCGAAAGAATCGAACCGAACGGATCAAACACCACAAAGAAGGAGCGAGCGATTTGGATAAGCTCGTGTACCTGGCCAATCAAATAGAGAAGAACGGAAGAAGCGTGAGATCGAAATCAACTGCTCCTTACCAGTCACCGGAAGACAGATAGAGAAAGAAAGGGGAAATCAAATCATCCACGATCAAGGAATAACTGGGGGATTGGAAGGTATTTATAGAGGGCGTGAAGCCTGAAGTCGGTGGGCTGGATTTGCTGGTTCCGCAACGGAGTCATAGTCGGAGACGAACAAACGAGAATTTGACGGCGACTGGTGGGCGCGAGGCGGTTGCTGTCGCTAGGTGCAAAGGTTCGAACAATGATGGTACTTCTAATGTCTAATGTTTTACGTTGTGTGTAGTAGTGCACCAGAAGAGAATAATTTCTATCCGTCCGTCTATTCGATGGAACACCCTCGGAGTGAATACAGAATAGAGGAATAGATATCTGATAGTATCCGTATTCAACTCTGAAAAAAAATACAGAACATGATACAAAATAAACTGTATCTGTTAAGATTCACTTGGATTGTACCCTAGTTTTCACTATCTTATCCCTTTTGTGTGGACGTTCTGATCCTCGACAGCCGCAAGTAATCAAAACACTGCACTGTTACACCGACAGTTACGTCTCCTCTATTCTGTTCTAACAAAAAAAGTGAGCTCGCCGGTTTGGAGCTCACGCCCTTGCCAGCAGATATTTTTTTCAATGCAACCTGTAGCCGAGTTTTTTTTTTCCAGTGCAAACGAGTGGGAACTACCCAAGCTTAATTAAGCTTGGAGGAAACAATGGCTTCTTCGTGTTTCTCGAAACAAAAATATATACGAACGTTACAACCTGTGTAATTAGCCATTTCTCGTGAAAAGGATTTCATGAATTAGTTGAAGAAAGAATTAAGGAGATATGTTTCGAGCGATGCTCTATTCAAGATCTCAAACCTAACTTTTAGTTTAGCTTACAAGTAACAAGACACCGTATAAACATACCAGTAAGTAAGCCTCGTTGTGCAAAGAAAAATAAAGACCCCTGGCCAATCCCAATGAAATATTTTATATTTGAGATGCGAGGTTTATATTATCCACCTTGGGCATGTTGTTTTGCTATACAACAGACCGGCGGCAATCAGCAATCTTAAGCTCAGTCTAGCACAGACATATGATTGCTGGCGTCGGTGTACAGATACCGAGTATCGTCATGGATGTCCTCTTTGCGCCCTAGATGCACCTGCACGTGCACCTCGTTGCACACCACGTCAGTGCCCACATCCACGGAAGCCTCGGTGAGCGTGCACACCTACGCCATGAGAAGTGTAGGCTCGTCGTCGTCGTCAGCTTGCGCCAGATGGGCTTGCTCAGTACGCTTCGGCTTGCGGTAGTCCCTGGAGTAATACCCATACTTGTCGCAGTTGTAGCACTGAACTTGCGACATGTCACGGCGCGCGCTGGACGAGCCACCGTCCTTTCTGTCATGCCTACCTTTGCTGCGCCCATGGCCACATAGCTTGCTGCGATAACAGTTATCACCGTCGGAGGAGCTGTCGCCTTGCTCCCTCTTCTTGGCGTGTGTGAGCCACTCGTCTTCAGTGAGGAGCAGACGCCCACTGGAGCCGCCTGAGTCATCGCGCACGTAGCGCTGCTCCGCTAATCGAAGCCGACCGGTGAACTCTTCGATCAACAACGTGCTCAAGTCAAGTAGTGTCTCAATAGAGTTTGCCACCTGTGTATACCTGGGTGGCACAATACGAAGGAATTTCTTGACTACCTTTTCATCTTCCAACGTGTCACCTAGGATCCGGAGATTGTTGACGAGTCCGGTGATCCTCAACGAGAAGTCGTCCAACGACTCACCATCCTTGAATTCGATATCCTCGAATTTCTTGCAAAGCTTTATGCATTCGCCTTACGGACGCGCTTGACACCCATCTGCATCGTCTTCACGGCGTCCCACGCTTGCTGGGCCGTGTCCATCACCGCCAGCATGGACAGCATGTCTAGCGATACCACACGGTGGATGGCGGACAACACCATTCTATCGTCGCGGTAGTCGGCGTTGCTAGGTTCGATCGCCTCCCACAGGCCTTATGCTTGCAAGTTCACCCTCATCACGAGAGCCCAGTCGGTGTAATTTATTTGTGTCAGCGTGGGGTAGACCACCGATCCCCCATCTCCCTTACCACCCACCACACCACTATCTCTTGGTCGTCGTTGCTGCCGGATCGAATATCGGTGTTGTCGTCGCCTTACACCCCATCTTGGGGAGGAGACCTGATAGGAGAGCGTGATGTCGTGTGCCATCGCCAAGGATCAAATGTCGGGACTTAAAAATGCAATTCTGGACACACCGTGTATCACGCTAGTGCACACAGTGTCAACATGGATGAATATCGATCCACACAATACGAATTATTAAATAAATGAGTAATTTGAATAACAAATAATTGTTGTGACCTTAAGATCAAGTTTTACATTTATTAAGCCACACAGGGTTGACAATAGAGAATTAAATAGCAGCGGAACAAAAGTAAACTCTAGCAAAATCCCATCAATTCACCACAGCAACCGACTGGGATCAAAACCCTAACGATCAGCACCTTCGTAGAACTCCTCCCCAAAAGCAGGCGATGACTCATCCACTTTCGTTGATTGATTATAGCAAGTATGAATACACAACCGTACTCGCAAGTCATACCACAGAGTGCAATTTATAGATGATGGCTTATACCAAAAGAATGGCTTCTGTGGTTGTTTTGCAGAAATACAACATTTGCAATTGAATACAAATAATAGATTGAAAACATAATTCAAAAAAATAAACAATAATAGTTTAACATTTGCTTTCACAAAGGACACATAGTCTAAACAAGTTATTTACACAACTGTACAAGTTATCTCACACAGCTGACCATTCTCAATTGTTTTATGAAAATCTACCCCTCGTGTGAAATCCCCGAGCATGTCCATGACCGCGGACGCGGTTATTCGAATAAATTGATTAAACACTCTGCAGAGGTTGTTGAAGGATCTAGACTCGTCATTATGAGTTAATAGAGTGTTTTGGTGATTAATGACAAATCTAATTGTGAGACTAACAATTCTATGGCTATATCTAGTGTGTAGTCTCATTTGGATATAAATGTGAAATTCAACGAGGTATGCATTCGACTTATACTCTTATATATTGTTGCATTCCTCGAATCCAAAATATAGGAAGAACTCAACCATAAGTTTAACTTGAATATGTGCATATGTCTTCATTACACATTTGTGTATGCACACATTTAGGGGGAGTTTATTCTATATTTTGTGGTTTCATTAGTATTGATCCATATTCCGTTTTTCACATATATTTGGGATCTTTACTTTGAAACATATCCATTTGAGTATACAAAATTTGTGTAGTTTTTGTATACTTATGTTTTGAGTATATAGAACTTGTGTAGTTCTTGTATACTCATGTTTCGAGTATGTAGAACTTGTGTAGTTCTCATATACTCATGTTGTGAGTATATAGAACTTGTGAAGTTCTTGCATACTCATGTTGTGAGTATATATATGACTTGTGTAGTTTATATATACTCATACCGTGTTACATTATCTACATTCATTTTAATATGCAATTGAAGTGGTTATCATCAATTACCAAAGAGGGAAAGATTGAAGTATCTTGTCCCACCATTATGAGTTAATGGTATGGTGTGGTAATTAATGATAATAATATTGTGGAACTAACATTTTCCATGAGTTGGATAAATTGGTTATGTTCCAGGGTGATGAAGACTTGGGATGATCATGAGTTGATCATCAAGTCTAGATTCAAGTAAAGGATGCATCATTTGTTGATGCATATGAAGAGCTTGAAGAAAAAGAAAATCATCGTGTGTCGATGATGTTCAAAGAGAAGACACATCATGTGTTGATGGATTCCTAATGAAGGATGCATCATGTGTTGATGCATACCAAGACTTGGAGTAAAGGATGCATCATGTGTTGATGCACATTAAGTCAAGAGAAGACCCATCATGTGTTGATGGAGGTCAAGTGAAAGAATTCATCATGTGTTGATACATGTCAAGACTCGGGATGAATAAATCATCATGTGTTGATGATGTTCAAGACAAGATCCCGAAGTGAAGAAAATCATCATGTGTTGATGATTGTCAAAATCAAGGACCCGGACTTGAAGTGTTGATGTGCATCATCAAGCTTCAAGAATATGCAAGGCAAATGTATGACTTGCTAGGGCTAAGGATGTGTTCCTAGTCTTTTACCGGTCTTGGTGTTTGGTTGGAAGACCGGATTGCTAGTATAGGTTGCCGTACTATTAAGAGGGGTCTTGACTAGTAGCATGATTTATTCATGTGTTGATAGCTCATTGTATTTGCTCTAGCTCATCTATGCATGGAGCTATTATTTGCGAATGTGTTTTGCAAATAGCCGATGCTCATGCATTTAATCTTTGTAGCATGGGACTATAGTTTGCAAATATGTTTTACAAATGGTTGAAGTCCATGCACCTTAGCCTTGTGGCATGATGTTGTTATTTGCGAATGTGTTTTGCAAATAGTTGATGATCATATTTGATTTCTTGTAGCATGTGACTTAAGTTTGCAAATGTGTTTTGCAAATGGTGTAAGTCCATGTACCTTATTTCTTGTGGTGAGTATTCTAAAGGTTGGCAAATGTGTTTTGCAACTTGTTGAGAATATCACCTCTAAACCTTGTTGGAATTGCACTCAAATGGGTAAATGTGTTTTGTCATTTGAGCGAAGTCAAAAGTGTTTGGCCTCTGTGGTCTAGCGGTCAAACCGCCGGTATGGACCGGTCTGACCGGTGCCAAACCGGTCGAACCGCCATGTGTTGGGCGGTCGGACCGATGGCCATTTGAGTTGATTCTCTGTGCGGTAGTACCACCGTTGATAATACGGTACTACCGGGGTGCGGAAGTACCGGAGTCTTCGCGGTACGTTCTTTCCAGTGAAGCACCATTTTGGAGTGTCTGATTTTTGCGGGTGGTCTGACCGGCCAGCCTTGGAGGTCTGACCGATTTGGCGGCGGTCTGAAGGGCCATTAGTTGGCGGTCCGACCGGCCGTAGGTCCAACGGATAGTTTTACAGCCGTTGGCGCATGGACGGTCCGACCGGCCATTAGTTGTGATCGGCCGGCCCGCATGATTCAGTGAATCTTTCCTCCAACGACTAGTTTTTGAGTGTGGGCTATAAATACCCACCTTGGCCGGTTGGAGAAGGTTGCTGAGATTATTATTGAACCTCTATTGAGTCCCTTGAGCTAAGAGCAAGCCTCCCATCTCTTTTGTGCATGTGTTGCACTTAGTGAGCTTGGAGAGTAAACTCTAAGTGCATGTGTTGCCTTAGGTAGTGGATTGTGTATCCACTTGAGCGTTGACACTTGATTAGTTCAAGTGAAAGTTGATATTTGTTCTCTTGGTGTTTGCCGACACCTAGACAGCGTGGAGGCGTCGTAACCGGTGATCTTCTCAAGATGGTTGTGAGAAGGCCTAGCGTGGTTTTGAGTGGTTTGATGCTCGCCATCTCTGGAGTGGAGGAAGAGCAACCCTAGTGGAGCGAGGTGTTGGTTCGTGTTGGAACCAGTCCAAGTGGTTGGACTTACCTCGGAGGTGTTGGCTTAATTAGTGGAGCCGGTCCAACACGGTTGGGCTTACCTCAAGGTGGATTAGGGGAGACCGGCAAGTCTCTGAACACCACGGTAAAACATAATTGTGTCATCTTGGTTTGTGTTTGTGCTTTACTTTGAGTAATTTACATTACTTGCTTTAATTGCTTATATATCTTTGTATGATTGCTCTCATTGTATTGTATTCATATTGTTGGTGCACTTAGGGAAGCCTAGTTGATTTAGGTTTTAATTGTGCAAAACCAATTTGTTATTAGCTTCTGCATTATTAATTGGTTTTAGCCGAAAGAATTTTTAAAACCGCCTATTCACCCCCTCTAGTCGACCACCTCGATCTTACGGTTGTACACTTTAGCCACACGATACAATCAGTGTAGCTAGCACTGACCATAACAAAATATTTCAGAAACTTCATCTCAAACATTGACATTCCTGATATGCTTTAGCACCGTCCAATCGATACACACAGCGCTTGACACGACACACACCTTAGACAGAGAAGTGGTGAACCATCCTGCGATGTGACCTACCTAGTAGTCCACACCTCCACCCATCACACAGTCTAATCTACAACATGAGTTATCAATGTCAAGACTCTATAACCTACTAAGTTAGGCCTGTCTCATACCAGACATGTGGTCGTACAGTAAGGCTCGGTTCAATGGCACACAAAGTTAAGTTCTTAATTGACCAAGGCAAGACTTCCAGTTTCTAACTAAGTCACACAGATTATCATTTCCATCACACAGTTCCATCACACAGTTTCACCATATCACACAGTATCCACCACTTGCCTAAGTGTAAATCTTTTCCCCCCTGTTTGTTAAGTGCAACAGATGCCATCAACGAGTAATAGCACATAGCACACACAGTTTTATCACACGATTCTATAATCACTTAGTCAAGTTTATATTTGCAACTCACATAAAATGATGACTCGTAGCATGGCAAAGCAGTCTACTCGTATCAAACCAACCCACGTTGGTGTTATGATAATACAAACTAAATAATGAACCAACCTAGGGTGACAAAAGAATATGACATAACAATAGACAATGTGGATATAACAATTTGGATTAATAACTAAACCCAAAAGTATTTAAATAAATACTCAAAATAGAATGCAATAATTTTAATCAAAGTATTTTAAAAACTGGGTTCAACATGATCAAAGGTATAACTTACCTTGGAATAGGTCTAGGTACTAATCTTGATCTTGAGGCACTCCTTCTTCTCTAAAGTTCCCCGAAGTATCAATGTCTACTCGCAAACGAAGTAAATAAATAAATAACAAAGGCAAAACAAACTCCAAAAATTAAATAAAAATATCAAATAAATAGATCTCGAATTTAGATGAATTTATAAATTTGAATGGGTTCAATCGGAGTTCGGATGCAAATGATATGGGCTTAGGAAGATTGAACCTAAAGAAAAACCCAAATTTTGGATTTATTAGAATTTTCAAATTATTTTTATTGAAAAATCAGATTATTGCGCAACGCTGATGTTAGTGAAGGATTTTTGGGAAAATAAAAATAAAAAGAAAATACTTACATGTGAGACCCACATGTTAGTCTCACAGCTCACGATGGACCAAGTTCACCGAGCCGGTTGAATTTGGGAACGGTGGACATGCACGCTTGCACGTGGATGCTAATCTGGCACCACGTCGATGACACATGTGCATGGGGCTGACGCTGGCGCTGAGGTGGCAGCGGACATGGACGATGGCGAGGGGCGGGGCTCGGCTTCCGATGGTCGCCGGCGAACGGCGGCGTCTCACCAGCAGCGAAGGGGACCAGCGGGTGGCTGAGGTTATTTCGAATATGGTGACACCCTTACTGATGCTTGGAACCCACAGCAGCGACCGGCGGCGAGCTCAAAGTGGTGGAGGATCTTCGGTTTTTGTCGGACGGAAGCTCGGCGATGCTCTGGCAATGGGACGGATGCACAAGGTAGCTCTGGTGACAGGAGACTCAACGGCGTGCTCAACGTCGATGAGGCGTCACTGGCGGTAGTGCAATTTGAAGAAACAAAGGTTCGGCCGAAAACCCTGGAAGCCTGATTGCGGCGGCGCTAAGGCGATTGGGGTGCGACGACTAGAGGGTTTGTGGTGCGGGGACAATGGCGAACCCGAGGGTGCCTTTTATAGGGCCGGGGAGTGCTAGATTTGGAAGATCCAAAATTGAGTCTGAGGAGAACACAAACAAAGAATCCAGGATTCTAGGAGATAAAGACCGATTCGGGGTTTGATTCGAACCGAAACGGGTGCGGGAGAGATATAGCTAAAGATTAGTGGGGTCGACACAAAGAAATCGGGCTGGAATCTCTTTTATCGGACAAAGCTCGACGGCTTCCAATGGCGGATGAGCGCGGGCGTGTGCGAGGATGACGACGCTGCGAAGACGACGAAGTGGTGGGGTCCACCGGTCAGCGAAACAAGACGCGCAGGCGCAGGGGAGGGAGAGACCAACAGGTGGGGACCACCTGTCAGAGGAGACAGACACGAGCGGGTGAGCCGGGTCGCACAGTGCTGGGCCGCGCGGGAACAAGGATGGGTTTCGGCCCAATACTGTTCCAGAGATTTTAAAATGATTTTTCCTTTTAGAAAATACCAGAAAATCCAAATAGTAATTAGAAAATAGCAAATGAACTCGAAAAAATTAAGGAAAAATATAGAAAATATATCCAAGCACATATAATCTAAATAAAATAGTTTTGATAATTGTTGATGTTGGGATTAATCATATTAAATTATTTTGATGTTGAAAGTCAAGATTAAGCTTTAAATAAAATTCAATAAAAATTCAAATGGTGTATTTTCCAACTATTTACTAATCAAAAGATTTTTAAAGCTTAGAAAATTAGGATGTTACAAACCTCCCCCTTAAACGGATCTCAACCCTGAGATTCAGGCTAGCTAGAGAAATGGCTAGAAAACTCAGCTTTCAACTCTTCTTCATGCTCCTACGTTGCTTCTCCTTCTGAGTGGTTACTCCGCTGAACTTTACAAAAAAGAACGGTCTTGCTTCTGATATGGCGCTCTGCGACATTCAAAATCTTAATAGACTGCTCTTTATAAGTGAGATATTCTTTCAATTCAATTAATTACAATAGAGCTTGTTCTTCTGGCACATGAAGACATTTCTTTAACTGCGAGAGATAGAAGACATCATGTACTCCTGCTAACAACTGCTTTAGCTCCAACTGATAAACAACTTCTTCACAGCGTTCCAAAATCTTAAACGGACCAACATACCTAGGGGCAAGCTTCCCTTTGGCATGAAACCTCTTGACACCTCTGAGTGGAGTAACTTAGAGATAAACAAAGTCGTTTGGTTCAAAGCTGAGGTCACGACGACGATTATCAGCATAACTCTTCTGTTTGGACTGGGCTACCTTTAATCTTTCTCTTATCATAGCCACTTGTTCTTCGGCTTCTTGAATAATATCTGGCCCGAATAGCAAACGTTCAGCTATTTCTGACCAATTCAAAGGGGTTCTACAAGCACGACCATACAAAGCTTCAAATGGTAACATTTGCAAACTGGCTTGATAACTGTTACAACAAACTCTTATCCCAACTGGTAGTATTAGCTAGGGCATATGCTCTCAACATATCTTCCAATATTTGGTTAACACTTTCAGTCTGTCCATCCATTTGAGGATGATAGGCAGTACTGAAATCCAGCTAGTTCCCAAAGCTTCATGCAGACTTTGCCAGAAACGAGAGGTGAACTGAGATCCTCGATCTGGCACTATCTTCTTAGGCACACCGTGCAGACTGATGATTCTCGACATATATCACTCTACAAGGCGATCTCCTGAGTAAGTAGTTTTGACTGGCAAAAAATGTGCAACTTTAGTTAGACGATCAACTATTACCCAAATTGAATCGTAACCCGATTGAGTCTTGGGTAAACCGGTAATGAAATCCATTCCGATCTCTTCCCACCTCCACTCTGGAATCTTCAGTTGTTGTAACAAACCTGCTGGTCTCTGATGTTCTGCTTTTACCTTCTGACACACGTCGCACAAGGCAACGAACTCTGCGACTTCTCGCTTTAAATTTGGCCACCAGAATTTATTCTTGACATCCTAGTACATTTTATTACTTCTAGGATGAATCAAATACTTTGATGCATGGGCTTCTTTCAAAATCAGCTGCCTCAGACCATCAATATTTGGTACGCAGATACGTCCATTGATCCACAGTGTATCTTGATCGTCTTTGGTGAAGTCTTTGAATTTTTCTTCTGCCATTTTCTTCTTGATTTCTGATAACTCATAATCGTTTGGTTGAGCTACACGAATCTGGTTCTCCAGAGTAGACTGTACTTCTAGACTAGTCACAAATCCTTCAGTTACAACTTCTAACTTCAGCTTTTGGAATTCCTCTTGAAGTTTTGAACAAAACTCTTTCGCCTCCAGAGCATTACAGTAGCTCTTACGGCTCAAAGCTTCTGCAACGACATTGGTCTTACCAGGATGGTAATGAATTCCAAGATTATAATCCTTTATTAATTCTAGTAATCTTCTATGTCTCATGTTCAGGTCAGACTAAGTGAAAATATACTTCAGGCTCTTGTGATCTGTGTAAACTTCACAGCGATTACCAATGAGGTAATGACGCCAAATCTTCAAGCCGTGCACTACGGCTGCTAATTCCAAATCATAGGTGAGATAATTTTCCTCATGAGGTCTTAGTTTCCTTGACGCATAAGCGACAACTCTTCCTTCTTGCATCAGGACACATCCTAATCCTTGGCGCGGGGCATCACAATAGATATCAAAATTCTTGTGAATATCTAGCAAAATTAGAACTGGTGCTGTAGTCAAATGTTTCTTCAATTCTTGAAAACTTTCCTCACAAGCTGGGGTCTAAGTAAACTTTTTCTCTTTCTTCAACAATTGTGTACGAGGCTTAGCAATCATTGAGAATCATTCAATGAAATGGTGATAGTATCATGCCATTCCCAAGAAACTACGAATCTGAGTAACAGTTTTGAGCTGTTCCCACTGTAATACCGCTTTAACTTTTCCGGGGTCAACTGCTACTCTCTTGGCTATCATCACATGACCAAGGCAATCAACTTTCTTCTTCCAAAAATCACACTTACTGAACTTGGCATACAACTGATGCTCTCTGAGTTTTTCCAGGATTAATCTCAGATATTCAACAAGCTCTTCTTCTGACTTGGAGTATACCAAAATATCATCAATGAACACTACTACAAACTTGTCCAAGTATTACAAAAATACCTTGTTCATCATGTTCATGAAATAGGCAGGGGCATTAGTCGGACCAAAAGACATGACTAAAAATTCGTAATGTCCGTACCACATTGAGAAAGCAGTCTTGGGTATATCCTTCGGACAGATCTTCAATTGATGGTAACCTGATCGCAGATCGATCTTTGAGAATACTCCAGCTCCTTTCATCTGATCGAAGAAATCATCGATCGGGGCAATGGGTACTTGTTCTTGATGGTGACTTCGTTAAGAGAGCAATAATCAATGCACATTCTCATGCTTCTATTTTTTTTGACAAACAAGACTGGCGCTCACCATGGCGACGAACTAGGTCTTACAAAACCTTTCTCCAAGAGTTCTTCTATCTGTTTATTCATCTCTACCAGCTCATCGACTGGCATCCGATAGGGTCTCTTAGAAATCGGTGTTGTTTCTGACACTAGATCGATAACAAACTCGATGTCACGGTCCGGCGACATTCCTGGTAATTCTTCTGGAAACACATATGGATATTCTCTGACTATAGGTACATCTTCCAAGAAAACTATCTTCAAACTATTGACTAACAGATGTCCATCACGTACTGAAGTGGCTAGAAACTCCAGTTTCTTTCCATTGGTATCCTCGATTGTTCCGGCTCTTCGGCCACAATCTAACACAGCTTTGTGCTTGGATAACTAATCCATGCCAAGAATGACATATAAGGTTTGGGTGTTTATAACAATTATGTTGGTTAAAAGCTCGACTCCAGCTATGAGTAACTTAGCTCCTAAATATCCCACCTTAGAACTTAGCTCTGCTCTAGGCGACCGGACTAACAGAGTATGCTTAAGATGTATAATTTCGAAATTATTCTTAGTTGCAAAAATTCCAGAAACAAACGAATGCAAAGCTCTAGAATCAAACAGAACTGATGCAGGTACTCAGTTTACCATAAACTTACCCAGCACGACGTCGGGTGCTTCTGGAGCTCCTTCCAAGGTGACATGGTTGATACGGTGTGGATATCGTGAGGATATGTGCATGATCTTAGGATGATGAGTCAATTGGCAATGGTTTTGTTGGTTTGCAAAATCTCGCATTTTTGGTTTTGCTTTAGGCCTGTCAGACCACAGGCAGTCTGACCGGTGGCAGGGGCGGTCAGACCGCCCGTGGAGAGGTCTGACCGGCCGTGGTGGCCGGTCCGACCGGATATGTTTCAAAGTGGATTTTGGAGCTGATCCAAAAATAGGATGTGTAGGCAAGTGAGTGGAGTCTTCTGGATGTGGTCACATTATTTTTGGAGCTTCCAGTCGAAAGTTCTATTCATTTGAAAATTCCAGAAGGTTTCGGATTTTCAAGATGAAAATTTGGCTAAGTCATTTCGGGCGGTCCGACCGCCGTTATGGAGTCGGTCGGACCGGCCTGAAATCGGTCGGACCGGCCGTGTGGGGCGGTCAGACCGCCGATCACTTGGAGGTTAGCCATTTTGGCATTGTTGTGTTTTGAATGTGTTTATTGTGTGAACTTCAATGCTTTATTGTTGCATATTGTATTGTGGAACTAACGTGGGTCAAGTTGTGAAGAACTTGTTCCCGGAGACGATTTGTTTGTCTATTGCTGTGCAGGTGGCTTGCAGGTCAACGACGTCAACGGTAAGGTGAATCGGGACTACGCTTGGAGGCGAGGTCCGAACGATCATGGATCTTTGGGTGGTCGTGTGACTCAAGCATGGTGCGAATGGGCAAGATGGATCGAACGGGTAGTTCGGGCATTTGGTTGGATCGGCAAGTGCGAAGTCGGTGCAAGTCTCAGGAGGTTCCGATGGGATTGGACGGGAGAGCGGCCGACGTGATAAGAGCCGCTGATCAACCTACATGTGGTGAAGCAGGCGAGTGCTTCAACAGTTATGTGTGAGTGGGTCCCATGTGTGTGTGGGCCTTCATGGGCGCCCATTAGTGGAAACTCTAGGCCTCTCCTATAAATAGAAAGGGGGGAGAGGAAAAACCCCCCAAGCATTCATTTTGTCTCTCCAAGTCTTTTTCTAGGGTTTGGAGAAGAGAGGAGAGGAGAGGAAGGTTGTGTGTGCGCTCTTTGTTGAGCTCTTGTCCTCCTTGAGGGAGTGGCTTTGTAAGCATCTTGTGGGATCAATCAATCTTGTGATGCTTGCTTAAGAGATCGATTGTCTCCTTTGTGTTCTTCTCTCTTTTTGATGAGTTTGGTGCTTCCTTGATTCAAGTGTTTAAACTTGGTCTCTTGACCTATTTTATCTTGCTTTGATGTGTGGAAATACTCCTAGAATCATCTAGATCATCAGCCCCACAAGCAAGTCTTGAATCAAGATTTTCATATTTCTAGGGTTTGTGCACTTCTTTGGTAAAATCGTCAGAGATCGTTTCGATGAAGTGGATCTGGAGGATCGTCGCTAGAAATAGGTCTCTAATATCCTTAGGGAGGTGTGCTCCAAATTTGGTCAAGTTTCATTGGTTGAATCAAAAGTTGGACTAAATTTCGTTTTGGATTTGGGCATTGAGTTTCGGTTCTGGACTAAATCGGTCGGACCGATTTTATATCACGTGATCGACCGCCAAGATTCAGACCGCCCGTTAACGACTGGTCGAACCGATTTAAATCGGTCGGACCGCCCTTTGGTAGTCGGTCAGACCGCCAGTGCCCAGACCAGACCAGTGAGATCAATTCTCCACATTTGTGTCTTGTGGTTGAGGGGGTTATCGAATTCAGCAAAAGGCTTACTCTATGCGCTTACTGATCTTCTTAGCTTTCATAGCTAAAGGAGTAAAGTTCGTGTTGAATTTGATTAAGGCGAAGAATTCGAGAAAGCGCCTATTCACCCCCCTAGTCGCCTTTACGGTCCTACATACGGCCTCTGACCACTGACTACGGCGCTCCTTCGGATTGACCGGTAGCTTGAGAAGTTCCTTGATGGTTGCTCTACGCTGGTGTCTTGGCCGGTGTAGCTCCAAGGTTGAAGCATACTGGGGTTATCGTTCCATTCCGAGGACATTGGTTGGCGAAATGCCCTACCTGACGGTAGGTAAAACAAACTTTGGGTCCATTATGTGGGTTGCTTTTTGGATTGGGGTTGACAGGTACAGAATTGCAAAAGTTCTGAGCAACTAGACAAGGTGCTGAAGTTGGTGTAGGCATTTTGAATGAATTATGTGGTCGAAAAAGATTAAACTGTTGTGGATTCGTTCTTGCCTTCAGCTGTGGCTGGTGACTTCCTTGCTGGGCCATTCCGCGCTTGCGGTTATCTTCCAATTCATTGCGGTTATCTTCGAGAATCAAAGCTTTGTTGATCAAGTTTTGAAAATCTGGAAATGTATGGGCAATCAGGTTGACTTGCAGTCCAGTGTTCAATCCCTTTAGAAAACGACTCTGACAAGCCTTGTTGGTGGCAACATCTTCTGCAGTATAGCGGACAAGTTGAGAGAATTTATTAAGATAGTCAGTCATTAACATTCCGCCTTGCTTGAGAGCGCGGAACTCATCTTTCTTCAAATCCATGATTCCTTCCGGTACATGGTAATAGAGAAAAGTAGTTGAGAACTCTTCCCAGATAATGTTTTGCGGCGTCTCATGCGCTGCACATAAGTTTTCCCATCATTCAGCAGCTATGCCTTCCGTCTAATGAGTGGCGTACATGACCTTTTTGTGGTTGATGCATTGAGTGATTAGCAGCTTCCTCTTGATAATACGAAGCCAATCATCAGCTTCAACTGGTGAAATTGCCTAGAAAAGGTTGGTGGGCGAGGTCTCATGAACTCGGCTAGCTTGGATGGCCCGTGGTGACCATGAGCGACTGGGCTCCATTGTGATGATGGTTGTTGTTGTTATGATTATTCATAGTTTGTATCTGATTCATCATTTTATATATCTTCTGAGTCTAAGCTGACATGAAAGCTCTAAAATTCTGTAGGTCAATTGGAGGTGCTTGTGGCGGAACTGCTCTTGCGGGGGTCTGCTCATTGCCTTCTGGCACAGGGATACCGGAACCACTTGTAGCAGCATGATGAGTTTGAATCATCTGGTAAATCTCCATAGGTTAGATAAGATAGTAAGCACAAGATGAGTTATAACTAGGCAAGAGTGAGTAAAACTCACAAACACAGCTTCAAAAAAGTTTAACTGAAATACTTATATTAATCAAGGTCTTAGTATGATTGCAACAAGTGCTTAAGGGCCCTTGCAGCTCATACTTGCACACAAGAAATAAGAACGAACCTAAACACACAAACTACCGCCTAAAGGGCGACTCTCCTAACCTTAAACCGACTAAACTCAAAGACTTAAGCGGACTACTCGATGAGATAGCCTCCATAGCCTCGACGGTGCTCCCATTTCTTGTAGACTTGGAAGTGTCGACATCGTTGTAAACCGATCTTGGTGCCCAGGATTGGTGCAACAGAACAGCGCCCCTAAGCGCAGCACGGTGGCTCCTCCGCTCTCATCGCATCCTCTGGTTCTACGGTTCCTCGACTTGTTCGGGTCTTATTCAGGGTCTTCTTCTTCATGGTCCTGCTTGTGCTCGTGCTGACCATAGAGAGTTTCTTCCAGAATGACGATCCTTTCTTCTACCCTCTGCAAGGTCTCGCAGACGTACTCCACCTATGTGCCAGCCAACTCCAGTGATTCTTCCTGGGCAGCGGCGAACTGGGCAAGATGCACGATTGTTGTGTTGCTCACTCCTTCCGTAGACGGGTAACATGCCGGCAAATTCACTGTGGAGGTGCGAGGGTGGTAGCAGAAGATGATATCTTGAAGCTCGTGAGCGTAGATGTTGTAGACCCTTAGGATGGCGAGGCGCGAAGACTCCTGAATCGCTTCAACCCAGACACTCCTTCGAACTGAGATGTTCAGGGGTTGGCTTGCTTTGGTGTCCTTCCTGGCGTAGATGGTCAAGCGGCAGGTCACTCCACAGTCTCGGCCGTTCACGACCCAATTGCTGCCATGGTACATGTAACATCCCAAAAATTTGGCATGTTTTAATGTTTTAAAAGAAAAATAACCATTTGAAAATTTTCTACTAAAGTTAAAGCTTAATTTAAATTTTCAGAGATCAAAAACAATTTAACATGATTAATTCCAAAATCAACTATTATTAAAATTATTTTATTTGGATTCTATGGGCTTAGATATAATTTATAGAATTTTCTAGAATTTTTCTGAGTGCATTTGCTATTTTCTAATTGCCTTTTGGATTTTCTGGCTATTTTCTAAAAGAAAACATATTAATTTTCCCGAATAAGAATGCAGTCAAGCCCATCATCATTCCAGACCACCGCCTCCTCCGCCCAACTTCGCGCCTCGGCCCGACCTCTCGCGTCTTTCGCTTCCTTCACGCGTGCTCGCGTGGACGCGCGCCACTCTACCCTCTCTCGCCGTGTGGGACCGCCGACGCCACGTCGTCTTCGTCTTCAACCCGGACTCAAGAGTCCGAAGTTTCGCTCAGCGCCGCCGCCGTATCTCCGCGGACTCCTCCTCCTCCGCTATAAAGCCCCGAGACCCTCCGTTTTCCTCGCCCGATCCTCCGCTCTCGAAGCCCCAAATTTGCCGCGCCTCCTTCCTCCGCCCGGCGCCGCATTGCGAAACACCACCGACGGTCGCCACGCTTCGCCGCCGCAATTTCGCTCTAGAGCTCCTCGGTCTCGCCACCAACGCCATCGTCGTCGCAATACCCTCGCCTACTCGTCGCCGCCTCGCCTCCTCGCCGGTGCCTCCTCCTCCGTTCCGGCTTTGTCCGACAAAACACCGCCGCCACCGCCGTCATCTCTTCATCGCCACCGGTGAGCCGTCGTCGCCCGACCCGACCACCACCCTCCTCGGCCGCCACCTCCCGGCTTCCGCTTGGCCATCGCTTCGCGCCACCCCGCCGCCTGGTCGCCGTCGCCGCCGCCGCCCAACCATCGCCACGCCCTCCTCTGCGTTTGCTCTCGTGCTAACGTGGCAAGCCACCTCACCGCCACCTCCTCGATCTGGCGGCGCGGCGGCCCGTCAACGCTAACGCGTGTCGCCACGTGTGCGTGCCGCTCCCTCCCAAGCTTTCCCTTCGGTGGACGTGGTCCACGGTGAACCGGTACCAGGTCATGCCAAGTCAGCCGCCACCTCAGCCTTTTTGCCTCGCTGTCAGCCATGTGTCAGTACAGTCAGTGCTGACGCATTAATCTTCGTTTTCCTGTTGAAAAATAAATCAGGAAATTAAATTAAAATCCAAATTAGGGTTTTGATTTATTTTCAATCTTCCAAAGCCCATATCTTTTGCATCCGAACTCCGATTGAGCCCATTCAAATTTGTAAATTCATCTAAATTCGAGCTCTATTTATTTATGATTTTTATTTAATTTTTGGAGTTGATTTTATCTCTGTTTGATATTTATTTATTCTATTTGCTTATTTTGCGAGTAGACGTTGCTACTTCGGGAAGTTTTGAACAAGGAGAAGCACACCAAGATCAAGATCAATCCCAAGATTTATTCCAAGGCAAGCCGTAGTCCTTTGATCATATTGATCCTATGATTTCAAAAGTATATTGTTTTATACAACTGCATGCTACCTTTATATCAATTGTTTTGGGTTTAGTTATTACCTGTTGTCATTATACCTCCATTGAACATTGGAATGCCATGAATCCTTTGTCACCCTAGCTTGGATAATTTTAGTTGGACATATTTGTATCACCAACATGGGTATCGTATTAGTGCTTAGTCAAGCCTAGTCTCAATGGGTTCATCATCACATGTGTCATAATGATTAATCTTGACTTAATGATATATGGAATTGTGGTGGTTAGCCATTGTTGTTAAAACTTGTGAGTCATGACGGGGGATGTCATTGGTTTCTTTTGAACAAAATTGTTTTCGCCAAAGTAGTGGATGGTGGATTGAGGTGTGGATTTAACACGTTGTGGGTTTGTGGAAAGATCGCTGAGTAACTTGTCAAGGACTTAATCTTGTGCGCCATTGAACTGAGCCTTAACTGTACAACCACATGTCTGTATGGGGGGACTGGTGATTAATTTGCAATGTCTTAATTTTGGTTCTGTCTTGGAAGAGTGAGATACGGGTGCGTGCTCACTACTGGCGCAAGAGGGGCCCTGTCAGTCGGATGGAGACATTCGTGTTGAAACCTCACGCGCGAAGCGGGTTAAGAAGGAGCTTTGTAAAGGCTTTGTCACGTACTCTAGCTCGCTTACCCAAGGTAGTGAGCAAGTGGTATCGACGGATGCCAAACCAACTAGAGAAGTCGTGTCTTGTGGGTCAAGTCGCACAACCTCTGCAGTGTGTAAAACTATTCGAATAGCCGTGTCCGCGGTTATGGACGTGCTCGGAATTTCACACGGAGATAGAGTTTCTTCTTAAAAATAAGTCGAGTGTGAATGGGAAGTTCACTTGATGAATATAATGTTTGTTCGGTGAATGGGTAATTCACTTGGTGGTTTGTCGATTGGTGAATGGGAGTTCACTTTGGTCATTGGTTTCGTTGAGAAGTGAATGGTTAGTTCACTTGGGTGTTTCAAAGGAATTGTTTAAGTATTTATTATTCTTTTCAATTACGCATTTCAATCTATTTATTGTATTTGTCATAAATCTTTGTTTTCGCAAAAGAACCATCTGACTAACCTTGGGTAAGCCTTGCATGAATACTATTTGCATACATTTCCCTACGACTCTTGAGTGCTTTATGTACTCACGGCTCATGCCTTTGTTGATCGGTTGAAGAATATCAAGTCGCAGTGAGTTCTTCCGTAATCAAGGCGTTGAAGGTTTTGCGGATTAGGATCGTTCTCCACTCGATTACTGTGGGCATGTTGATTGGCCTTTCCAAGTTTCTCGTTCATTGCAAGAGTTTATTTGTTTCTTTAGCCTGCGTGGCAAGTTAAGTAAACATTGACCATAAGGTCCAGCTTATTATTATTTGTTATTTTGAGATCTTTCTAGTTAAATCGAATAAATGGATGGTATTCCATCTTTGTTTCTGTGTGAGCTAGCTACGATCCGGGACTAGTTCGAGAATACACGAGGGTTCTGAGATGTATTTTGGGTCCCGAGCAGAGGTGGTATCGAGCCATATCGATGTAGAACGCAACCTTAGTTAGCATGGTCATTTTAGTCAAAGTTTCAAAACTTATTTTCTAAATCAAATCAATCGAATCGACTTAAGTTGTTCCTTCTCGATCTATTCTATTCTCGATCTCATCTCAATCTATTCTATTCTTACCACCTTCTATTTCTCCTCATCTTGTGCTAGAGATCTTGTCTCTTGTCTTATCGAGCTGTATTTGGTGATCTTAATTTGTGATCTTATCTGTTAATTTCTCTAGATGGTGCAAGTGTATCGCGATCAAAGAGGCGATTGGCACGGAGTTCTTCATTGCTTGTTACAAAGTTTGGGAACAACTAGAGGTGCAACTTACTTCACCAAGGAAAGGAAAGTGAAGGGACACATAGCTGGATATGAGACAAGAGTGTACTTCATTGTGAGGATTGGAAGCCACCTCGCCATCACAAAGATGAAGTGCTACGACAAGCTTGAGGACATGTCGTGATCATAGTTGCCCACAAAGCCGCTCAAGGATTTGCAGATTGCATCGGATCGCTTTGTCCAAATTGGTTCGAAAGTATGTGATGCAAATAGCGTCGAGACAAACTGTTCCTAAACGGAAGAAGAATTGGAAGAAGTCCCTGCTCCACCATCGGCCCCATTGCCGACACCTACTCCACCCAGTCCTGAAGAAAGGCGTCGAATCACCGGCAATCGTCAGGAGTATCTTCATCACTTTGTGCCAGCAGTTCGTCCAGAGTCTCTTGCAGCAGTTCGCAACTCGTGGGTGTTCTACAGCGATTCAGAACCAGAAATGGAAGAGTCTTCGCTCTCTAGTCCAGAGTGGGAGCCGTCCTATTAGTGTTTTAGTAGCGCTTTTAGATCGTTGTTGCAATAGGTCCTTATTTTGGTTGTGTGCAAGTGAGAGCTGCAGTTTTGCTGTCAAGCATTATGTTGCAGTCGCACTAAGCTTTTGATTTGAAAAGTTTATCTGTTCTTTCATAGCCCTTCAGCTATGCTTTCTTGTCTCTTGTCTTGGGTTTAACCTGTTTCCCCTACTTAAGCTGTTCCATCTACCCTATCTCGTCTATCTCATCTACTGTGCTATTCCCTCTCGTCTACATTGCTTTTCTATCTTATCTAACAAACTGTGGAGAGGCGTCGCAGATGGTTGACACTGCAACACATCGAGCAGACTCGGTCGGATGGTGCCCATGCCAACGTCAACACTAGTGGCGATCACGACCCTTGGAACTACAGAACCCAAAGATGGCACAACTACTAGCGGCTCAAACTCAATTCATGAGCGCAATGATGCAAAACATGAACAAGATGATGACTCAAAGAAAGTCGACCGCCGCGCAATAGTCACTGTTAAATCGAATAATCGAACAATCAAGCGACCTACCGCTCCACCGTCACTCATCATCATTCCAAGTTAGCGAGAATTTATGAGGACTCGTCGCCTACATTTTCTCATTCGTCAGAACCTTTGGACGCAGAAGATTGGCTTCGCTCCGTTGAGAAAAAGCTCGCCATTGCCCAATGCAATAATCATGAGAAAGTTCTTTATGCCTCACATCAATTGGAAGGTACAGCCGCAGAATGGTGGGAAAACTACACCGCAGCTCATGAGAATTCACAAGCCATTACTTGGGGAGAATTTTCAATGGCGTTTCGTCAAGCTCATGTTCCAGATGGTATAGTGGAAATGAAGAAGAATGAATTTCGTGAACTACAGCAAGGAAATATGTCTTTGGGTGAATATCTCAACAAGTTCACTCAACTTTCTCGCTATGCTCCAGAAGATGTTGCGACAGATAATGCACGTCAGAAGCGATTCAAGCGTGGACTCAACCCCAGTTTGAAGGTACAAGTTATCGGGAATGACTATGTTGATTTTCAGCACATGGTGGATAAAACCGTACTTATAGAAGATTCTCGTCGTGAGTTGGACGAATCTCGTAAAAGGAAAATGATACAACAAGGAGCTCATCAGAGTCAGCTACAAAGAGTCAGGACCAATACCCAGCAGCCCTTTCGTGCTAACAATTCATCTGCCGGATTCAGAACCCCTGCCCCAGTATCGCATGCAGGAAACTCAGGAATTTCAAATTTCAATAGCAGTAACAATCATCAGCCTCAGAGGACCAACAATCCTGCAGCAGGAGTTACTTGTTTCAATTGCAATGAGACAGGTCATTATGCCAACAAGTGCCCGCAGAAGCAAGGACTCACACCAGTTCCTTTCAATCTGGGACCTACACCAGCCAGGACTTCTGTGCCAGGAGTGGGAAGAGGAGTGTTTCAGACTCCAAATCAAGCTACCAGGACCCCACCAATCAGTAGCAAGAGGAAGATCGAATCATGTCACTGCGCAGAAGAAGTGCAACCCGTAACGAGCGTCGTTTAAGTTTTAAGTTAGACTGCGTCGGAACCTATTCTCTAGCCAGCCCGAATCTCGGGGACGAGATTTCTTTAAGGGGGGGAGGTTTGTAACATCCCAAAAATTTGGCATGTTTTAATGTTTTAAAAGAAAAATAACCATTTGAAAATTTTCTACTAAAGTTAAAGCTTAATTTAAATTTTCAGAGATCAAAAACAATTTAACATGATTAATTCCAAAATCAACTATTATTAAAATTATTTTATTTGGATTCTATGGGCTTAGATATAATTTATAGAATTTTCTAGAATTTTTCGAGTGCATTTGCTATTTTCTAATTGCCTTTTGATTTTCTCGCTATTTTCTAAAAAGAAAACATATTAATTTTCCCGGAGCGATGAATAGTCAAGCCCATCAACATGCTCCAGACCACCCGCCTCCTCCGCCCAACTTCGCGCCTCTGCCCGACCTCTCGCGTCGCTCGCGCGCTTTCTTCACTTGCCCGCGTGGGCTCAAGACGCGCCACTCTACCCTCTCTGCCGTGTGGGACCGCCGACGCCACGTCGTCTTCGTCTTCAACCCGGACTCAAGAGTCCGAGTTTCGCTCGAGCGCCGCCGCCCGTATCTCCCGCGGACTCCTCCTCCCTCCGCTATAAAGCCCGAGACCCTCCGTTTTTCTCGCCCCTCCTCGCTCTCGAAGCCCCAAATTTGCGCGCCTCCCTCCGCCGCGGCGCCGCATTGCCGAAACACCACCGACGGTCGCCACGCCTTCGCCGCAATTCCCGCTCTAGAGCTCCTCGGTCTCGCCACCAACGCCATCGTCGCCGCAATACCCTCGGCTACAGGTGCGCGCCTCGCTCCTCGCTCGGTGCCTCCTCCTCCGTCCGTTGCGGCCGTCGACAAAACACCGCCGCCACCGCCGTCATCTCTTCATCGCCACGGTGAGCCGTCGTCGCCGACCCCACCACCACCCTCCTCGGCCGCCACCTCCCGGCTTCCGTTTGGCCTTCGCTTCGCGCCGCCACGCCGCGTTCGCCGTCGCCGCGCCGCCCAACCATCAAGCACGCTGCCTCCTCTGCGTTTGCTCTGTGCTAACGTGGCAAGCCACCTCACCGCCACCTCCTCGATCTCTGTGGCGCGGCAGCCTGTCTAACGCCGCGTGTCGCCACGTGGCGGCCGCCGCTTCCTCCCAAGCTTTCTTCGGTGGGCGTGGTCCACGTGAACCGGTACTGTGTCATGCCAAGTCACCGCCACCTCGGCTTTTTGCCTCATTGTCACCATGTGTCAAGATGATCAATCTCGACGCATTAATCTTCGTTTTCTGTTGAAAATAAATCAGAAATTAAATTAAAATCCAAATTAGGGTTTTGATTTATTTTCAATCTTCCAAAGCCCATATCTTTTGCATCAGAACTCCGATTGAGCCCATTCAAATTTGTAAATTCATCTAAATTCGAGCTCTATTTATTTATGATTTTTATTTAATTTTTGGAGTTGATTTTATCTCTGTTTGATATTTATTTATTCTATTTGCTTATTTTGCGAGTAGACGCGTTGCTACTTGGGAAGTTTTGAACAAGGAGAAGCACACCAAGATCAAGATCAATCCCAAGATTTATTCCAAGGCAAGCCGTAGTCCTTTGATCATATTGATCCTATGATTTCAAAAGTATATTGTTTTATACAATCGCATGCTACCTTTATATCAATTGTTTTGGGTTTAGTTATTACCTGTTGTCATTATACCTCCATTGAACATTGGAATGCCATGAATCCTTTGTCACCCTAGCTTGGATAATTTTAGTTGGACATATTTGTATCACCAACATGGGTATCGTATTAGTGCTTAGTCAAGCCTAGTCTCAATGGGTTCATCATCACATGTGTCATAATGATTAATCTTGACTTAATGATATATGGAATTGTGGTGGTTAGCCACTGTTGTTAAAACTTGTGAGCCATGACAGGGGATGTCATTGGTTTCTTTTGAACAAAATTGTTTTCGCTCAGGCGAGTGGATGGTGGATTGAGGGTGTGGATTTAACACGTTGTGGGTTTGTGGAAAGATCGCCTGAGTAACTTGTCAAGGACTTAATCTTGTGCGCCATTGAACTGAGCCTTAACCGTACAACCACATGTCCTGTATGGGCGGGACCTGGCTGATTAATTTGCAATGTCTTAATTTTGGTTCTGTCTTGGAAGAGTGAGATACGGGGTACGTGCTCACTACGGCGCAAGAGGGGGGCCCTGTCTGGTCGGATGGAGACATTCAGTGTTGAAACCTCGTGGCGAATCGGGTTAAGAAGGAGCTTTGTAAAGGCTTTGTCACGCACTCTAGCTCGCTTACCCAAGGTAGTGGCGGTGGTATCGACGGATGCCAAACCAACTAGAGAAGTCGTGTCTTGTGGGTCAAGTGCACAACCTCTGCAGAGTGTGTAAAACTATTGAATAGCCGTGTCCGCGGTTATGGACGTGCTCGGAATTTCACACGGGAGATAGAGTTTCTTCTTAAAAATAAGTCGGAGTGTGAATGGGAAGTTCACTTGATGAATATAATGTTTGTTCGGTGAATGGGTAATTCACTTGGTGGTTTGTCGATTGGTGAATGGGAGTTCACTTGGTCATTGGTTTGGTTGAGAAGTGAATGGTTAGTTCTTTGGTCGTTTCAAAGGAATTGTTTAAGTATTTATTATTCTTTTCAATTACGCATTTCAATCTATTTATTGTATTTGTCATAAATGATGTTTTCTGCAAAAGAACCATACAGCTAACCTTGGGTAAGCCTTGCATGAATACTATTTGCATACATTTCCCTACGGCCTGCTGAGTGCTTTATGTACTCACGGCTCATGCCTTTGTTGATCAGTTGAAGAATATCAAGCTGCACAGGAGTTCTTCCAGAATCAAGACGTTGAAGGTTTTGCGGATTAGGATGCGTTCTCCACTCGATTGCCTGTGGGCATGTTGATTGGCCTTTCCAAGTTTCTCGTTCCGCTGCAAGAGTTTATTTGTTTCTTTAGCCCTGCGTGGCAAGTTAAGTAAACATTGACCATAAGGTCCAGTTATTATTATTTGTTATTTTGAGATCTTTCTAGTTAAATCGAATAAATGGATGGTATTCCATCACTGTTTCCTGTGTGAGCTAGCTACTGATCTGGGACTAGTTCAGAATACACAGAGGGTTCCTGAGATGTATTTTCGGGTCCCGACAGTACATCGGACGGTCGAAACCTCTAAGTACTTGCAACAACTTTCAACGTTCAGCGGCAAGTCCTCCCTTGCGCTCTCCATAGTTCTGAAAGCGAGGCATCTGTCAAGATAGACAAGAGTGTAAGAGCAACTTAAAATAGCTCCACCATATCACACAATATCCACCACTTGCCTCAGTAAGGCTCAGTTCAATGACGCACAAAGTTAAGTCCTTAATTGACCAATGCAAAACTTCCAGTTTCTAATTAAGTCTCACAGATTATCATTCCCATCACACACTTCCAGTTTCGTTCCACCTGTAGACATTGCAGATAATTCATTGTGACAAATTTTACAAATATCATATGGTACCTCATTTCCCGCTACGTCTTGCTTGGTTGCCTTTTCAAAATTCTCCCACAATACCAATGTAGACAGTCTCGACCTCTTTACTCCGGTTGCCGTGGAGCCTGATGACGGAACTTTCGGTGAAACCTCCGGTTGGCTTGAGGCCACTGAAACATGTGAGCCAACTGACGATCCGACCAGTCGTACAATCACTAGAGATAGTGACCGCGTAGAGGTAGGTAACCGAACAGAAATATTTATTATTAGATAAAGCACGTTCATCACCTGACTAACTTTGCTTGTTAATCTAGGCGGTAATCGTTGAGTCCTATGCATTCGCTCAAGACTTGCCAGTTGCGGTTGAAGCAACTGTTTTGGAGACCAACAGTTGGCTCACATGTTTCAGTGGCCTCGTCAATCCTAAGGCCGACCGACTACATGTCAAAGAGGATTTTAGGTAAAAACCGATCGGAAAATATTAGAAAGATGAAAAGTAATCGATATACTCAACCGAAGTCTCTCAGCCCTCTCTTCTGCGGTAACGACCTCTAAGATCAGAGGGAAGCCAGCCTTTTCGCTAGGCTCTCCGGCGCAGATTATCTTGATTCGACATCTGATCTCATCAGGAGATAAGGCTGTAATAAATGAGAAGTCTTAGGGTTGCGAAAGTAATCAATCGGTAAAACAAACTGAACGGAATCCATTTTGATTTTACCTTCTCTGGAGTCTTTGGTCGTATCGTCACGACCAATGTACCAGAGCATCGCATGAGCTCTGGCCTTCAAGGGACTAATCCTTCGCATGAAAAAATCCCTCACCACATGCCAGGAAGTAAACCCCTGACATTAAGGAGACGGATGGCTTCAACCCATCTCCCTATTTTTCGCTCCTTCTTTGAGGAGGAGCGCCATCGTGGGTTCTGGACCACCTTTCTACCGCTGTAGCAAAGGCCGTCTTGTTGCGTGATTTTCATGTAAAACCATCTCTTCTTCCATGACGACCACGAGGATTTTGAGTACATGGGAATGTACTCATCAGCCTTTCCGTCATGGAGGCGCAAAGTACACTCTCTAAGTGTACTGGTCGTCTTCTTCGCATTCACCATTCTGTAGTGGTACTTGAAAAGATCTAGAGTTACTGGAATCCCCAAGTACGCTTCACACAGGTAGACGAAGATGCTGAGATTGGCAATAGCATTGGGGGCCAAATTGATCAGTTCTACTCCATAATATTCCAATACTTGCGAGAAGGAGTGAACTGGAAGTCTAAATCCACATTCGATGTATGCGAGGAACACTGGAATTTCTCCATCTTCGCCGCTTGGAGAATGCTCCCCGGTAGCTGATCTCCAAGGAATCAGACTTCTGTCGGGCAGTAGTCCAATCTTCTCCAAACTTTCCAGTCTCTTCTCGCTTAAATCAGAGATAGACTAGTTGGTGATAAGATCAGACATGGCGATTTCTTTTTGGATGAAGAAAACAAAAGTGGTCAGAGGCGATTTCTCATTTTGGAAGATGAAGAGGAAAGCAAAAGGCGTAAAAACCCTAACACCCAGTGCGAAGGGGTTTTAATAGCCGCAATATTGTGTACAAGATCACGGAGAAGTCCAACGAGTAAAAACTTTTTGACCGACGGACAGAAAAGCTTTTTCTACTTCCAAGGCAGTTTCTCAACTTTAAAATGAATACAGATCACTTCGAATCTCACGACATTTAATGAGGGGTCTACCCGATACGACTTCATTGGGAGAAAAGTGTCCACACGACCAATTCATTTAATGTTCGGGGGCTAGCTGACGAGGATTAAAACCTCTATGTATTATTTTAATACATAAGAAAAGACCATACGTCTTCATGATCGTAACCCCTAAGGCTAACGGCCTTACTGGTCTTATGGATTCCAGAGGTTACATAATAAATAACAAGGTCTCGAACCTAGTCTTCGACCAGCCAGCTACTCGTAACTGGTATCTGGATCTGAATCCAGATATATCCCGTACCGGGTGATGAATGGAACATGTGCTATATATTCCATATCACGCGACGTTACATGATTCTAAGACACTGGACTACGGTTGAATGTCTCACCGACATATAATCGCACAGCAGTTGATACCTTGTCAACTGACACCTCTCTCCGACCAGAAGCGTTACTTCGCAACAGGCGTCTCTCTTAAGGATAAATGCCACCACTTCATTAACTACTTAAGGAGGACCGCGGAAGATGGAGGGGAGATGGGATCGAAGGTAATTGAGAAGATTAGCAGTCGATTTAATTACAACACCATAGCAAGCATTACGCTCCAATGTAACTAGGATTAGCCTTTTGTTTGATTACAGCACTCCTTGTAATTGCCAGTCTTAGCAATAAAGAGTGACCCTATTATTTACCAGGAGATACGCACCATTTTCCTCTGTTTTTATATATTGATAAGATCGGCGATTTGATCATCGACACACGTCCTAGGTACGACTGGGTTTGTGTTTCGGCCAAATTGGCTGAACTAATCTCCCACTCGGCTAAGCAATCCGACTCAAACTCTAAATATGGTTTGGACTCATTAACATAAGTTTGTTCGGGTACTGTTCATGATGTGTACTGTTCACGCCATCGGCCTCCACGCGGTTTGGGCTTGAGCCATGTGACATGGGCCTCCTCAACCGCATGGGCTTCTTTCTCCAAGTCTTCGGCCAATTGGGCTTTTCCCTTTATAGCCACATGGGCTGCCTTCTCTCCTTCTACTTGGCCGAAAGAGGTATCTTCCCTTGATCTCCCATGGTTATCCTCCATTACTTTGGCTCCAGCCTCTCTCTCAGTTCCAAAGTCTTCACAATGTTCAAACCTGAGAATACACAATATATTTGCATGAGGTAGTAGCCAATTCTCATTATAGACAATAGGAAACTCATTAAGAAACAAAACACCTGTTGGTTTAGAAGCTTAGCTCTTGCTTCAGTCGTTGGACCTTTGGTGCTTCATGAATAGCCTCATGCACACTTGGAGTGGAAGATGTAGTAGTAGGGATGTCCTCATCACCTGGCTTAGGCATGACACAGCCTGACGCATTGTTCCATGCTTGAGTCGTCACCCCGGCTCGGCGGGCCGATCTGACCCGACTCACATAGTACCAGGCCATACCCAGCACGGCCCGTTCATTTTTTAATATTTATATGATTTTATAATATATATATATATAATATAATTTTATTTTTTAAAAAAATTATATAGTTCATTTTATAAGTATATGTAAATTTATTTTAATTTCTAAAAATATATTTTTTTCCTAGGATTTTTTTTACGTTTTTAAAATTTTCATGCCATATGGACTAAATGGGCCGACACCAGGCCAATGGGAGAACTGTGCCCAAGCCAGCCCAGTACGGCCTGTGAGACTATTATGTCGAGCTTGGGTCGATGCTTCAGCCCATGGGTTGGCCAAACAGTATCGTGCCTCGGGCTAGCCTGGTAGGCACAGCCCATTTGGCCACCTCTAGCCCGGAGCTCGCCAATTGTAGGTGCGCTCCATGGTCGGCAATGTGTCGCTCCTCCGTTGGGTCCACATTGCCCTAGAATCACTGGGAGCCCTATGGTGCGAGTAGAGGGGCCAAATGGGTCGTGTTTGTCAGGCCGGCCCAAAGCACGACACGATATTGTAGACGGGCCAGGACGGCACGGCCTGACGCGGTGTGTCGTGCTTGGGTCATCACCCGACCCAAGAGGGCCCAACCTGTACGCGGCATGGCCTTACCGGCATGGCCGATGACGGAGGAGACGTCGGGCTGGCGGCCCTGCGGTGGCTCGCGATGGTGGAGGCTGCGATGGTGCACGGTGAAGATGGCGACGGTGGCGCACGACGGCTAGATGGGCTACACAGGCTTGTAGGCCCGTGAGCTCGGCGTGTCATGCCTATGTTGGTAGCCGAGCTCAAGAGTTGGCATGGCGTGTTTAGTTAGCCGAGACGTGCCTAAACAGCTTGGCATACCTCTAAGTGCGAGCAATGAGGGGTGTTCTTTAATATAAATAATTGAAAGAATATCCTTGTAAATTAGCTTATCAAGATATACCATTTCTATTGGCGTAATAATATTACAACCTTGCCAAACACTTCCCATACCTCAGAAACCTCACCTGCCACTTCGCCCACCTCGATCAAATGAACGCCATCTAGGACCCCTTCTGAGGGGTACCTTCTCGCTGATGGAGTGCAACCAAATCTGCAACACGCAGAACTCCTCCACGAGGTGTAGCAGTAGCCGACCGGTCTCGTTCCTGGCTGAAAGCTCAACTTCCGGAGACTGGATAACCTCAATGCGCCGACCGAAGACCAGAGGCCGTCGACCGAGGAGATGTGCGGTAAAACCGTGTTCTTGGAGGTGGCGGGCGGCATGTGGTTTCACTTGGAAGTTCATGTTAAGAAACCGGGTCCAGAACTCCGGAGAGTCCCGGCCTAATTGGACTCCTCATCCAACCGTGATGAATATATAAAGGAGGGAGCTCCCTCATTGTAACGGGTCAACTGAGAAGCAATAAAGCAGACCCTGAAGTCCCACATATCTCTGTGTTCAATCTATTGTTGTGTCTTGTGTTCTTGACTCGTTCTTACGATTCTGAATATTGTATAAGAGGTACCCGCTCGGACTGGACTCGCCAGCGACGGTTACTTAACACGTTATCAGCACGATCAACTCTCCTCGCTTCGAAAGGTAACCGTCGAAGAATGACACTCGTAGATTGAATCGTATTCTCCAGATTGCTTTCAATTATGCAAATTTGGCTTTCTAGATTGGTTTTTCTACGGTGCAAATCCATTCTAATCTACCGTGACTAGACTTGAAATCGCCGGCATAATGCCGATCGGTCGATTGCATGAAAGATTTGATGTTGATTGCACAGTAAATTGTTGTATAAACAATAATTACGTGTAAATAGTAATTTTGTATGAACAGTGGAAAAAACCCCGATCGGCCTTGACACTTAGCGCCATTGAACCCCGGTCGACTACCCTGCATGGGCGACCGATCACGGCTTGAAGTCCCCCACGGCCGCTATCGCAAAGAAAAGTGCGGGGCTCCTCCGCCCGGCCGCGGTGGCGCTCCAGCCGCGGCGGCTCCCATGAAGGGAGCCGCCGCCACCCGAGAGGAGAATCGGGGGGTAGGGAAACCCTACCCGAGCCTCCTGCGGTTTTATGCTTGCGTGAGCAGGCGAAGCTAACAAAAAAGAAAGAAAACAAAAAAAAGGTTATTTTGCAAAAAGGCCCTTGGATTTTCCAAAAATTACGCGCAAAATTTGTCAGAACTGAAAATTTCACATTTTAGCCCTCGAAAATTACTGAGTCGCCAAAAATCATATTCAGTGTAAAAGGGTCTCAGGAATTCGAATTTTGAATCGGTTTTTGCATTTGAAGCATATTTCACCTTGTTATTATTATTTCTATGCAATTTGGGTACTGAATTTACTGTTTTTATTATTTGCGATTATTTACATTGCTTTTAATCACTGAAAAATAGCAGTAAATCATGAAAATGCATGGAAAAATACGGGATCACGAACTGGGAGTTCGAAGAGCATTATGAGAATTTTATAACCATTTTATGTAATTTACCACCAGTAATCCTATGAACTTTTTGCATGAATATGAAAAATGACTAGCATCACGAACAAGGAGTTCTAAGAACTGACCCAGCATGGCCAGAAATTGTACAGAATTTGTACGGTCTTCATCTCTGTGATAAGGTAATCACGGTTGAGCAAAAGATTGAGAAGACTCACTCTACCTTTCACCTGAATGGGTGCAATCCGCATGCAACTATTGTCAAAATGGCTACAAGAAGTACGCCGCAGTGATTGACATCATGAAAGTTGCGAAAGCTCAAGATGATGTTCTAAGAAAGAACTACATCCCACAGCCGCTTAGTAGCAATGTTGGCCATGAAGACAATGCTAGCAGCTACAAGGCGAGAAAGCCTCTCACGAAGGAGAGGGCAAGAAGGGTAAGGTCATGGGTCGCATCACGTTATTGATGTTTTCCCGTCTAAGAAAAGGGCAAATGATAGCATGAGACACACCTCGCTATTGCAGTCACGAAGGATCCACACCCATTAGTTGCATTTATAGATGTGGACAGCCTAGTAGTAGCCCCCATCATTCTTTATTTGGACATAGCAGCAGCCGTAGTTGCCCAAAAGGAGAAGATCGCCATGTAGCGGATTGAGGCAGAAGTTTCTGAATACTTCGCTGATTCGATTTAGGGCACGCATTGCACTTGGATCTTTTATAATAATTTACAGTTTGCAATTGAAGCAGAACATTGAATTATTTTATTTGAATAATGGTTGTAAGCTATAGGAGAGCTAAGCATTAGAATTCTTATGATGAGTCCTGCAAGACTTATATTCCCATATTTATGATAACAAGTTATGTTCTGATATGTGAAGTATTTTATTTATGTGTTCTTTGGATTTACGCTACATATTAATAAAGTACATTATATTAGAACGCATGTAGCGCCCTATGGAGGAACTGTGCTTAGCAGGTAGCAGCACAATGAATACCACCTTGAAAGAGACGAAATTTTTCAGTCGATCAGTAAGAATGCTTGCAGCCTTACGACAATCGCGGATAGCGATACGTGTATAATAGGCTCAGGAAGGGCTATAATTATACTCTCGAGTAACACAACTTTGGTCATTAAAGAAGCCTTGTTGTGCCCATAATCGACTAGAACTCTAAGGATATTCGCGCTAACGGTTTCCTCATAGAGACAGAAAAAGAGCATGATAAGGAATACTTGCTCATTACAAAGCGTGAATAAAGTAGAAAAATGATATTAGAACGACTTCCTTCATTTGAAAATGGGCTATACTACACTAATATTAAGGCATCTGCGCATTTATAACGCTCGAAATCAGATTTAGAAGCTCTGAAACTCTTCTATCTCTGGTATGATAGATTATGCCGCCTAGGTCTTAGGATGGTGAGAAATATAATTAACAATTCACAGGGATATAATGTCAATGTAAAGAACTTCCCAAATCCAGAAGATTTTATGTGCCCTCATGTGCCACCGAAAAACTGATTACTAGACCCTCTACTCTGAAATTAAAGGATGAAATCCATGCATTCTGGACCATATCCAGGAGACATTCATGTCCTAAAAACCACTTTGTCATGGCAATTTAAGTATTTTATGGTGCTCATCGATGCTTCCTCGAAATGGTCATACGATTGTTTATTGTCTCACGAGGAACCACGCTCGCAAAGCTAATCTCGTAGATAATCAACGTTAAGAATAATTTCCGATCATCATGTGAAGTCCACGTAATGGACAACGCCGAGAATTTACTTGAGAGAATTTGATGATTATTGTGTGAAAATGAGAATTAAAATTGAGCACCCTGTCGCATGTCCACACCGTAATGGACTAGCAGAATTATTATTTACCAACTACATGTTAGGGACACGTAGTCCTGCACGCAACAACTCTCATCAATTTTAGACCACCGGCATATAGCATCCATTCACCTATACATCTAGCGCAAGGGTCAACACTAAAAAAATCTCTCATCTTTGAAGGTTTGGTTGCAAGGTTTATGTACCTATACCACCACCATAGCAAATTGAAATGAGCACTCTCCAAAAGCAGGATATACGTTGGTTATGAGACATCATCCATATTCGTATTTGGACCCTACGATCGAGATTTGCATGCGACCCACTTCACGATAGCATATTAGATGAGAATTATTTCTCGTCATTAGGGGGAGGAAATCAACCCTTGATGAAAAATATCGAGAAATAGAGAAGTCCAGAAGATAATTGAAGTCTAGAAGACAATTGAAGTCTAGAAGATAATTGAAATACATACATATGAACCGCGCACTAGTGAAGCAAATAGAGAAATCCAGAAGATAATTGAAGTCTAGAAGACAATTGAAGTCTAGAAGACAATTGTAGTCCAGAAGATAATTGATTTGCAAGCATTAGCGAATCAACTGCCTAACCACTTTAGTGATTTGAAGAGCGTGACCAAGTCGCATATGCCTATACGCAATGCACCGGAGAGGGTTGAAATACTGATGAAGGTATCCCTAATCCCGTCCTAAGGCCTTTGAAAGGACGAGAACTCCGGCCCTCGAAACCGAAGTAACCGGGGACGCTTGGTGAAAAAGGAAAAGAGGACTTGACACAGCCGATCACTAAAGTACCCTAGAACCAGAAGGGGAGCCAATTGAGACCTGGCACCAGTATGGAACCTTCAGAAAAGGCATACTAGAATTAAACATCCCCATGAAGGGAGACATCAGCATGGATGTGTGCGCACACATCAGAGCTGACAAACTACAGGGACTTGGCCCGCAATTGAAAGCAGCGGCGAGCAAGTAGAAGTAT
The DNA here is from genome assembly GCA_036346395.1 of Hsuehochloa calcarea. Lineage (NCBI taxonomy): Eukaryota > Viridiplantae > Streptophyta > Magnoliopsida > Poales > Poaceae > Hsuehochloa > Hsuehochloa calcarea. The sequence goes on along the minus strand of CM070616.1, from coordinate 3,435,863 downwards.
TAGAAGTATCACCCTATGAAGAAATAGCTATAAATTATGTGACCACATGAGAATCTATGGATAAGCCAACAGCCGATGTTGATATTTACTTTGCAAAGAAAATTACCACAATCATCGATCTTGATCCAGATCCTGCATCACTCGCTGAATGTAAGAAAAGATCAGATTTAGAAGATTAGAAGAAGGCAATAGAAACTAAATTATTCTCTCTGAATAAAAGAGAGGTGTTTGGGCCTGTAAGCCGCACACCTCCCCATGTGCACCCAATAGGGCATAAGTGAGTATTTGTTCGAAAGAGAAATGAAAGAAGCAATGTTCATTGCACAAGGTTTCACTCAACGTCCAGGAGATTGTTATGAAGAAACCTATTCCCCGGTCATGAGCGGAATTACCTTTAGATATTTATCTCAATGGCAGTGAACTTGAATTTAAAAGTGAAATTGATGGATGTGGTAACAGCATACCTTTATAGAAATTTGGATTCAGACATTTATATGAAGATACCTGAATGTATCCCTGTTCCGAACCAAGACAGAGCAAATAGAAATGTATACAGTGTGCAACTCAGAAAGTCACTGTATGGACTGAAATAATTAGACAGAATGTCGTTTAATCGCTTGAAGTGACTTTCTATACAAGAAAGGCTACACGAAAAATGAGAATTATCCCTGTGTATTTATACGACGATCCCATGATGGATTTTGTATAATCTCAGTGTATGAAGATGATATGAATATCATTGGAACCTTGGAAGGTATTAAGAAAGCAAGCTCTTACCTGGAGTTCGAGTTGAAATAAAAGATTTGAGTCAAACCAAATACTGTCTAGACTTGCAGCTTGAGCATACCCCGGAAGGGATTATAGTACATTAGCCAACCTACACTCAGAAAGTGTTGGAAAAGTTCACTTTTGAAAAGGCATATCCTTCGAAAGTGCCAATGGTCGGGAGATCCTCGCAGCAAGACAAGGACCTGTACAGACCTAAAGAAGAGGGGGAGGAAGTCCTGGGACTGGAATTCCCGTACCTGAGTGCAGTAGGAGCACTCATGTATTTAGCAAATTGTACTAGATCAGGCATTGCATTTGCCGTAAACCTATTAGCAAGGTATAATACAGAACCTACCAAAGGCGTTGGCAGGAAATAATGGACATCTTCCGTTACCTCCAAGGAAGCAAAGAACTTGGTCTGTTCTACAGAAAGAACCAAGACATGTTTATGAATGGCTATGCAGATGTCGGGTTCTTGTTGAACCCATATCTGACTAAATCGCAAACAAGCTATGTATTCCTATATGGTGGAACTGCAATTCTATGAAAATTGTCTAGGCAAAGTTTTGTGTCGACTTCGATGAACCACTTGCAAATCATAGCACTGTACGAGGCCTCACAAGAATGTGCTTGGCTTCAGCGGATGATTCACCACATCTAGTAGTCATGTGGATTGAATACTGTGCAAACTCCCACTATTATCTATGAAGATAATGTAGCTTGTGTTGCACAAGAGCAGATGGGTTATGTGAAGAGTCCCCTCATAAAGTATATCTACCTCAAGTTCTTCTATGCTCATGAATTGCAAAAGATAGACGAAAGTAAGGTACTGCATACTAAGGTACTGCATACTAAGTCATATGAGAATATTGCAGATTCATTCACTAAGTCACTTCCAGCATCTAGATCTGAAAGGTGCATACGTGGAATTGGAATGATAAGACTTAGAGAAGTGCAGAATTCAGGGGGAGAATCTTCACGAACTCATTGTTGAATCTTGATCATGAAGATCGAGTACGCAAAGAAGAAATCCTGGAGATTAAATAAAACTGGGTGGATTGTACTTTTTTTCTCTTGACGAGTTTTCCTGAAGTTTCTCGGCTAAGATTTTTAATGATGCAATTCGTGCAACGCAGCGGAACGCATGTCATGTATTTTTTTCTCTAAATTTTTCCCACTGAATTTTTATAGAGTTTTGACGAGACATGAATATATCGGATGAGTGTCCAAAGGGGAGGAGTGTTAAGAAACCGGACCCAAGACTCCAGAGAGTCCTGACCCAATTGGACTACTCATCCAACCCTGATGCCTATATAAAGGAGGGAGCCCCCTCGTTGTAACGGGTCGATTGAGAAGCAATAAAGCAGACCCTGAAATCACCTTATATTTCTGTGTTCAATCTATTGTTGTGTCTTGTGTTCTTGATTCGTTCTTACGATTCTGAATATTGTATACGAGATACTTATTCAGACTGAACTCACCAACGACGATTACTTAACCGTTCACACTCCTAAAGTTAATCACCGCGTTGGTGCTCTTCCTCTTCTTCAACCGCTACTGCACATCGCAGAGGTAGGCGAACAACTTGACACTACCCTCCGTACCCGCGGGCCACGGCACAAAGCGCCCACTCAAAGACGCTCAGCCGCACAATCGACCTGGGCGTAATTAAGTTGCTCGACTTTACGACTAGCACTGAGCCACCCACTGTGCCGTTCTTCGGAGACGCTCTTTTATATATATATATATACTATTTGGTCCTTGGGCATATCAATCGTCGTTTGACCGATTGTGGCCAGCGGATTCTGACGGTAACACCCCACGATGTTCCTTGACTCTACGACTAGCACTTCGCGTGCCACTGAAAACTCGCGTCCAGAGCCGTACGGCATTTCAACCATTTCGGACGGATGGACCGAAGCAGCAGCCAGCTGCTGGCCTTTGCCACCGGACGGGCATAACAAAGCACCCGCCTGCCTGCCCTCCGGCCATTAGTCGTCGCAGCAGGTACAGACGACAGAGCACGGACACAAATCGACCGGCCAACAGCAACAAATCGATCGCCGCCCTGATCTAGGAGGAGCATTTCCTTATTAGTAGTATTTGTTTATACCTGAACCCCATACAATACAAGTGGGTGGCGGAGGCAAGTGGCCTTCATCAACTTGAAGGCAGCCTTGCAGAAAAGGCCTCGCAAAAAAGCTCCTTTCTCCCTTTGCCTCCGCTCCGGGCTCCGGGCTCCGGCCCGGCAGACTGAGTAGTACTAGCTGTGTGCGCGCGAGCGCGAGGGAGGGAGAGACATGGAGGGGCTGGACAGGTATCTGCAGGAGCACTTCGACCTGCCGCCCAAGAACCCGTCCGAGGAGGTGCAGCGGCGATGGCGCTCCGCCGTCGGCACCATCGTCAAGAACCGCCGCCGCCGCTTCCGCATGGTGCCCGACCTCGACCGCCGCCACCAGGACCACGCCAAGCGCCGCTCCATCCAAGTGCGTATCACTCTTCGTACTATACTACTTTAGTTCATGGCTCTTCACGCTCGCATCTCATCTCATCTCATCTTTAACTGTCATTTTAAGTCTTTTCACCATCCGGAATTTTATCACTACCTTTTCGTTTGTTTTTTTTCCGAGGAATATACCGCTTCTAATCTCCTGTCGCTCTGATAACTGATTGATGCCTCTGAAGAACAATTGCTTGTTATTTCTTTAAATTCACAGTTGTCTCGCCATCAAGAAACCTGTGCTGTTGTCTCGCCGTCAGATCGTCACACGGACACCTTCTCAAATCCCAGTTTAGTTAATTTCTCTGCATCTGAGAAGAAAAAAACCAGAGTGTTTCTGCTGTTGTCTCACAGCACTGGCTACCGTGCTTCCGTATCACGTTGACCATATACAGTCCGTTCGTTCATCAAGGAGGGACCAATTATCTGGCTACCGTGCTTCCGTATCACGCTGACTGGGACCCTCAAGGAAGCTTCCACGAAGCAACCTTGCAAGAGTACAAACATCGCCTTACCAGGCCTCCCTCCACCTGTCACACTCTCGTGCAAATCTAAGATCTTAGTTTAAGGTCTCTCATATCGATTTTAACTTTTCTTGTTGGCATGTCCCAAAAAAATTTCTCTTTTTTTTTTTCTGGCCGGGATAATCTAGTATTGTGTCTGAGTTCATGGATTAGTAATATGTGCTATAGGTTTGGTGAATAGATTGGGTAGATCCCCATTTCTGAGCCCACCCTTCCTCTTTACTATTTTTTTCTCTGTATAACTATCTTTCTTTGTTGTAATTTCATTTTTTAATTATTATTTTTCCTTTTTTGTTTCTCTCCCATTGGCTTTCTTTGTTTTGAACATTTTTCCATGCACTATGTGGTTGCTAGATAAGAGCCATTTGAAATTAGCTGATGGAGGAAACTTGATTAAAATATATTTGAAAGAGAAGATACTTAATTTATAAAAAAAGGAAATGCACAAAGATGGAGGGTATATGTGATAATTACTCCTTTGGTCGATTGTTTTAGAACAGGATTAATTCCTTATATACCACTGAAATTTTGCGAAATTCCTGATTGTGTCACTCAATCCACATGTCCGTGAAACAATGAGTGATATGTAAAGGGTAAGACAAATTTTCGGTGGCATATAAAGAACTCACCCTTCAGATAATGGGCACATGCATTCTAAAACCAAGTAATATGCAAAGTAAAGAATATTTTGTCACTCCGAACATTCCAGAGTCGAGCATCTTTTATCCAATAAGTAGTTTACAAATTCCAAAGTAGAGAATCTTCTCGCTACTTTTTTCTAAGACTATTTTGGTTTGGTCATCAAGTCTTGAAAGACGTTCTTAATACTAATCAGCCTGCCAACTAGTTTGGTCGGCTGTTATTCTTTGAATTCTTCTTCTAGATGCTTGACAATTAGTTGTCTTAGATGCCAATAGTCTTGATGTGGATGTAATTCCCTTATGCTTAACAAGTTAACAAATTTATTTTTCACAATCATGCTAGGAAAAAATTTGCGGGCATCACATTCAATCAATTGGTTGCTCTGCTTTCTTCTAGACTGAAAAGACTTCCTTCTCACTTTCTCGGACCATGCAAATGACAGCTAGTTCTCACTTTGAATTCATTTCTAAAACATATTTTAAAGTAATGAAAGTATTTTTTTTAATCAAAAAGAGAATGACCCAGGATGATACAGGTATCTGTCGCAACCAAGGATCAAAGAACCGGTACCGGACCGAATCCTCTTAGGCGGGAACGATAATCCGCCGATTACACGGTTTTCCTGAAAAACCAGTTGAATTTCGTTTGAATTTGCTTAAAATCAACCTAAATTGAAATTTAAAATTGAATTTGCAAATTTGGAAAACCAAAGGTATTTTGATCTCGGACTCGTGCAGAATCGTGATTCATCGTCGAGAATTTTTTTCCTGGTCGCAACATAAAATCATGACTTCAACATAACTTCAAAAGGTAGTTGATTATCATGTTTGACATAAAGCATAAAAACATATTTATGTAAGAAGCAATCAATCTTGGGGACACAACTTGTACCACCATATTTTGAAGAAAAATTTACATGTTTAACCCATATTATTTTCCTGTTCACCCTACTGATATTTATTGTTGCCGTCCAAAAGGCTGGATTTGTTATGAATATTATGTGTATATTTATAAGGTCCAATAAGCAATATATATAGGGAATGCAAAGGGGATATGTCATATAGAGATAAGGAAGTATAAAAGGCATATAAGGAAATACAAAAAGATTCCTATTCTAACACCCCCTCTCAAACTCATGGTGGATCACACACTGAGTTTGGGGGAGAGAATACAAATGTTGTACCCTAGTCTGTGGCTTCATGAAGAAGTCAGCAGTCTGTAATTCCGAGGGCACAAACTGTAAAGCAAATACTCTTGCACCTGTGAGCGAGTGTATGAAGCATCAACACCAATATGCTTGGTGAGCTCATGCTTCACTGGGTCATGAGCAATACTGATAGCACCTGTACTGTCAGACAAAAGAGTCGTAGGTCCCATCACAGACACTTCAAAATCTGCAAGTAGCCACCTCAACCAAGTAACCTCTGCTGTTACTGCTGCCATAGCTCTCAACTCAGTCTCTACACTTGAACGGGAAACTGCAGACTGCTTCTTTATCTTCCAGGTATTCAGAGAGGAGCCAAGAAAAAGACAGGAAGCAGAAAGAGAACGACGATAAGAAGGACCACTAGCCTAGATCGCATCGGAGTACACCTAAAGCTGTAGTAAGGTGGAGTTAGGGAAAAACAAACAACGAGAGATAGTCCCACGTAAGTAGTGAAGAACACAAAGAAGGTGACTGTAGCGAAGATAGGTAGGACGAGCCATGAACTGACTCAAGATATGAATAGCATAAGAAATATCAGGACGAGTGCTCACACGATGAACCAAACTCCCAACAAGATGGCGATATCGAGTAGGATCCTCAAGAAGATCACCATCAGTGGCACGAAACTGTAGGGATAGCTCCATGGGAGTCTCAGCGGTGCGAATGTCAGTTAGACCAGACCGATCAAGAAGATCCTAGACATACTTCTACTAGAAGAGGTAGTAGCCCTCAGGCATGGAAGAAACCTTAATCCTAAGGAAGTATGTAAGAGAACCAATATCAGTCATGCAAAACTGCTCACTGAGATGCTTCTTCACATACGTGATGAATAAGGAATCATCACCAGTGATGAGTATATCATCAACATACAGAAGAAGCAGTGTCCTACGCCGAGATGAGACATGAACAAAAAGAGTAGGATTGTGGGAACTGACAGTGAAACCGACAACAGTAATCACTGAAGTAAAACACACAAACCAGGCACGAGAAGCCTGTTTGAGGCCATAAAGAGCATGACGAAGACGACAAACGTGTCCATCTGGAACAGAATACCCAGGTGGTGGCTGCATATAGACCTCATGCAAAACACTATTAAGAAAGACATTTTTAACAACCAGCTGAGGGAGAGACCACCGGCGAACAAAAGCAACCACAACAAGAGTGTGAACAGTGATCATATGGGCAACAGGGGCAAAAGTCTCATCGTAGTCACCACCATACTCCTGCTGAAAGCCAGAGCAACAAGACGAGCCTTGTAGTGCTCGATGGTACCATCAGACCGGGTCTTAATCTTGTACACCCACTTGCACGTGGTGATAGGACGAGCATGCACATGTATCAGTACAATATCCCAAATCTCTGTATGTCAAAGAGCAACAAGCTCCTCTGCCATAGAGAGCTGCGACTCGGAATGGGGAGCAGCCTCACGATAAGAACTAGGCTCAGTGACAGAGAGAGCATGAGCTATTAGAGCAAATCTAAGATGGCTAGGAGATCAAAGGGATGTCTGGCCATGAAGGACGTAACGGGGAGCATCATCAGGAGGATCAGATGTGAGTGTCAGCGAGATACCAGGAGAGGAGACTGGTGATGGATGAGGACGACTGGAGTAGTGAATACCAGACAAACGAGGCGGTGCTGTTGCAAGAACCAAAGGCGGTGTTGTAGGAAGCAGCACCGGAGGCGAAGGTACAAAAGGAACCACTAGAGACGGACCAGAGGAAGACTGTGATAGTGCAGAAATGGATGAAGAGTTAGAAAGAGACAACCATGAAATCGACTGAATGGTGAAAATAGGACAAGGAGCCGAATCTTAATAGAAGAAAGGTCGAGATTCGTCAAAGACAATGTCTCGTGAAATCCTGATCTGTCAAGCAGAAGGATCATAGTAGTGATAACTCTTATGCTCAGAACTATGCCTAAGAAACAGATACTAAACTGACTGAGCCGATAGTTTGGTGCGGTCACGAAGCTGCAGCAGAACAAAACAAGTATAGCCAAAAAGCACGAAGGTGAGTGTACTGGGGGGCTCAAGAGTAGAGACGCTCTATAGTACTGACACCCTGAAGAGCAGTGAAAGGCTAAATATTGATGAGATATGCAGCCGTAGAAACAGTATCAGCCCAGAACTGCGGTGGAACATGAAAGGCAAGGAGAAGAGTACAGGTAGTCTCAATCAGATGACGATGTTTGCGCTCGGCAACCCCATTTTGAGCATGAGCACCAGGACAAAAAGACTGGTAAAGAGTATCTTGCTCATAAAAAAAAACTATCTAAAAGCGTCAGAACAGTACTCGCCAGTAGAATCACGGCGAAAAGAAAGGATGGAAGAATCAAACTTAGTACGAACCATCGTTACAAAGCAACGATATATCGCAAGAAACTGATCACGATTAGACATAGGAAAAATCTATGTAAAATATGAATAATCATCAATGAAGATCACATAAAACTTATACCCTCCTTTAAAGATAATAGACGCAGGTCCCCGTACATCTGAATGAACTAAGACAAAAGAACGAGAAGATAAGGACTCACTAGAATAATAAGAAAGTTGTAGCTGTTTGCCCAGCTTACAACCCTGACAAAATCTGGCTGTGTCAACAGTAATACGTCTAAGAACACCCTGACGAATTAATGAAGAAAAGTGAGACCCACACAAGTGACCTAGACGATGATGTCACTACGAAAAAAACTCCAGAGGTGGCAGCAGCAGTGGCAGTGGAGGTAGATGTAGAGGTGATAGGAGTAACTGAAGTGGACGAAAGGTGGAGGCGGTCAAGGATGTAGAGATCCTGACGATCCCTACGGCGTCGGCCAGTCCTGAGTATCGTCCCTGTCTGTCGATCCTAGACGAAACAAGAGTGAGTCAAAACCAACCCTACATCCGAGATCAGTAAGCTGGCCTACTTAGAGATGCTGCATGGTAAGCTAGGAAACATGGGAAACAATCGAAGTAATAATCATGGACAAAGAGTGTCTTGACAGTTGACTGATAGAGGAGTACCGTCAGATGTCTGAACAGAGATAGGAAAACAGGAGGTCCTACTGAAGTGAGATGTGTCCGATGTCATGTGGAAAGAGGCACCCAAATCCAGAACCCAAGTACCTAGGGGAGACGTCTGAACTAGACTAACAGAACATGTTGAGCTGTGAGAGAGCTGCTGAAGTAGAGCCTGGCAGAACTGCCGAACAGAGTCACCTTGCTGAGAAGGTCCTGACGTGTTGGTCTGTCCTCCCATCGAGGAATGGCCTCACTGCCCCCGTTAGATCATCCACCCCCACGCGAATTGTTTCGCTTTTTTTTTGCACCGCACAACTCTGGTATTCATGCTCGAAGTTCTTGCAATAATTGCACTGAACCCCAGTTGGTGCAAAAAGCAAGCGAAGCAGACACCTAAGGAGGATCGTAGTCGGGCGGAAGTCGTCGGTGTAGAAGAAGAAGGGGTAGCAAGCAGAATCGGAACAAATTGTGCTGCTAACCCGCGGCGAAGCTCCTCAGCATGAAGCGTCAAAAGAGTCTCGGTGATTGTCGGTCATGGTGAGCGACTCAGCAGTTGAGCTCTGACAGGCTCAAACTCTGAGTGAAAACGACAGACGAAGTTATAAAGGCGAAGGCGATCACGATCCGCCTTCTGCACCTTATGACACTCTTGGTAGAGCGAAGCCAGCTCATCGAGCTGGCGTTAGAGATTGGTCAGGGCTCGGAAGAAGTCGTCGACAGAGGAGTCCTCTTGGCGGCGTCTCAACTCACGGCTGAAAAGAACTAAGCATCACCGCTCTGCCGGTAGCGCTCGCGTAAGTACTCCCGGATCCGACGAGTGGAACGCGGACCAACAATATTTGGTGGATGGAGTCGCCGACGACCACCGGGATGGCTTGAACACGGGTCTCATCAGCGCATCAGTGCTCAAAAGCGTTTATGGTACACTGAAAGGCCTCATCAGCAGCGTCAGTAACAGCAGCAGCGGCCTCAGCCTCCTTGGCGGCCTCATCTTCTGCAGGAGGTGCAGAAGTAGGTTGTCTGAGAGGAAGCTGAACCGGTGACGGTGGACAAGGTCGAGCACTAGTGACATGTCCCTAGAGGTGGAGACCATCTAGCGTGATCTCCATGAGTGAAAGACCACAACCTGTAGTTCGTCCCATGAAGTTTGCTCCCGAGAATGAGATCACTGCTGATGGAACAGAAGCCATCGGTAGACGACGCTGGACGGCGCGGCGACCAAGGCAATGAAGTTCAACAGACAGCTCTAGACGGCGTGGCAGTTAGATCAACGTTCTGTTTGTTTTTTTCTTTGTGGGCCAGACTGGCTCACGCTAAAAAGAAAGGGCATGCGAAGGGCCTACTAAGGGAAACACAAAAGGGCGCACTGGAGAACTAGGGTTCCCCCTACTGGCGGCGGCGGCGGCGGCGAACAGTGACAGTGGTGCTTCGGTGATAAGCGGCGGAGAGCAGCGCTGAGGGCCGTCGGCACACTAGCAGCGTCGGGGATAGGCGGCATCGGGCGGCGTCGAGCAGCGTTGGGAACGAAGTAGCGCTGAGGGCCGTTGGTACACCAGCAGCGTTGGTTACAGCCGGCGGAGGTGACGGCCGACGCGGCAGCGGCACGGATCCACGCCGAGGCGAGCGGCCGCGCGGGGCGATCGTGGCACGCCGAGGCGTCGGCAGCGGGCGTTGGGCTGCGGCGGCCCAGGCTAGCGACGGCGGCGAAAGCGGTTCGACAGCGTTAGGCTGGCGGCGTCGGTATGGCGGCCGAAGGAGCTAGGTTAGTGCGCTAGCTCTGATACGATGTAAATATTGTGTGTGTATCCATGAGGCCCAATGAGCAATATATGTAGGGAGTACAAAGGGGTATGCTATATTCAGATAAGGAAATACAAAAGGCATATAAGGAAATACAAAAGGATTCCTATTCTAACAGGATTTACACTTATAAATTCGTTGGAACGGGCTCAATACAATATTGCTGTCACTTAGCGGTTACCACATTACAAAGTTTGTGATTGTATCTTACAACCGGTTACCACATTACAAAGTTTGTGATTGTATCTTACAATTACAAGAAAATAACTAAAATCTTATACGTTTGCAGTAAAAATGTTTCCCTTCTTTGTGTATCCTTTACCAGGAAAAAATTCGGGTCGCCCTCTATGTGCAGCAGGCTGCAATCACTTTCATTGATGGTATGAAATAACTTTTCATGTTACTATTCCTCTTTTTGCAGCACCAACTCCATTTAACTTGTGTACCTTTTGGTTTTAAAGGTGCCAAAAAGAAAGAGTACCAGCTAACAGAGGATATTATCAAAGCTGGATTTTCCATCAATCCAGATGAACTGGCATCAATCACAAGCAAGCATGATTTTAAAGCTTTAAAGATGCATGGTGGGGTAGACGGGATATCCAAAAAAATCCGTTCAACATTTGATCGTGGCATATGTGCTAGTGACTTAGATGCAAGACAAAACACATATGGTGTCAATCTTTTTGCGGAAAAACCTTCGAGAAGTTTTTGGATGTTTGTTTGGGATGCATTGCAGGACATGACCCTTATCATTCTTATGGTATGTGCTTTGTTATCTGCTGTAGTTGGTCTTGCATCCGAAGGTTGGCCGAAGGGCATGTATGATGGTTTGGGAATAATACTCAGCATTTTCTTAGTTGTGATAGTTACTGCTGTCAGCGACTATAAGCAGTCACTCCAGTTTAAGGACCTAGACAATGAAAAGAAAAAGATATTTATCCATGTTACTAGAGATGGCTGTCGACAAAAGATCTCTATATATGACTTAGTAGTTGGCGATATCGTGCATCTATCAATTGGAGACCAAGTACCTGCTGATGGACTGTTTATACATGGATACTCCCTTTTGATTGATGAATCCAGCTTATCGGGTGAGAGCGACCCAGTTTATATTTCTCAAGTTAAGCCATTCATCCTGGCAGGAACTAAAGTGCAAGATGGATCTGCTAAGATGATAGTAACTGCTGTTGGTATGCGCACTGAATGGGGAAGGTTGATGAGCACGTTGAGTGAGGGAGGAGAGGACGAGACACCATTGCAGGTTAAGCTAAATGGAGTTGCAACCATTATAGGGAAGATTGGCCTGGTATTTGCTGCATTAACATTTGTAGTCCTGCTGGTTAGATTCCTTATCGAAAAAGGCTTAACTGTTGGTTTGTTCAAGTGGTATTCTACTGATGCATTGACTATAGTAAACTACTTTGCAACAGCTGTCACTATTATTGTTGTTGCTGTTCCTGAAGGGTTGCCATTGGCTGTTACTTTGAGTCTTGCATTTGCAATGAAAAAGTTAATGAATGATAAAGCACTTGTTAGACATCTCTCAGCATGTGAAACAATGGGATCTGCTGGTACCATCTGCACAGATAAAACAGGAACTTTGACTACTAATCACATGGTGGTTGACAAAATATGGATAGCTGAGGTTTCAAAATCAGTTACCAGTAATAATAGTTTGGAAGATCTAAATTCTATGACTTCTTCAAGCACATCGAACCTACTTTTGCAGGGCATTTTTGAGAACACTAGTGCAGAGGTGGTCAAAGAAAAGGATGGCAAACAAGCTGTTTTAGGAACTCCAACAGAAAGAGCGATACTGGAATTTGGCTTGAAATTGGAAGGAGATCGTGATGCTGAGGATAGGACCTGCACCAAGGTTAAGGTTGAGCCTTTCAATTCGGTAAAGAAGAAGATGGCAGTGTTGGTTTCATTACCCAGTGGCACATCCCGTTGGTTCATCAAAGGTGCATCAGAAATTATTTTGCAGATGTGTGCCATGATGATTGATGGTGATGGAAATAGTATTCATTTATTGGAAGCTCGGAGAAAGAACATCTTGGATACTATCAACTCTTTTGCTTCGGATGCTTTAAGGACATTGTGCCTGGCATATAAGGAAGTGGATAATTTTGATGATGACGCAGATAGTCCAACAAGTGGTTTTACGCTAGTAGCCATTTTTGGTATCAAGGATCCTGTGCGCCCTGGAGTCAAGGATTCTGTTAAGGCCTGTCTGTCTGCTGGCATCACAGTGAGGATGGTGACTGGTGATAATATTAACACAGCTAAAGCTATAGCCAAAGAGTGTGGAATATTGACCGATGAAGGCATAGCAATAGAAGGACCAGAATTCCGTAGCAAGAGCCCGGAAGAGATGAGGGACTTGATACCTAAGATTCAGGTTCATTACGCTTTCCCCAGTCTACATGTACTAAATCTGGGAGCAAATTTTTATATCTATCAACATTTGGCAGGTCATGGCCCGTTCTTTACCATTGGACAAACATACACTTGTGAAGAACCTGCGAGGTATGTTTCACGAGGTGGTTGCTGTGACAGGTGATGGTACAAATGATGCTCCGGCATTACACGAAGCAGATATTGGGCTTGCTATGGGCATTGCAGGCACAGAGGTACTATTTTACTTAATTTGAATCTTATGGATGTAGCATTAGTAGAAACCGCCAAAGCCAGATGTTTAAGCTGAATATGTAGACATTAATCCTGACTGAAATAAATTGGCACTGATAATCTATTTAGTTATCCTGTATTCTCTCTCATCTCTGGGGTTGGAGTAATTTGTTGCTATGGCCAGACAGAAATTAACATCCAACAGATCCATCAGCATATTATTTCTCTTGTTCTCACTGCACTAATCTGTTGCTGACTGGATCCTGTGCTTGTTGCTTCTGTTAGAACTGTGAATTGCGAAAGCTTGTTTTTCAGCAACCCTCTTTGATCTTTGGAAGTTAATGAAAAGGTCTTGCATTTGTGCAGGTTGCCAAGGAGAGTGCCGATGTCATAGTACTCGATGACAATTTTACAACTATAATAAATGTCGCAAGGTGGGGTCGTGCGGTTTACATAAACATCCAGAAGTTTGTGCAGTTTCAGTTGACTGTTAATATTGTTGCTTTAGTCATCAACTTTGTCTCAGCATGCATCACAGGTGTGGGCATCATTATAGTATTCATGTATGCTAAATTTTATCATTAAGTGGTTCTTGATATTCTCCATGCAAGTAACAATGTTTTCACTCTTGCATCGCAGGGGCGCTCCTCTCACTGCTGTGCAGCTGTTGTGGGTCAATATGATTATGGATACATTGGGAGCTTTAGCACTAGCTACAGAACCTCCAAACGATGAAATGATGAAGAGGCCACCTGTTAGGCGAGGGGAAAGTTTCATTACCAAGGTCATGTGGAGAAATATCATTGGGCAAAGTTTATATCAGTTGCTTGTACTTGGAGCTCTCATGCTTGGTGGGGAAAGACTCCTGAACATCAAGGGTGCAGATTCCAAATCCGTTATTAATACACTCATATTCAACTCCTTCGTGTTTTGCCAGGTGAGTGCATTATGGGATGCTGTATCTGTGCTATTTCTGCCACATCCCCCTTCAAAAAGCTGTAGATTTTCGGCATTATGGCCTATGGTGAAGCTGAGGTCACTCCAAATTCCACCATGATGTGTGTTTGGTCCCAGCTTACATTTCTAACCTCACGCTTCAACATCCTGAACCAGTAGTTATATAAGCACGTTCTATAGGTGTACTGCTTGTTTAGTTATGCTAACAGTTTAATTTGACTTTTTTGGTCATCACCACCATCGTATCAACAGGTGAACTTCTAGTCTTCTAGTACTAATGATGGTGTTCTTTAAATGATGTTGCTACCAGGTATTCAATGAAATAAACAGCAGGGAAATGCAGAAGATTAACATTTTCCGTGGTATTATCAGCAATTGGACCTTCATCGCAGTCATAACTGTGACGGTAGCATTTCAAGTGGTGATCATAGAATTCCTTGGCACTTTTGCCAGCACTGTTCCGCTCAATTGGCAGCTTTGGTTGGTAAGCGTTGGTCTAGGATCCATCAGCTTGATTATTGGTGTTATCTTGAAGTGCATACCAGTTGAATCAGGTGAAATTTCTACAAGTCCAAATGGTTACAGGTCACTTGCCAATGGTCCTGATGACATATAACTGAATAATGTTCGGTGCTATTTGGGAGTACATTAACCAGACACCTGTTCGGTTCAAATTTGCCAAATTGTTCTGTAATTTGTGATGCAACAGTGCACTACACGATCTGAACGCGCAACCTTTTTATCACTTGGCTTAGAAACTGTAACGAACATGCAAGGCTCCGACAGATGCGTGTGTTTCCACTTTACTTACTGTGTTTGTCTCCTTTTGTGTTGCATTTCTGGGGAACCTTTCTCCAAAATTCTGGCCAAGGAGTTTTATTATTGACGCTTGTCCTCTGCCGTAGCTAGAGGTGCACGGAGCATTAGTGCTCGTCTGGGTCTGTCAAATGGCTTATATCAATAGTGTACAGTACCAAGCTACAGCAATCCCTAAGTGCAGTAAATTCAGCTCTGTTTCTACTGTGTTCTTGCATAGTATTATTATAGAGTGCTGTAGCAACACTCCCTGCAGTACTGTAGGGACCCGGGTCCATTTATTACTGGATGCATACGATGACAGTTGATGAGTATCACTGTAAGCGCGATAAGTTGTGATTGATAGTAGCGCCACATCTCAAATCTTTCGATGCCATGTGAAGATATTCAGTCAAAACAAAACTTAGTTGATTAACAGTGTACATAGAAAAAAGAACGATTTTGGCGTAGAGCATTCTACAAAACCTTCATAACAGAAATATTACAACAACAGAATAATCAAATAGTAAGCTAGTTAATTAGTGTAATGCTGGCCATTCTTTACAGTCAAACACATCACACTCTTGGATCCCGACAATTCATCTAGTGGCCGTGTCTGTGCATGGCCCTATCTCCCATAAGATCGTCTTCCTATTTGGGGTCGGAAGTATCCCCGATGCGAACAGTCTTCGTGGATCCAAAGGAACCTCTTTGACCTGGTCGTTCGGTTTTGGTGCAGCTTTCCACTTCGACTGCTTGGTCGAAGCTGCTCCTTGTTTTCTTCCTGAGTTGGTATCAAGCCAACCATCTCGAGGGATCGACGGTCGCACATATGCACCATCTTCTTATCATAGTGAATTGTGATTACTCCTTTGGGACCTAGCATCTTAAGACATTGATACCCATAATGAGTAGTCATTAAGAATTTTACCAAAGTTAGTCGTTTGAGTATGATGTTATATGCCGTATCAAAAACAACCACATCAAATGAGATCTTCTCTGTCCTGAAATTACTTGGTGAACCAAATGTTAAAGGAAGAGAAACTTGACCAATAGGTTTGGCCGAAGACCCCGGTACAATACCATGAAAAGAGTATCATACCGATCTTACCTTGGTCTTGGGTACTTACATCTCGTCCAGGGTACTCGTAAACAAGATGTTTAACGAGCTTTCACCATCAACTAACACTCAATTTATTCGACGGTTGTTGATGGTGGGCTCGATCACGATCAGAAAATGACCTGGTCGAGTGGAAGGGATCGAGCAGCCACTCTTCTTGAATGAGATGTTGACTTCCGACCTGTTGGACCGAAAAGGCGACTAGAGGGGAGTGAATAGGAGCACGCTCACTTTTTCACAAAATAATTGATTCAATAAAACTTTACTCCAGTAGCTATAGAAGCTATGAAGATTAGTATATCAGTACAGCGGAAGACTAATATTGAATCTAATTTAAACCCCTAAGCAATAAGACAAAATCAACAAAGATTAATATAACTCAATACACGCCGGTCGATCATTGTATTCTTGTGATCGATCGATTTCCTCTGATCGGCCCGACCGGTGATGTCGGGCAGTCGATCACCGCCTTGAGCAGATCAAACAGCCCAATGACGAAGTTGCAAATAGATGAAACTTTTGATCTACAACTCCAAACTTGATAAAACTTGGAACACACCTTCTCTATGATATCAGGAAGCTATTCCAATCGAATATTATGATAATTCTTGGAGGAATAGCGATCATTCTCGATTTGATTGAAGAGAGGTTCAAAACTGGGTCAAAACGAAAACTTGATCTAAGATCTTGCTCGTGGGTGATTGATGATCAAGATAATCCTAGATAGGTTCCCACACGTCACAGCAAACTAGATCATGTGAAGAAACCAAGCAAAAACTCACGGATCAAAGAAAGACCAAAAATCATCAAATATAGAGAAAGAACGCAATGAGACAAAATATTGATCAAACTTTCCTTTGATTGATTGATATGATATGGGCTTACAGCCTCTCCATCAATGGAGGACAATGCTCAATCGAAGAGCACAAAAATCACAGCAAAACATTAAGAACCCTAGCCTCCACAAAAGCTCTCTCTAAGAAAATTAGGGTTTGCAAAAATAGCAAAAGAGACGAAAAGGAGGTGCAGCCACCTCCCTCCCCTATTTATAGTGGAGCCTTAGACCTTCTAGAAGTTTGACTCAATTGGGCTCCCGTTAAGACCCAAAACAAACGGAACACATATGCACGTATTTTAAAGCGCTGTCTTTATCTCCTCTTGACCTAACTAGCTACACCTTGCGCCATCTTGCGCCTCGGATTAGCTAATAGGTCACCATTGTCCATCTTGCACCACGCTTGAGTACATTGACCTCACCAGGCATCGTCGATCGTTCTGGACCTCAGCTCTCCAAGCCTAGTCCCAATCATCCTCGCCGTTGACCGTCGTTGACCACCAAGCAACCTGCACAACAATAGACAAGTAAACCGAATTTGGGAACAAGTTCTTCACAACTTGACCCATATTAGTCAAAACATGCATCATGCAACATATATGCCCTGAAAATCGTGACTTTGACCTAACAACCGAATATCGCCACCACGACGGGCGACAAACCAAGTGAAAACCGGTCAGACCGCCAGTAATAACTTAGCCGATTTTCAACCTCTGAAAACTGAAACCTACTGGAATTTTCAAACCAATAGAACTTTTGACTGGAGACTCCAAAAATTATGGGACCAAGTGCAATAGAATCTCCTCTCTTGCCTACTCCCTCTATTTTTGGCCCAGCTCAATTCAACACTTTTGAAGTTTGCCGGTCTGACTGCCACCAGGGCCGGTCAGACCGCCGCATGGACCGGTCTGACCGCCGCACCTGGCCGGTCAGACCGGTTATGGCCTAACAGCACTGAACTTTGCCGAAAACACGTGAAACGATAAATCGTAAACGTCATTGCCAATTGTCACATCATCCTAAGATCTGGAGCATATTCCCATGATATCCACACGACCACTTTGGCAACTTTTTGATAAGAGAAGGGTCAATGGAGTTTACCTCGCATTCGACATCCTTAAGCTGTCGTTTAGACTCGTATGCCGATGACCCCTATAGATATGCTCAATGGTATGCTCGGGATCTTGGAATGGCATCTCCTTGTTGTCGTCCGACTGCGTACGACCACTCTCTTGCCCTACCTCTTCGAGGGCAGTAAGTGGTCCTTTGCTGTTGTAGTAGTCTCCAAATTTTCGTTGGAAAACCCGACATTTGCCAAGGTCATGTCCTTCCTTTTTATGGAAAGAGCACCATCTAGGCTTGTCGTTCTTCCGCTCGGAGTGATTACCTTTGCCTCGATCGGGATATTGCTTGGAACTTCGTGCTTACTTGTCGCTTACGGCCAAGAGCTCCTAAGAACTGTTGGCTTGAGGTTTTTGGTCTTTCACCTTGTTCTTGGATCTTGACATTTTTGTCCTTCTTGCTACCTCCGCCTGCTTCTTGAGAATTCTTGTCATCTCGATCGATGGTTTTGTTAAACTCGATTACTTCTGCAGCTGTCGTATATCGATCGGCCATCTCGAAAAGTTCAGCGACAGTAGACGGAGGATTTAAAGGGATGTCATTTGTAATTCTTTTGTTGCGGACTCCCTACTTGAAGGCTCTGATAACATATGAGTAAGAAGCCCTAGGAATTGAATTCCTAACCTGACTGAAACACCTGATGAATTGACGTAAGGTCTCGTGGTCGTTTTGTCTCATCCTGTGTAAGTCATCGTCCTTTCCAAGACGATTGTATGTACCCTGAAAGTTAGTCAACAGATGATCACAAAAGTGTTGCCACGAGTAGATCAACTCGAGTGGTTGGTTTAGTAGCTACGATCGAGTGAACCATCCAAGCACAGTCGGAAGGTAATTAACCACAGTTCTTGATCATTGATGTAAAATATCAGAAACATCGAACTTCATTTGTTATCTCAAAGCTCGCGATCTCAGCTTACATGATGACAGTTCAGAGAAGCAATGAACCAATCGAGGGGTTGAAAATGGAAAAGGACAGAGCAGCCGGAAAAGAAAGGTATTCCAATCCAATTCTACAGAGATTATTACTAGAAAATTTAAACGCGGAAAGAGATCAAGCAGATATTACAGCATTTTCAGAGATATCCATCCGGATCATCCATAAGATTTATTATAAGTCCGTCTCCCAGCAACAGTCTGATCAGCAAAGCAGAAACATCACTTAAATCCCCAGGATTACAGCTCAGTTGAAACTTGAAAACAATTCTATAAGCAGAACCGTTTCAATACTATTGCATTATATGCTCAAAGCTCAGCTCTGAAGTACACCGCCATCATGCAATGAGAAAAGGGAGCACGGTCAACATGAATGCCTCGAAAGTAAAAGTTGCAGACCCAGAGTACGCCGTGTCCTTCTCCTTAAACTTCTCAGTAAGACCCTGCAAAAGTAGTTGAAACAAATGAGCACAGTAGAATACAAAACAGTACCGTGTCTGTTTGCGCAGTATGGTGGTGGAATTACCTTGACTGTAAGGCAACATCTGCAGGTGTAAAGAAAAAAGAGTCAGGATTGTGATAAAGGCCAAATTGGAACAACACAGAAGATTGCAATATCATTCAAACACCACTAAAAAAAATCTTTAAACTGTATTAACCACACGATTAGCTTTGTATCAGAAAACAAGGCAGGAGATAAGAGCCCAATTGAAGAACAATCAGTTTCCAGTTTGATCCTTCACCAGTTGGTCAGGTTTTTTTATTCACAATATGGAAGGAATTTATTCAACCTTTTCGAGTTAATGACATAGTAATAGAAATATCAACAAGCTAACACTTGTCCCATGACCAAAAGCACTATATTGATCCATAAGTCTAATTTTCTATTAGCAAATAAAGCTGAGATTCTTGAACTTTATCAGATTGGACTAAAATTTCTTTAAGAAAATGAACAGGAGAGCTTCACCAATTTCGATCCAAAATAATGCATAATATGATAAACTATAGAAACTTAATCTAAGTTTTAGTAGATTGGATATGGTCAAAGCTTGTACAGGTTATTGGGAAACAATCAGCCAAATTAAATTGGAGGAGTAATCTTACTCGATAAAGTTATCGTATTCGATCGCTTTGTTCTTGCCCCCAGTCTTGTCAAATTTAGACACAAGCAAGTCAAGCACAGTAGGAGAAACTGAATATCCCAGACTGAAAAGAGCATCACGCAGCTCTGTTGCATCGATTTTACCACTTCGGTCACGGTCAAACCTCTCAAATATGCCCTACACAATACAAATGGGAAATATAAACACGCACTGTTAAGCATTACTTCATTAGGTTAAGCTGATTGGAACCACCACAAAGAAGTAAAGGAAATTTGAAGCTGAAGCATCTCACCCTCCAATTCTGAAGACTGTAAAACACAGAAGTAAATTCCTTGGGCCCTGATAATCGATGGCACAAATTAAAAAATAACAAGTTTTTCTGAAAAGATAAGAATATAAGAGAGAAATGCTGAAATTCAAAAATAGTATCTAGAGATCCACCAATGTGTTGAAGCGGATATATTTCACAGGTTAAAAGTTAAAACAAAGAAAGCATAAATTCAAGATACCAGTTCAGTAGGTGAAACGTAGCAGTATAGCACTGATTTCAGAGTTTAGACGAATCAAGTAATTCAGAGCTCATGATTCAATATCCACGTAGAATAGGAAAACACAAAAAATATATCAAGAACAACTGCAAATCATTAAAATTGCAAAGATCTAGTTTTCCAACTTAAAAGGAATCTGAACAAAACTAACTACCAAAACTAAGGATAACAGCAAACATGTATCAAACTACGTGCCAATGCAAGACCACTTCATGCATCAAGTAAAATTCTTACTGGTGTAAACCACAAATTTCTTCAAACATGATGGATCACAAACCTAAAGAACTGACATGCTCATTGTGGGTTCATCCTGCAAATAAATTCTCAGCAAACCCAAGATTGAACACAATAGAAACCAATTCTGGTTTTGGTGGGGACGGTTACAAATAAATCCAGGCTTTCACAAATAGGCCAAACTTGCTCAGTTCTAACTTGAAAGCAATTTCAAGCTTGCTGTAAACTTAAATAAAATTCTCTACTCAGATGCTAAATTGCGTACACTTTCATTTCCGAGATTCCTTTTGTTTTTTGTAGGAGGGTATAACCATCTTCTGTTTCTTCACCACTGGAACTAAAATATGCAGCTCATACTGTTTAAAGTGGCATCAGAAAAGGTATTATCTGGTAGTGGTGATTGAATAGTATTCAGTTCGTCAATTGCTGAATTGTATGGTGGTAAATTTGAATCACCATGATGATGAACAAAGTACTTTTCAAGTAAGCTATAAAATATTATTAAGGTGCTTATTTTGTGTGAAGTTTTGGACAAAGTTTACACTAGAGTAGATACAAACTCCTTGGTACAACAACAAGAGAGAGCGGCTCTCATGAGAAATTCAATTTCAACTTCTGAGCGAGAAGCCGAGAATACTCTACTTATTCTACGATGTGTCTAAAATCAACCTTTTGATGCTAGCTTGTTATCTAGTACGTAGAGTTGTGCTTTATGATATCGTTAAATAATATTTCTCTAATGAACCAGGCCAAACTGAAAGTTGAGAATTTGCAGAGCTTATTTTAGGAAATGCAGTTCTGAGAAAGCACTTATACTTTTGCATCTATTGCAAACAATCTTATGCTACACAGTGAAAATAAGAAAAATACAACAATCACCTAGTGGCTAGTGCTGTGCTGTGATATACATAACAACACAAAAACTTGTGATCTTCCTGTGAAAACCTCACCTAAGTTCTAAGGTTTCAAAGATTTCCATCAGGAAGCTCATGTTACTTGTTATGTGCTCACGTTGCATCTAACAGTAGGCCACAGCGTGAAACCCAGTCAAGATGAGCTTAGTTAAAAGCTCATTCCAACATCAAAAGTAAACTCTAGCTTAAACAATTTGCCACTACATGCTCTCACGGCATCCAATACAAGACCACGCTGCGTGCTGTAAAGGCTAGAACCCTGATCGCTCAGAGTGCATGTCACTGCCTGGTGGACCCATGTACGGCAGCCCTGGCCCAAGTACACAACCCATACTACCAGGACGACGCGACACGATAGCCCCTATGGCGCTAACGCACACTAGAACGACCGCAGTTGAGAGAAACGACGCAGGATCAGGGGAAAGGAAGGAAGCGCGTACCGATCTTGCGGACGTTGGTGTTAGTGAAGAGGTACATGAGGAGGTGGACGGTGCGGAGGCTGAAGCTCTGGTTGTACCCGGACAGCGCGGACTGCAGCTCCTTGTCGTCGATCATCCCGCTCCCGTCGCGGTCCGCCGCCTGGAAGGACGCCACCACGTTCGGGTCCGTCCCCGGCGGGAACGCCGACGGCACCAGCGCCGCGAACGGGCTCCCGTACCCGCCCGATCCGTACGCGGGAGGCGGGGCCCCGTACGCCGCCGACGAGGGCGGCGGAGCACCGTAGGGGGAACCGTACGGCTGGCCGGCATGTGGGGGCCCGTAGCCGCCGCCGCCGCCTCCGCCGCCGCCTCCGCCGTAGGGTTGGGTGGAGGGTGGGGCGCCGTAGTAGGGGGTGGAACCAGAGGAGGAGGTCTTGCCTTCCTTGGGGGGCTTCTCGCCGTAGGGAGGGGCCGAGGGGGCGGGGGAGGAACCGTAAGGGGGTGGGGCTCCGTAGCCTCCGCCGCCGTATGGGTAGCCGGAGCCGGGGGGTGGCGGGTAGCCGGCCATGGCGGGGTTGCGACTTGCGAGGTTTGGACTTGGATGGAGCTGAGGAGGTGGTGGTGTGTGTGGGGAATTGGGAATCGGGTACTCGTGACTTTTTTTTGTTCTATGGCGCGGACAATCGGAATGATCTTGGAAGCTTGTCAGATCTCAACGGCTCGAAAGACGGACGGCCCAACTGCTTCCACGTACCCAACCAAACAGAACGCATCCACGTACCCGCCGCGCAGATGAGACCTGCGCACCACATGTGGCATGGGCGTCGTCGTCGTCAACTGCAGCCTCCCTCTTCAAACCGACGTCGTCGCTCTCTGCCATGATCGTCGATCAACCACTACAAGCTCCGCGGCAACATCGCCAGCTACAACCTCGGCGGCATGGGCTGCAGCGCCGGCCTCATCTCCATCGACCTCGCCAAGCAACTGCTCCAGGTAATTCATCGATTAACCTTAATTGGCATCGGTAATGAGTAATAGCTAAGATTAAGCGCGATAAGTACAGTGATTGAAATGGATGTGCCGGTCCTTCCTGATTCCCCATTGTGGTAAGTCTGGATCGGTATCGGGCTGGATCGATCGAGAGCTTTTCATGTCAGTTGAAGCTAGGTGCATTAGTGTCCATACGAAATTAGTATTTCAAATACATGTGTTTATTTGAGGGAAAATGGAGGAAAACCCATAATGGTATCTTTTGGACTGCCATTTATCAAATTTTTCCTTCTTTTATTGGTTCTTTCACCCTTTGCAATTTGTTCCCATTTTTGAGCACCTGGATGATGTCCATGCTTTCCTATGGAAAGGCCGCAGACGCGCGCACCATTCTTTTGTTGGTTCTTTCACTCTTAGTTTTGGCCATTGTCTATGGCACAGTCCCATGCAGCAATAATGAGACCACCCATGATACCACCTCTGTGGTACTGAGTTAGCGGTTGTAAACGGGTGGAAATTAAATAGTTGTAATTAATTAGTTATAATTAGTTTAGTAAAAATAATCCTGGTATATTAAATTTGTGAAAATTAATTATTCGTAATTAATCTAGCAGTAATTAATCAGTCGCTCTTTGGTTCTCTATTGATTTCATTTTTGGGAACAGTTTAGCATTATTAATCGTTGTCGTTTGCAGCCGTATTAGCAGGTAAATTTTTTCTTGTTTCCAAATTATTTATTAACCGCTATCATTTGCGGGCGCGAATAATGAATGCGCTAATTTCAGTCTAAATAGAAGAATAATATTGACTGCTCTACGTGCTTTCATGAGATGTAGTTTTACCTTAATATATGTTTTGTCAATTAGCAGAAGTAGTTTCTTTCCTATAACATATTAGGTTAATATATGTGTTGCCAATCACCAGTAGTAGTTGGTGGGAATTAAAAACGCCCAGTTGTTTTTGTGAGAAACTCTAAGGAGCAGAGTCCCCAACAACTATATGTCTTCATCTGTTGCACTAGCTCATTAGAAATTTCGCGAGTGATGCCGATGCGACTGCTATTCCTATATGGGATGTCTGCACAAGCCTCCAGAATATTTTTTTCTTTAATTGTACTAGAAGGTCACGCACGCTTCGCTGTGCCGTCAAACCCGTCGACCGTGGAAACAATCCAATGGTGACGCCGGACAACGATTGTGTACCCTTTATCCATTCGAACCTGAACGGCCGAGGAACTATTGTACGGCCTTCTTTGTAATGTCTGACCTCTCCATCAGAGTAGGGACGGCAATCGAACACGACGGACACGGGTAGTACTTGTCCATATCTATGCCTGCAACCTCGATTTTCCCCCACGGGCATGTCCGCGAAGGACGACGAGCGAAAAACCTCACTCATACACGTCGCCCGCGGGTACTCGTCGCCTACAGGCATGCCTGTTTACCCACGAACAATGCACCACCGCCCGTGGGTACCCATCGCCCACGGGTACCCATCGCCCGCGGGCATACTCATCACATACAAACAATGCACACATCAAGTTCATTTCAATTCACATCAATAGTGCATCACGCATTCAACAACTAATAAAGTTCATCACAATTCACACAATCACACATCAAGTTCGACAAGACAACTAATCAAGTTTAACAAATAAAAAGAAAATACAAACTACAATTCCTCACACAGTCCCACATAGTTCCTCACACATAAACAAATTAAGTTTGCAACAAGAGTAGAATATATGAAAATAGTTCAATCAGAGTCGACAATCGAGATTGAACAACAATCTTTAAGCTCCTCTTCAATGTCTTCAAGGCATGTCCATAAACCCTCAACTCCTCCTTCACCTGAAAAGTAAACATTGCATTACATCACTAGTTTGCAATCACATAAAAAATTTAAAATATTTACATCACAAGTTTGAAAGATCTAGACCCGCTATTATGAGTTAATGGATTGTTTTGGTGATTAATGACAAATCCAAATATGAGACTAACTCTTTTATCTAGTAACATCTTGTGTAGTCTCATTTGGATATAAAGGTGAAATTCAATGAGGTATGCAATCGACATCTTAATCTTATATATTGTTGCATTCCTCGAATCCAAAATATAGGATTGAACTCAACCATAAGTTAAACTTGAATATGTGCATATGATTTTATTACATATTTGTGTATGCACACATCTAGGGGGAGTTTTATTCTATATTTTGTGGTTTCATTAGTATTGATTCATATTCCATTCTCCACATACATTTGAGATCTTTACTTTGAAACAAATCCGTTTGAGTATACAAAACTTGCGTAGTTCTTGTATACTCATGATTATGAGTATATAGAACTTGTGTAGTTCTTGTATACTTAAGTTAGAGTATATATATAACTTGTGTAGTTGATATATACTCAATTTGTTCTCTCATTTATCAACATTCAATTTATGAGAAATTAAGTGGTTATCATCAATTACCAAAGAGGAAAAGATTGAGGTATCTTGTCCCACTATTATGAGTTAATGGTATGATGTGGTAATTAATGATAATTATATTGTGGAACTGACATTTTCCATGAGTTGGATGAATAGGTTATGTTCCAGGATGATGAAGACTTGGGATGATCATGGGTTGATCATCAAGTCAAGAGCTTGGTGTAAAGGATGCATCATGAGTTGATGCTTATCAAGAAGAGATGATCATGAGTTGATCGTCAAGACAAGAGAAGACCCATCATGTGTTGATAGAGGTCAAGTGAAGGAATGCATCATGCGTTGATGCATGTGAAGACTCGGGATGAAGAAATCATCATATGTTGATGATGTTCAAGACAAGATCCCGAAGTGAAGAAATCATCATGTGTTGATGATTGTCAAAGTCAAAGACCCGGACTTGAAGTGTTGATGTGCGTCATCAAGCTTCAAGAAGATGCAAGGCAAAGGTATGACTAGCTAGGGCTAAGGATGTGTTCCTAGTCTTTTACCGGTCTCGGTGTTTGGTTGATAGACCGGATTGCTAGTATAGGTTTGCCGTACTATTAAGAGGGGTCTTGACTAGTAGCATGAGTTAGTCATGTGTTGATAGCTCATTGTGTTTGCTCTAGCTCGTCTATGCATAGAGCTATTATTTGCGAATGTATTTTGCAAATAGCCGAGGCTCATGCATTTAATCTTTGTAGCATGGGACTATACTTTGCAAATGTGTTTTGCAAATAGTTGAAGTCCATGCACCTTAGCCTTGAGGCATGATGCTGTTATTTGCGAATGTGTTTTGCAAATAGTTGATGCTCATGTTTGATTTCTTGTAGCATGTGACTTAAGTTTGCAAATGTGTTTTGCAAATGGTGTAAGTCCATGTACCTTTTTTCTTGTGGCATTATTTTAAAAGTTTGCAAATGTGTTTTGCAACTTGCTAGGAATCTTGCTATTGATCCTTGTTGGCATGGCTTGTCAATTGACAAATGTATTTTGCAATTGAAATTGTTGAAAAAGCTATTGATGTGCTCTGTCAGGATAATCGGAAGTTCCAGCATTGTAAGTGCGGAAGTTCCGATTATCGGACGCTCTGAAATCTTTGCGGTTCGTTTTTTCCAAAGAGCACCCTTTTTAGGGACTTAGCCGATTTCTCGAAGTGCGGAAGTTCCGCCATGATACTAGCGGAAGTTCTGATTATCGGTTGCTCCGAAATTCCGGCGGAACGTTTTTTCCAGAGAAGCACCATTTTGGGACTTAGCCAAAATTTGGATGTGTGGTAGTTCCGCTATGTGTTGTGCGGAACTTCCGAAGATCGGAACTTCCGCAACTTAGTTAGCGGTAGTTCCGCACTAAAAATCAAACGGCTAGTTCTCGTCTGACATACCCGTTGCAGTGCTTTTCTCTCAGGTGCGGTAGTTCCGGCCTTTACATGGCGGAACTTTCGATTTCCCTGATTTTTCAGGGGTTTATCTCCCAACGGCTAATTTTGTGTGTGGGCTATATATAGCCACCTTAGCCGGTTGGAAGAGGTTGCTGGTGCTATTGTTAAGTGATATACTCATTCTTTGAGCTAAGAGCAAGCCTCTATTCTCTTTTGTGCATGTGTTGCACTTGGTGAGATTAGAGAGTAAACCCTAAGTGCATGTGTTGCCTTAGGTAGTGGATTGTGTATCCACGTGAGCGTTGACACTTGATTAGTTCAAGTGAAAGTTTGGACTTGTTACTCTTGGTGTTTGCCGACACCTAGACGGTGTGGAGGCGTCGTGTCCGGTGATCTTCTCAAGAAGCTTGTGAGAAGGCACAGCGTGTTGTGAGTGATTTGGTGCTCACCATCTCCAGAGTGGAGAAAGAGCAACCATAGTCGAGTGAGGTGTTGGTTCGGTTAGGAACCGGTCCAAGTGTTTGGACTTACCTAGGAGGTATTGGCTTAATTAGTGGAGCCGGTCCAATTTGTTTGGGCTAACCTCAACGTGGATTAGGGGAGACCGGCAAGTCTCCGAACACCACGGTAAAACATAATCGTGTCATCTTGTTTTTACTGGTGCTTTACTTTGAGCAATTTACATTCATGCTTTAATTGCTTATATATCATTGTATGATTGCTCTCTTGTATTGTCGGTGCACTTAGTTGAGCCTAGTTGATTTAGGTTTTAATTGTGCAAAACCAATTCGCTATTAGCTTCCGCATTTATATATTGGTTTAGCCCGATAGATTTTTAAAACCGCCTATTCACCCCCCTCTAGTCGGCCACCTCGATCTTACAAGTGGTATCAGAGCTTGGTCTCTCATTTATTAGACTTAACCGTCTAGAGAGTAAAGGATGGCGACTAGAGAAATTGTGCACCTAGGTAAAGCACCTATTTTTGATGGCACAAATTATGCCTATTGGAAAATCCGCATGATTTATTATTTTAAGGCCATGGGCTTAAATATATGGCGGATTGTAGATGCGAGCTTTTCTCCTCCAAAGGATCCTCTTGCTCCAACCAATGAGGAAGAGAAATGCTCGCATCTTGATGCTCAAGCTACTAACGTTTTATTTAGTGCTTTGAGTATAGATATTTTTGATGCCATATGCAATCTCAAGAGCGCTCATGAGATGTAGACCAAAATTCAAGATAAATATGAATTGTCCACTTCCACAAGTGAAGATTGCACATATGAACGTGAAGGACCGAAATGGCAACAGAGGGGGGGGGTGAATGGTGCCTTAAAAATTAAGAACTCCCCTTTACTGTATTTAAACACACCTACAATGTCCTCTGGAAATCTCAAGAAGAGGAGTGAAGCAAAATCAGAGAACGAAAACAAGCTTCGGGTTGTTTAGTCAGAAATCGGAAGTTCCGCCAGCAAAGTCGCGGAAGTTCGATTCTACCTAGATAGTTCAGCTTTGACAATCGGAAGTTCGATTGTCACGACCAAGAACAAGTCGCTCGGGTTTTGCCCAAAAATCTGAAATACTAAATCTTGAATGCTCTTCTCAGGTCAAGTTTCACAGGACATCATCCTAAACAACATCTTGACCTCATGGAGAAGAATCGCAGACAAAGATCCATTAATGAAAACAAAATCGGATTTCTTGAAGAAGGGGCAAGAAAGACCAAAACCCACAATAGACAAGATTCTCAGATTCTTAGCTCATGAAACTTTGAGGATAGATTAGCAATAGCAAAACGACTCTAGATATCAAGTTTCATGCCATCTCATAAGACGAATCAAAAGTTTCATCAAAACCCTAGCTATTCAAGAGAAGAACAGAGAGAAGAAAGGAGGCATAAACAAGTAATCAAAACCTCAGAGTTTCATTGATAGAAATCAAACGATTACAGAGGGAAACACAGAGGAATGATTACACAAGATTTCAGTTCATCCTCTCCAACTCAACAAACTCTCAAAAAGCAAAACAAACTCTCCAAAAGCTCTTTTGCTAAAGCTAACCCTAATTT
The DNA here is from genome assembly GCA_036346395.1 of Hsuehochloa calcarea. Classification (NCBI taxonomy): domain Eukaryota; kingdom Viridiplantae; phylum Streptophyta; class Magnoliopsida; order Poales; family Poaceae; genus Hsuehochloa; species Hsuehochloa calcarea. The sequence goes on along the minus strand of CM070616.1, from coordinate 3,406,902 downwards.
TCTCTCTCAAAAGTCTAACCCTAACACCAGGGGTTCACCTCTATTTATAGCCCTTGGCTAACGGGTCTCCAACCCATTAAGCCCGCTACACCCGAACGGAACCGCCTCCACTTGTGCCGCTTTGCGAAAAGACCGTTCGCCCCTTGCGCACCTTCCGAAGCCTTCAGTACACCTTCTTTGTCCTTGACTCGCAACCACCTCAAGATTCACGCCGTCTTGACACATCTCGACCGTTCTGACCTCAACGCCGCCTGCGCCTAGTCCGATCACCTCGTGTCTCGCCACGACTTCGTCTCGATGTCCTGCAGTCAACACAGACAAAAACACATCACATAGCATTGCCCAATATCATAGCATCAACATTTGTACAAGACTCACTCATACAAACTCAAAATCACAAACTATCCTTCTCTGCACAGTTCTGGACACAATCGGAAGTTCCGCACTTACCATAGCGGAAGTTCCGATTTTAACGTCCGCGACTTGTCGAGATTATCGGAAGTTCCGCGCTTACCATTGCGGAACTTTCGATTATCGGAACGTCCGCACTCCCAGATTTTCAATTCCGATTTTCGTCACAGAGGAATACTCACGTCAGTATTATCGGACAAACCGCGTCTCCAGGTGCGGAAGTTCCGATTACTTCAACCGAAACACAAACGTCAGGATAATCGAAAGTTCCGTTTTACCACAGCGGAAGTTCCGATTACCAAAATCGGAAGTTCCGCACTTCCAGAAACCAAAACAGCAGCAGCGCAAACGCGATGATTTCAATCACAAACTTCTCACCACAGCGTCAAATACTCATCACTCAAACGGAGACTCTACTCACATGGTCTCTCAGAACGGTCGTCGGGAGAAGAATGCTCAATCTCAAACTCCGACGATTATGAGGACTCCTCCACTTCCTCCACATCAACTCGATGCTTCATGGCTCAAGGTAATAATGAGGTAAACGAAAACGATGAGCCTTCATATGATGAGTTGATGGATATGCTAGAAGAGCTCAATGAATATTTAGGAAAGGAGAAATTGAAATTCAAAGTTTTGAAGAAAGAGTATGTCTCTCTTCAAAATAATTATGATGTTTTAAAAGATGAACATGAAGCTCTCCTCCTAAATAATCTAAATAGCTCTAAGGTGGATATAGGCATTGAATGTAATTTATTAGATGATTTGCCATGTATAGCTTCTATCTCATGCATTTCATCTAAGGTTAGTGTATCCACCTCATGTGAGGATTTAATTGATATGCCTTGTTGCTCAAAAGTAGATACTCCTATTTCCTCGATATCTTGTGATACTAACATTGTAGAGGAAAACAAAGAGCTCAAGGCACAAGTCACAAAATTAAAAAATGACTTGGAAAGAGGATTAAAAGGGAAGGCCACTCTTGACGATATATTGAGCAAGCAAAGACGCTTGCAAGATAAGAGCGGTATTGGCTACACTCCCAAGAAAAGGGAGAATAGCAAGACGAGGCACAACTCGAGACATACGAAGAAATATGTCAAGTGCCATGGATGCAACGGAAAGGGCCACTATGCCTCGGTGTGCCCTAATCAAAAGGATGTCAAGACAAGACATTCAAAATTGAGGCAAGCCGGCAAGAAGCAAGAGATAAAGACAAGCAAGGGAAGCAAAGTCCCAACTTGCTACAATTACCGGGAAAAGGGACACTTTAGTAAGGATTGTCCCAAAGGTATCACTCCTAGGCCTATTATTTATAATGATCAATATTTGCTTAGGAAGGATATTAATGGCAATGTGTTTGCTAGAGTAGTTAGTTCACATAAAACTAATACTAGGGCCATTTGGGTGCCCAAATCCATTGTGACTAACATTCGTGGACCCAACCAAGTATTGGGTACCAAAGTGCTTAAATGATGAATAGGTACTTGGAAAGGCATTGGATGTTTGGCTCATATGAAGAGGTGGACGGATCACCATATGCGAAATCGGAGCCAAGCCTAAGGATAATCATGTCGTATCATAAGCCAATGCCATTTCGGTAACAAGTACTTACATTGAAGTATCTAGTCCCTTTATACCTTGTGTAGGTTGCATTTCATGAAAATCTTTTTAAAAGGGGTGTTCTTGCTCTATGTTCATAATATTCATTATTAATATCTTGAGCAAGATGGTAGTGGCACATTAAGGGGGAGTGCTAAATCATTATCAGGTACATCACATCCCTAAGTGTGCCCACATAAATTAAGTGCTAGTATTATTTTCAAAATTGAGCATTTTAGCCAAAAGTCAAAAATTTCATAATTATTAGTAATTCTTTGAAAAATTAGTTGCAAAATGTATACTAATACTTTTCAAAGGTTTACCAAAGGTTTTGGCTATAGAAAAACCTATTTTGAGTAAAAATGCATTTCTAGCCAAAATCATACATTATGGTATCTTATTTTTGACCAAAACTAGATTTTTGTGTAAAATCTATTCTAAAAGGAATCTGAAAATCTTGACAAAAGGAAAATACTAGAGTTGGTTATTATAAACATTTTTGGTATTCAAAAGATTTCCAAAAGACCAACCTAGAAAAAGTTATTTGATTTTGAAATTTGTCCAAAATCCTACTTTGACCAAAGTGGTCACTTTCTAGCACTTAAGTGAGTTTTTCCATATGAACCAAAATTATTCATATGAAAAGGTTCATAATGGTATTTATGACTCATACATAAAATTAGATGCTTTAAAATCAACCAAATGCTCATTTTAGTTTGTTTTGAATAATTTCATGAAAATGAAGCTTCATTTGCAAAATCAAAGCTTAATTCATAAAAGTTATTTTCTTAAATATACATTAGTCTTTTCATTGCATAATAATCCTGAATGATACTTGGTTGAGTGCAAAACTAAGGATTATTTGCAAAATCTTTAAATTCAGCTCTCTCTTCCTGAAGTGTCAGGATAATCGGACTACCGGCCTTCCAGGCGCGGAACTTCCGATTTCCGGAACTTCCGCTGTTGATTTGCGGAACTTCCGTTTTCCGGCAGTTGAGAGGCTTTAACTCCCCTGCGGTTCCTCTGTTTCTCTCTCTCTCTCCAGCCGCCGTTCCTCTCTCCCGAGCGCTCCTCTTCTCTCCCAAAGCTCCACCGAAAACATTGATTTTTCTTCGGCTTTTCCTCAATCCCGTCCGATCATTTGCATCTCCAGGGTTCATTCACTTCCTTCCTCAAGGTATAATCAACCCCCTTCGGATTTCTTCCTCTCATGAACCCTAGTTTTGAATATTAGGGAGAAATGCAAATGTAGATGAAATCTGTGGAAAATTCTTAGGCAAATAGGTTTATTCAATATTGTATGATGTATATGCATCGATTTCATGTACTCAATCCATCAAAAATACTGAAAATCCAAAAATCTCGTAGCTCTAGAATCGGCCCAGGAAAATCGGAACTTCCACCGTTGAAAAACGCGGAACTTCCGCCTGCGGTAGTTCCGGCGTTCAAAATTGTGGAACTTTCGATTGTCCTGACAGAAACAGAATTTTTATCTCCTTTTTGAATCTACCTTTGACACTTCATTCATTCTTGTTTTTGAAGATGCCTAAGACAAAGGATACTATCAAGAAGGTCTATACAGATGCCGGCCAGTCATCTTCGAGAAGTCCTCCCTTAGGGCAAGAAGAAGAAATGAAAGCTATTGAGGACCAAAGGGAATCCTCTGAGAATTCAGATGCTGAGGCAAGTGCATCGGGTGAGGGCTCTCAGTCAGAATCTGATGAAGAATTGGGAGAGCCTGAAGAACTTCAGATTGATCTTAAGTCACTGACAGCTGATGATTACACTCTTCTTCGGCTTAAGAATCAGTATACACTTCCTCGCAACTGTGATGATCCTCGCTTTCATACCAACTTTCAGAGGCAAGTGTATGAACTATTCTATGGACCCAACAAGCCATTTGCCGACCATAAGTGCATAAATTGGTCATATCTTAACGGGCTTGACAAGTATGAGGGTACATATAGGCTATTTCAGCGAGCAGAGATCCATAACTTTGTGGAACTCAAATGCAATTACAGTGATGAAATCATTCGTCAATTTTATGCCACAGTGCACATTCCCTCAGATTTCTCTGAGCTTACCTAGATATTTGGGACAATCGGATACTCTACTCAAAACGTGCTTTTGAGAATGCATTGGATATCGAGTCAAGCAGATTTGAGCAGATTTATGATAGACCAGTTTTTCCTCTTTCATCTTGGACTGAATTTTATGACACTACTCAAAGGTTTATCCCTGGTAAGATAATCGGTCTTCTCCCTATTCCCAGCTTGGTGAATCGGATAATTAATCATACCATATTACCAAAAGGCGGGAATTATGATGCAATAAGGGGCCATGTATGGAACATTTTGGACTGCATCATGCTTGGGAGAAAATTTGATGTTGTTGATGTCATTATAAGGGAGATAGCAGCCACCAAGAATGATCGGGTCAATAGGATAAATTTTGCTCCATATATTATGGCCCTGATTATTCGTCAAACTGGATATAATGGAGCTACACCTTCACACCACAAGTTCTATAAGCCAAGAGAAGGTCCTCCAATACCTGCAAATTTTCAGCCTCCTCCAGCTCAAGAACCTGAAGCTGATCCTGCTCCTGCTGCTGCTCCTCCTCAAGGCCAAGCCTCCATGGATAAAATTTATGCCACTTTGTTGGAGATGAAGGCATCTCAGGAGGCCTTCCAGGCAGCGACCTTTTCCCGTCTGGATGCTTCCTTCGCCAGACTAGATGCTTTTGAGGCTGCCACCACCTCAAGACTTGACGCCAACACCGCCAGTCTCGACGCGCTATCAGCTAGATTTGCAGAGCAGTTTCCTCCTCCAGTCCAGTTTGGACGGTGTCGCCTTCACTCTCCTCCTGGTGGTCCTCCTAGTGCTCCTCCGAGTGATCCTCCACAAGCCCCTCCTGCCGAGCAGTAGCCACTAGTTTTATTTAGGTCATTAGACCTTGTAATGGAAAACAATTGTAATATCTTTCTGAATGCTTGGTTGTATGACTTTAATCTTGGCTATGCTATCTGTTGGACCGTAAAGGCGACTAGAGGGGGGGTGAATAGGAGCACGCTCACTTTTTCACAAATTATGAACTCAATACAATTTCACTCCAGTAGCTATTAGAAAGCTATGAAGATCAATATACCGATCTGTTGGAAGACTAGTATTGAATCCAATTAACCCTAAGCAATGCTACAAAAATCAACTAAGATTGCAAAGACTCAAAGACGCAGGCGGTCGATCGCTGGAACCAATCGGTCGGACCGATAGCCAAGGCGGTCGACCGGCGTTGTCTTTGGCGGTCGGACCGCCCAAAATCGGTCGACCGGTGATGACGGCGGTCCGACCGGCCGACTCGAACCGATCCGCAATGATAAAATCGGCCCGATGACGAAGTTGCAATTAGGTGAAACTTTGATTCTCAACTCCAATCTTTATGAAACTTTGCACACACCTTCTATATGCTATTGAGGACCTATTCCAACCGAATATTATGATAATTCTTGGAACGATCTTGAGCAATTGCCAATTGATTAACAGAAGGTCTAAAACCGGGCAAGAACGAAAACTTGATCCTAAAGCTTGTTCGTGAGGATTGATGATCAAGATGATGCTAGATAGATTCACACATATCACAGCAAGCTAATTCACGTGAAGGAATCAATCACAAACTCGCGGATCAAAGAAAGCCCTAAAAACACGAAATTGAAAGCAAGAACGAAAAGAGACTTATCTCAAGCAAACCTTGCATAGATTGATTTCGTGATTGTTGCTGGATTACATCCACACCATCATGGATCAGTGGACAATCAAAGATCACGAAATTCACCACAAACCATCAAGAGCCCTTGCCTCCACCTCAACTCCCTAAAGACAATTAGGGTTTTGAAACATAAAAGGCGAGAGAGGAAGAGGTGCACCACCATCTCCTCCTATTTATAGTGGAGGCCTAAAACTCTTAGGGTTTGACTTAATTGGGCTCCGTTAAGGCCCACTAACAAGCGGGTCACACACGCACGCTTCATGGCGCCGTCTTTAACTTTTGACCTAAACCGCTTCACCATGTGCCATGGATTCGCCAATAGGTCACCCTTGTCCATCTTGTGTCACGCTTGAGTCGTTGACCTCACCCGGCATCGTCGATCGTTCTGGACCTCAACTCTTCAAGTCTAGTCCCGATTCTCCTCGCCGCTGACCGTCGTTGACCACCAAGCTACTGCACAACCACGCATAAGAAAACACGATTCGGGAACAAGTTCTTCACAACTTGACCCATGTTAGTCAAAACATGCATCATGCAAATCATATGCCATGAAACCAATGACTTTGACCTAACAAAACAACATCGCCACGAAGTTGGCCGACGTTCAAGTAGAAACCGGTCGACCGCTCCAGTGGTGGTCGGACCGCCCATGGCCGGTCGGACCGCTCCCTGTGAGCCGGTCGGACCGCCACCAAGGACTTAGCCGAATTTCATACCCTCAAAACCAAACCTTCTGGAAACTTAAATCCAATAGAACTTCATGGAGACTCCAAAATTATGAGACCAAGTGCATTGGGATCCCTCACTTGCCTATAACACCTATTTTTGGCCCACTTATTTTGACCACTTTGGTCATCGCGGTCCGACCGCCCACATGGCCTGGTCCGACCGATTTGGGACCGGTCGGACCGCCGTGCAAGGACCGGTCGGACCGCCCCTGTCCAGAATACCTGTAGCTTTGTCGAAAACACGTGAAACTACAAACCGTAAATGCCATTGCCAATTGTCACATCATCCTAAGATCTAGAGCATATCCCCATGAAATCCACACTATCTTGTTACTCTGTGTGAGAATGTGGATCTTTATGCTATGATTTGTCTTTGTATGATGTGTGGATGAGATATGATTGTGATTGAATGATCTTTTATATTATTGTTTGGTCATATCTTATTTGTCTTCTGTCGTGGATTTCCTATTTACAAGAGAAACTCTGCCAAAATTTTATAAAAATCTCTCACAAGCATAAATCTTAATGTTCATCTCAACATGGTTTGTGAAAATTGTTAAAATGGGAGATTATCTAAATTTCTTTCAAATAAGCATTTCAAGTGGTTCTCATTCATTTGGTTCAAAAAGGGAGAATATGTTTGTAACATTTGTCAGTTTCTCCTTACTCTTCTTGAGAACAAAATCTCCTTTTGGTCATATGAGTCTATTTACTACTTTTTGTGACCAAGCTCCTTGATTTGCAAAGGCTCCTTTTTGCTAAGCTTTATCTTGTGTTTTTTGATGATTTATGCCAAAAGGGGCAGAATATTTGTATCAATACTCTTCCATTTGGATGTTTGGTTTGTTTAAAATGCCAAAAGAGGGCGGATTGCCAAAAAGGGGGAAAATGCATTAATTGTGTAAGCATATCTTTTCATATGCATTTTGTTTAATGCTTTATATTTCACCTCATATGATGCATAGACATAGTTCATTAGTTTAAATTCTTATCTTATGTCTATGTATATCCAAATGTTGTTATTGATTATGGATTTATCATCAATCACCAAAAAGGGGGAGATTGAAAGATCTAGACCCGCCATTATGAGTTAATGGATTGTTTTGGTGATTAATGACAAATCCAAATATGAGACTAACTCTTTTATCTAGTAACATCTTGTGTAGTCTCATTTGGATATAAAGGTGAAATTCAATAAGGTATGCAATCGACATCTTAATCTTATATATTGTTGCATTCCTCGGATCCAAAATATAGGATTGAACTCAACCATAAGTTAAACTTGAATATGTGCATATGATCTTACTACACATTTGTGTATGCACACATCTAGGGGGAGTTTTATTCTATATTTTGTGGTTTCATTAGTATTGATTCATATTCCATTCTCCACATACATTTGGGATCTTTACTTTGAAACAAATCCGTTTGAGTATACAAAACTTGCGTAGTTCTTGTATACTCATGATTATGAGTATATAGAACTTGTGCAGTTCTTGTATACTTAAGTTATAGTATATATATAACTTGTGTAGTTGATATATACTCAATTTGTTCTCTCATTTATCAACATTCAATTTATGAGAAATTAAGTGGTTATCATCAATTACCAAAGAGGGAAAGATTGAGGTATCTTGTCCCACCATTATGAGTTAATGGTATGATGTGGTAATTAATGATAATTATATTGTGGAACTGACATTTTTCATGAGTTGGATGAATAGGTTATGTTCCAGGATGATGAAGACTTGAGATGATCATGAGTTGATCATCAAGTCAAAAGCTTGGTGTAAAGGATGCATCATGAGTTGATGCTTATCAAGAAGAGATGATCATGAGTTGATCGTCAAGACAAGAGAAGACACATCATGTGTTGATGGAGGTCAAGTGAAGGAATGCATCATGCGTTGATGCATGTGAAGACTCGGGATGAAGAAATCATCATGTGTTGATGATGTTCAAGACAAGATCCCGAAGTGAAGAAATCATCATCTGTTGATGATTGTCAAAGTCAAAGACCCGGACTTGAAGTGTTGATGTGCGTCATGAAGCTTCAAGAATATACAAGGCAAAGGTATGACTAGCTAGGGTTAAGGATGTGTTCCTAGTCTTTTACTGGTATCGGTGTTTGGTTGATAGACTGGATTGCTAGTATAGGTTTGCCGTACTATTAAGAGGGGTCTTGATTAGTAGCATGAGTTAGTCAAGTGTTGATAGCTCATTGTGTTTGCTCTAGCTCGTCTATGCATGGAGCTATTATTTGCGAATGTGTTTTGCAAATAGCCAAGACTCATGCATTTAATCTTTGTAGCATGGGACTATACTTTGCAAATGTGTTTTGCAAATGGTTGAAGTCCATGCACCTTAGCCTTGAGGCATGATGCTGTTATTTGCGAATGTGTTTTGCAAATAGTTGATGCTCATGTTTGATTTCTTGTAGCATGTGACTTAAGTTTGCAAATGTGTTTTGCAAATGGTGTAAGTCCATGTACCTTTTTCCTTGTGGCATGATTCTGAAAGTTTGCAAATGTGTTTTGCAACTTGCTAGGAATCTTGCTATTGATCCTTGTTGGCATGGCTTGTCAATTGACAAATATATTTTGCAATTGAAATTATTGAAAAAGCTATTGCTGTGCTCTGTCAGGATAATCGGAAGTTCCAGCATTGTAAGTGCGGAAGTTCCGATTATCGGACGCTCCGAAATCTTTGCGGTTCGTTTTTTCCAAAGAGCACCCTTTTTAGGGACTTAGCCGATTTCTCGAAGTGCGGAAGTTTCGCCATGATACGAGCGGAAGTTCCGATTATCGGTTACTCTGAAATTTCGACAGAACCTTTTTTTCCAGAGAAGCATCATTTTGGGACTTAGCCAAAATTTGGATGTGCGGTAGTTCCGCTATGTGTTGTGCAGAACTTCCGAAGATCGGAACTTCCGCAACTTGGTTGGCGGTAGTTCCGCACTAAAAATCAAACGGCTAGTTCTCGTTTGACATAGCCGTTGCAGTGCTTTTCTCTCAGGTGCGGTAGTTCCGGCCTTTACATGGCGGAACTTCCGATTTCCCTGATTTTTCAGGGGTTTGTCTCCCAACGGCTAGTTTTTGTGTGTGGGCTATATATAGCCACCTTGGCCAGTTAGGAGAGGTTGCTGGTGCTATTGTTAAGTGATATACTCATTCTTTGAGCTAAGAGCAAGCATCTATTCTCTTTTGTGCATGTGTTGCACTTGGTGAGATTAGAGAGTAAACCCTAAGTGCATGTGTTGCCTTAGGTAGTGGATTGTGTATCCACGTGAGCGTTGACACTTGATTAGTTCAAGTGAAAGTTTGGACTTGTTACTCTTGGTGTTTGCCGACACCTAGACGGCGTGGAGGCGGCGTGCCCGGTGATCTTCTCAAGAAGCTTGTGAGAAGGCCCGGCGTGTTGTGAGTGGTTTGGTGCTCACCATCTCCGGAGTGGAGGAAGAGCAACCATAGTTGAGTGAGGTGTTGTGTAACACCCCAGCCCAACACTGAGCCTAGAATGCCACCGCACTACACTACTCTAAACTAATAATTATCGACACACTATAAAATTACAGCAAGGAAACAACGATATTCATAACCATGAACCACAAAAGAACAATGCATAATTACGGATCAATTGATAATAAATAAGCAATGGGAATTATAACCATGTAAATAATCCAAAGTAGCAATACCCAATGAATCCAAATTAATAAAGCAAATAGTCTAGTCCAAATGATGTCCTAAACTTTATTCAACCTCTAACATGTCCATGTGTAAACCAATATTGAATGAAAAGATTATCATGACGAATGATCATGTGATGTCCATGTGCTCTACTCGCTCTCAATTACGGCATCCTCGAAGATCACCTAAAGGCAACAATAGAGCAAGGGTGAGTCCACGACTCAGCAAACACATCCATAAACAACGAACAATAATAAATCAACTGCATTCAATAAATTCATTATCATCACAGGTACTTTCAGTAATATTCTCAGTCATTAATCTCATTTATGAATGCAACTCTATTCTACATGTCCACATGCACTTCTTTCGCGTATACCGGTATAGCGTGAGTGAATGCTCGCGACAACATTCACTCTCAAGCCCGTTCCTCCTCAAGGATCGGGGACCTCCTCCACTCCCGTGGAGTTGTGATCAATCATGATCACCTTCTCTTATGCAAAGATGCTTATGAATGCAAACATGCAAACTCCATCATAAACATCATATCCAACTTTTCATCATGTTTATCAACAACGATATAATCATACCAATTCATTGCTTGCAATTAAATAAAATAAAAGCACAACAATAATGGTAATAGAAGATAAAGAAAACAGTGATCGATCATTGATCGCTGTCTACCATGCACTTGCCTGTACTAGTTGCGACGCACGATTTGGCTAGCAGATGGCAACAAGCACGACTCCTCTCCTATATTAAATACACAAACTTCAATACAAGCTATAGCACAAGAATAGCAATCAATCGACATCGCTCCTACACGTCCCCAAATATACCACGTTACGTCGGTACCGAAAAAAATTACCCATAGCTGACTTATTACTAAAACGAACGTAACTTTTGACTCGAAAGTCCGATTACCACAAACCACCCCATTCTGGATTCTTTATAAAATTATCCACATATTCTTAGATTACAAAGACTTCTAATTAATTCATCTACCCCTCCGTATTTAGCCCAGAAAGCCGATCTGTCCGCTTCGGAACAGCAGTCTTCCTAATTTCATAACTTTTGTTTTACTCAACCAAAATGCGCGTTCTCAGATTCTACAGAACCATTGGACAATTATCTACAACTTTCATGTAGATCAAAAACACTAATAAATCTGTTTACTATTTTTAATAACCAATCTACCAAAACAGCGCCGAATAACGACAACCGTAAAAACAGCAGTCTTCCAAAATTCATTTCTCAAATTCTACTTGTCCGATCGACATGATAAAATATGCTATAGAAAGATATCGAAATTATCTACAATTAACTAGTAGACGACCTTTTCCAAATTCGCCATTAAGGTATCCGAATAAAGCGTACAACAAAATATCAGACTAAACAGATCTATTAATCAGCTTCTCTAATTAATCTTGATGATAAACTCTAATTAGTCTATTTGACAAATCATTACACACAAGAAACTAGATCTCGATCTTTTTTTTCTAATCTCTTAAGTACTGTTCAAGCCTTCATGGTCAAGAGCATATGAATTTCTAGATCATGTAGCAACCAATTTACTAGTCACAACAACCCAACCACCGTGCATGCAATTTGTAAATCAATTGTGATTACTTACTCGGTAGGTGACACCTCAACTGCAACCATGCACTTGCGGCGGCAAAGAAAAAACAAAGAAAGCAAAGAAGACAAAGAACGGATCAGTTGGCTCGGCAGCAGAAAAAACATCGGCAAAGAATCGGGCGACAGTAGCGGCGTTCAATGGATCCGTAGCAAGACAAGAGCCAGCAGTGCTCGGCTCGACAGCGCAATCGGCAGTGAGGCGGCAGCTCTCCACGCGGCCGTAGCGGCTAAGATCTGCAGAAGCGACGCGGCTTCCACCTGGTCTCGGCGAAGACGCAGCGACGACAGGACGGCGAAGACAAAGAAGAGCACGCGCATGAGGAATTGGCGGGAAGAAAAAAAAATGCCGCGTGCAATGGGTGGAAAAAGAAAAGAGCTAGGGTTCTGGAGACCCCAAATTCTATTTATATACCTCTCAAAAATTCTAAAATTCTATTTTCCCAAATTCCTTTTATTTAATTACGCACAAGCCCTTAAAGACGTTATTAATTAATTATTTATTGTTGCTATTTAATTAATTACGCTCCGACCCTTAAGACACAATTATTAATATTATTATTATTTTTCAGAGTATTACATGTTGGTTCGGTTAGGAACCGGTCCAAGTGTTTGGACTTACCTCGGAGGTATTGGCTTAATTAGTGGAGCCGGTCCAATTTGTTTGGGCTAACCTCAACGTGGATTAGGGGAGACCGGCAAGTCTCCGAACACCACGGTAAAACATAATCGTGTCATCTTGTTTTTACTGGTGCTTTACTTTAAGCAATTTACATTCATGCTTTAATTGCTTATATATCATTGTATGATTGCTCTCTTGTATTGTCGGTGCACTTAGTTGAGCCTAGTTGATTTAGGTTTTAATTGTGCAAAACCAATTCGCTATTAGCTTCCGCATTTATATACTGGTTTAGCCCGATAGACTTTTAAAACCACCTATTCACCCCCCTTTAGTCGGCCACCTCGATCTTACAAAGTTGCATTGCATACCTTTAAAGTCATTCCGAAGCCAGCTTTGTGAGCACATCAATGCCTCCAATATAGCTGGAGTGAGACGACTGCGATGTTCACTTAGCACTCTACCACTAGTGCTAAAAGCTGATTCAGAAGCTACTGTTGTTATTGGAATAGCCAATATATCACGGGCAATCATCCGCAATGTAGGATAACGTGTCCCAGCCACCTTCCACCAACCCAGTATATCAAATTCCTCATTTGTGCAAGGAAGAGTTTCTTCTTCCAAATAGCGATCTAGCTCACTTTTGGTCTTTACTACACCGGTACTTTTCTTACTAGCAGCTAGTGTTTTAAATATTGAAAGCACCTCATTAGCACCGATTGCAACACTAATACTAGATGATGTAGCCATACCCTCTTCTCCACTATGCACTTGGTACTCATTCATCAACTCATACAAGCAATTATAACTCTTTGTAACATTCTCTTCAGAATTTTCTTCACCAAAGAGGGCAATATAGCATGCATGTAACATTATCATTTTTCCACGTGGATCAAGAATAATAGAAATAGCCATCAAACCATGAATATCATACCAGTACTTGTCAAACTTTTTTATCATCTCAACAGACATAGCCTCAATTCTTGGATCTCCACATCCTAGCCATTTATTCATATACATTTTGCCTCACATATCTTTGGGAAGAATATGTTAGCTGTTACATATTTAGTTACAGAAAATATTTTAGTGGGTTCATAGAAGAGGCTTAATTTTTCACAAATAGTTGAGGCAAAATTCCAATCAGTAGCTGTTGGTGCACAAATAAATTGCATATCAAGTTGCTTCAACCTCTCAAAGACTTTCTTATAGGGAATAGCAGTACTAAGCATAACATAGGTTAAATTCCATCTAGTTTTGCAATCAAGATCAATCTTTTTAGTTATTTCAAACTTAACAAACCGAGCTGCTTTCAAAAAAATTTCATACCTCTTTGGTGTAGCTGTCCAATAGGAAACACTATAATGTACTCTCTTAATGCTATGCTCTATTACACACAATCCATCTTTCACAATTAAGTTAAGAATATGTGCACAACAAAGCATATGTAGCATCTTTCCACCCAATAAAAGATTAGATGGACCAACATTTGTCTCTATTGCTTCAACCAATTTATCATTTGTTGAGCAGTTGTCCAATGTCAAAGTAGATAATTTGCAATCAAGATTCTAATTATGCGGGCTTTTATATAGCGCTTCACAAATAACCTCTGTTGTATGTAGGCATGGCACATATATAAACCTACATGGTTCAGCATAGCAAGAAGATTGGTATTTCAATATAGCAAGAAGATTAGTATTTCAATATAGCAATCACCTCAAAATGCAGCTTCTAAGCTTCCAAGAGTCATCAACAAAATATCCTGTTACTGCCATGTAGCCTCTCTTTTGATTATCAGCTGTCTAAAGGTCAGTTGTAACAGCAACACGACAACTGTTTTTATCCAAGTAACTGAGAGCTCTCTTCGTCTCTAAATCATAATGATCCAAATATCCTTTCTAATAGTATTTCGAGTGACCATTTTAAATAAAGGTTGCAGTGCACTAACAAATTTACGAAAGCCATGGTGATCAACAATGGACAGTGGGTACTCATGCAGAATAATCATGGAATAGAGAGCTTTCCTAGCAACTTTTTGATCAAAGACATAGTTCTCTACGGTTACTTGCCCATGTTCAGAAGATCCATACCTCAAACTGGTTTGTACCTTCCCTTGCCTCTTCTGATAGATGCAAACCTTCAGATGCTCATGCAGATGTTTAGGGTTTAGGGTCAAGGAAACTAAGTCATTACTTTCAAGCCCACAAAGTGGTCGTGCCTACCGGATATCCCCTTGGTCAAGTCCTTGGAAATAGGGAATCGTCAGGACGAATAGCAAAATGGGCGGTTGAACTAGGGACGTTCGACCTCTATTTTATCTCACGAACAGCAATAAAGTCCTAGGCAATAGCAGGATTCGTTGCCGAATGGACAAACTCTGAACTCAAGCAGGAACCAAAGTACGAACGCCACGATGTAAGATCGAGGTGGCCGACTAGAGGGGGGTGAATATGCGGTTTTAAAAATCTTTCGGCTCTAAAACCAATATATAATGCCGAAGCTAATAACAATTGGTTTTGCACAATTAAAACCTAAATCAACTAGGCTTCCCTAAGTGCACCAACGATATAAGAGAGCAATCACCCAATAATATATAAGCAATTAAAGCAAGAATGTAAATTGCTCAAAGTAAAGCACAAGTAAAAGCAAGATGGACACAATTATGTTTTACCGTGGTGTTCGGAGACTTGTCGGTCTCCCCTAATCCACGTTGAGGTAAGCCCAACCACATTGGACCGGCTCCACTAATTAAGCCAACACCTCCGAGGTAAGTCCAACCACTTGGACCGGTTCCAAACCGAACCAACACCTCGCTCCACTATGGTCGCTCTTCCTCCACTCCGGAGATGGCGAGTACCAAACCACTCAGAAACACGCTGGGCCTTCTCACAAGCTTCTTGAGAAGATCACCGCGCACGACGCCTCCACGCCGCCTAGGTGTCGGCAAACACCAAGAGTAACAAGACTCGACGTTCACTTGAACTAATCAAGTGTCAACGCTCAAGTGGATACACAATCCACTACCTAAGGGAACACATGCACTTAGGGTTTGCTCTCTAATCGCACCAAGTGCAACACATGCACAAAAGAGAATAGAGCCTTGCTCTTAGCTCAAAGAATGAGTATGGAACTCAACAATAACTTCAGCAACCTCTCCCAACCGGCCAAGGTGGCTATATATAGCCCACACACAAAAACTAGCCGTTGGGAGACAAACCCCTGAAAAATCAGAGAAATCGAAAGTTCCGCCGTTCAAAGTCCGGAACTTCCGCACCTCAGCGACAAGCACAAGAACATGACTATATCACCTCGGTGCGCCTCGCGCTCTCTTCGATATTAGTTGGATTGTTTCGGTCACGCGATAAAAGCGGACTTCTTTTAGCTCTTCTTTGAAACCGAGTGTGGCCAGCAGATTGAGGAGATTCGGTGGTCGGTGATTACCGGATGTGTTCCCGGTGAGCTTAGGGTTTGCCACTGCGCGAGGCGTGGAGTTTCGCATTGATCTTGTTCCGTACTCGCCCCATCTCGATGTCTCCATATCGATTAACACGTCCGTTTCAAGGCGAGTTGAAGAAGCAATTGGATGAATTGTTGGCTAAAGGTTTGATCAGGCGTAGTGTATCGCCGTGGGGAGCTCCTGTTCTATTCACAGAGAAGAAGGATGGGAGTTGGCGTATGTGTATTGATTACCGTGCGCTTAATGCAGTCACAATCAAGAACAAATATCCATTGCCCCGCATTGAGGACTTGTTTGATCGGTTGAATGGAGCTCAAGTATTCTCCAAGATTGATCTCGATCGGTATAATCAAATCCGGTGCGTGAGCAGGATGTAGAGAAGCGCTTTCTACACCAGGTATGGGCATTATGAGTATAAAGTTATGTCTTTTGGATTGACTAATGCACCTGCCATTTTTATGGAGACCATGAACAACATGTTGCACGAGTATCTAGATGATTTCGTGGTGGTGTTCATTGATGATATTCTTATCTATTCCAAGACCAATGAGGATCATGAGCGTCATTTGAGGTTGGTTTTAGATACTTTGAGAGAGCACAAATTCTATGCTAAGTTGAAGAAGTGTGAGTTCTGGATTTCAGAAGTGGGTTTTCTGGGTCATGTGATTAACCCTCAGGGCATTGCTGTTGATCCTAGCAAGGTCTCTACAGTGGTGGATTGGAAGAGGCCGACTAATGTGAAGGAGGTGGTTGGAGTTGATCAAGGATTATGATCTTACTATTCAGTATCATCCAGGCAAGGCCAATGTTGTTGCGGATGCTCTTAGTCGCAAGGCGACTCTCGCTACTCTAGATTGCCTCATTGCTGATTTTGATCGCATGGGTATATCCTATTGTTATGCGGGCACATCACATGTTGAGACTCGTTGATTCTTGAGTCGGCTATTCGCATCGCAAAAGGGAAGCACAACAGAGTGACGGTTATTACAGGAGGTTAGGAAGCGTGCGGATGAGGGCAAAGAGGGTGATTTTAGTATGGATGATTCGGTACTTTGAGGTTTAAAGGCCGTCTTTGCATTACCACAAAGGCGGAGGTCAAAGATGATATCTTGAGGGAAGCACATCGCACTGCAGTACACTATTCATCTGGTGAGACTAAGATGTATCGAGATCTGAAATGTAATTTTTGGTGGAAAAGAATGAAGGTGGATATTGCTAACTATGTGGCTTCTTGTGGTGTTTGTCGCAAGTGAAAGGCGAGCACAAGCGCCCTGCAGGTTGTTGCAACCTTTGGAGGTACCCAGTGGCCTTGGGATGATATCTCTATGGACTTTGTGGTGGCGTTACCTCGTTCGCGCGAGGAAGGATGCGATTTGGGTAGTGGTGGATCGATTCAGCAAGTCTGCGACTTCATTCCTATTCGCACGACAAATTCAATGAGTGATCTAGCTCCTATTTATGTGCGTGAAATAGTAAGACGCACGGTGTACCAAAGACCATCATTTCGCGAGGGGCGAAGTTTGTCTCAAGTTCGGGAGAGTCTGCAGAGTGCATTGGGCACACAGCTCGCCTTAGTCTGACATTTCACCCATGCATGATGGGCGATCGAGGCGTACTATTCGGACTTTGGAGGATATGTTGCGATCTTGCGTTTTGTCTTGGAAGGGTAGTTGGGAGGACCGATTGCCACTTGCGAGTTTGCTTATAATAATAGTTACCATTCAAAGATTAGAGCTGCGCCATTTGAGGTTCTCTATGGGCGGAAGTGCGATCGCCACTTTGTTGGGATGCGATTGAGAGAAGGCGCTTTGGGTCAGACCGATTGAAGACCGCTGAGCGTGTGGCCATGGTGAGGCGTAAATCATTAGCGGCTCGAGCGGACATAAAAGTTATCTTGATTTGAGGAGGCGTGACTTGAGTTTGCGGTGGGTGACGGTGCTCTTGAGAGTGTCCCCACTAAAGGTATTGTTGGTTCGGTATCAAAGGAAAGCTTAGCCCGAGGTGCGTTGGGTATTCGATTATTGCAAGAATTGGAAAGTTAGCCTACCGCTTGGATCTTCCCGAGTCCATGCGTGGAGTTCATAATGTGTTTCACGTCTCGATCCGAGAAAGTTTTGAGAGATCGAGCATAAGATTTCATTAGAGCCGTTGACTATTGAGCAAGACCTTACGGTTGAGTCGCGTCCGTGCGCAGATACGGAGAGGTCGGAGCGGGTCTTGAGGCACAAGGCGTTGGTATCGTCAAGGTCTTTGTGGACGATCGACCGAGAGAGAGGCGACTTGGGAGTTGGAGTCTCGCATGCGCGAGCAATACCCGGAGTTGTTCACGTCGGGTACGTGTTGTTTTGTTGTTTAATTTCAGCAGTGTAGTTTTTATTTGAGTAGAACGGCGATGTAGAATTCGGGGTCGAATTCAGTTAAGGTGGGTAGAATGTAATACTCTGAAAAATAAATTAATATTAATAAAAACGTCTTAAGGGTCGGAGAGTAATTAAATTAATTAGTTAAAGAATTTAGGGCTTGTGCGTAATTAAAGAATTTAGTATTCATGGAAAATAGTATTTTCGGAATTTTTATGAGCTATATAAATAGATTTGTGGTTTTTCTAGAAACCCTAGCCTTTTAGTCTTTTTTTCCACCGCGCCTCCACATTTTCTTTTTCCAAGCCGCCATGCGTGACGATTGTTTTTTCTCTGCGTTGCCGTAGCGTCGCTTCTTCCGCTTCTTGCTGTAGCGTTCTTCTTTGTCTTAGAAATCGCCACTCCACTGATCCATTGTTGCCATTGCCCTACTATGCCAATTCTGGAGGAGCCGCTTGTTTTTCTGCGTTGCGGCGCCTTTCGGTACCGAGCCAAGACCGCTGCCGCTGCGTTGCGCGTTGCGGCGCGCGTTGCCAAGAAAACCAACGGCCGAGCTGCGCCGCGCCGCGTGGACGGCTGCATTGCCGGAGCGGCGCTTTGTGCCAAATCCGCGGTTGCGCTGCGATTCTTTGTGCGCTGCTGCTGCTGATCCAGCCGAACCGAACCGAACTACTGCCGCCAGAAGCTCGCTGCTGTGCCTCGCCGCTTTGTCTGCTTTGGGTCGTGGTCTTCTTTGTTGTTGCCGCGCCGTGTGGAGGCCAAGACGTTACTTTGTCATGCGCGCTGTGTCCTGTTCTTGCGTGGGCGCCGCTCGAGCCGAACGTTCTTCGCTGCCGATCTGTTCATTGCTGCGCCGAGCCGAGCCCTTACCGCGTGGAGGTTTGCTAGTTTTAAATTCATGTTTTCCTCTGGTTTGCTAGACGCTGTTAATTAGAGATTATAATTTAGATTAATTAGAGAGGATTCTTTAATTTGTAGACGAGATGCCGATTAATGAATTTGGTTAACCTGCTGTCCGTTGTACGATTTATTCGGTTATCGTAATGGCGAATTTTGGAAATCGCATCTACTAGTTAAATGTAGATAATTTCGATATCTTTCTATAGCATATTTAATCTCGTCAATCGGACAAGTAGAAATCGAGTTATGAATTTTGGAAGACTGCTGTTTTTACGGTTGTCGCCTTTCGGCGCTGTTTTGGTAGATCGGTTATTAAAAATAGTAAATAGCTTAATTAGAGTTTTTGATCTACATGAAAGATGTAGATAATTGTCCAATGATTCTGTAGGAACTGAGAACACGCATTTTGGTTGAGTAAAACAAAAGTTATGAATTTAATAAGACTGCTGTTCCGAAGCGGACAGACCGGCTTTCTGGGCTTAATACGGAGGGTTAGATGATTTAATTGGAAGTCTTCGTAATCTAGGAAAAGGTGGATAATTTTATGAAGAATCCAGAATGGGGTGGTTTGTTGTGATTGGACTTTTGAGTCAAAAGTTACGTTCGTTTTAGTACTAAGACCGCTATGGGTAACTTTTCGATACCGGCGTAATGTGGTATATTTGGGGACGTGTAGGAGCGATGTATTTTGATTGCTATTCTTGTTGCTGTAATTTGTATTGAAGTTGGTGTATTTAATATAGGAGAGGCGTCGTGCTTGTTGCCGTCTTCTAATCAAATCGTGCGTCGCAACTAGTAAAGGCAAGTGCATGGTAGACAGCGATCAATGATCGATCACTGTTTTCTTTATCTTCTATTACCATTATTGTTGTGCTTTTATTTTGTTTAATTGCAAACAAGTAATTGGTATGTTTATATCTTTGTTGACAAGTATGATGAAAAGTTGGATATGATGTTTATGATGGAGTTTGCATGTTTGCATTCATAAGCATCATTGCATATGAGCAGGTGATCATGAATGATCACAACTCCACGGGAGTGGAGGAGGTCCCCGATCCTTTTGGAGGAACGGGCTTGAGAGTGAATGTTGTCGCGAGCATTCACTCACGCTATACCGATATCTGTGAAAGAAGTGCATGTGGACATGTAGAATAGATTTGCATTGATACATGAGATTAATTGATGAGAATATTAATGGAAGTACGTGATGATAATGAAGTTATTGAATCTCGATGATTTATTATTGTTCGTTGTATATCGATGTGTTTGCTGAGTCGTGGACTCACCCTTGCTCTATTGTTGTCTGTAGGTGATCTTCGAGGATGCCGTAACTGAGAGCGAGTAGAGCACATGGACCACTTATGATCATTTACCTTCATAATCTTTTCATTCACAATTGGTTTATACTTGGACATGTTAGAGGTTGAATAAAGTTTAGGACATCATTTGGACTAGACTATTTGCTTTATTAATTTGGATTCATTGGTTGATGCTACTTTGGATTATTTACCTGGTTATAATTCCCATTGCTTATTCATTATCACTTGATCCATAATTACGCATTGCTCTTCTTGTAGTCCATGGATTTGATTATCATTGATTTCTTGCTGTATTTATAAAGTGTGTCAATAATTATTAATTGGAAGGTAGTTTAGTGGCATTCCAGGCTCAGTGTTGAAATTTGAGGTGTTCTGATTGGTATCGAGCGGGCTTTAGGTCCGTGGTGAATAGATTAACAACTTAGGCAAACTAAAATTGTTAAAATTTGTTTTAGTTTTAGTAAATCAACTAAAAATTTGCTAATGGTTAACTAACCTAAAATTTGACACACTAGTGCACAGTAGGTTAGAGAGAGGTACGAATATAGTTTTACGCTTCGTTATGTTGTTCATTGATGGATGAGTTTATTTTGAGCTTTGAGCTCATTGTGTATTGTTGATTGTGGTTGATAGCTATGCCGAGGGGTAGAGGACGTGGTCGTGGTGGCCATGATCGTGGAGGTCGTGCCGTGGCGAGGTTCCGTGGAGCCACCTCTGTGTTGATTGAGTCGATGGCGAGGGGTTCTTGTTGACCCGCCTCCGGTTGGGGTCCAGGATGAAACCCTTGCTTTGTTGAGAGAGTTGGTGGGAGAGATCCGTGCTCTTC
The DNA here is from genome assembly GCA_036346395.1 of Hsuehochloa calcarea. NCBI lineage: Eukaryota > Viridiplantae > Streptophyta > Magnoliopsida > Poales > Poaceae > Hsuehochloa > Hsuehochloa calcarea. Next base: position 3,385,597 of record CM070616.1, on the reverse strand, counting down.
GTCAACAGGCGGATATTTGGTGGGAGGGCGTGTTGTCTTCGAGGACCGCCACTCAAGGTCCAGTCGCTTGGGAGGATTTTGTAGATCAGTTCAAGGGGAAGTTCTACCCCTACTCTTTTGTTGAAAAGATGGAGGTTGCCTTGACGACCTTTGCTCAGGGGAAGAGGTCTATTGCTGAGTATGAGGCCGAGTTCAACAACTTAGTTCGCTTCGTCCCTTCGGTAGCGAACGATGATCTTCAGAAGGCCAAGAGGTTCCGTCTGGGTCTCAGTGAGTACCGAGCATGTGTTGGGAGCTACTCCACTCGTGACTACAGCTCTGTTGTGGAGCAAGCTAGGGCATGGAGTTGGAGATGCACTCACAAAGGCGACAAGCCTCTGGTGGATCGTAGCTTCGGTGGTGACGGAAGAGGAGCTCTAGTGAGGGAAGTGGGTGCATCAATGACACCTTTCAAGAAATTCAAGGAGGACCGCAGATCTTTCAAGTCTAAGCACTCGAGGCCGTTCCTTCTTGGCGCCTCATCCTTTGCGGTACTCGGCTCTTCGTCTGTCCCGAGCGGGGCATGCTTTGCTTTAAGTGCGGTGATGGACACCATGGCCTTGAAGTGCATTTGGACGGAGATTGCCGTCGGTGTGGCCGACGGGTCACAAGGAGCGGTGTGTCGCGAGAACCCGCTAAGCGTGATCAAGTGGGAGCTGTGCCATCTTCTTCTTCTTGATGGGTCTGCTCGAGGATCTTTCGGATGATGATGCTCCTCCGGCGATGCCATTTCCTTGACTTGGGCGCCTCGGTGGGTACTATCGGCGGCCGCCACCTTCAAAGACCGCTTCAGCCGCACGACCGGCATTACCGCACCGCCACAAGAGATTGTCGGGGCTCTCGCCGCCGCCGTCGTCTTCTTCGCCATGGTGCCACAGAGGTACGCCATGCCTCTCGCAGAGTCTGCGAGTCGTCCGACGTGGTGGCAGTACTTTGCTTGTGGATTCGTTTGATGCTTTAGTCCTTTTGATTCGGGGCTACCTTTTCGTTTGTTTCGACGGCGTTTGCTAGAAGAGCGAACTTGAGTATGCGATGGATTTCTCAATCGGTGTTGGTTAGTTCTCACGGGGTATTATTGCTAGCTCTCTGCTTGTGTCTGGGTGTTCTATTGTCATTGATGGAGAGAAGTTCACGGCGAATTTGATAGTTATTCAAATGGAGCCGTTCGACGTTATCTTGGGTATGGATTGGTTGCACTCTTATCGAGCCGTAATATCTTGTTTCTGTAGAGCAGTCTCTGTGCGGACCGCCGTGGGAGGCGTTGACCTTCAGGAGTGCGCCTCGCGCTCTCTTTCGATATTGGTGGATTGTTTCGGTCGCCGCGAGAAAAAGCTGGACTTCTTTTAGCTCTTGCCGAGAAGCCGAGTGTGGCCGCAGATTGAGGAGATTCCGGTGGTCAGTGATTACCCAGATGTGTTCCCAGCTGAGCTTCCGGGTTTGCCACCTGCGCGAGACGTGGAGTTTCGCATTGATCTTGTTCCGGGTACTCGTCCCATCTCGATGTCTCCATATCGATTAGCACGTCCGTTTCAAGACGAGTTGAAGAAGCAATTGGATGAATTGTTGGCTAAAGGTTTGATCAGGCGTAGTGTATCGCCGTGGGGAGCTCCTGTTCTGTTCACAGAGAAGAAGGATGGGAGTTGGCGTATGTGTATTGATTACCGTGCGCTTAATGCAGTCACAATCAAGAACAAATATCCATTGCCCCGCATTGAGGACTTGTTTGATCGGTTGAATGGAGCTCAAGTATTCTCCAAGATTGATCTCGATCGGTATAATCAAATCCGGGTGCGTGGCGTGATGTAGAGAAGCGCTTTCTACACGGTATGGGCATTATGAGTATAAAGTTATGTCTTTTGGATTGACTAATGCACTGCCATTTTATGGAGACCATGAACAACATGTTGCACGAGTATCTAGATGATTTCGTGGTGGTGTTCATTGATGATATTCTTATCTATTCCAAGACCAATGAGGATCATGGCGTCATTTGAGGTTGGTTTTAGATACTTTGAGAGAGCACAAATTCTATGCTAAGTTGAAGAAGTGTGAGTTCGGATTTGAAGTGGGTTTTTCGGTCATGTGATTAACCCTCGGGGCATTCTTTGTTGATCCTAGCAAGGTCTCTCGATGGTGGATTGGAAGAGGCCGACTAATGTGAAGGAGGTGGTTGGAGTTGATCAAGGATTATGATCTTACTATTCAGTATCATCCAGGCAAGGCCAATGTTGTTGCGGATGCTCTTAGTCGCAAGGCGACTCCTGCTACTCTAGATTGCCTCATTGCTGATTTTGATCGCATGGGTATATCCTATTGTTATGCGGGCACATCACATGTTGAGACTCGTTGATTCTTGAGTCGACTATTCCGCACCGTGTGCGGAAGCAACAGAGTGACCGGTTATTACAGGAGGTTAGGAAGCGTCTGGATGAGGGCAAAGAGGGTGATTTTAGTATGGATGATTCTTGTACTTTGAGGTTTAAAGGCCGTCTTTGCGTACCACAAAAGGCGGAGGTCAAAGATGATATCTTGAGGAAGCACATCGCACTGTACACTATTCATCTGGTGAGACTAAGATGTATCGAGATCTGAAATGTAATTTTTGGTGGAAAAGAATGAAGGTGGATATTGCTAACTATGTGGCTTCTTGTGGTGTTTGTCGCAAGTGAAAGGCGAGCACAAGCGTCTGCGCAGGTTGTTGCAACCTTTGGAGGTACCCAGTGGCCTTGGGATGATATCTCTATGGACTTTGTGGTGGCGTTACCTCGTTCGCGCGAGGAAGGATGCGATTTGGGTAGTGGTGGATCGATTCAAGAAGTCTGCGCACTTCATTCCTATTCGCACGACAAATTCGTGAGTGATCTAGCTCCTATTTATGTGCGTGAAATAGTAAGGCGCACGGTGTACCAAAGACCATCATTTACGGCGGGGACGCCAAGTTTGTCTCCAAGTTACGGGAGAGTCTGCGAGTGCATTGGGCACACAGCCCGCCTTAGTCTGACATTTCACCCACAGCATGATGGGCGATGAGCGTACTATTCGGACTTTGGAGGATATGTTGCGATCTTGCGTTTTGTCTTGGAAGGGTAGTTGGGAGGACCGATTGCCACTTGCGAGTTTGCTTATAATAATAGTTACCATTCAAGATTAGAGCCGCGCCATTTGAGGTTCTCTATGGGCGGAAGTGCGGATCGCCACTTTGTTGGGATGCGATTGGAGAGAAGGCGTTTTGGGTCGGATGGATTGAGAAGACCGTTGAGCGTGTGGCCATGGTGAGGGAGAATCATTAGCGGCTCGGAGCGGACATAAAAGTTATCTTGATTTGAGGAGACGTGACTTGAGTTTGCGGTGGGTGACCAGTGCTCTTGAGAGTGTCCCCACTAAAGGTATTGTTCGGTTCGGTACCAAAGGAAAGCTTAGCCCGAGGTGCGTTGGGTATTCCGATTATTGCAAGAATTGGAAAGTTAGCCTACCGCTTGGATCTTCCCGAGTCCATGCGTGGAGTTCATAATGTGTTTCACGTCTCGATCTTGAGAAAGTTTTGAGAGATCCGAGCATAAGATTTCATTAGAGCCGTTGACTATTGAGCAAGACCTTACGGTTGAGTCGCGTCCGCCGCGCATTCGGAGAGGTCGAGCGGTCTTGAGGCACAAGGCGTTGGTATCGTCAAGGTCTTTGTGGACGATCACCCGAGAGAGGCGACTTGGGAGTTGGAGTCTCGCATGCGCGAGCAATACCGAGTTGTTCACGTCTGTGCGTGTTGTTTTGTTGTTTAATTTCAGCGATGTAGTTTTTATTTGAGTAGAACGGCGATGTAGAATTCGGGTCGAATTCGTTAAGGGGTAGAATGTAATACTCGAAAAATAAATTAATATTAATAAAAGCGTCTTAAGGGCCTGAGAGTAATTAAATTAATTAGTTAAAGAATTTAGGGCTTGTGCGTAATTAAAGAATTTAGTATTCATGGAAAATAGTATTTTGAATTTTTATGAGCTATATAAATAGATTTGTGGTTTTCTAGAAACCCTAGCCTTTTAGTCTTTTTTTCCACCGCGCCTCCACATTTTCTTTTTCCAAGCGCCATTGCAATGATTGTTTTTCTCTGCGTTGTTGGCCGTCTTCGCCGCGCTGCGCTGCGTTCTTCTTTGTCTTGTAATCGCCACTCGTCGACGTCTGGCCGCCGCCATTGCTCCTCGCTTGCTAGGCCGGGAGGAGCCGCTTGTTTTTCTCTGCGTTGCGGCGCCTTTCGGCCGAGCCAAGACCGGTACGATCGCTGATGCGTTGCGCGCTTGCTGCTGTTAAGAAAACCAACGGCCGAGCTGCTGCTGCTGCCGCGTGGACATTGCATTCTTTGGCCGGAGCGCTTTGTGCCAAGTCTTTGCGGTTGCGCTGCGATTCTTTAGCGCTGCTGCTGCGATCCAATTAACCGAACCGAACTCTCGCCGCCAAGATCGCTGCTGCTGTGCCTGCTTGCTTTGTCTGTTTGGGTCGTGCTTCGCTGTTGCCGCGCCGTGTGGAGGCCAAGACGTTACTGCTGTCTCCGTATTTGCGTTGTCCTGTTCGCGTGACGCCGCCGAGCCGAACGTTCTTCGCCGCCGATCTTTATTGCGCTGAGCCGAGCCCTTACCGCGTGGAGGTTTGCTAGTTTTAAATACATGTTTTCCTCTGGTTTGCTAGACGCTGTTAATTAGAGATTATAATTTAGATTAATTAGAGAGGATTCTTTAATTTGTAGACGAGATGCCGATTAATGAATTTGGTTAACCTGCTGTCCGTTGTACGATTTATTCGGTTATCGTAATGGCGAATTTTGGAAATCGCATCTACTAGTTAAATGTAGATAATTTCGATATCTTTCTATAGCATATTTAATCTCGTCAATCGGACAAGTAGAAATCGAGTTATGAATTTTGGAAGACTGCTGTTTTTACGTTGTCGCCTTTCGCGCTGTTTTGGTAGATCGGTTATTAAAAATAGTAAATAGCTTAATTAGAGTTTTTGATCTACATGACAGATGTAGATAATTGTCCAATGATTCTGTAGGAACTGAGAACACGCATTTTGGTTGAGTAAAACAAAAGTTATGAATTTAATAAGACTGCTGTTCCGAAGCGGACAGACCGGCTTTCTGGGCTTAATACGGAGGGTTAGATGATTTAATTGGAAGTCTTCGTAATCTAGGAAAAGGTGGATAATTTTATGAAGAATCCAGAATGGGGTGGTTTGTTGTGATTGGACTTTTGAGTCAAAAGTTACGTTCGTTTTAGTACTAAGACCGCTATGGGTAACTTTTCGATACCGGCGTAATGTGGTATATTTGGGGACGTGTAGGAGCGATGTATTTTGATTGCTATTCTTGTTGCTGTAATTTGTATTGAAGTTGGTGTATTTAATATAGGAGAGGCGTCGTGCTTGTTGCCGTCTTCTAATCAAATCGTGCGTCGCAACTAGTAAAGGCAAGTGCATGGTAGACGCGATCAATGATCGATCATCGTTTTCTTTATCTTCTATTACCATTATTGTTGTGCTTTTATTTTGTTTAATTGCAAACAAGTAATTGGTATGTTTATATCTTTGTTGACAAGTATGATGAAAAGTTGGATATGATGTTTATGATGGAGTTTGCATGTTTGCATTCATAAGCATCATTGCATATGAGCAGGTGATCATGAATGATCACAACTCCACGGGAGTGGAGGAGGTCCCCGATCCTTTTGGAGGAACGGGCTTGAGAGTGAATGTTGTCGCGAGCATTCACTCACGCTATACCGGTATACGCGAAAGAAGTGCATGTGGACATGTAGAATAGATTTGCATTGATACATGAGATTAATTGATGAGAATATTAATGGAAGTACCTGTGATGATAATGAAGTTATTGAATGCTGATGATTTATTATTGTTCGTTGTATATCGATGTGTTTGCTGAGTCGTGGACTCACCCTTGCTCTATTGTTGTCTTTAGGTGATCTTCGAGGATGCCGTAACTGAGAGCGAGTAGAGCACATGGACCACTTATGATCATTTACCTTCATAATCTTTTCATTCACAATTGGTTTATACTTGGACATGTTAGAGGTTGAATAAAGTTTAGGACATCATTTGGACTAGACTATTTGCTTTATTAATTTGGATTCATTGGTTGATGCTACTTTGGATTATTTACCTGGTTATAATTCCCATTGCTTATTCATTATCACTTGATCCATAATTACGCATTGCTCTTCTTGTAGTCCATGGATTTGATTATCATTGATTTCTTGCTGTATTTATAAAGTGTGTCAATAATTATTAATTGGAAGGTAGTTTAGTGGCATTCCAGGCTCAGTGTTGGGCTGGGGTGTTACAAGAACACCTCGAGTACGTCAACCAGTTTAACTTCTCTGCTACGAACAATGTAGCATAATATGAAGGTTTACTGTCAGGACTTCAAGCAGCTCGTTCGCTCGGGATTCGCAAATTACTAGTGAAAGGTGATTCTCAACTAGTAGCGAATCAAGTAGGGAAAGAGTATCAATGCTCAAGTACCAAGATGTCGTCTTATCTGGCGGAAGTACAAAAACTCGAAAAGCACTTCTTCGGTTTTCAGATCCAACATATTCCTAGAAAGAAAAACTTTCTGGCATATCAGTTGGCACGGATGGCCTCCACCAGGTCAACTGTCCCACCCGGAGTTTTTTTCGAGCAACTCGATTCACCCTCGGTGGTCGAGCATTCCAAGAACATCAATGATCCACATCAGGTCATACAAATTGACTTTGATAACATAGATGCTACACAGATCAGTGACGATCAGGGTAGAGATTGGATGACATCGATCTACAATTATCTTCAGCATAACTTAATTCCAGAAGATGATGTAGAGGCTGATCGTATAGCACGAAAAGCCAAATTATACACTCTAATTGAACGTACCTTGTATAAATGAGGATCTCATGGAGTGTTGATGAGATGCATATCTCAATCGGATGGTATTAAGTTGCTAACCGAAATTCATGGAGGAGTCTGTGGAGCACATCATTCCTACAGAACATTGGTCGGTAAAGCCTTCAGGCAAGGATACTATTGGCCAACTGTCCTTCATAATGCAAAAGAGCTCGTGACGAAGTACGTACAATGTCAGTTTCATAGCCGACAAGTACATCAACCAGCATAAGCTTTGCAAATAATTCATCTTTCTTGGCTTTTCGCAACCTGGGGACTAGACATTCTGGGACCTTTCCCAAGAGCACCTAGTGACTTCAAATTTCTTTTCGTCGTGATTGACACATTTACAAAATGGATCGAAACCGAGCCAGTTGTCAAAACTACAACTGAGACCGCTAAGAGATTTCTCACAAAAAAATATGATCACACGATTTGGTGTACCCAGTCGTATAATCATAGACAATGGTACTCAGTTTTCAAGTGGTAGTTTTTAGGAATTCTGCAACGAGCTTGGAATCAAAGTCTATTTCGCTTCTATTGCTTATCCACAGAGCAACGGAGCAGTTGAGCGTGCCAATAGTATCATAATGCAGGGGGTTAAACGCCGAGTGTTTGACTAGTTGCTAAAACGGTCAGGAGTTTGGGTTCAAGAATTTCCCTCTGTTTTATGGGTCGTTTGAACCACGACCAGTTGTGCGACCAGTGAAACACCATTCTTTTTAGTTTATGGTGCTGAGGCCATGCTTCCTCCAGAACTGAAAATTAGTTTTGCTCGAACCGATTGTTTCAACGTAAACGATCAAGAGGAACGACAACTCGATGATATCAATTTCCTTGAAGAACGATGAAATCAAGCCTTAATACGTTCGGTAATCTATCAACAAGCCATGAGAAGGTACCACAGTTGTAAGGTGCAACCTCGCAGCTTAGCTGTAGGTGATCTGGTTCTTAGAAAAATTCAGAGCCAGGCAAATCGCAACAAGCTTTCTCCAAGTGGGAAGGTCCATACACTGTGGTCAAAGTCACCCGACCAGGCTCGGTACGATTAGCCATGTCAGATGAGAGGGTTTTGTCTAATTCTTGGAACATTGATCAACTGCGTAAGTTCTTTATTTAATTTCCTTTTTATTTCTATTAATTTTAAAGTTTAATCAATCCCTTAAATTCTCTTAGCAAGTGATGTTATTTATATGTTTGTACCCAACTTTGGTTGACTAGCGGTTCATATGCAAAAGATTATGGAGACTATATTTTTATTTTAAAATTATGTTCTACTCTCGTTTGGCTACTGGTCGGGACACGGAAAACCTCCTAGTCGAAGTCTCTCCTTTTTCGCACGTGGTCCCGCCCACTGGAAGGAGCTTCCTAGAGATGGACCTTTTTCTACGATCCTCGCTGCCAGTCGGACCAGAGCATGAGCACGTATTGCGAAATATATTTTATATCTTTGTTTTTCTTAGCAGTTCCTTCCGACCAGCGTTGAGTATTACATAGAAATAAAACCACTTGTCGTTTATTTTGTGCATCTTTGCATTCAAGTTTTCTTATCAAGGAAAGTCCTTCCTTTCAACCATATATTGTCATAGTAAGTACTTCGATTATGAAAAACAGATTTACAACTAGTTGAAACCTAGCGCTGGTTCCGACCAAAAGGATTTCCTAGTATTATTACGATCAGTTTTTCAAACAATCAGTACATACTTTCAAATAATGGTTGAGACTTAAGTTTATATTCTTGGCTTACTGCTTATATAGTAAAGTTCTTCTACTATAAAACAGTCGAGGGCTAGGTAATATATGAATATTCATAAGTCAACCGAATGAACAAAAGATTTCATTGATAAGAAAAAGGTAAGTTTTGCATTTTCGTATATCCTTATATTACAAATCATTACTACTAGAGATCGCCCAACTAATCACTACTTGACGGAGATTCGACCTCCATTTCTTCTACAACATTGTCTCCAAGAGGTCTTACCTCCTTGAGAAACTTGGTCGCCTCTTCAGGCAAGCAGTTGAAATCCTCTTCAATGGCTTGAAGATTGGTAGAGGGGTCGGAAGCTTTCAGTTTTGCCAAAACAAAACTAACTCCACTGGCAATGGATTCTTTCATAGACTGGGTATAATTTTCTCTAGTAGTCTTGAGCAGGCACTTAAGATCCCATAGAAGATGGCCCGGGTAATTCACCTTCTCCTTTAGATCTCTCAGGGAGGACAAGCTCGATCCTGATCCCATATTAAAAATTATTTTATTAAGTGAAGTGATTTTCTCATCAAGATTAAGCACAAGAGCTGCCTCCTTGTTTTGCTAAAATTCCAGAGCTTTCTTTGCTCTGGTCAGCGCTCGGTTTTGTTCAGCATAAGCAAAATGAGTGTTAGGCCACAATGATTAGAAGAGATGCTGAGTCAAGTTTACGACTAGTTACCTTCAATCTTCTTTCCGAAAATCTCTAAAAATTCTTTATTTCTGGTCCTCAGATATGCGATCAGCTGGTCCTTAGCTTGACATTCTTCCTCAAGCTTTGTTATTTTTGCTTCTTTAGCCATAACTTCTTCTTTTATTTTCTCCAAATCTATCAAATATGATAAGGGAGAATAATTAAAAAAGAATAATTGAGTCATAAGGAAGAAAAATAGGTTAAGTAAAAAGTTCTTACTTTCTAATTCGGTGTATCTTTGCTCCAAGATTTTTATTCGCTGGGTCAGTTCTCTGACCACATTAAAGTTCTCGACCATGTGCTATATAGATAGCATTCTTCCTTAAGTTTCCTATAAAACTTTTAGAAAAACTAAGGAAATGGTTGCAGATACTTACCTGAATTACCACGTCATTATATTCGGTAAAAATATTATCAAGACTCGTCTTGGCTTGACGGTCCGATATTTGCCCCCAAACGGCGTCAAGCTCCTTGTCCTCGATAAATTGAGGGGAAAAAGGGAACTTGTTAATTTAGGAAGGATTACTTACAAGAGTCGGAACCTGTTGAGGGTCTTTGGGGATTTCTACCTCCGCCGACGGAGTTATGATCACCATAGGATCGGAACAAGTTACGCCCGACCTTTGCTCGGTGGCTTCCTCGACCACTTTCTCCCCAGAAACTCTAACATGAGGGAAGTCCTGGTCGAGGACTTCTTCGACCACTTGATCTTCCGGCATATTTTGGTCGAAAACAACCGGAACACCAGAAGATCTACGTAAAATGAAGAGAGAAAATTCAAGAGTTCAAGATCACCAACGACATTTAAGGTATGCATTCATACAACTACTTCATTTTTACATACCTTGTTAATTTTTTGGTCTTGACCTTGAAGCGCGCTGGTTTAAAATCAGTAGCGCTCGTTTTCCTCTTCTTTTCAACCGATTTCACCAATTCTGAACTGGTGGGGTTGGTTGTACCCTTTACATTCTCCAACAGGAGATCAGGAGTAATATTCTCGACCAGTTGGTCAAGAATAAAGTTCCTGATCATTGGATCGGAGGGTGTAGATTCGTCGGTCTCTAAAACAGTTACTTCAACAGCAACTGGCAAGTCTTGAGTGACTGCATGGGACTCAACGATTACCGCCTAGATTAACAAACAAAGTTAGTCAGGTGATGAACGTGCTTTATTTAATAATAAATATTTCAGTTCGGTTACCTACCTCTACGCGGTCACTATCTCTAGTGATTGCATGACTGGTCGGATTGTCAGTTGGCCTACATGTTTCAGTGGCCTCATCAATCCTAAGCCCGACCGACTGCATGTCAAAGAGGATTTTAGGTAAAAACCGATCGAAAAATATTAGAAAAATGAAAAGTGATTGATATACTCACCCGAAGTCTCTCGGCCCTCTCTTTTGCGGTAACGACCGCTAAGATCAGAGGGAAGCTAGCCTTCTCGCTAGGCTCTCCGGCGTAGATCATCTTGATCCGACTTCTGATCTCGTCATGAGATAAGGCTGTAATAAACGAGAAGTCTTAGGGTTGTGAAAGTAATCAGTCAGTAAAAAAAACTGGTCGGAATCCATTTGAATTTACCCTCTCTGGAGTCCTTGGTCGCATCATCACGACCAATGTACCAGAGCACCACATGAGCTCTGGCCTTCAAGGGACTAATCCGACGCATGGAAAAATCCCTTACCATATGCCAGGAAGTTAAACCCCTGACATTAAGGAGACGGATGGCTTCAACCCATCTCCCTATTTTTCCCTCCTTCTTCGAGGAGGAGCGCCATCGCGGATTCTCGACCGCCTTTTTACCACTGTAGTAAAGGCCGTCTTGTTGTGTGATCTTCATATAAAACCAGCTTTTCTTCCATGACAACCACGAAGATTACGAGTACATAGGAATGTACTCATCGGCTTTTCCATCATAGAGGCGCAAGGTGCACTCTCCGGGTGTACCGATCGTCTTCTTCGTATTTACCATTCTGTAGTAGTACTTGAGGAGATCCATGGTTGCGGGAATCCCTAAGTACGCTTCGCAGAGGTAGACAAAGATACTAAGGTTGGCGATGGCATTGGAGGCCAGATTAACCAGTTCCACTCCATAATACTCCCAAACTTGGGAAAAGAAGGAGTGAACTAAGAGCCTAAAACCGCCTTTGATGTATGCGAGGAAAACTGGAATTTCTCCGTCTTCACCGCTTGGAGAATGCTTCCCGATAGCTGGTCTCCAAGAAATCAAATTCCTATCGGGTAGCAACCCAATCTCTCCAAACTTTCTAACTTCTTCTCACTCAGATCAGAAACCGACCTGTTGGTGATGAGATCCGACATGGCGATTCTTTTTGGATGAGGAAGACAAAAGTGGTCGGAGGCAATTTCTCTTTTTTGGAAGATGAAGAGGAAGTAGAAGACGTAAAAACCATAACACCCAGTGCAAAGGGGTTTTTATAGCCGCCATTCTCTAAACCGCACCCGGGGGTTAAGAGAAGTCCAAAGGGCAATCTTTTTGACCAACGGACAGAAAAGCTTGTCAAGTCCCAAGGCAATTTCTCAACTTTAAAATGAATACAGACCACTTCGAATGTCACAACATTTAATAGGGGGTCTGCCCGATACAATTTCGTCAGAAGAAAGTGTTTTCACACGACCCATTCATTTAAAGTTCGGGGGCTAGCTGACGAGGATTAAAACATTTATATATTACTTTAATACATAAAGAGAAACCATATGTCTTCGTGGTCGTAACCCCTAAGGCTAACGACCTCACTGGTCGTGAGGATTCCAGAGGTTACATAATGAATACCCTGGTCGGACAAGATCCTGTACCTAGTCCCCGACCAGTTAACTGCTCATAAAGCTATGAACTAGTATCATCTAGACCTGAATCCAGGTATTTCCTTACCGTGTGATGAATGGAACACGTGTTGTATATTCCATACCATGCGACGTTACATAATTTTAAGACACTGGACTACGGTTGAATGTCTTATCGACATATAACCACACAACAGTTGATACCTTGTCAACTGACACCTCTCTCCGACCAGACGCGTTACTTCCCAACAGGCGTCTCTCTAAAGGATAACTGCTACCGCTTCATTAACTACTTAAGGAGGACCACGGAAGATTGAGAGGGGAGGGATCGAAGGCAATTGAGAAGATTAGCAGTCGATTTGATTACAACACCATAACAAGCATTGCGCTCTAGTGTAACTAGGATTAGCCTTTTGTTTGATCATCGGCATTGCTTGTAAGAGCCAGTTCATAGCAATAAATAGTGACCCCATTCTATTCCAGGAGATACACACCATTTTCCACTGTTTTTATATATTCATAAGATCGACGATTTGATCATCGACACCTGCAATAGCTGATGAACGTTTTAGAAGATCACAGCGGGATAGAAGATCTGTCATCCCAAATGATTCTGTTGTTTATATGAATGAGGATATTAATGATATAGGGAAGGTAGATGATCCCGCCTCTTATAAGGAGACCATGATGAGTGAACATTCTCCTAAATGGCTTGATGCCACGAAGGATGAACTAAAGTCTATGAACACTAATGATGTATAGGACTTAGAAGAAATTCATGATGGAGTCAAAACAGTAGGCTGTAAATGGGTCTACAAAACCAAGCATGAATCTAAGGGAAGTGTCGAAAGGTTCAAAGCAAGGCTTGTAGCAAAAGGCTTCTCACAAAGGGAGGGGATTGACTATAATCACACTTTCTCTCTTGTCTCAACTAAATATTCATTCAAAATCTGTTGGACCGTAAAGGCGACTAGAGGGGGGGTGAATAGGAGCACGCTCACTTTTTCACAAATTATGAACTCAATACAATTTCACTCCAGTAGCTATTAGAAAGCTATGAAGATCAATATACCAGTACAGCGGAAGACTAGTATTGAATCCAATAAAAACCCCTAAGCAATGCGACAATAATCAACAAGAATCAAAGCAACACAAAGCATGGCGGTCGACCTGCTGAGTGAGCCGGTCGGACCGATTGTCGGGCGGTCGGACCATTGTTATCTTGTGGTCGGACCGCTCCAAATCGATCGAGCCGGTGGTGATGGGCGGTCGGACCGGCGATCTACGTAACCAATCTAAAGCAGTAAAAACGTACGATGGCGAAGTTGCAATTAGGTCTAACTTTTGATTCTCAACTCCAAACTTCACGAAACTTTGCACACACCTTCTCTATGCTATTGAGGACCTATTCCAATCGAATATTATGATAATTCTTGGAGCGATCTTGAGCAATTGTCAATTGATTAATGAAGGTCTAAAAGGGCAAGAACGAAAACTTGATCCTAATGCTTGTTCGTGAGTGATTGATGATCAAGATGATGCTAGATAGATTCACACATATCACGAGCAAGCTAATTCACGTGAAAGAATCAATCACAAACTTGCGGATCAAAGAAAGCCCTAAAATCACCAAATTGAAAGCAAGAACTAAAAGAGACTTATCTCAAGCAAACCTTGCATAGATTAAGAACGTGATCGTCATTGGATTACACCCACGCCATCATGGATCGGTGGTCAATCCAAGATCACGAAATTCACCTCAAACCATAAAGAGCCTAGCCTCCACCTCAACTCTCCTAAGCCAATTAGGGTTTCGCAATAAAGAGGCGAGAGAGAAAAGACTAGATGGTGCGACCACCACCTCCCCTATTTATAGTGGAGGCCTAGACTCCTAGGGTTTGACTCCATTGGGCTCCGTTAAGGCCCACTAACAAACGGGTCACACACGCACGCCGCAGCGCCGTCTTTAACCTTTTGACCTAAACCGCTTCACCATGCGTCATGGATTCGCCATCGTCACCCTTGTCCATCTTGTGTCACGCTTGAGTCGTTGACCTCACCCGCATCGTCGATCGTTCGGACCTCAACTCTCCAAGTCTAGTCCCGATCCTCCTCGCCGTTGACCGTCGTTGACCACCAAGCAACTGCACAACCACGGACAAGCAAACACGAATTCGGGAACAAGTTCTTCACAACTTGACCCATGTTAGTCAAAACATGCATCATGCAAATCATATGCCATGAAACCAATGACTTTGACCTAACAAATCAACATCGCCACGAAGTTGGCCGACGTTCAAGTCGATCACCGTCTCGACCGCTCAGAGAGGCGGTCGGACCGCCCATGGCTTGATCGGACGCTCCACGTGGCCGGTCGGACCGCCTATGGGACTTAGCGAAATTCAAGCTCCCAAATTCAAACCTTCGAAACTTTAAACCAATAGAACTTTTCTTTGGAGACTCCAAAATCATGAGACCAAGCGCATTGGGATCCCCTTACTTGTCTACAACACCTATTTTTGGCCCACTCGATTTGAACACTTTTGGTCATCGCCGGTCCGCCGCCCCATTGGCCGGTCCGACCAGATATGGGACCGATCGGACCGCCGTGCAAGGACCGGTCGGACCGCCCCGAGCGATAAGCACTGTAACTTTGTCGAAAACGCGTGAAACGACAAACCGTAAACGCCATTGCCAATTGTCACATCATCCTAAGATCTGGAGCATATCCCCATGAAATCCACAAAATCGTTATAGCACTTGTAGCTCATTATGACTTAGAGCTACATCAGATGGATGTTAAGACGGCATTCCTTAATGGCGACTTGCAAAAAAACGTTTTCATGGCTCAACCAGAAGGTTTTGTCGTGGAGGGCAAGGAGCATATAGGATGTCGACTTAAGAAATCGATTTATAGCTTAAAGCAAGCGTCGAGGCAGTGGTACCTCAAATTCGATAAGGTCATAAGGAATTTTGGATTTAAGGAAACAAAGTTGATAACTGCATATATGTTAAGTTCAAGGGGAGTAAATTCACCATCTTAGTGCTTTATGTGGATGAATTTTATTGGCTAGCAGTGATAAGGATATGCTGTTTGAGACCAAGATATTTCTTTCATCTAATTTTGATATGAAGAATCTTGGTTATGCCTCTTACGTTCTTGGCATTGAGATTCACCGAGATAGGTCCAAAGGAATATTAGGTTTATCTCAGAAGGCATACATTGACAGAGTACTGAAGAGATATAATATGCATAAGTGCTCTGGTTCGCCTGCTCCTATTGTTAAGGATGATAAGTTTGGGACATTTCAATGTCCAAGGAACCAATATGAAACTGATCAGATGAAGTCGGTTCCTTATGCTTCAGCTGTCAGAAGCATTATGTATGCTCAAGCAAGCACGTGCCCTAATTTAGCTTTTGTAACCGGGATGCTTGGCAGATATCTGTCAAATCCAGGACCGGACCACTGTAAGGCCGTTAAGAAAGCATTGCGTTATATGCAAGCTACTAAGCATTTCATGCTCACATATAAAATTTTTGATAACCTTGAAGTTATTGGTTATTCAGATTCAGATTTTGCGGGATATGTTGATACTAAGAAATCCACGTCAGGTTATATCTTCACACTCGCTGGGGGAGTTATCTCGTGGAAAAGCTCCAAACAAACCCTTACGGCATCTTCAACAATGCAGGCTGAGTTTGTGGCATGTTATGAGGCTACCGGGTAGGCTGTATGGATTAAGAACTTTATTCCGGGACTTAGAGTGGTAGACAACATCTCTAAACCACTCATCTTATACTATGATAACGAACTCGTAGTTTTTTATGTGAGTAACAACAAGTCAAGTGGTGCTGCTAAACACATTGACATTAAGTACTATGTTGCGAAAGACAGAATCCAGGATCAAACCATTAGTATCAAGCATATTAGTACTAAGTCAATACTTGTGGATCCACTTACTAAAGGCTTACCACCCAATATATTTCGTGATTATGTTGCCAGCATGGGTCTATTGGAAAGCCTCTGATTCTGGATAAAAGAGACCTTAAAGCAAACCAACTCCCATTAAGTATAATGAATATTCATTTCAAATATGGGATAGTACACTATAGGTACTGGGGTTGTATGGCACTTCATTGATCATGCGACATATTACCTAGGTATACTGTTTTATTGAGGATGGGTTTGTGATGTTAGCCTTATGATTACGAGGGAGAATGTTGGGTTGATCTCGGCTAACCAACTCCGAGATCCAAGGGGGCAACGCCCTATTCGCGCCTTGATCGATGCGCAACCAACACGTTGGTTTTGGCCCCGTTTACCTAACGCTATATTAACAAGGGGATTTGGCAAGCTTCGACATGGTGCGATTCTAAACTACGATAATCCAAAACAAATTCGATCTATTACGAGCGCTGTGGTGAGCGAAGACCGAAGTCCGCTGTCGCCACCGTGACATTGCCGCCCTCGTTTACGCCACCTCTACGGCCGCCGACCGAACATTCAAGCCATAATAGCATCCTCAAGTTCGGGTATGTGAATCACGCTTCCACTCTAAAGATTAGACTAAGCGTTCTTCACTGAGCTAGGAATAAAATCGTCTAGATCAAGATTAACCTTAGACTATGCTTACATTTGTAGCCTTAGACTATGCTTACATTTGTAGCCTGCCCCATGGCTGGCTAATTTGTGAGGAATTCTGATTCACATTTGGCCAGCTTGCTGCCGTTGGGAGCTTCGGCGAATCGTTGAGTCGGGGGCGATGGGGGCGCGCAATCGGTCATGGCAGACGAAGAGCCACGGCGACCACTCCCGCCGCCCTTCGCACCCACCTCTTCCTCCTCCTTATTATCATGGGGTACGGACACTCGATTGCTCTTCCCCTCTTCTCTCTGTTTCAATCTCATGGGTCGGATTGCGTTTCCTTGTTTTTACGATTCGATTGAGATCAGGTGGTATTTTTAGGGTTACAACTTTTTGATCTAGACATCTACCTCTTGGTTCTTGATGTGCTGGCTATTGATTTTCGGTGCACTGGAAATGGGCCTGTTCATCGATTTACTTCCCGCCATCCTAACATATAGTGCTGCAACTCATGTAAATGGTGGACTGTTGTTTTGGTATGTGATGCAGCGATGAGTTCAAGCTTAAAATCAGAGTTACTGGTGAAATTAGCCTGTACCATTAGGCTTTTACATTTGTCTAACGGGAGCACTGCTTACTGCTACTGTCTAAATTGTTCTATCCATCGGAAAATGTTGTGCCGAAATGCCAAACAATGCTAGCTTTGTTTGACTACCCTACCTATTGGAATTGGAGATAGCAATTCCGATTTTCAATTGGGAGGGTACTGCAGTTGCAAGTGTGCAAATTATGTATGTACAAGTAGGCCATCTTTTTTAGCCGCAGTCTGCATAGTGTATCATCTGTTCCGACAAGAATAGGGATTCAAATTTTAATGAGGTAATCTAAATGTTGTTATGATTGTCGATATATTCAATATGAGGCCAATGAGCCAATATATATACACAAGAAAGATGTTACGGATAAGGAAATCAAATAATATCCAGAGTCCTATTCTATCTCTAATAGATATCTCTACAACCCTCAAACTCATGGTGGATCAACAACATTTGAGTTTGGAGAGGTAAAGCCATCTTGTGCTCGAGTCAGGCCTCGTGAAGAAATCCGCTATCTCAAGCTCAAGGCACATCTTCAAGAGCAATCACCGATCATGCACACAAGACCTCATGAAGGAAGCATCAACACCAATATGCTTGGTGAGCTCATGCTTCCGTGGTCCGCAATACCGATAGCACCAGATCTTGTCGACAAGAGAGGAGTCGGTGTAATGTGAAACACCAAAATCCTCAAGTAACCACCGTAGCCAAGTAATCTCTGTTGTCAAGAGAGCCATAGCACGCAACTCGGCCTCGCACTCGAGCGGGACACTGCGATCTGTTTCTTCGTCTTCCGTGCAATAAGCGAACCACCAAGAAAACACACGATGGCGAGATAGGCCGTGATCGGAGGATCGG
Source organism: Hsuehochloa calcarea (assembly GCA_036346395.1). Taxonomy (NCBI): domain Eukaryota; kingdom Viridiplantae; phylum Streptophyta; class Magnoliopsida; order Poales; family Poaceae; genus Hsuehochloa; species Hsuehochloa calcarea. The sequence continues at coordinate 3,367,349 of CM070616.1, read as the reverse complement.
CCAAGTAGCATCTGAATAAACTGAAGTCAGAAGCGAGTGGAGCGTGGAAAGAAGAGACGGCGAGAGATAGTCCCACGAAGGTATCGCAGAACTTCGAAGAAGGTGGTGTGAGTGGACTGGAGGGAGCAGTAAACGAATCGACTCGAATGTGAACTGGATAAGTGATATCCGGACGAGTAATGACAAGGTAGACAAGACTCCCAACAAGATGACGATAGCGTAGCCGGATCGTAAAGAGGCTCGCCATCGAGGGTTCGGAGGTGAACATTGAGCTCCATGGGAGTCTCAACGATCTGTTGATCAATGAGGGGCGCGATCGAGAAGATCCGAATATACTTCTCTTGGGACATAAAGAAACCATCCGAGTGGAAGTAACCTCAATCCCAAGGAAGTAACGAAGAGGACCAAGATCGACATAAGGAAGCGCTCACTAAGGCGAGCCTTGACAAAGGCAATGTACTCGAGTCATCTTGGTAATGATCATATCATCAACATACGAGAAGAAGAAGAGTCCGACCACGAGATGAAGTGTGGACAAAGAGCGCAGATCATGATCACTCATTTGAAAAACCAGCAGAGTGACCACAGAGGAGAAGCGCTCAAACCAAGCACGAGGGGCTTGCTTAAGGCCATAGAGAGAGCGGCGAAGGCGGCGGACCATGCCCTCGAGAATGCAGAATACCCGGTGGCGGATGCATGTAGACCTCCTCACGCAACTCACCATTAAGAAAGGCATTCTTGACATCAAGCCGAGAATGCACCCGGCGCGACAGACGCCACCGAAAGAAGAGTGCGAACAAAGTGGTCATGTGGGCCACAGAGCAAAAAGTCTCGTCGTAGTCACGACCATGCTCTCTTGGAAGCCACGAGCAACAAGACGCGCCTTATAGCGCTCAAGAGAACCATCGAGCGAGTCTTAATCTTATAGACCCACTTACATGTGATGGGACGAGTGAGATGGAAAAGGAACAAGATCCCAAGTACCCGATGCTGAGGGCGCAATCTCTCGGCCATGGCATCTTGCCACTCGGGATGAGTAATAAACATCCGTAGGAGGCGAGCTCACGAGTAGGCTGCGCCCGGCAAAGGCAAAAGCAGGCGGGCGGCGGGCGATCGCGAGAGCGTAGCGAGGAGAAGACGGCCCATCGAGGGAAGATGAAGCATCGAAGAAGATGAATCATCGGAGAAGAGGCTCATCGGAAGATCCTCAACACGAGGTCGGCGAGTGTAGACGAGTGTAGTGGGGAGCACGAGGAGCCGCAGGAGACGAAGCAAAGCGGCGATAATGGCGGAGAGGCCACATAGGAAATATGTGGAGACTCGGTGGGGACAGTGGACAAGGGCAAGGCAGAGATAGGTGTATCAGGAAGGTCAAAAGACAGAGACTCCAGAGGAAGCCAAGGAGTGACGGGGCGTGGGTAGAAGGGACGAGACTCGTCGAAAGTCACATCTGAGAAATCCGCATCCGTCGACCAACAGATCCCAAAGACCGATAGCCCTTGTGCTCGATCAGATCCCGTAAAGACACACTCAACAGTGAAGCGGTCGGTTTAGTGCGTTCTCGAGGGCGAGGAGAACGAGCAAACGCGCCCAAATGAGCGAAGGCGAGTAGTCGGAAGGAGACCACGAGACGCCAACAGAATCGCACCTCAAGAAGCGAAGAAGGTGGATGTTGATGAGATAGGTGGCACCGGAAACGACCTCGGCCCAAAAGTGAGGTGGAATAGGCGGCAATCATCGTGGCACGCGGCCGACTCAAGAAGGTGGCGATGCTTGCGCCGGCAACACCATTCGAGCATGAGCACCGTGACAAGAGAATCGGCGAGAGTGCCCGCTCGCAAGGAAGCTGCGCAGTGATGAGAGAGGTACTCTTGGCAGTCGACCACGAAAGACACGAATAGGAGTGGAGAACTGTGTGAACCATAGTGGCAAACTGTTTATAGATAGACAATGCCTCACTACGAGAAGACATGAAATATATCCAAGTGTGGCGAGAGAAATCATCTATAAATATGATATAATATCGATGACCCCTTTCAAACAAAGGAGGGACCCCAAACATCTGAATGAACAAGATCAAAAGGGCCGAGACACTGACTCACTATGAGGATAAGGAAGCTGAATCTGTTTGCCTAACTTACAGCCCTGACAATCTAAAGACACGTCTCACGAGGCGGACTGTAAGGCCACGGCGAACTAAAGGCGACAAACGAGATCCACAGAGATGGCCAAGGCGGTGATGCCATCTGTTGGAAAGAGCCGGTGACGGAGTGGCGTAGCGGAGAGAGGCGCGGCGGTGGCGCAGAAGGAAGGTGAAGCCAGTCAAGCTCCCGAGACGCTGTGAGTCAAGACGCCGAGGCGAGAACCAACCAGAGCTCCGTGTGGCGGTCCCGAACACAACAAGAGTCGAGTCGAGAATGACCCGATAACTAAGGTCGATGTCGCCCAAAGAAAGAAGTCGCATGGTAAGGCGAGGAACATGAGCAATGAAGGAACATGAAAAGATGAGTTGCGAAGAGGTCCTCGACCGAGATGAAAGAGAGGTACCATCGCAAAGAAGAACACCGGCGGGAGAATCAAGAGGTGTAATGAAGGACAGTGGAAGAATCGGGAGTCATGTGGAAGGATGCTCGAATCAAGAATCCACGGGAGGTGCACATTGTGGAGGTGGTGGTTTTGCGGTGCAGAAGAGTCGAGCGTAACCGGCAGAACTCATCGAGGAGAACTGAAGCGTGTCAAAGCGTCAAGTCCGGCTATCTCTCGCTTTCGAGAGAAAGCTGGCGAAGAGTCGATGCAGACGTCGATGTAGAAGCACCGGATGCAGTGCTAGTAGAAGAACGGCGTGAACGATGCCGCTTCTTCTTATAGCATCGGGACTCAATGTGGCCGACCTTGTCACGAAGAGGAGCAGCTGAGGACGCCACCTCCGGATGGGGCGGCCACCACCACCGTGTAGCGATCGGAGGAGGTAGTGAAACAAAGTACCCATTGGTTGGCGGTCTTTGGGCTAAGACGGCGACTAAGGGAACGAAGTCTAACGGCGGCTACCGACGGATGCGGCGGTTAGAGCGATGTTTTTTTCCACGACTTAAATAAAAATCAAAACGGTCGGCCCAAAACAAAACCAGCGGCCGGCCCAACCACTAGGACGCAGGGAACCAAGTTAGGGTTCCCCGCTCTAGTGATGGCCGCTGGCTGGAGGGCGGCGGCGGCGGCGGCGGCGACGGGAGGAGATGGCGGCGACGGCGGAGAGCGGCGGCGACGGCGGCAACCTCCGGCGGCTGGAGAGCGTGGGAGAGGCGGGCGGCGGGCGGGGCGCGGACGCCGCCGGAGAGCGGCGGCGACGGCATCCTCGGGCGACAGCGGAGGCGGCGGCTCGATGGCGGCGACGGCTCGCCGAGGCGGCGGAGTAGGGCAGCGAGGTCGCGTCGCGCGCATCGAGGGGGCGGCGGCGGCAGCGCCGCGATCTCGGCGGCGACCGTGCGAGCAGCTGGCGTCGGTAGAGAGGGCGATGAGGCGCGGGCTCCGGATCCGGCGGGAGGAGCGGACACGACGGCGGCCCAAGCAGCCGGGCGGCGGCCTGGCGCAAGACGTGGGAGATGCTCGCGACGGGCCGGACCGAGGCGCGCGACGACGGGCGGACCGTAGGAGGCCGGCGGCGCGCAGAAGAGGAGGCGTGCGGTGCAGCGGGAGGAGGCCGACGTCGGGACGACAAGCGACGGAAAATCCAAAACCCTAGGTAGGCTCTGATACCATGTTATGATTGTCGCATATATTCAATATGAGGCCAATGGGCCAATATATATACACAAGAAAGATGTTACAGATAAGAAAATCAAATAATATCCAGAGTCCTATTCTATCTCTAACAAATGTAACATAATAATGTCTTTCCGAGAAACATGGAAGATGGAAGTGATAATGTACTTCTGGTTTTAGGATGCACGGTCTTCTGTTCATATCGAAATTTAGAACACTGCCCTCTCCCTTCCACAGGAATATAAATAAATGATGAAACAAAATCAGGATGTCCTCTTTCATATCTTGATGTGTCGGTTGCCCGATCTTCCGAAAGGTACTGATAAGTCGATTGTGGAGAACTCGACGTTGATGATCCGAAGGCTCCGACCAGAACAGATCAAACCTCCTGCAATCACTACACCACTGCTCCGATGGTTATCAACCGTGCCGAACGCGGTTGACCTCACCAAGAAGGCTATCTCCTGCATGTGAATCGAGAACACAAGCAAGAAAGTAGAAGATGCAATCTGATATTGTATTGCGAATATAGATGAAGTACACAACGTGGGGTTCCTCAACCGAACGTGCGGCGAGACTGCTAAGCAGAATAATCTCAAAGAAAAACCCACCCTAAACTATGACGGCTACTGTATATATATAGGGGGACGTGAGGAGGTTGACCTAGGGTTGTGCCGCCGTGGAAAGAGGCGTACACAACCTGGACTCCGACCTCGACACGCTTACAAGACCCTATTAGTCCTAAAACGGTGACGCAGCACCTTATCCTCTATTCATGCCACGTAACTATGTCGAAGACCTAGTCGTAGGATTGGTCCTGGGGTGGTCTTGAGGAGTCCATGCTATCTCTGGTCATATATTGTGTTCAACGAGTACTGTGCTTGCTTCTCTGGTCGTGGATTGCTCCTATCGAGTCCTGGTTCGCCGAGTACTGGTGAAACTGGTCGTAGACCCTGCGGAACTGGTTGTGGACCTTCTTGAACTGGTCGTAGTCCTAGATTTCTAAGTACAAGTAAATTATCTCCATTAGGCAGCATCATAGAGTTCTCAAATAATATACTCAGCCCTCGAAACGAATTTACCTGATAAATAAATTGACGCGTACGAGCTCTTGTAATTGGAATAGCAAGCATAGCAAATGTGGTTGTATCCATAGGGGTCATGTCCTCATCATATCTAAATTTGCTAACTTCCCTGCCCCTTTTCGTCGTTGCATGGGCTTTCCAACTCACCTGAGCCCAAACGTAGCATGGCTGGGAAATGGAGAGAGGGACTAAGCTATAATGATCATACAAATTAATTTTCTAAAACTAGAGTAATTACAGGACCCTCAAATTAGTACAAATCACACTAACCAAAAAAGAAGAAGAAAAAAAGGCAATGATATTGAGTATTGACACTAAAGAAAGGCTTCAGCTTACTCATTGGAGGACAAGGAGGAGCGAGGAATAGTCCTTTGCATCAGCCGTATTGTAGTCATCTGGCTAAAGATGTACGAAGAAAGAAAGAAAGCAGTATATCCACCTCATATGTCTTCAGCAAATGAGGGAGTATGTGAGGAATCCACCACTTCTTATATGACCATATTGTCCATCTTTCCTCAAGCAGTAGGACCTCAAAGCTATGATCTGTGAGAAGACACATGATCAATTTCTTCTCACCTTACTAATAATTATTATTAGATAAATGGCATAGCCATAAAAAAATACAATTAAATGGCATAGCCATAAAAAATACAGTTGTTTGGTGACAAAGGATCATAGCTTTAGAAGGAATGCTGTCATTTTATAACTGAACCCTTTTATCTAGTATTTCGAATGACTCCATTGTTTAGTCTGTTATAAAAATTATTGTTTGGTGCCTTTTCTGTCGTGCCTTCAGAAGGAATGTTGTCGTTTTAGGATTGAACACTTTAATCTAGAATTTTGACTGGTTCTGTCTGTATGTTATGGAAATTATTGGTCGGTGTCTTTTCTGCCACGTCCTAGATCTTCATAAATAAGAACAAGGTGGAAAACAGTAAGCCCATCTGTTCAATTAATGACTTGTTGATCCTAGCTTGATTGCTGTAGAAAGGCATTAGGCATGTTCCTGTTTCCTGAGCTTACCTTATGCAAGAAGTGGCATATGGGCTTATATGCCACTTAAGCCTAGAAAGCTGTCTCCTGTAGATAAGCCAAACTGATGCTGGCTAATTTGTGAGGAATTCTGATTCACATTTGGCCAGCTTGCTGCCGTTGGGAGCTTCGGCGAATCGTTGAGTCGGGGGCGATGGGGGCGCGCAATCGGTCATGGCAGACGAAGAGCCACGGCGACCACTCCCGCCGCCCTTCGCACCCACCTCTTCCTCCTCCTTATTATCATGGGGTACGGACACTCGATTGCTCTTCCCCTCTTCTCTCTGTTTCAATCTCATGGGTCGGATTGCGTTTCCTTGTTTTTACGATTCGATTGAGATCAGGTGGTATTTTTAGGGTTACAACTTTTTGATCTAGACATCTACCTCTTGGTTCTTGATGTGCTGGCTATTGATTTTCGGTGCACTGGAAATGGGCCTGTTCATCGATTTACTTCCCGCCATCCTAACATATAGTGCTGCAACTCATGTAAATGGTGGACTGTTGTTTTGGTATGTGATGCAGCGATGAGTTCAAGCTTAAAATCAGAGTTACTGGTGAAATTAGCCTGTACCATTAGGCTTTTACATTTGTCTAACGGGAGCACTGCTTACTGCTACTGTCTAAATTGTTCTATCCATCGGAAAATGTTGTGCCGAAATGCCAAACAATGCTAGCTTTGTTTGACTACCCTACCTATTGGAATTGGAGATAGCAATTCCGATTTTCAATTGGGAGGGTACTGCAGTTGCAAGTGTGCAAATTATGTATGTACAAGTAGGCCATCTTTTTTAGCCGCAGTCTGCATAGTGTATCATCTGTTCCGACAAGAATAGGGATTCAAATTTTAATGAGGTAATCTAAATGTTGTTATGATTGTCGCATATATTCAATATGAGGCCAATGAGCCAATATATATACACAAGAAAGATGTTACAGATAAGGAAATCAAATAATATCCAGAGTCCTATTCTATCTCTAATAGATATCTCTAACACCCCCCCTCAAACTCATGGTGGATCAACAACACTGAGTTTGGAGAGGTAAGCCATCTTGTGCTCAGTCAGTCCGCCTTCGTGAAGAAATCCGCTATCTGAAGCTCAAGGCACATATCAAGAGCAATCACACGATCATGCACACAAGACCTCATGAAGGAAGCATCAACACCAATATGCTTGGTGAGCTCATGCTTCACGTGGTCACGCAACATCACGATAGCACTCATCTTGTCGACAGAGAGAGTCGGTGTAGTAATGAAACACCAAAATCCTCAAGTAACCACCGTAGCCAAGTAATCTCTCTGTCAAGAGAGCCATAGCACGCAACTCGGCCTCTGCACTCGAGCGGGACAACTGCGATCTGTTTCTTCGTCTTCCGTGCAATAAGCGAACCACCAAGAAAAACAAGATGGCGAGATAGACCGGCGATCGGAGGATCGCCCAAGTAGCATCTGAATAAGCTGAAGTCGTAGCGGTGGAGCGTGGAAAGAAGAGACGGCGAGAGATAGTCCCACGAAGGTATCGCAGAACTCGAAGAAGGTGGTCGTAGTGGACTGAGTGGGAGCGAAACGAATCGACTCGAATGTGAGCTGGATAAGTGATATCCGGACGAGTAACAAACAAGGTAGACAAGACTCCCAACAAGATGGCGATAGCGAGTCGGATCGAGAAAGAGGCTCGCCATCGAGGGTCGGAGGTGAACATTGAGCTCCATGGGAGTCTCAACGATCTGTTGATCGATGAGGAGGCGCGATCGAGAAGATCCCGAATATACTTCTCTTGGGACATAAAGAAACCATCCGGGTGGAAGTAACCTCAATCCCAAGGAAGTAACGAAGAGGACCAAGATCGACATAAGGCTCGCTCACTAAGGCGAGCCTTGACAAAGGCAATGTACTCGAGTCATCTTGGTAATGATCATATCATCAACATACTGAAGAAGAAGAGTCCGACCACGAGATGAAGTGTGGACAAAGAGCGCAGGATCATGATCACTCATTTGAAAAACCGGTGATAGTGACCACGGAGGAGAAGCGCTCAAACCAAGCACGAGGGGCTTGCTTAAGGCCATAGAGAGAGCGGCGAAGGCGGCGGACCATGCCCTCGAGAGCAGAATACCCGGTGGCGGATGCATGTAGACCTCCTCACGCAACTCACCATTAAGAAAGGCATTCTTGACATCAAGGCGAGAAGCAGACCCGGTGGCGACAGACGCCACCGAAAGAAGAGTGCGAAGCAGTGGTCATGTGGGCCACAGAGCAAAAGTCTCGTCGTAGTCACGACCATGCTCTGCTGGAAGCCACGAGCAACAAGGCGCGCCTTATAGCGCTCAAGAGAACCATCGAGCGAGTCTTAATCTTATAGACCCACTTACATGTGATGGGGCGAGTGAGATGGAAAAGGAACAAGATCCCAAGTACCCGATGCGCTCGAGGCGGCAATCTCCTCGGCCATGGCATCTCGCCACTCGGGATGAATAACGACATCCGGTAGGAGGCGAGCTCACGAGTAGGCTGCGCCCGGCAAGGCAAAGCAGGCGAGGGCAAGCGGTAGCGATCGCGAGAGCGTAGCGAGGAGAAGACGCCCATCGGGAAGATGAAGCATCGAAGAAGATGAATCATCGGTAGAAGAGGGCTCATCTGGAAGATCCTCAATCACGAGTCGGCGAGTGTAGCGAGTGTAGTGGGGAGCACGAGGAGCCGCAGGAGACGAAGCGGCGATAATGGCGGAGAGGCCACATAGGAAATATGTGGAGACTCGGTGGGGACAGTGGACAAGGGCAAGGCAGAGATAGGTGTATCAGGAAGGTCAAAAGACAGAGACTCCACAGAGGAAGCGAAGGAGTGACGGGGCGTGGGTAGAAGGGACGAGACTCGTCGAAAGTCACATCTGAGAAATCCGCATCCGTCGACCAACAGATCCCAAAGACCGATAGCCCTTGTGCTCGATCTGTATCCCGAAAGACACACTCAACGGTGGCGATCGGTTTAGTGCGTTCTCGAGGGGCGAGGAGAAGCGTAGCAAACGCAAGCAAATGCGAAGGCGAGTAGTCGGGAAGGAGACCACGAGGCGCTCAACAGAATCGCACCTGAAGAAGCGAAGAAGGTTGGATGTTGATGAGATAGGTGGCTTTGAAACGACCTCGGCCCAAAAGTGAGGTGGAATAGGCGGCAATCATCGGGGCACGAGCCGACTCAAGAAGGTGGCGATGCTTGCGCTCAAGCAACACCATTCGAGCATGAGCACCGGGACAAGAGAAGCGGCGAGTGCCCGCTCGACAAGGAAGGCTGCGCGGTGATGAGAGAGGTACTCGCCAAACAGAGTCAAGACGAAAGACACGAATAGGAGTGGAAGCGTGTGAACCATAGTGGCAAACTGTTTATAGATAGACAATGCCTCACTACGAGAAGACATGAAATATATCCAAGTGTGGCGAGAGAAATCATCTATAAATATGATATAATATCGATGACCCCTTTCGAAACAAAGGGCGGACCCCAAACATCGGAATGAACAAGATCAAAGGGCCGAGACAACGACTCACTATGAGGATAAGGAAGTGAATCATTTGCCTAACTTACGGCTCGACAATCTAAAGACACGTCTCCGAGGCGGACCCGAAAGGCCACGGCGAACTAAAGGCGACAAGCGAGATCCACAGATGGCCAAGGCGGTGATGCCCTTCTTTGGAAAGAGCCGGTGAGACCGAGTGGCGAAGCGGAGGCGGCGCGCGGTGGCGCAGAAGGAAGGTGAAGCCGGTCAAGCTCCCAGAGCCATTTGTGAGTCAAGGCGCCGAGGCAGAACCAACGAGCTCCGTGTGGCGGTCCTGAACACAACAAGAGTCAGTCGAGAATGACCCGATAACCAAGGTCGATGTCGCCCAGCAGAAAGAAGGCGCATGGTAAGGCGAGGAACATGAGCAATGGAAGGAACATGAAAAGATGAGTTGCGAAGAGGTCCTCGACTGAGAGCGAAAGAGAGGTACCATCGGCAGTAAGAACAGCGGGAGAATCAAGAGGTGTAATGAAGGGCCAGTGGAAGAATCGAGTCATGTGGAAGGATGCTCCGAATCAAGAATCCACGGGAGGTGCACATTGTGGAGGTGGTGGTTTTGCGATGCAGAAGAGTCGATGTGTAGCCGGTGAGAACACTGTCGAGGAGAACTGAAGCGTGTCGGCGTCGAAGTCCGGCTATCTCCGCCGATGAGAGCTATTTGAAGGAGTCGATGCAGACGTCGATGTAGAAGCACCAGTGCCAGTGCTAGTAGAAGAACGGCGTGAACGATGCCGCTTCTTCTTATAGCACTGGGACTCAATGTGGCCGACCTTGTCACAGTAGGAGCAGCGAGGACGGCCACCTCCGGATGGAGGGCGGCCACCACCGCCTGTAGCAGTCGCTGGAGGAGGTAGTGAAACAGTACCCATTGGTTGGCGGTGCTGGACGGCACGGCGACCAAGGGAACGAAGTCTAACAGGCGGCGCTGGACGGCGCGGCGGTTAGAGCGATGTTTTTTTTTCCGGCCGACTTAAATAAAAATCAAAACCGGTCGGCCCAAAAACAAAACCAGCAGCCCAGCCCAACCACTAGGACGCACGGGGGAACCAAGTTAGGGTTCCCCCTGCTCTAGTGATGGCGGCGGCGGCAGGGGCCTGGAGGGCGGCGGCGGCGGCGGCGGCGAAGCGGATGGCGGCGACGCGGGAGAGCGGCGGCGGCGGCAACCTCCGGCGGCGGGAGGCGTGGGAGAGGCTGGCGGCGGCGGAGGCGCCGTGGGCCGCCGCCGAGCGGCGGCGACGCGGCATCCTCGGCGGCAGCGGGAGGCGCGGCGGCTCGATGGCGGCGGCGGCTCGCCGAGGCGGCGGAGTAGGGGCGAGGTCGCGTGCGCATCGGAGAGGGGGCGAAGGCCGCGATCTCGGCGGCGACTTCAGTGCGGCCCTGGCGGCGTCGGTGAGAGGGCGATGAGGCGCGGCGGCTCGGATCCGGCGGGAGGAGCGGACACGACGGCGGCCCAAGCGGCCCGGCGGCCACAGCGCAAGACGTGGGAGATGCTCGCGACGGGGCGGACCAGAGGCGCGCGGCGGGCCGGACCGTAAGGAGGGCAAGGCGTCTTGGCGAAGAGGAGGCGGCGTGCGGTACAGCGGGGAGGCCGGCGTCGGGGCGACAAGCGACGGAAAATCAAAACCCTAGGTAGGCTCGATACCATGTTATGATTGTCGCATATATTCAATATGAGGCCAATGGGCCAATATATATACACAAGAAAGATGTTACAGATAAGAAAATCAAATAATATCCGAGTCCTATTCTATCTCTAACAAATGTAACATAATAATGTCTTTCCAGAAACATGGAAGATGGAAGTGATAATGTACTTCGGTTTTAGGATGCACGGTCTTCTGTTCATATCGAAATTTAGAACACTGCCCTCTCCTTCCACGGAATATAAATAAATGATGAAACAAAATCGGGATGTCCTCTTTCATATCTTGATGTGTCGGTTGCGATCTTAGAAAGGTACCGATAAGTCGATTGTGGAGAACTCGGCGTTGATGATCCGAAGGCTCAGGCGAGCAGATCAAACCTCCTGCAATCACTACACCATTTGCTCGATGGTTATCAGCCGTGCGAGCGCAGTTGACCTCACCAAGAAGGCTATCTCCTGCATGTGAATCGAGAACACAAGCAAGAAAGTAGAAGATGCAATCGATATTGTATTGCGAATATAGATGAAGTACACAACGTGGGGTTCCTCAACCGAGCGTCTTGGCGAGGCGCTAAGCGGAATAATCTCAAAGAAAAACCCACCCTAAACTATGGCTGACTCTTGTATATATATAGGGGGCGTGAGGAGGTTGACCTAGGGTTGTGCCGCCAGTGGAAAGAGGCGTACACAACACGGACTCCGACCTCGACACGCTTACAAGACCCTATTAGTCCTAAAGCGGTGTGTGACGCAGCACCTTATCCTCTATTCATGCCACGTAACTATGTCGAAGACCTAGTCGTAGGATTGGTCCTGGGGTGGTCTTGAGGAGTCCATGCTATCTCTGGTCATATATTGTGTTCAACGAGTACTGTGCTTGCTTCTCTGGTCGTGGATTGCTCCTATCGAGTCCTGGTTCGCCGAGTACTGGTGAAACTGGTCGTAGACCCTGCGGAACTGGTTGTGGACCTTCTTGAACTGGTCGTAGTCCTAGATTTCTAAGTACAAGTAAATTATCTCCATTAGGCAGCATCATAGAGTTCTCAAATAATATACTCAACCCTAAAGCGAATTTACCTGATAAATAAATTGTGCGTCATGAGCTCTTGTAATTGGAATAGCAAGCATAGCAAATGTGGTTGTATCCATAGGGGTCATGTCCTCATCATATCTAAATTTGCTAACTTCCCTGCCCCTTTTCGTCGTTGCATGGGCTTTCCAACTCACCTGAGCCCAAACATAGCATGGCTGGGAAATGGAGAGAGGGACTAAGCTATAATGATCATACAAATTAATTTTCTAAAACTAGAGTAATTACAGGACCCTCAAATTAGTACAAATCACACTAACCAAAAAAGAAGAAGAAAAAAAGGCAATGATATTGAGTATTGACACTAAAGAAAGGCTTCAGCTTACTCATTGGAGGACAAGGAGGAGCGAGGAATAGTCCTTTGCATCAGCCGTATTGTAGTCATCTGGCTAAAGATGTACGAAGAAAGAAAGAAAGCAGTATATCCACCTCATATGTCTTCAGCAAATGAGGGAGTATGTGAGGAATCCACCACTTCTTATATGACCATATTGTCCATCTTTCCTCAAGCAGTAGGACCTCAAAGCTATGATCTGTGAGAAGACACATGATCAATTTCTTCTCACCTTACTAATAATTATTATTAGATAAATGGCATAGCCATAAAAAAATACAATTAAATGGCATAGCCATAAAAAATACAGTTGTTTGGTGACAAAGGATCATAGCTTTAGAAGGAATGCTGTCATTTTATAACTGAACCCTTTTATCTAGTATTTCGAATGACTCCATTGTTTAGTCTGTTATAAAAATTATTGTTTGGTGCCTTTTCTGTCGTGCCTTCAGAAGGAATGTTGTCGTTTTAGGATTGAACACTTTAATCTAGAATTTTGACTGGTTCTGTCTGTATGTTATGGAAATTATTGGTCGGTGTCTTTTCTGCCACGTCCTAGATCTTCATAAATAAGAACAAGGTGGAAAACAGTAAGCCCATCTGTTCAATTAATGACTTGTTGATCCTAGCTTGATTGCTGTAGAAAGGCATTAGGCATGTTCCCTGTTTCCCTGAGCTTACCTTATGCAAGAAGTGGCATATGGGCTTATATGCCACTTAAGCCTAGAAAGCTGTCTCCTGTAGATAAGCCAAACTGATGCTTGGTAAAAGATTTGGTTCAAAAAGCTTCAGTTCTATTCTAATACTTTTTTTCTCAAAATTCACATTGTTAACAAGATTTTCATAGGGTCCAAATACAAAAATAAAAAGGAAAATAAACGAAAGATACTAGGACTGCTCTCACCATCGTGAGTGAACCAGATTGGCGAGCAGCAAACATACTCCTCCGTTGCACACTTGAGCTCCAGGTAGCCATATTAATGTAGTCATGAGTTGCAAAAAAACATACAAAATATTTCCTGTTTAATAGAAAATTTATTGCACCTCGCCCACTATAGCTTTATATTTTATATCAATCTTTAAAAGCAAGCATAAGAGGTCCCTGGCTTCATTTATTAAAACCAAAACAAGGCCACAGTACAAAATCAGAACAAAACACCAAAGCATCAGCATGGCCTCCTGGCATATGCTCTAAACATCTCAGACACATAACACTTTAGAACTTATAAAAGTTAACACAAACTACCTAATTAAGAAAGATCAATGTCCTCATTATATTGTTGTCGCCACTTGGGCCCTTTTTGTCAATCCTCTTCTTTCGAACTGCATTTCACCTTTCCAGCTTCGTTTGTTGCAAACTCCTAGTTGCCATGAATTTTTGACATTATGGTTGGGTTCACTAACCTTTGTAGTTATCCGAGTGATTGCTCATGAATTTTTTAAGCTTAGAAGAATTTAGTACTATTTGTCCATTTATTAATTTTTCAGAACAAAATGACCAGCCCCAATTTCATTACTGAGCCTACATCACTGATGCAGAGTTTAGCATAGCATTGTCACAGCATTCGTTTTTAAGAATTAAAATGGTCACAACATGAACAACATGCAGTGGCGTACGTAGGATGAAAATGGAGGGGTGCTAGTGGAATAAAGTTATCATAAGGTGAGTTAGTAAATACACATTTAAATATCATGTGCAATCCAAATTGATATATAAATTATGAGGAACAAAGTTAAAATGAGAAATATATTAAATGTAGTGTCTTAATAATAAGCAGTGCATTTTTGAAAGCCCCAAAATATGCACAAGTAGCAATCTTAACAACAAAATTAACTATATTTATGATGCAAATAATGACAGAGGTACTGGAAGGTACCAAGAATACGGTAAGCGGAGCCGGTGCTCCAGCCCCCCTCGCACCCCCTTGGTGGTGGCAAAACATCACCCTTGTAATTCCCAGAATGCAAAAGTAATACATCGTCGCATAACAAATACGGAAGATAATTAATAGACTTCTCTGCCTACAAGGCATCTGGAATGAGCACATACTAGTCTGTCCAATCATCATTCTTTATGAACTCAAATTATTGGTTGTGGTGTAGCTTAGACCTTACTATATCGCTATGTTATACTGTTTTGTTTCTTTTTTTCCTTTTTTTTAATATTTGGCATAAATTTGAATGGCACACTATAGAACCCACTTATCCTGATCACAATTTTCCACAAACTACTTGATTCCCTGCAGCTGTCCTTTACTTTCTATATTGAATTTGCTATCCTGCCACTTTATAGTCGACAGAGATATCTTTGGTTTGGCTCATGTTGTCATCCATACATAGCAACCACAAGTATCTTCAGATCCTTTTTTCAGTCTAGGTTTGAAATGCACTTCTGTTCATCAATTCATTTTCTCCCCCAGGATACTCTACTCAATCCAAAATTCTGAATCAGCTTGTGCTTTCCAAATTTGTACAGAAGAGTGTTAAGCAATGTAGCCAGAAGATCATTCACAATATGTTTTCTATTTGTTTATGTTTGCAGAATGCAGTATGTCAGGGAATCTGTTACCTTCCTGCATTATTTTGCTGCTACTGTGAATCTAATATTGTTTTAATATTTACAGGATACAATCACCACCCAGTCCCATTATGGGAAAGGGAATTTTGCAGTTATGTGGGCGCCATTTCTTGGCAAAGGTTCTGTGAAAACAAGAAATTTGTTCCAATGTATAAGAACATAGAGGAATGGGATGATTTAGGAGCCTTTGAGAATTTTGAGAACGCAAAGGCGAGATTCTGGGCTAATTATCATGGTCTACCTTCTGATATACCTTTACCTGACCGTGATATGTACATTGATAAGGTCGACCACCATTGTAAAATCGACCCTGAGTTGGTCTCGATAGTACAATCAGACCAGGTCTTAATCTTGTACACCCACTTGCACGTGATCGAACGAGTATGCACAGGCGTCAGTACAATATCCTAAGTTTCCGTACGATGAAGAGCATTAAGCTTCTTTGCCATAGCGAGCTACCACTGAGAATGAGGAGCAGCCTCACAATAAGAATTAGGCTCAGCGACAGAGAGCATGAGATAAAAGCAGTGTTGTGCAGTGCAAAAAAGCAGAACAATGCACGTGGAGGTGGACGATCCAAGGGGGCAGAGAGGCCCTAACTCCTCGACAAGAGGACAGACTAGCACGTTAGGACCTTCTCGTGAGGTGACTCATTCTCGCCGATTACGCTAGGCTCTACTGCCAGCCTCTCTCACAGCTTAGCAGGTTCTCTCAGTCTAGCTTAGACGTTTTCTCCACGTACTTCTTGGGTTCTGGATTCTGGTGACTCTTTCCACATAACACCGGACTCCACATCTTTCACTTCAGTAGGATCACCTGTTTTTCCTATATCTGTTTAGATAACTGACGATACTCCTCTGTTTGTCAGCTTTCAGGGCACTCTTTTGTCCACTAACTTTGTTGTCCCAACTGTTTCTCATGTTCTCTAACTTACCATGCAGCTTCTCTCGGTGGGTTAGCTCATCGATCTTGGCTATATGGTTGGTTTTAACTCTTACACCTGTTTTATCTAGGATCAACAGACAAGGATGGTACTTGAGGCTGGTAAGGTCAGGTGTAGAGATCATCAGGGTCTCTACATCCTTGATCGCCTCCACCTTTCTTCCACTTTAGTTGCTCCTGACACATACTTCCACCGCCACTACTGCCACCACCTTTGGAGTTTTTACGCAGTGGTATCACCGTTTAGGCCACTTGTGCGGGTTCTGTCTTTCTTCATTTGTTCGTTAGGGTGTTCTTGGATGTGTTACTGTTGACACGGCCATATTTTGTTAGGGCAGTAAGCTGAGCAAGAAGCTACAACTTCCTTATCATTTTAGTGAGTCATTGTCGTCCTTTTGACTTAGTTCATTCAGATGTATGAGAACTTGCGTCTATTATCTTTAAAGACATTGAAAGATCTAGACCCGTCATTATGAGTTAATGGAGTGTTTTGGTGATTAATGATAAATCCAATTGTGAGACTAACAATTCTATCATTGTATCTAGTGTGTAGTCTCATTTGGATATAAAGGTGAAATTCAACGAGGTATGTATTTGACTCATACTCTTATATATTGTTGCATTCATCGGATCCAAAATATAGGATGAACTCAACCATAAGTTTAACTTGAATATGTGCATATGATCTAATTACACATTTATGTATGCACACATTTAGGGGGAGTTTATTCTATATTTTGTGATTTCATTAGTATTGATCCACATTCCGTTTTCCATATATATTTGGGATCTTTACTTTGAAGCATATCCGTTTGAGTATAAAGAACTTGTGTAGTTTTTGTATACTCATGTTTTGAGTATATAGAACTTGTGTAGTTCTTACATACTCATGTTGTGAGTATATGTAACTTGTGTAGTTCATATATACCCACGTTGTGTTACAATTATCTACATTCAATTTATGTGTAATTGAAGTGGTTATAACTAATTACCAATAAGGGAAAGATTGAAGTATATTGTCCCACCATTATGTGATAATAGTTTGTTGTGGTAACTAATGGTAATCACATTGTGGAACTAACATTTTTCATGAGTTAGATGAATAGGTTATGTTCCAGGGTGATGAGGACTTTGGATATCATCATGTGTCAATGACATTAAAGTTAAGAGCTTGGAGTAAAAGATGCATCATGAGTTGATGCTTATCAAGAAGAAAAGATAATCATGGGTTGATTGTCAAGACAAGAGAAGAGCCATGATGCGTTGATGGGGTCAAGCAAATGATCATCATGTGTTGATGATTATCAAGTTAATGACCCGGACTTGAAGTGTTGATGTGCGTCATCAAGCTTCAAGAAGATGCAAGACAAATGTATGACTAGCTAGGGTTAAGGATGTGTTCCTAGTCTTTTACCGGTCTTGGTGTTTGGTTGGAAGACCGGATTGCTAGTATAGGTTATCGTACTATTAAGAGGGGTCTTAACTAATAGTTTGAGTTAGTCATGTGTTGATAGCTCATCGTGGTTGCTCTAGCTCATCTAGGCATGATGCTATTTATTTGTGAATGTGTTTTACAAATAGTCGAGGCTCATGCGTAACCCTTGTAGCATGTGACTTAAATTTGCAAATGGTGTAAGTCCATGTACCTTATTCCTTGTGATGAGTATTCTAAAGGTTGGCAAATGTGTTTTGTAACCTACTGAGAATATCATCTTTGAATCCTTGTTGAAAATGTACTCAAATGGGCAAATGTGTTTTGCCGTTTGAGCAAAGTCAAAAGGGTTTGGTCTCTGTGGCCTAGCGATCGACCGCGAAGTCACCGGTGACCGACCATATGTTAGCGATCGACCGATTTCCTCTTATGTTGATTCTCTGTCCGGAAGTTCTGCCGCTGAGAAAACGGAACTAGCGGTGTGCGGAAGTTCCGGGCGGAATGTTTTTTTCCAGAGAAGCACCCTTTTGGGACTTAGCCGTTTTTCCTCGGGCGGTCGGACTGGCCAACCTTGGCGGTCTAACCGATTTGGCGACGGTCAGACCGGCCATTAGTTAGTGGTCCGACCGGCCGAAGGCCCAACGTCTAGTTTTATAGCCGTTGGGGCATGGGCGGTCCGACCGGCTATTAGGTGGCGGTCGAGGCCGGCCTGCCTTTATTCGAGGAATCTTTCCCCCAACGACTAGTTTTTGTGTGTGGGCTATAAATACTCACCTTGGCCGGTTGGGGATGGTTGTTATTGCCATTGTAAAGTGTTCTAGTGTTGTTAGACACTCTCTTGAGCTAAGAGCAAGTCTCTCATCCTCTTTTTATGCATGTGTTGCACTTAGCGAGATTTGAGAGCAAACCCTAAGTGTATGTGTTGCCTCAGGTAGTGGATTGTGTATCCACTTGAGCGTTGGCACTTGCTTAGTTCAAGTGAAGGTTGAGTCTTGTTACTCTTAGTGTTTGCCGACACCTAGACGACGTAGAGGCATCGTCCCCAGTGATCTTCTCAAGAAGCTTGTGAGAAGTCCCGGCGTGTTGTGAGTGGTTTGGTGCTCGCCATCTCCGGAGTGGAGGAAGAGCAACCTTAGTGGAGCGAGGTGTTGGTTCATGTTGGAACCGGTCCAACGTGGTTGGGCTTACCTCAACGTGGATTAGGGGAGACCAGCAAGTCTCCGAACACCACGGTAAAACATAATCGTGTCATCTTGTGCTTTACTTTGAGCAATTTACATTACATGCTTTAATTGTTTATATATCATTGTGTGATTGCTCTCGTGTATTGTATTCATATTGTTGGTGCACTTAGTTAAGCCTAGTTGATTTAGGTTTTAATTGTGCAAAACCAATTTGTTGTTAGCTTCCGCATTATATATTGGTTTTAGCCCGAAAGAATTTTTAAGACCGCCTATTCACCCCCCTCTAGTCGGCCACCTCGATCTTACAACGGACATAAGTTTTACGTGATCTTCATTGACGATTATTCCCGTTTTACATGGATTTTTGCTATGTCTAATCGTGATCAGTTTCTTATGATCTATCGTAGCTTTGCAACGATGATTCGTACTCAGTTTGATTATTTAATCTGTACTTTTCACTGTAATTTTGCTAGCGAGTACTGTTCTGTTACTTTTAGACAGTTTCTTTCTGAGCAGGGCACTCTTTACCAGTCTTCTTGTCCTGGTGTCCATGTTCAGAATGAGGTTACTGAGCTTAAACACCGTTATCTGATTGAGACTACCCGCACTCTTCTCCTTGCTTCGCACGTTCCATCACGAGCCTGGTTGAACTGTTTCTCTGGTGCATATCTCATCAATATGCAGCCTTCCACTGCTCTTATGGGTGTCAATCCTATAGAGCGTCTCTACTCTCGAGCCCCCCAGTACACTTACCTTCGTGTTTTTTTGCTGTACTTGTTTTGTTTTGCTACAGCCTCGTGAGCGCACTAAACTATCGACCCAGTCAGTTATGTGTATGTTTCTTGGTTATAGTTCTGAGCATAAGGGTTATCACTGCTATGATCCTTCTGCTTGACGGATCAGGATTTCACGAGACATTGTCTTTAACGAATCTCGACATTTCTAACTCTTCACCCATTTCTCCACTATCATCGTCTTTCCCTGGTATGTCTCCAGTGGTTCCTTACGTACCTCGCCTGCAGTGCTGCCTCTGCAAAGACCGCCTCTTGTTCTGCTGACATCACCGTCTCGTTTATCTTGTATTCACTACTCCAGGCGTCCTCGTCCTTCACCAGTCTTCTCTCTTAGTCTCTTGCCGACACCCACATCTGATCCTCCTGATAAAGCTCCTCGTTACGTCCTTCGTGACCGGACATCCCTTTGATCTCCTGATCGTCTTGAATTTACTTTGATACTATGTTATGAATATTATATGTATATTCAAGAGGCCCAATAAGCAACATATATAAGGGGTACAGGGGGTATGCCATATACAGATAAAGATACCATATACAGATAAGAAAATACAAAATGACTCCTATTCTAACATAAAGATGGTTGTCTACATGGATATACTTTTCCATTAGTTCTCCTTAAGAAATTTGTATAAATTATCCAGTCTAATGAGAATGGGCGTTTGTGTTTCTACTACTGGCCGGTCGGCCGGAGGAGGCCAGCCACCAAATGAACCTCCGGTCTCCTCAGCACGTGACCTCCAGCACGCTGGCGGCGCTAACATCAGGGAGTAGAATCGTGCCGGCGCCGGCCCCACACGAGACATGACACAAGTCGGGCTTCTTTTCCTTTGGACACCCACAGTTGATGAATTGGTCTAACTCCAACATTCTTGCGTCGGTCGGTCTAATCCAGATAAAACGAACCAGAAGGCGGTGGGGTGGTGAGGAGCTGAGGAGCCTAGGGGCGAGGAGACGAGGGGGCAGCGGGACGGCGAGGAGGAGGCAGGGCGGCGAGCCATGCGGCACTACCGCACGCACGCACACGGGTGAGGCAGCCGGCAGGGGCCATGGCCCAAGGGGATAAGAAGAAGAGACGGGGCACGGGCAGGCCGGCAGGGGAGGGGCAGTTGGGCCATGCGGGCTCGTGGGCCATGCCTAGGTACATCACGGACTGAAAAAATCCAGTTGTTGTCGATTTTAGCTATTTTTGACCGTTAGGGTCTTAAAAAATAGCAAAAAACATAAAAAAAATCCCAGATGTTTTTCTATAAATAGCCACCCTACGCTCCCTCATTTAGCACCCCTTCATTCTCCATTTTCTCTTTGAAATTATGTTGTGCAAATTCAAATCTGTGTTGAGCTAATTTGGTAAAATTCAAAAAAATTGTGCCAAAATTTGAAAATTTTAATTTTCGAAAGCAAGTCAGCGAAAGAGGTACAATACTATTTTTGTAATACTTTTATTGTTCGTTCTTGTTATGCTGAGATGGAAGTAGTAATAGTGTTAGTTTCGATTTTGCAGTTTTCGTTATGGACAGTCTTTACGACAGCTTTGCCCTTGGTGATTATGGACTTTCATCGGAGAAAATTGCATCCATGGTGGCGGCTGCGGCTACCTCAAACCAACCGAAGGTTTCACCGGAGGAGCATGGTGGAGTTCCATCATCAGGCTCCACGGCAACAGGAGCAAAGAGGTCAAGACCGTCTACATCGGTAGTGTAGGAGAATTTCGACAAGACAACCAAGCAAGGCCTTAGCGGAAATGAGGTACTATATGCTATTTGTAAAAAATTTCACCATTAATTGTCTGCAAAGTCTACAGGTGGAATGGGTCACTTGCTTAGACATGCTACAAGATGCTGAACCAAGCAAGGAATGGTGATGAGGCAGGCGCAGCCGTAATTCAACCCCGATGGTACGATATCTAGCTGGGACTACGATCCTCAAGTAGCCCGCCAATCTCTCTATCGTTTAATTGCTTCTGAGGATTTTAGGCTTTGGTGAGTCTGCTTCTTTCCAAAATTACATTAGGACTGCGTATAATCCTAGATTTTCTTTCGTTTCTAGACAGACAACAACTAGGGATCTAGTGAAATACTATAATAAACATCGTAATAAAATAAAGAAACTATTTAGTATGTACACATTTTTGGTGACCCTGACCTCGGACATATGGAGTGGTCGGGCTAGGGAGGATTACCTTAGTTTAGTTGCACATTATGTTAATGACGACTGGGTAATGAAGAAAATGATTACAACTTTAAAATTTATTGATGTAGCACACACGTGGAAGAATATTGTGAATTGTATTATCAAAGTCATGGAAGACTTTGGCCTTACAAACAAAATGTTCGCAATTACTTTAGACAACGTCGCTTTAAACTCTAGGGTCATGGACATTCTCACTCCAGTGTTGAGTACATATGCTGATTCCTTCTTGCTACACCAACGACACGTTTGTCATATTATCAACCTTATAGTCAAATGTGGTTTGAAGAGGTTAAGTCTGTATATTAAAGCTTTTCGCGATGCGATTTCTTTCTTGAATAATTCTAACGTAAGAATAGCACAATATAAGAACTTCTACAGGGCGATGGTATACGTCCAAGAAAGTTCGGTTTGGACATGGAGGTAAGGTGAAACTCTACTTACCTCATGCTTAGGAATCTTTTACCATACAAGAGCACCTGTTTTTATTCAAACGCATTATCATAACACTGACGGTAGTATACTATTAACTGAGTAGTATTGGTTCGTTGCTGAGAAAATACTGTCGTTAAAAAAAAATTATGAGGCAATTGTTGCTTTGTCCGCTGTTTACTATCCAACATCTCCTATCATTGTGCATGCTATTTTTACGCATTGCTACTCAATTAAAAATGTATGAAAAATGACTTAGTTTTACACGATGCTGTTGTTTCCATGAAATATAAATACCTTAAATATTGGAGAGAAATCCCTTATCTATATGCATTTGCATTTCTTTTAGATCCTAGAGCTAAAATTGATGCATTTGGTATTGTAATTGATCTTCTTAGTGATGCTATGGGGTTAGACTATACTAACTATTTTGCAGAAGTTCGTTCTCGGTTATACGAGATTTACCAAAGGTGTGAAAATAAGTTTCGAGGAGTCCGCTCGCAACGACCTCCAGTAGCCCCC
Organism: Hsuehochloa calcarea; assembly: GCA_036346395.1. Classification (NCBI taxonomy): domain Eukaryota; kingdom Viridiplantae; phylum Streptophyta; class Magnoliopsida; order Poales; family Poaceae; genus Hsuehochloa; species Hsuehochloa calcarea. The sequence continues at coordinate 3,344,776 of CM070616.1, read as the reverse complement.
ACTTCAAGTGGGAAGACAAATATGTGGGGTGCGATCTTCGATGCCTCTTCCTCTAGGTCTAGATCCAGGTCTTCTTCTTCTACATCAGAGCCTACTTAGCCAAGACCCACAAGGAGTGGAGAACTATCTACCTATCTGGATAACGATACGGTGGATTTCAACTAGAAGGCTTCGACATCTTGCAATGGTGGTAAACCCATAAGTTAACATATCCCGTGCTATCCATACTTACACGTGATTTGTTAATTGTTCTGTCTCTGATTTTCTCAGAGTTTACTTCGGTCTTTCTAGAAGAATATTGGAGGAGAGAAGAACAAGTCTCACAAGTGAGATGGTGAATATTCTTCTAACTATGAAGGACTGAGAACAAGTTGATTCATGAACACAACACTCTGTGGAAAATCCAGAGTTATCGGAGGTGTTAAAAAATCTGTACTTAGACAATGACACCGACACATAGAACAATGATATATCATGTATGTAGAATTGTAGAGCTATAGGCTGTACTTTTTTCCTTTGCCAAGGTTTTCTCATTTTGAGTTTTTACTTGGCGAAGGTTTTAATGAGGCAGCTAGTTGGACATTAATAAAGCTCTTTATTACATTTTTAATATGATTGTCTTATATTTTTTTAATTTTTATGTCTACTTCTGAATTCTACACAATTTTCTGGATTATTTTTTGAATTATTATTTATTTATTTTTTTCATTCTTACGGGACAAACGGCACACACTCGGCCCGACGGGTTCGCAGAGCTCGGCCGGGCGATGCAGTCTGAATGCCCAGCAGGTCATGCCTGGCCGCCACCTTAGTCCGTGGGCCAGTCCGGCACAACATAAATACCCAACGGACCATGTTTGGACCACCATCCGGCCCGTACACCGGCCTGACACAGTATAAATAGTAACCAGTCCGGAATGGATATAGTACCTAAACGGCCATACCGGGCCGGGCCGGACCGCCCGTTTGGCCGGGTCTGCCCAGGCGAACGGCCTCTGCCCTCTGCTCTACTTTCCGCCTCCCCCCTCATCCCGAGTCCAGACGCTTCCTCCCTCCTCTGTTTTTCCCCTCCTCCATCTCTCCCTGCGACTCTGCCCCGGTAGGGTAGGGTTTTCATCGGCCGCCGATCTCTCTCCTCTCGCTTCTGGATTCGCCGACCAACCGGTGAGGATGGTGGATGTGGAGGAGGTCGGGAGCAAGATGCAGGCGCAGATGCGTCTCCACCCGGGGCCCGAGGACGGCGCCGACCTCCCCCTCCCAGCCCTCTTCGACAAGGCGTCCCACCTCCACTCCCTCGCCTCCAACTCCTCCCTCGACCAGGTTCCCTCTCGATCGCTTCTCCTAATGGCCAACCCTCTCGTGTTGTTTTACGGCGAGTGCTTACATGCTTGGTTTGCTTTTTGGCTTGGGGCGCTCGGGGGCAGGAAGGGATCCGGATGGGGGTCGACCTGCTGCGGCGCTGCGACGAGATGGTCAGCAAGCTCGCCCTCTTCTCCTCCAACGAGACCAGGGACGACGTCTCCACCGCCAACCTCAAATACCTACTCGTTCGTCCCTCCCCCTCTCCCCTTTTTCTCACCGCCACATCTGCGTTTGATCTCCGTCATATGTAAAGTAAACAATCAATCAGAACATAGTTTAAAGTCCAAATGCCTAAACTTCCTATGAGTTTGCATCGATCTAGATAGTGTTAGGGAACTCAAAACTGGCTCATGTTTCGCAGCTCTAGTCCTTTCAATTGTGCAAATGTGTGTTTAGAGCTATGAATATTATGGTTGGTTTCTTCAGGTGCCGTACTACCTTGGGGAAATGACTGAAAAGGTAGCTCAGGAGGATAGGATCCCAATTCTCAAGGCATCGCAGGATCATTTGAAGGTCAACACTTAACAGTCTGCCCTGACACATTAGTTGATTTGGTGTATATCTATAGTGCAATTTTTAAGGGGGATTTCTCATATGGTACTCCATAATCACATCACCCGTGTCTCATGTATTAACGACACCTGCTCGGTTCTACAGGAGTTCATTTCTATCTGTGAAGTGTTGGAGCTTATACCGGAGGATGAGCTTGAATTATCTAGACACAGGCAGCCTGATACTATGGCAAAACGAAGAGCACAAAAGGTGAGCCTGAATTACCCCCCCCCCCCCAATCTTAAGGAGTCGCTGAACAATTCTCACTCTACAAGTCAAACATGATAATCTGGGACATAATTCTCTTGTTGAACCTGCCAAATGCTGGGATACATAAGCTGCTTAACCTGTTTTAAGTCTGTTAATTTCCTGTGAGTTACTCTGTTGTCTTAATTCATGAGCTTAGGTTGCCCGGTTCAAGCGGCAAAAGGCTGTGGAAACAAAACTTCAAGAGATCAAAGAGAGAAAGGAAAGGCGTGGGCGATCATTGAGAGCAGCTGCTTTATCAGCTCCTATCGAAGCTGGGGAAGAAGATGCCTTGGAGGATGATGTAGAGGAAGAAAGAGAGGTTAGCATCATACATCTGGAAAACATCTAGCTAGCATTGTCTGTGACTTGTTCAAAATCTTTGAATCTGACCTTGTTTGCCAAATAGTAATACCATCTTATATCACAGAGTTGCCTCATGATTTCTATATTTCAAAAGATTCCAAATTAAAAAATAGATTTGATGTACTGGAAGATAAAGCTTTGTTCAGCTCAACCGGAGATAGCTTAATTTATTTTAATTATAATGCTTGTATGGAGTTTGACAAATTTGACGCGTCTAGTTAGATCCTTGAAAAACTATAGGGGGGCATCACATGCCCTAAATTGCCCCGTTTCAGTGCATGTTAAGACCACGAGGATTTTTTCTCTCTCTTTAGTGCCAGGGTGTACCATAAAACTTCTCCCACTCACTATAAGGTCTTCTAATTTTTAGTTAACCATCTTCGCTCTATTTAGTTTATCTCTTATTTTCACAGGACTATATTAATCTTTTGGGATATTGTCAATGCAAGCTTTTGAGATTGTGTCTATGTGTGCCTCAAAGCTTATACTGTTAATCTGTTATCTGTACTTTGGGTCTATAAACCAGTCAAAACTTATGCTATGGTTCTGATTTCTTGTTCTATGCTGCAGGCTTGGCTAGCTATTATCTCATTGGCTCTCTGCAAGGTTAATTTTCTGTGGCAATACATATTCTTTTACGCTGCTTGGAATGCTCTTTCTGTTTTCTAAGTTGCCATGCCTGCTTTCAGAATAATATTTGATCTTCAAATGGATTTATTTTTATTTCCCACTGTAGGCTTTTGATCTTGTTGACATGCTAAAGAAGGAAGAAGAAATGCTTATGGCTGTAAAAGAAAGACAAGCAAAGGTAAAAGTTTAAAACAAATGTAAACAACTTGTCAAGTTCTTGTCAGTAGCATCTTTGGCTGATTCTTTTAAGTGGCATATTTTTGAGGAACCTTCTTCTTTCTTCTGATAATATGGGAGCTTATGGAGTTCTGCTTTTTAGATTTTGGATTGGATGTGTTTTACCCAGGGATCAGAAAACCGGTTCCAAAGGGAATCCCGCCGGGCGGCCGGTAATGGTTACCGGCCGGTAACCGGAATTCCCGGGAAAAAAAAAACTCGGGTAAAATTTGTCCAAATAAATTTGAATTTGAGATGTTTTCGCCAGAATTTTGAATTTGAATTTGAATTTGAATTTGAAGTTTCTTGGCCGGTATTTCGAATCCTGGTTCCCACCGGTAAATCCGGTTACCGGCGGGAACCGGCCGGGTTTTCCTCTCTGGTTTTACCTATATAATGAGGAAATTTTAACTTGTTACCAACTTTAGGCTCTTACGTTGTAATACGAGTACTATAGCTTACAAGTAGAACACGAGTAGTCGTGTACGAAGTTCTACTGTAGATGTGTTTGACAAACTTTCACATGGCATTTCTTGAATATGGACCTAAAATGAATTTGATTATTACTGCAACTCCTACAGTGTACAATCGGAAGTATTTTGTCTTGCTCAATTTTTCATTTGGGGAAATAATAAAATATATTACTTCATTACTTGAGTGTTGAACAGTTGTGGTTATTTATGAATAAACCTTAGCTATTGGACATTGTGAAGGTGATCCTTTATCAGCATAAAACTCAGTAGATTTTTCTACCCAAAAAAGTTGATTTTTTTTTGGCTTTGGCTCCCTTGTGTTGCATGTCTGTTTCAAATAAACTCTGCATGTACATGACGGTTTCCTTTGTTAAATAAAAGAATTGCCTGTTTGTGATGTCTTAGGACGGGAATGCATTTGCTCGTGAAATGCTTGATGAACTTACAAAAAAGGCTGAAGCATGGCACCATAATGCTGCCAACCTTGTACCGTATTCCAAACCAGCTGATCCAATCACTTGCGCAACATTTGCTCAAGATGTCATTGAAGGTAGAGCAAGTGTTTCACAAGCTCATGAGCACAATCACCAACCCCTGATATTTGGACCTGCAAGTCTTGTTGGTGGGGGACTAACCAGTGAAAGGGAAAGAAGGATGGCACAAGTTTTCCAGCCTGGTTACAGGTATGCTTTGAAATAGTGTTACACACCTGCACAGGACAATGCATTGCTTTTCGTTTTTGTATTATGCCGGCTGGTGACCTTGTGTTATGGACTTATGGCAGAATGTGGAGTGAGCATTATTTCTCACAACCCGTAATGCATCCTACTAGATATACATACTACGATATATTTGTAGGAGCTTTGGCCTCTTGTTGCATTGAGCAATTGTACATTGTACAATAAGCAGATTGATGGATAAATTAGAAATTGATTTTTCTGTCATGTTTGCTTCTCCGCTTTAGTCTGCGGACCTTGTTTACTCAATCATAGGTTCTACCTTGTTCGTTCTGTTGTTGGGCATGAAAACCAATTGGTGATTTAGACTTTGTTGGAGACCATGTTTCGTTTTTTATTTTGTTGTTAGAAAAAGCATCCTATGGTACTGTTGTTAAATTTGGTGCGCGGAAGGGTCAACAGATGAATTTTTGTCTCAACGGATGTTTCCTTAAGTACAACAGTTGTCATTAGCTCTCTATTATTTCTAATCTCTATTTTGACGATACACACTTATAAATGTTCTGATGCTGGGATATTGATTCCGAGGTGTGCCTTAGATGCAGCCAATTTTATGACAAAAAGGTCCAAATAAGAAGATGCTATTCTGTATTTACTGGTAGAAACCAATAGATCTTCCCCTAGAGTGTGGTCCTGACAGTTTGTAAAAGTATTTGCAAAGTATATCGGACTATCCTTTGATTCAATCTATATGTTGCCTTTTTGCATGTATTCTATAGGCTGCCGACAATGAGCATAGAAGAAGCTGGCTTACGTGAGATGAAAATGATGGAGAAATGGCAAGAAAGAACTGCAAAGATGATCCAAGATGCAAACTCTGCTTGGTACAAGGATGGCACTGGGTCAGCCCAAGAGGATGAGGATGCCGAAGAGGAGAAATCAAGAGCATGGGATGACTGGAAGGATGATAATCCTCGTGGTGCAGGCAACAAGAAGCTCACTCCCTGTGGCTAAATTGTGAGCTATGCACACTACTGAAATTCCACATGAAAGATGAAACTGATGTTCAAGTAGAAGACGTATTTGTATTATTTTTCTGTCTGATATTTGGTGAGTAATGCCCAATGTATATTATCCAAGTGTTGTGCAAGTGCATGATTTCATCTATTATTTAAGTAGCCTCTATTATCAATGAGCTGGGAGCATGGACGAAGAGGTATGGCTAAACGAGGCACACTAAGATCGGGTCATGCAAGTCGCAATAACTTTTGGCATCTCTATAATTTTGTCCTGAAAATGTAATGTTGCTAACCTGATAGCCTGACCAGGGATCCAATTACTGGTCCCGGGGCATTTCTCATCGGCTGGTCGGGAACGGTAACTGGCCAGTTACTGTTCAAACCGGAAAATTTTTCGATAAAAATCGTTTGAATTTGATTAAAAATTAGCCGAATTTTGAAATTTAAAATTTGAACTTGCAAAACTTGAGAAAACGGTTGGGATTTTGGATCTCGAACCGCCGATGCCGTGTCGGTTGGGATTCCCCCGAGAACTGACCGCCTCGGTCCTGTCGGCAGTCCTCTTGCTCTGCTGCTGTGAACGGGCGAGCGGTGAAATCGGCTAGGCGCCTCAGCTCAGGTCAGGAAGAGCACCTGGTCGGGCCTCTCGAGGTGCCACCGCTCGGTCAGCTCCTCGCAGGTCAGGAAGAGCACTTGGTCGGGCCTCTCGAGGTGCCACCGCTAGTAGTCCAGTGCGTGCACCCATAACGGGCCGAACCGTCGCAGAACTCAATTGCCGGAGCGCAACGTCGATGTCCCACGTAGGGATGGCAATTGGGCACAGCGGGTACGGGTAGTGCTCGCCCATACCCATACCCACGACCCCAAATTTCCCATACGGGTATATCCGCGAAGGACGACGGACGAAAAACATCGCTCATACCCGTTGCCCGCAGGTATACCCATTTACCCGCGAATAATGCATCACCGCCTATGAGTACCATCGCCTGTGAACATACTCGTTACCAGCGAGCAATGCATACATTAAGTTCATCGTAATTCCCCAGAAGTGCCACAGCGACACCAACCAGTCCTTGGATCCCGGCATAAGCAAGCACACCACTACAGTGCTAGAGCTATAATTTTGATTCTTGGGCTGGGCTGGGCTAGACCAGTCATTAGGGCCTTTTTTCCCCTCTATTTCCGCTTGTCTATTTTAGCAGTATTTTTTACCCTAGAAAAGTTTTTTTTTGACAAGGTAGATTCAGCAGTAGTACAAAGGAGAAGCGTGGTCGGCATACGCAAAAGAGACTGTAGGTTGACGACGTCTTAGTATTGCATGTGCGATGAACAACACAAACCAGTCAGGATGCTCTGCTCACGGAAGCATGGCAGAAGCTGTAGAGAAATGGAGCAGTTAGAGCTGGATTAACAGAGCAGATATCCAAGATCAGAGGTAGGCAAAGGCAGTGTATAGTGTAGCAGTATCACCTGCTGTTTCGTTGGCCTGTAGACTTGTCTACGATGACGGAGCTTGTCTTGGGTAGCTTCATTGTACTAAGAAGTGGATGGGCGGTGATGACATTAGTTGTAAGCAAGCAGCTGGCAGGAGTTGTTCATGGTATAAGAAAAAAGAGGTAAAGCAGTGTTAACACGTAACCATCTGTTTTGGCATTCATATGAAAGGCCGTATACTTTTAATTCTCAGAAATGTATGGATGTCTATTTGTTATTGTAAAAAAAAAAAAAGGATTGCCTGTCTTGTAGAGCGACTATTTCTGGTATGTGAGCATTGGGATACCATTTGCAAATTGAGCTTCCTTGGCCTGTGAATGCATGGAAAAAAAAGGTTAATAAAGGTCGAGAGGAAATATAGTGTACGTGTCCGAAGAAAGACTACACATGAATAGTTTTTTTAAGTCAGTGCAATGACAGTGTTGTTTACCTTCGTAGAGTCGTGCAGTTAGGCCGACAAATAGGATAACGACAGGCCTATCTGCTGCTAAGGCTTGTAGGGCCTGCGCATCGAACTGAGTTGCATGTGGTGTATGTAACAGAGTATTTTCTAGTTAGTTCAGGCTGGCAGATACAGAGCTTCAGATTTACGAATGTATGTATGACTTGTTTGTTGAGCAATTATTGAGTATGTGTAGAATATTTGTCTGGTATGCCAATAATTTCAAGAGATGACCTACCATGACTGCGAAAATTTGGAAAATTAAAAGAGATGTTACAGACCTGCCGTTAGTGATAAGTATGTTGCGAACTGGCTTCAGAACTCCTTTCTCGAGAACCGTCTTGACGCGTGAGATTGATGTCACAAGGACGATTGTATCTATGAATTGTGAGTCCGCAAACATGCTAATTAACGAGAAACCTATCGTTCTAAAATTCTTTCCTGTGGGTACATAGCTTTTGAACGGTAAATCTATTCTGCTATTCAGGTTATCTGGAGACAGTGCTATAAGGAAACAGGGTCTAGCAAGAGGACATGCGGCCTATGAAGAATAACATGCTGCTTGCTGTATAAATGGTTTTGGAGGAAAGACAGTTGCAGTAGTGACATTTGTGGATCCTAGAAATATTCATGTGTAGGTACCTATCCGCTGTAACTGTGTGTAAGTATAAAACAACCATATTAGATTCAACGTGTACAGGTGAAAAAAAAAAATTAAAAACACAGGTGCGACATTAGGTTACCTGAAAGAAATTGGTTCTGTCTAATTTGCTCTCTGAGGATATCGAATGAAGCTAGTGTGTACTCATAGCATGGGAAGGTGTCTGGGTACTGGTGTGATCTCTCTAATCTTGGTGTGTCGGGTAAATCCAGCCATTATAGGACAGTCAAGGTCATGGTATATTAAGACGATTTGGCATTTGCAACCTCGAAATCTCTCTAATCTTAGTGTGTCTGGTAAATTTAGCCATGACGATTTGGCATTTGCCCTGACACGTATGCTCGAACGATGGGATTCAGAGCAGAAAATGTTCCATCTGTTCTTAAAAGTGTGACGTGACAGACTTGCAAAGGAATTAGAAAGCTGTAGTACTGTCACCCAATTCGTTATGTAACTACCTGATGTCAATGACAGCGAACAAAGTAAAGACAGTTAGCAGTACATTGTACAGAGGTAACAGTCGGCTGGCTGGTTAAGCCGTGTAGAACAGAGTAGCGACGTGCGAAACGGCGAAGGAGATAAGTGTGCTGGTGGGAATTACTGATGAACAAAAAGCAATTAGTGAGGAAACAATTAAGCGTAAGATCAGATGAGCCAACAAATAACCTGATGGCATTTTAGGCGATAGGGAGGTCGCGATAGCTATGAACTTTATATGTACGACCTGGACTGTTTTTTTTTTTTTTTTTTTGGGCCATCAAAATACGGGTGGCAGAGCCAAACAGACAAACCACAGGGTGTGCAGGTAATATGCAAGAGCAAAAAAACTAGAGGTCTGACATGTTGCACTAGCTAGCATAGAGAATAGCTAGTTTAGAAATAATGGATACAATAGGTTGGTGGCGATAAAGAAGTAAGACATGGCGAAAGAGCTACTCGATGACCAGTGTGCTGTGTTGGCACCGTCGATGTCTACGTATGTGAAAACACCTGAATATACACACGAGTACACTGGAAAACTCCAAGGAGAAGATGAACACATAAAACGTTTTAGTACTGCCCAAACTTCACAACACTTTTCTGATTGTTTTCACCTCCTTTTATTCAACGTGAGAGAGACGTGCAAAGATACAACTAGTAACTATACCTTTATAATGCAAAACTAACTATGTCATTACAATGCAATACTAACTATGCCACTGTAGTCCTGTATGTTTCGAGCTGATGCACCCACTAATAACTGCCGTTACTTCATTGCCGCATGACTGCACAAGGTTGCTATGCAAAAAACAAAAACTGAAACGATTGTTACTTACTGCTATAAGAAACTGAAACAATAACTAGCAAATGCAATAACCAGTCATCAAGGATTATTCAACAAACATCGCCTAATCCTTGATGCGCTTTCTTGACGATGTCGATCCTTGTGCGCAGCTCGTCGTGCCCTCCACGCCAAGCCCGCATCGCTCGTCGCGCCGCTGGCAGCCGACCACACGTCGTGCCACGCGTTTGCCTGTGCACCGCGGATGCCCGTCGTGCCACGCACGCATCGCACCCGATGTGCGCGCCCTAGCGCTTCGCACTCCATTGCGTCGCCGTGCTTGCGCCGCCTGTTGTGCAATCTTGAGGTGAGCACATAGAGCCGATTCGCGAGTGCGGTTTACCCGAACAAGTGTGCGATCTTTGCGGTCGCGGATCGTGAGCACGCCGTCCTAGATGAGCGTATGGTAGCCATTCTCGTCGAGTGTCAGAGGCTCACTATGTTGCTCTGTGATCGTGAGATGTAGTACACCCTCGTCGGTGCAAGCGCTCCCTATTCGACAAGTGAGCAGGGCGGTGCCATGCCCACGTATTTCCACCACCGTGTCGCCGAACTTGTGAGCCGGTGACACCTCGTCCATCTCCACGGCTTGCACGGCACCGGACATGTGATTGATGGCGCCGTGTCTAGGTACCAAGCGTCATCATGGGTATCCTCCTCATGCCCTAAATGCACCTGCGCGTGCACCTCGTTGAGCATCACGTCAATATCCGCGCCCACGGATGCCTTGGCGAGCGCGCACCTGCACCATGAGAAGCACAGACTCATTGTCGTTGACTTGCATCAGGTGGGCCTGCTCGGTATGCTTCGGCTTACAGCGGTTGTCACCACCGTTGTCGCTGCCCTTGTCACCGCCGAAAGAGTAGCCGCCCTACTCCCTCTTCTTGGCGCGTGCAAGCCACTCCTCCTCCTCTCCCTCCTTCTTCAACATGATGACGTCTGTGCATGCTCGCATGCTACAGCTATTAGGAGAGCCGGCTCATCGTCCTCTTGGACTTTGGTGAGATAAGATACCATGCATAAGCTATTAGGAGAGCCGGCTCCGATCTGGATCGTACGGATGCGCTCTGGGAGCCCCCATTTTCACGGGCTTTTAAAGAAAGGTAAGATAAGATACCATGCATAGATTCTTAAGAGCTTCTGAAACGCAATGAGTGGAATATATACCAAAACACGTATATATTCGTGAGATACACGTGTACGTATGACACCAAAAACGTACCCGGCAATAATGCAACCCAGTTGGCATATTATGTATCTTCCCGTGTTGCATTTGCTGAGATGAATGATCGGTTTAGATGCAGCCGACTCGTCGAATGGACCGAACATGCACGTACCTATCTAGCTATCCAGCTAGCGCGTTTTAAAGACTTGTATTGTAAAGTTCAAATGATTTTTTTTGTAATAGGACTCTAGTTCTTCCGAACTTCTTGGTTTCATCCGTTGTTTTGGTAAAACTCGATGAAATTATGGGAATGTACCTCGGCTACTTTCTCCTTATCAGTTTTGCTATTCCTCTGTACAACCGATGGAAAATCGGGGTATCCCGGATCCCGGGTGTGTAAAAAAAAAACGTTGGATTACATAGCGACCAACAATATTCAAAATTGATATCAGTTATTTACTCTCTTTTTTAATTCTCCTCTGTGTACATTCTTTTCCTCTTTCTTTTTTTCTTGTAAATACTGTGTAATTTTAGATTTAATACGGTGTAATTGTACGTGACTGTTGGATAAAAAAAAATTCAGGTAACATAATATTAGCAAATCTGTTAAAGAAATTGATACCAGTTATCTTCAGTTTCAAGAGCCTGTTGTTGATTACGGTCGATCGGTGTCACCACGCATCAATCTATTTTAGCTACGAGCAGAAAAAATAAGACCCACTTTCATATACACCGTCAAATGTCGTAATTCATATATGCATTTGGTATTGGGTTGCTTTGGACGGAAAGCTCGAGTTAAACCCCTCCTGATTGGACCTCACCCGTGGACTACTCACCTTGATGTCACCGTTAGGTTAACTGTATATATATATATATAAATTCTCAAACGCATCCATCGATATCTAGCTCACGTGAGCCGGAGCCATAGATGGGACAGAGCTCACGTGAAGCGCTCCCAGCAAATTTTCCGCGCCGGCCGTACCTAAATGGGAGAAACATTCCAAGCGGAGGCGAATAAATCGCAGCAAAGGTGGCGCGAACCGGGGTTTTTTTTTTCCCGCGCGAAGCTTCCTGGAAGCTCACCTCCCTCCCTGACCTTATAATAATTCTCTTCGTCTTCCACGCCTCACCACCCCACCTTCCTGACTCCTTCCTTCCTGACTGACTCAGCTCGTTCTCCTCGTCAATTCCATCCCGCAACCAACAAAGCAAACATCGCCATGAATCTGATGCATTTCTTCGGCTCTTCGTCTTCCAAGAAGGAGAACAAGACGAGGAAGAGGAGCAGCGGCAAGAGCTGCTCCTTCGGCTCCACCACGTCGTCGACGACGACGACGTCCGATGAGTCCGTCACCACGCCGAGGACCGTACTGCCGTCGTCGGCGTCCGCCTCCGGGGCCAAGAAGCCGGTGGCCGTGACGCGGGAGGAGCTGGAGGTAGCGCTGCGGAGGGTCGTGTCCAGCGAGGAGGAGCTGGCCGAGATGCTCGCCGAGGCGGAGGCAGGCCTCGTGCTGGGGGAGACCGCGGCGGACGAGGGCGAGCTCAAGGAGACGTTCGCGGTGTTCGACGCCAACGGGGACGGGAGGATCTCGGCCGAGGAGCTCCGGGCCGTGCTCGCCTCGCTCGGCGACGAACGGTGCTCTGTCGAGGACTGCCGCCGCATGATCGACGGCGTGGACACCGACGGCGACGGCTTCGTCTGCTTCGACGAGTTTACGCGCATGATGATGCACGGGCGCCTGTGAATGATACGTAGGTGTTGACGTGTTAACTGTTACGGAATATATCTTCCGCTTATCGTTCGTGTTGATTTCTTTCCCTTGTCTGTTAGGTTGTACAGAACAAATGATCAGTGATCAGTTCGGTTCTCGATTCCGGTCGCGAGTGCTTTGATTGATCTGATCTGCGGATCTGCCTACCGATCGTCAGGGCTAGTCGTACGTATATACTGTTGGTGATATATACTAAAAGCGATGATGGAGACGATTGTATGTTTATGATTTTTTTTGAAAAATATGTTATTTTGTCCCCTAAATAAATATTTTTTTATATTGTTCAACAAGTACGTGACTTGTTTGTGAAATTCTTTAATCATGTTTTGATGTTATTCTAAATTATCCCTGATCTTATATTATTATGTGGAATAACTATGATTTATAGATCAACATATGTATTGATTGATGATGATATTCTACAGATTATGGATATGAGAATATCAAATCAATAATGTGAACACATGTTAGAGAACATGGTGTTGGATTGACCTATCATGAGACACTGCGGGATTGTTATATTCTTAAATACCATCAGTTGGTGTATGTAGGATCCTTAGACCTATGATCATCGTAGTTCCCTACATGTGTAATAGTTTCCTTAGAGATTGCCAAACACCGCTCCGTAACTGGGTGGTCATAAATGTAGCTTTCAGATTTACTATGAAACATGTGAAGGCATGTGAGCGATCAAGATGAAATTTGCTCCTCCTATATAATGGGAGAGATATTTCTGAGCTCCTCGATGTGGTTGGATAAGGAAGTGCATGGTCATGCCAAATGTGTTTGAGGAGTCAATCACAACCGAGTAATCCACTACAGGTTCAAGTGAAGGATCGAGCGATCAAATTATGACACGTTTCTCGCCTTGAGTTCGATCTGGTATCGTGAGGCAAAGGGATTAGTGCATAAGCACTATATAGATTCATCCGATATGATCTTTATGCATATTTGGGAGTCCCTATGTCCTACTAGGAACCGCTACCGACCTATGGACCGGAAAGGAGTTTTCAGCCTATGTCCGACTATACATGAACCTACATGGTCACACACTTAACGGGTTGGAACGATAAGGGTCTGATGATAGCCTCCGAGTGAGATACGATCTCTACTCGTATCGGATAAGGATCCCATTGGAGGCTATATAAAGAGAGCCGTGAGGCTGAAGGTGTGATCCCGAGACACACCCATCGAAACCCTAGCCGCCACCTTTCAAAGCCCCTGTCGTGCGCGCTGGTGCTAGCACACCGACGCACGGCGTTCCATCCCTGGACGTGTGGACTTCGGTAGAAGCGCTGCTGCTGACTGCGTCGTTGATTGGGTCGATCGCAAGGAGAGCGGTTGACGGAGGGCGATTGACTACTTCCACTACACCGGCCGGGCGTTACGTTGAACCGGCCACTTCAACTCTACTTTCGCTACACTGCGTGTCTAGTGGTAACGATCTATGATTTCTTACTCGCATGGCTTTCTGGTTTACTCAGTAGAAATTTTAAACTGCGCTAGTGTAGTATACTCGTATTCCTTGACTTACATGTGAAAAAGATTAAGCTCTCTAGCATTTTGCACATGCTATGGATTTTCTGCCCTTCTGCTACACTGTATATACTGCGTATGTGAAACATAGCTAAGGCCTGAAATTGCCGCAGTATATGTGCCGTGCGTGCATTGTTTCAGTCAGTATGCTATCAAGTTAAGGTGGCATCATGTAAATCAATCTATAGATTTCGATATCCATTGTACAACAAAAACAGCTAAAGCCTTTCTAAACACCATATGGGATTTGTCTATACAACGCTCAGTTGTCTTCCTCCCAAGGCAGTCGAATTTTTTCTATACAACACTCAACAAACAAACAGTCGCCGGCGTGCCTTCTCCGCCTAGCTCCTCGATCCCGTACCACCATCAAAATGTTAGTTGGCTCGCGCCCGGTAATTTGGCCTCAACAAGTCAAAAACTGTGGAATCGATATGCTTTGCAGAAATCGTAGTAAATTTTCTCACATTTGGATTGACACAGAGATTCGTGTTTTGGCGAAGCCATCTTCCTCCTCTCTGGCGCCTGGCGACGGTGGTGGCGGAGGTTGGCAGATTAGAATTAGGGTTCACCTGTTTAGAGTTTAGGTTCGCCGATGACCCTTGGGATTAGAGCGAGGCTGGGTGGCGACGGACCGGTAGTGGGCACGCGGTGCGTCGAGGTGGCGATGTCGCCGTCAGACATGAGCGATGGACGGGGTTAGTGGAGGGTGGTGACGATCGAAGTGGTTAGGAAGCGGAGACAAATCCGGCGCCGATAGCCACGAGAGCGAGGAAAGAGGCGGCTGGGAATCTCAGAAGAGGAGGAAGAAGGGAGGCGGCAGGACTGCGAAGCAGGGCGGAGGGTTGGGGGGGTTAGGGGTGGCGGCTGCTAGGTGTGAAGTGAGTTAAGATTAAGGTGTTGAATGAGCTATATATGTAAGAGAAGGAGAGATACGAGGCACATAATCTTAATCTAACAGTGAAAAAAAAGTGTTCGTGATTTCTCAAATTTTGCGCTTATGAAATAGACACCCTTTTTTGAATGACCAATTTTTACTGCGCAAATCGTGGAAGTCTCAATCCAAGTATCAAACACACATCAATTAGAACGTACATACGGCACGAGATATGCTCTGCGTACGCCCATGCACTCCATCATGCATGGAATTTTTAGCCGATACGGCCGATTTTGATATCGTATTTGCGTTTTTGACCAGCGTTTCGTTGAATTTACAAAAATAACCGCGTTGGCGCCGCCGGCGCTTGCGCCAGTATGGTGGGCTCGGCAGCGTGGCTGCGAGGCGCGGGCGAACTGCGCCCGCGCCAAGGCCGCGCCTGCGTGGCGTGGCATGGCGCGCGAGCGAGCTGCGCCCATAGCGCCCAGCATGTGCCGCGCGCGCCTGTATGTAACCGCCTCACGCCCATGTATTTGCCAGCCTTGCTGTGCAGTATGTGCCTGGCCACAACAGCCTTGTGCCGCGCCCACTTGCCTTGCGCCTTGTGCGCTGCCTGTGTAGCCCAGCCGCCAACGGCCCATGCCACTGTGCTATGTGCCCTGCGCCTGCAGCATGTGTAACCCCATGCATGACCCCATGTGTTGCGCCTGGCCGCCTGTGAGCCTGTGTGCCATAGCCGTGTGTG
Source organism: Hsuehochloa calcarea (assembly GCA_036346395.1). Taxonomy (NCBI): domain Eukaryota; kingdom Viridiplantae; phylum Streptophyta; class Magnoliopsida; order Poales; family Poaceae; genus Hsuehochloa; species Hsuehochloa calcarea. The sequence continues at coordinate 3,329,222 of CM070616.1, read as the reverse complement.
TAGTGCCGCTGGCTGTGGCCTTGTTATGTGTGCCTGGCCCTGTGTGTGTGCAACCGCCCACAACCCATGTATTGCGTGGCGCGCTGCTGCAGCTGACCACCTGTGAACCCTGTGGCCGCGCCATGACCAACCCCTTACTTGTTGGCCTTGCAAGGCATATGTAGCTGGAGCCCCAGTCGCTTCGCCGTATATATTGAAGAAGCGACCGCGCGATTTTATTTCGCGATCGTTCTTACGCTAAGTTCATATTGATCCTCTCGCTCACTCCTCTGCTCATTCTTTTCTTTTCATTCGCTTGCTCTCTCGATTATATTTCAACGTTATTACTTGGTAGGTTTATCGTAATTTTTAATTTAGCTACATTCTTCTATGTTTAATTAGCCACATTGTCGATAATGTTCGCTATGTATGTTTTGCTAGTCATGTCTCTCAGGAGCTACTAGAACAATTCTCGATGAGGACCACCGGTGCAAGTTGTGGCTCACCGTGGCGTGGATGGCCCTCGCCCTGGCGCTTGGCGAGGAGGGGCGGTGGGCGCTAGGCGATCGTTACGTCCGTTCCTGCAGGAGGCGGGCTTGTTGCCCCTGCGAGGATGGTGTCCTTCAGCGGGGTTCACCCTAGGCGCTTGACTGTTGTCGCACTTGTGGACCGGTGGAGGCGAGGCGCACACCTTCCATTTTCGGTGGGGTGAGATGGCGATCACCCTAATGGATGTCTCGTTCTTGGTGGTCTCCGTCCGGGTGTGCCGCTTGTTAAGGCCCTCAGAAGCGGTGGAAGGTCGGTGGAGGCGGCGGTTTGGCCAACCTCTGCCGGAGGGTGCGTGGCGTCCCTCGGGCTTGGTGAAGCGATTCGTGAATGCCGCGAGGTGCACTGAGGCGTCGTTAGGGCGCATCTCGTTGCTTACCTTCTCCGACTCTTTGGTTGGGTCTGTTTCCAACCACAAAGGCGATTTGTGAACCCGACTTCATCGCGTCGCCGAGTCTTTGGGTGGCGCGAAAGTGGCCGATGCCACCTCTGGTGGGGATCGGTAGTCCTTTGCGCTACATCTGGGGTTGTGTGGCGCTTGCGGTGTGGCGGCTCTGGTAGCAACCTAGTCGTGTGCTACGTGCTCCTGCGGTGTGGAGTTGGGAGCACTTCCTGATGGGCGTCCAACCATTGAGGCAATGGCGCACCGTTTCCTCTCCCGGATGGCGACCCACCACATGACCCCATAGACGCGCCCACCATGGGCTTACGATGGGCTGCGGCGGTCGTCTGTTGGGCCAACGAAACCGGCGAGTGCTACTCGTTGTACCACAGCGAGTTCGAGTTATTGCGAGGCGACATCATCGGTGTCCATGGCATCTGGTTTTCTCCTCGCGGTTGCGCCGCCGGTTATCTGCTTCATGCCTCGTGGATCGATTTTTGTGGGCGACGACACGCCACGGTGTTCTCACATATGGTGGAGCCTTACGCGCGCGCGTGCGTAATCGACGATTTAGTGCATACCGGCTCGTGCCCCGAGCGTCGGGGCCCTGGGCGGTGTACACACTGTGAGTTAAATTTCATCAAGTAATTTTGCGGTCCTTACGTCTTCTTTTGTAACATTAATCTTTCAGAAAATGCAGGCAATCGAGGTCGGGTGGGCATATTTTGGGTGGCAAATGCACGGCACGGTGGATTGAGACATGGCTTCACGGGGTGCGTGGATGTATGGCATGAGCGCGTCCACATGACCCTCGATCGTGCAGCTGCGTACATGGAGTGGTACATGCCGCGAGCAGCGCAAGACTCACCATTCCTCCTCCGGGCGCCCGGAGGAGGTGACATGTCGACGCCGCGAAGAGACCCTCGCGCCGCGTCGGCCGTCACGGCGCTTCAAGACATGGCGGCGCCGTCACGACACTTACAACCTACGGTTCGCGATTTTGTTGCGATATTCGTATTTTTGTTAATGAACATTACATATGTCACTCTGATTGGAAGCGGGCGGTGCGCGTCGAGGCGCGGCGGACGAGGCCTTCGGACGAGATAGAACCCGTCGGCATATAAAAAGTTTTGAAGCACATCTCGGCGGAGATGAAGAAGATAGTAAAGAACTTGGCGGTGGTCGTTCGAGGGGCGGCGTCTTGCGCATCGAGACGCGAAGTGGGGGCGTGCTCACCGCTAGGTCACCACGACCTAGCGAGTCCGTGACGTCGTAGCGTTCCCGTCGGTCATCTGCGGGCGGTCGCCGCCGCAGTAAGTCGCTATGTACAAATTTACATCAAGTTTTGTAATTATGCCTTACGTTCGCTAACATCATGCCGTTCTCTCGCCGTAGGTCCGTCGGGATGAATCACTTACATCGTCGGACCGTACCGACGACTGCCGCCCCCTCGGTCATCTGCCTTTGCACATCCGGGAGTCACGAGGTTCTTAGTTTACATCAGTGTTCATTTGTACTAACATCGTTTCGTCTTGCGACCTTGACCCACAGGGGTGACGGCGATTCACATCGGCCCGATGGCGGCGATCACGGGCCTCCCAACTCCTACCGGGGAAGCGTTACGCGCCTTGGCAAGGACAATGGCGGCGGGGTTTTAAGCGTCACGCGGCGAGCTCCTCGGGTTCGGTGCCCCGTGCGTTCAAGCGGATGTCCTCGGGTTCGGTGCCCCACGGTATACTCGCGCGAGTTCATCCGCGCAAGCGGAGTTGCGAGCATCGTACCCCAGTGGCCCTCAGTGGTTTTCTAGCCTCCGTCGTGGATGAATTCCTCGGAAGTGTCCCCAGTCGGCACGTCTCATCAAGGCGACATGTCGCCTACGGACTCTGCTCGGACTCGATCTCTTGGTCCACCTCCGCCTCAACGGTCTCCGTACCCCCTCCGAACCGACACGCGTTCTCGAGGCGGTGGGCGTATTCCACAGGTCATGCTCGGCGCAAAACAAGGCGCGCCTTGCCTTGCGCGACGTTGGCGAGGAGAGAGTAGTGGCTCGAGACGAGTGGCCGTATAGTTTCACGTGTTATGCTATTTTCATTGTACTACATTAATTGATGCATGCGAAAGCAACGTTATATCAAAAGATTCTTAATAAATAAAATAATAGAAAAATTACATAATCAAGTACACTTTGTCAAACACAAAAATTTTCATTTTTTACCTCATTTGCTATAATTTAAAATTCGGGAGACCGAAGCATTGCGATTATGAAGATCTTAGTACAACATGTGGGTAGCAACTACTTAACGATGTGTGCTACTTGTCTCATGGCGCCATAGCAAGGAGCCTTGTCTCGGCGTCGGTGGGTCTCGGTCGAAGGAGCCTTCCCTTATCGCGGACTCTCCACGTCGGTGGTATGTCGAAGTCGTCCGTACCTGCGATTGTATGATGTAAGTACATCGTGCTGTACAAAGCGTAACAAGAATGTCAATTGTTCATAACTCACGTCGTCCATGTAGATTGCTCGGACGGCCGGATCTGTTAATGGCGGCCGGGCTCGGCCGCATGAGCCTTTCCCTTACCCTTGTCACGGGGGTTGTCCACGTCGGTGGTGTGTCGAAGTCGTCCATGTCCTGCGTTTGCATGATGTAAGTGCCGTATAGTGAAAATCATAAGAAGGATGTAATTTCTTCATAGCGGCGTCGTGGATACGGATGGCCTTGAGGCGGCCGGATCTGTTGTGGCGGCGGGCTCGACCTCATGAGCCTTTCCCTTGCCCTTATTACGGGAATGTCCACGTCGGTGGTGTGTCGAAGTCGTCCATGTCTGCGTTTGCATGATGTAAGTACACCGTATAGTGAAAATCATAAGAAGGATGTAATTTCTTCATAGCGGCGTTTGCATGAGCCTTTCCCTTGTCGTCGATATGGATTACGCTCGGGAGTTTCTTGGGGTCCTTGGTGCCTCCTCATCACAGTGCGTAAGGTTTCCACAGTGAGAAGTTCTCGGCCCGCACCGAGTAGTTTAGCATGTACTCTATTTGGATGAATGCCATGTCGTACATCTCGGGGCCGTCAATCCCCTTTGGAAGAAGTGGCGGCGCATCTCGGGCTGCATTACGTGGGGATGAAGTTAAAAATTGAAGGAATTAAACATTGGGAGGAAAATCGATCTTGTGAAAAAGCGCTTACCATGTAGTGGCGCTTTGTAAATGCGCCGGCGGCCGAGTATGCAGGTGTGTGGGTGAATGATCTCTGCGGTTCACCACACACACGCCGGGACCGACAAGCGTGGTGGCTGGAGCATCTTTCATTGAAAAATCCGGGTATTTTATTGTTTCCTCTTCTGCGCAAGCGATTGCGCCACGCAACATCCTCTTGTAGAAGTTTGCGAAGAGTCCATAGCGGGTCTCGTATAATTTTGCGTTGTACATAACAAGCAAGACAGAAAAACTTTAAATTACGACCTTGGTGGCGGCCAGGACGAACTAGGTGCATTGGGACAATCCTTCATTGAGTGCCGGGGTCTTGCATATCACGCACTTCTTTGTGCGGCTATCTTGATACGTTGACTAGCATCCATGTCATTCGGAGCGCCCGCGTCTGCCGTCGCCCTTCCTATTCTCTTCAAGTCCTGTTGGGACCCGATTGCACCATGTCGGGCCAAAGATCCTTGTAGTTCATTTCCAAACCATACGAGTGAAACTCTCGCTCCATGTACCGAATAGGTCTTGCATGTCGTAGTACTCGAGAGATGTATGGTGTAGCCATCTGCGCATTGCGCACATGCCTTGTACGTGCGAGCATGGTTTGTGGAAGAGCTTTGGCTTGTTGCGGTGCATGTCGCCACATCACCCGAGTGCATGCTGTTTTCTTTCCCCTAGCATGACTATTGGCGTATTTACGCCGAAGCTTGATCTCGTACTTTCGCTTTGGCCGTCGATCACCGAATGTCGTGCATTGGGCCTTCTCCATCTTAGATCCATGTGTCTGCATGTTCTCGGACCCTTTGCTTGCCTTCGTCCATCAGCCGCTTGGCTGCGGTGGCTCTATTCCTGAAATAACCAGCGGTGCGAGTCCATGTCTCTGGACAACGCGGTGATAGGGAGCCGCGCACACCTTCGGGGCGCTATTGTAGACCTCGGACATGTTGGTCGTCATAGCGCCGTACCTCGCCGTCTTTGTCATAGAGGAGGACCATTTCTCCAATTCGGGGCGTGGTCGTTAATCCTTTGGGAGAAGGTTATGGCGCTACTAGGTTGCTCCCTCTCGGAGTGGACTCCTTGTATGTCTCGTAGTCCGGTGTTCAAGGTCTCTCCAAATAGACTCAAACTTCCGTCGGCGGTTACGCATACACAATGCCTTGAGCGTCTTCATGAGTTCTGACTGCGGAACCGCGTGAACAAGTTAGATGCAAGATGCCTCATGCACCACTGGATTGCGCGTCGTTCCTTTGGTGAGATGGATCCATCCCGGCGCATGATGTTGATGGCGCCAACAACCCGACATTGCGATGCGTGACTAAGCGAGCGTTGGCGGTCTCCCACCACGGCCCTCTTCACGTTCTCCAGAACCACGGCCGGTGGATGTGTTCTCGCTCGACAATGGCAAATGCAGCGGGAGAAGTTGGTCATTCGCGCCGGCCGCCACGCGGTGAGGATGGTGCCCTTGTACTTCCGGTGAGAAAAGTGCCATCCATCGTTAGCGGGACGGCGAACTTGAAGCCCACGATGGCACGGCGAAAGCCCGAACACCCTATCGGTATGAAGTGGTTGGGCCCTTTTGACATCTTCACGCTCCGGCTTGTTTATATGCGTGCGGGGTTTGATCCGGCAATCGGTGAAACAATCTCGGCACAAGGTTATGCGCCTCTTCGTATGTCCGTACATAGTCTCGATGACTTTACGCTTGGCTCGTCGAACCTTCTTTGTAGCTAGCTGGATAGCCAACACGATTGGCGACTTCCGACATCATCGGCTTGGGGAGGCGGACACGTCGCCTCAACTAGGTGCGTGATGAGGTTTGCAACATATCACGGAAGTCACGTTCGATCTTGCCGCGAGGCTCGTGAGCTCGCGGTGTGGTCGATCGGCTCCTTGGCCGTGAAGGCCGAGCCAAAGATCTTTGCTCGGAGGCCCGACCTTGCGAGGCGGCCTTCTACTATGCACTTCACTGCGTACTTCCCTGGGTTGGACCGGTGCACTCGGTACACACGGCTGATGGACAAAGCGTACCGTGCTATAGCTTGTTGCACGGCCACCTTGTTCGGGAAGCGCTGCCCAACTAAGAGGGTGTCGGCTTCAAACCCCGCTGGGAGCCTTCTTCTTGCGGTAGTCGGCGAGCGCGCGCGATATCATCAAGTCTCGATGCCGCGTAAGGACCACCGGCTTCGTGTGCGTCCTCGTCGGTACCATCCGAGCTTGGGTCGGTGTCCTCGTCGGACTCCAACCCGAGAGTCTCGTCCGGTAGATACTCGTGGCAGTCGATGCGGGCGACCACCATGTTTCCGCCCCCTCATTTGGCTCAAAATTAGGCGCGGGACTTCCCTCGGCGGCACATTCCGTCTTTGCCATCTTGAGCTTCGAGTGCGCTTGCGCTTATGCGAACCTCGGCATCATCGGGGTTTCAGGCGCCCTATATGCGAAATTGGCGTACACCATAGGCTTCCGTGAATGGCCGCCTCGGTGGGAGACAATCTCCATGTCTTGCCTCCATGCTATGCTTCCATCCACCTTCTGAGCTCCACACATAATTGGTGCGGTGATCGCCTCAATCATAACTTTCTTCGTCCTTGGCTCGTGAGAACTCCTCCGGATGCGACTTAGCGACTCGTGAATATTCATCGCGTGGAGCCCCTCGCCGGACCACCTTATGCGGCATCTCGGCGAGTCCAACCCATCGTGTCCGGCTCGTACAAGCCCATCGTAGTAAATACAATCAAGTCTTGCATGTTGAAAATACCTAAACCCACGGCAACCACTAAATAATTACGACTAATTAATTAGCACTAAACTAATTCATTACTCTTGAACTAACTAATTACGACTAATTAACTATCTCTAAACTAACTAATTACGGTTGATTAATTACCACTACAAAATACCGGTACTTTATTTCCACTTACTTGATATCTTTGTAAAAACTAATTACGACTAATTAATTAGCACTAAACTAATTTATTACGGTGAACTAACTAATTACGACTAATTAGCTATCTATAAACTAACTAATTACGGTTCATTAATTACCACTAAAAATACGATTACTTTATTTCCACTTACTTCATATCTTTGTAACGATGACTACTAAACTAATTACGACTAATTAATTAGCACTAAACTAATTCATTACTACTCGACTAACTAATTACTACTAATTAATTACCTCTAAACTATCTAATTACGACTAGCTAACAAAGACTAACTAATTACGACTACGGCAATAACGGCAAAAGCATAACACAAATTACGCGCCAGGAAGTAATAAATCACCCTTCGGAGGAAGTAATAAATCACCCTTCGGAGGAAGAGTGGCGAAGCGAAAACAATTACCTCCCAATAAAATTAATTATGTTACGTTCTCACGAGTTCTCGACGGCGCAAAGCGAGAATCAACGCAATTGATATGACCAAAAGCGAGTGCGAGTTCGGTATTTATAGGCGAGTGAAGGAGAGTCGCGGCCTTGGCGCGGAATTCCGTAAGTATTGAAGCCGGAATTCTGGATGGGGCGGCAGATGTGCGGAGGAGGAGGATGGGCGGTGGGAAATAGGGCCACCCAACATTTTTAATTCGTACTGCCACCTCACGCGCGAGGCGGGCGGCGCGGCGCCCCGCCGCAGCGCGCCATGCGTGGGCCCAGCGTCCAGCGAGCGCGAGCGAGCTAACGCGCGCGCCATGCTGCTGCAGCGAAGTATGGCCGTAGCGAACTGGCGCGCCGCCACGCGCGTGTGGTTAAAATCGCAAATACGATATCAAAATCGACCGTATCGGCCAAAAATTCTCATGCATGCGGCACGAAGAAAGGTAGCAATAACTGTTAGGAGAAAACAGATCGGATAGTTTTCGACTGATTCGGATAAAAATGGATTTGCTCAGGTCGGATTTTTCTAAGATAATTCTCGGATCGGAAACGAATACTGTTTTTTTGTTGTCGAAAACGAATCTGAATCTGATAACCTGTTATCAGTCGGATACCGATATGAATACGGATTATCCGGATAACACAAAGGCCGGATATCCGAATTTCGGCCCAAAAGATAAAATGATATGTTAATTTATTTCTGAATTTTAGAAAATGCAATAAATCAAATAGTCTTTTAGAAAAATATCAAATAGAGTTAAAAAATTCTAGAAAAAATCATAGAAATTCCTTGAATTATTTTAAACTTAATAAAATTATTTCCAACTTAAAGTCTGTTTTTAATTTTTGCACATAAATTATTTTTTATTTCTGGAAAATAGGAAAAGCCTTTTTAAAATTCAAAAAAGTAATTCAAATTTTCTTTTTCACTTTAAATCCAATATAAATCCCAAAAAACTCAATAATTTTTTTTGACATTAAAAACTAGGAAATTAAATAATTGACTTTATTATATATATTTTTTCTTTTTAACAAGAAAACTCTTTTAAATCTAAGAAAATCCAATAAAATAATAATTTTATTAATTTTATTTTTGGTAACATACTTTGGAATGTTACAATCATTTGCGTATAGATTAACCATCTAGCCTGATCGATATTAGTGTAAATTAAGTTTTATGTATGTGATGAACTAAGTGTGAATGTGTGATGACTTGTGACTTTGTGAGTTATGACTTATGAGCTAAATATAGTAAACTAAGTGTTATATTTATGATGAACTAGTTAATACAGCTTGTTAGTGCTAATGTTATGTGTGGTTGCTGAAAATATGAATAATTCATGAATGTTTGCATCAAATAAACTAGTTATATGTTTTTGTAAATTTCTAGCATACAATTTAAGGGGTTTCATGTTCTGAAAAATATCCACGACTGTATTCGTTCCGATTCGTATTCACTCTGTATTCATATCAATATTATTCATATTTGTATTCGTATCCGAATCCCAAAAAAGAATATATAAAAATAAATAAAACCATTATCCGTCTCCTTTTCACTCCTAACAACTGCATGCGAATCGACCACGATTCACAGGCTCAACTGTGCCGGTTTCCCGCCGGCCTCCACGCGGAGACGGCGTAGAGCGGCTTCCTGTGCCAGCAGAAGAAGAAGCAGTGGCTGTCCGCGTCGTGCCTGATCTCGTACCCGCCGGCCCACCCGCAGCTCTGCAGCAGCTTCCTCGCCTCCATCACGGCGCTGTAGCTCAGCCCCACCCGCTCCAGCCCCGCCGCCTCCATCTTCTGTGCCCACTGCCGCGCCCGTTCGTGCCGCTCCTTCCGCTCCTCCCCCTCGCACGCCACGATGTTCCGGATCTCCTCCCCCAGCAACAGTCGCTCCACTCGCGCCCTCTCCGTCGCCCCCGAGCACCGCTGTGCCGCAGCCGCCTGCTCCAGGCAGTCGAACAGCGACGCGTAGTAGTTCAGCGCCTCGTCGAACCGCTCGTGGAACGACGCGCCGTTGTGGTTCACCTCCTGCTCCGTCACTACCATGATCTTCGGGAATAGCGCCTTGATCGCTGACAGGAAGCTCCCCAGCTTCGGCTTCGAATGCGCCACCAGTGGGGACTGAGGCGAGAGGGACGACAGCACGGACACGTCGGGGCTCAGCTGAAGCCGCGTGTTCAGCTCCCGATCCAGCAGCTCGCTGAAGCTGCTCGGGCTGGAGCGCGCGATGATCTGGAGCGGGGTGAGCCCCGCGGCGTGCCTCTTGGCGTCGTCGGCCGCGAGGAGGCGATGCAGCTGTAGCACGACGCTAATGGCGAGCGCCTCTCCGGACCTGATGCGGAGGTTGTAGCGGAGGGCGTCGAAGTCCAGCTCGTCGAGCTTCGCCTCAACGGCGTTGAACTGGAACGGTATGTCGAACGCCTCGGCCTCCTTGGCGAGCACGGCGGACATGTTGGCGAGGAAGTCCTTGCTGTCGTGGACGGCCGTGATTTGGAGGTGTGGGGGACCGTCGCGGCGGCCGCAGAAGGCGTGGAAGAGCGCGATCCACTGCACCGAGTTGGCGGCCGGACCGGACAAGTCGACTATGTGGACGAACTTCTCGCCCTCCATGGCCTCAAGAATGGCGTGGTTGGTGGTGAGGTACGCGAGCTTCAGGAACGGAAGCATGTCGAACATGTGGCGGCGCGCGACGGGGATGAGGTGGGAGTCGGCGGAGTTAGACGCAGACAGCAGCGCGCGCGAGAGGCCCGGGACGGGGTTGAGCAGCTTGCGCGCGAGCGCGTCAGCGAAGACGGCGGCGAGGCGCTGCAATGTATGGGGCGCGTCCAGTGACGCAAGCTGCATGACGTGCTCCAGGCAGAGGTTGGCGCGGTCGAAGGAGCCGGCGGCCACCTCGGAGGCGCACTGGTACAGCAGGCCGACGAGCCGCACGCTCTGCTGGTCCTGGCTCAGCTCCTGCACCCACGCGCCGCACGGAGACGGCGAGTACAGAGACGACGCCGGTGAAGATGTCGCCGACGACGTCATGTCGTCCTGGAACATGTCCTTGTTTAGTGCTCGATTACCAGTTTGGGACGTAGCTGTGTTTGCTATATAGAGGATACAATTCTGACTACTTTCTGAGGTTATCAAGCCATGGCATTGTTCGAGCCTCTGGTGTTTGTGTGTAGCGACAAATGTTGCAAGGTCTCCATCCATACGTTCATAGGTGGTAGTGTTGTCATGGGATACAAAAGGGACAAACCTGAATTGCATGCGTCTGCGGCAAGAGCTAAGTGATGTCGTCTGCATCTTGGTGGAATAACTAAGCAGCTTGGAGTTATTCTCGTGGAACTTATCTTCAGCATTCCCGTCAGAAGCTATCAGACAATTTTGTGATCAATTCCTTCTGTGTCACTCCAGGTTATTGCAACTGTACGAGCATCTACAAAATATATAGAAATAGGAGTAGGCATAGAGAATTTTCCTCTCTCTTTTTCCTCCGTGGGGGGCATAGAGATAGATGTATGTTTTGGAAACGTCCTATCTGATTACTTGCATGAAATCAAGAAAATCTCTCGATGAAGTTACTCCTTTCGAGAGCCGAAAGTTTTCTTGAAAATAAAAGGTTGACAGAAAATCCAAGCTATTTGTATTCCATGACCAAACAGAGAGGTTCAAATGAAGCCAACATGGCTCCAAAATCTGCATTCATTGTCCAAACTGTTAGAAACTGCTAGAATAGGAATCCTTTCCTTTTTTTTAATCTACCTTTTGTATTCTTTTTTCTGTATATATAGCATATCCCCTTTATACTCTTTATATATTGTCCATTGGGCCTCATGAATACACACATAATATTCATAACATGGTATTAAAACTAGAGCACTAACCTAACCCCTTCCGCTGCCATCCCGACGCCGCCGTCGCCCGACGATCGACGTCGCGCTTAAGACCGCCCAGCGCCACCGCTGTCCGATGTCGCCGCCCCAACCCGCTGCCATATGACGCTACCACCCGACACCACCGCCGTCTGCGCCCTCTACCGCCGGGCTCGGATGACCAAAACCGACACTACCGCCCCTACGTCGCCGTTGGAGTCGCCCGAGCCGCCCGAGCCGTCGCGCTGTGGCGCTCGTGCCCGTCGCCGCCCGTGGACGCTCTCCAGCCTGCCAAAGCTGAGTTGATCCTATTGCGCCCGCCGCCAAAGACTTCTTGCCGGAGTCGCGCGCCGCCGCCCCCCGCCTTAGCGCTCACGAAGGTGTCCTCTATTTTTATAGAAACCGATTTGGTTTCTATAAACACAGATAGTTTTTGAAAGAAACAAAAAAAAACAAACAAACCCAACATATTGATCTAACTGCTGGGTTGTCTAGCGTCGCCTGTTAGACTTCGTTTGCCTTGGTCGTCGCACCGTCACGCACCACCTACCGATGGCTTCCGTTCCATCAGTTGCAACCCATTCTCGGGAACAAAGCTTCATGAGACGAACTACAGGTTGTGGTCTTCACTCATGGAGATCACATTCAATGGTCTCCGCCTCTCGGAACATGTCATTGGTGCTTGACCTTCTCCGCGACCGCCAGTTCCGCCTCCTCCCAGGCAACCTACTCCTGCACCTCCTTTAGAAGATGATGCCGCCAAGAAGGAGGCAGAGGCTGCTGCTGCTGATGATGAGGACTTTCAGTATGCCATTTATGCTTTCGAGTGCTGGTGTGCTGACGAGGCTCGTGTTCGAGCCATTCTATTGGTTAGCGTCGACGACTCCATCTAGTCAAACATTGTTGGTCTGTGGTCTACTCATCAGATCTGGGAGTATTTGCGCGAGCGATACCAACAGAGTAGTGATGCTCGATTCTTTTGCTTGGCGTGGGTTGGAGGCGCCGCGGGAGGACTCTTACGTCGACCACTTCTCTCGAGCCTGGCGGTCTCGGCGCTAGCTAGACGAGCTGGCTTTTCCGTTCTGCCGGGAGTATCATAAGGCACATAAGGCGGATATAACCGGCTTCGTCTTTATGACTTAGTCTACTATCTTCTCCTAGAGTTTGAGCCTGTTAGGGCTCAACTGCTGAGCTGCTCACCACGACCGTCAGTCACCAATGCTCTTTCGACGCTTCATGCTGGGGAGCTTCTCCGCGGGTTAGCAGCACAGTTTGTTCCAGCTGTGCTTGCTACCTCTTCTTCTTCGACTACATTACCTCCTCAGGTGTCTGTTTTTTGCACCAACTGAGGTTCAGTGTAATTATTGTAAGAACTTCGAGCACGACTACCAGAGTTGTACAATGTGAAAAAGCGGAACGAAGAGCATGAGAGTGGAAGGGGTAGGGAGGCCCTTCCTCGAGGGAAGGATAAACCAGCACATCAGGAACTTCTCAGCGAGGTGACTCTGTTCAGCAGTTTTGGTAAGCTCTACTTCAACAGCTCTCTCATAGCTCAGCAGGTTCTGTTGTTCTAGCTTAGATACCTCGTCGAGGTACTTCTTGGGTTATGGATTCTGGTGCCTCTTTTCAAATGACACTGGACACCACATCTCTCACTTCAGTAGGACCTCCTGTTTTTCTTATCTCTGTTCCGATAACTGACGGTACTCCTCTGTCTATCAGCTGTCGGGGCACTCTTTTGTCTACTAATTTTTCTGTTCCAGCTGTTTCCCATGTTCCCTAGCTTGCCATGCAGTTTCTCTCGATGGGTCAGCTTACCGATCTCGGCTGTAGGGTTGGTTTAGACTCTTACTCTTGTTTCATACGAGAAGGTCTATATGCAGCCACTAGCTGGGTATTCTGTTCTCGATGGGCACACCTGTTGCCTTCGTCGTGTTCTTTATGACCTCAAACAGGCTTCTTGTGCTTGGTTTGCGCGTTTTACCTTAGTTCCCACGATCCTGCTCTTTTTGTCCATATCTCATCTCGGGGTAGGAGACTGTTCTTCTGTATGTTGATGATATACTATCACTGGTGATGATTTCTCATTCATCACGTATGTGAAGAAGCATCTCAGTGAGCAGTTTTTGATGATTGATCTTAGTTCTCTTACATATTTCCTTAGGATTGAGGTTTCTTCCATGTCTAAGGGCTACTACCTCTCCTAGCAGAACTATGTCCAAGATATTCTTGATCGGTTTGGTCTAACTAACACTTGTATTGCTGAGACTACCATAGAGCTACCCATACAGCTTTGTGCCACTGATGATGATCATCTTGAGGATCCTACTCGATATTGCCATCTTGTTGGGAGTTTGATGTATATTGTGAGCATTCATCCTGATATTTCTTATGTTGTTCATATCTTGTGTCAGTTCATGGCTCATCATACCCATCTTCACTACAGTCACTTTTTTCGTGTTCTTTGCTACTTATGTGGGACTATATCTCGTCCTTTATTTTTTCCTAGCTCCACCCCACTACAGCTTCAGGTGTACTCCGATGCGACCTGGGCTAGTGATATTTCTGATCGTCGTTCACTTTATGCTTACTGTGTTTTTCTTAGCTCCTCTATGATTACCCTGGAAGACAAAAAAAGCAAACTGTTGTTTTCCATTCGAGTGTAGAGGCTTAGTTGAGAGCCATGTCATCAGTGACAACAGAGGTTACTTGGTTGAGGTGGCTACTTACAGATTTTGGAGTGCCTGTGATGGGGCCTACAATTCTTTTGTCTGACAGTACACGTGCTATCAGCATTGCCCGTGACCCATTGAAACATAAGCTCACCAAGCATATTGGTGTGGATGCTTCGTACACTCGCTCACAGGTGTAGGATGGAGTAATTGCTTTATAGTTTGTACCCTTAGAGTTACAGATTGCTAACTTCTTCACGAAGCTACGGACTATGGTACAACATTTGTATTTTTTTTTTCTCGAAACTCAGTGTGTGTGATCTATCATGAGTTTGAGGGGGGTGTTAGAATAGAAATCTTTTCGTATTTCCTTATCTGTTTTTTGTATTTCCTTATCTGTATATGACATATCCTGTTTAGACTCCCTATATATATTTCCGAACTTTATAAATATACACACAATATTCATAACACAAACAATATCTGACCAGAGGACAAGAAGCTAAACTTCAGATTTGTCTGAACGGGAGGTGATTGCAAAGTGGCGTTCTTGGGTATCCATTGGCATTTAACACAACGATATCCATTGGGTATCCTATTGTTTTTGACCTCCAATGCTTATTCTAGTGGTCTATTTTGCAGACAAAGCTTGATGCAGGAGAACACAACGAGGATCAGATTCAGTAGTATCCCTATTTCTATTTGCAAGGGAAACTCGTCCACCGTATATACGTGAGAATGACATCTTAGTATGCATCATGCAGAAGTTCCTCCGACTCTTGTCAGGCGTATATACTATTGCAATTGCGAAACCAATTTTGCTCTCTTTCGTATGTTCAACCGGAGAGCATCAAGAATGTAGAGAACTAAACGGACACATGAATTTTATAAAGTGAGGGTAAAGTAGGAAATGATGGACATTGATCAAAGGATTGTGTACATGAATAGTCTGCCACTCATTCAATTTGGTACTAACCTTTCAGAGAAAACATTACTACAGTTCTTTCATCTATACATGCTCAAGCTTATCACCAGAAGTTGTTCCCCTGTGTCCCTCGAAAAAAGAGATTGGTAGCTTGATGGTCAGAGCATCGTCCTTATAGCACCAGCTCTTGTTAAATGCGTGTCGATGGCGGCTCGGAACAAAAGATTGGTGGCAGAAGGACTTTGGGACATGCGAACCTGCGAACAGCGACAAGGCTTTCAGACACCTTTTGCTAGCATTGGGAAGCTTCGGGAGTGTACTCTTCGCGCTTAGCGTACAGGTCGTTTTTTACTGGCTTTACACATTTTGCTTTTACAGATAGGTTCTGAAAGACTTGGGCACCTGCGAAATATAAAATTTTCATATGGCTCATCCTACACTGTCGATGCTGGATATCCGATCGTTTGCAACAACATGGCATTCAGAATCATGGCAACTGTGTCTTCTATCTCCATTCATCGGAGATAGTGGATCATCTCCTTGTCGGTTGCACGGTCACTTCGCAAATTTGGTCGCAATTTTTCGGCAGGATTGGGTTTCGGCATTTCTTTCCGCCTGGTGAGCTCACCTTGGCAGATTTTTGGGCAGCCGCTCATGGGACACTTCAAACGAAGCAGAAGACGGCGTTGCACTCATGTATAGTTCTAGTCTCCCTCAACTTGTTGTTTCGGGTCGCACTTGCCTTGCTTCTGATTGCTTCCCCGCTGTTCGGGTTCTTTTCGTTTCCGTTTCCGTTTCGTTTTCGTTTTCGTTTTTGTTTTCGGTTGTGGTTTTGTTAGCCTACTTTGATTCCGGCGTTTGTAACTCTTGTCGTGCCTCCTTAATGGAACGACGCGTAGCTCTTATGCGCATTCTTGAAAAAAGTTGTTCCCCTATGTCCCTCGAAAAAAGAGAGAGACTACTGGGCCGGCCAGATTACTTGGGGCTGCACTGGCATATGCTCTGCTATCTGCTCCCAGAGGCTGAACCTTCATGTGGCCTCCATGTCGAGACAGAATACAGAGGCGTAGAACCCAAGCAACCCCTATCTCTATCTTGTTCCTTTCAATCCGGAGCTCATCAGCTTCTCTTTACCCCTATCTTGTTTGGTCGGATATTTGATAAGAGTGTATCAAAACGGGAAAAGATCATTTAAGGATAAGCAAGAATGAGCCTACTCTGAATGTGCAACATAGACAAATTCTATTTGACTGGCTTGGCAAAATATCTTGAGTTCTCTCCCCATTTTGGAGCTGTACTTTAATTTCGTTTCTGCGTGCGTGTGTGTGTAGTGCTAAAAGGTAATTTAGTGCTAATACCAATCTTAACTGTTGAATCTGGATCTTGACCGTTGGAGGTGGGAGCATATATGGTGTTTAATGAATACGCGTTAATGAAGGTGCATTGAAGATGGGAGCATGCAAATTGATTAAATGGTTTAGAGGTAGGAGCCCTTATTAATATTGGTTGTTCAATTCAGATCCAACGGTCAAGATTGATATTAGCACCTTAGCACTGAATTACCCATTAGCACTAGATATGTTCTCTCTCTCTCTCTCACACACACACACACACACACACACACACACACACACATATATATATATATATATATATATATATATATATATATATAGAAAATGATATAGTACTCCTAGGAGTACGTACTCCCGTTTCTTATATACTACTTAAATCGTATGATGATATCTCTTTATCTATTTGAGCATACTCCAATAATGATTATAAGATACCCCAAAGTGAGTTCTATGAAAAAAAATCATTAAAGTCCACATTTTATAGTTAAATTTGTGTATATACTTCTTTTATATATGAAAAAGGGTATATAGCAAAAATAAAGGACTGCAATGAAAATTTTTCAATCAAGTTGCATTTGAGTATCTTATAATTGGTATTTAAGTATACTGAAAATGGTAAAGAAGTACAATATATTTATTTAAGTGGTATATTCGAAGTGGTACATATATATATATATATGAATCATTTTTCCTACTCCCGGGAGTAGTTACTCCCTATTTCGTATCTCACAACGTAAAGAGTATTTTGCGTAACCGAGAGCATGTATGTGTAGTATACAAGTATATAAGACCACTTAGGTGGTATTCACACCTTTTCAGAGGTGGTATGTACAAATATTTAGACATACTCCTTTTTAGTGCAAATATGAAGGTATTTACAAAATATGCTAAAAACTTAGGACTTTCTTACAAATTTTTCATGTGGTTCGTATTGGAATATCTTATAATTAGTATATGAGTATACCCAAAGTGATAAAGGAATATGTCAAGTTTTTTAGTTGGTATATCAGAGGTGGGAGTAACTACACCCGGGATATATATATATATATATATATATATATATATATATATATATATATATATGAGAACATATCTAGTGCTAATGGGTAATTCAGTGCTAAGGGTGGTAATATCAATCTTGACCGTTGAATCATGCAGCGTGTTTAATGCAGAGCATTGGTGGTAGGAGCATGCATGGTGTTTAATGCAGACACATTAATAAAGACGTATTGGAGGTGGGAGTATGCAGGATTATTAAATGGTTTGGAGGTGGGAGCCCTATTAATATTGGATGTTCAATACAGATCCAACGGTTAAGATTATCATTAGCACCTTAGCACTCAATTTCCCATTAGCACTAGATATGTTCCACACACACACACACACACACACACACACACATATATATATATATATATATATAGGAAGCCTTTTTCCTACTCCCGGGAGTAGTTACTCCCTATTCCGTATCTCACAACGTAGAGAGTATCTTGCGCAACCGAGAGTATGTATGTGTAGTATACGAGTATATAAGACCACCTAGGTGGTATTCACACATTTTCAGGGGTGGTATGTACAAATTTTTAGACATACTCCTTTTTAGTGTAAATATGAAGGTATTTACAAAATATGCTAAAAACTAAGGACTTTCTTACAAATTTTTCATGTGGTTCGCATTAGAATATCTTATAATTAGTATATGAGTATACCCAAAGTGATAAAGGAGTATATCAAGTTCTTTTAAGTGGTATATCAGAGGTGGGAGTAACTACACCCGGGAGTAGAAAGTATTTATCCTATATATATATATATATATATATATATATATATAGGAAGCCTTTTTCCTACTCTCGGAGTAGTTACTCCTATTCGTATCTCACAGCGTAGGAGTATTTTGCAACGAGAGTATGTATGTGTAGTATACGAGTATATAAGACCACCTAGGTGGTATTCACACCTTTTTAAGGGTGGTATGTATAATTTTTAGACATACTCCTTTTTAGTGCCGAATATGAATGTATTTACAAAATATGCTAAAAACTATGGACTCTCTTACAATTTTTTCGTGTGGTTAGCATTGGATTATCTTATAATTAGTATATGAGTATACCCAAAGTGATAAAGGAGTATGTCAAGTTCTTTTAGGTGGTATATCAAAGTGGGAGTAACTACACCCGGGAGTAGAAAGTATTAATCCTATATATATATATATATATGTATGTGTGTGTGTGTGGGGGGATGATGTTGTATGCTAGCGAACTCTAGTACCACGTATCCATACCATAAATATTGCATACACATGTGTGTAGTGGAGAGAGATAAAAGATGATCAAAGTTAAAGTTGCAATACCCAAGATAGATAAATAGTGAAGAGAGTTTCATAGCATGCTAAAACTTCATCATATAAAGTAGGGGTCCCCCTATCATTATCGTTTTTTTTAATAAAAAAAAAGCTTCTCTTTACCCTCCATAATGGCACTGAAGCTAAGTGGCGCATGGTCGAACCCGGATCCCTCCATGTGCATTGCCCACTGGCTCAGCCTCTGGACGGATTCCTTCACACACCAGTTTGTTTTTGATCTCTTCTCCAAGGAGCATCCTTTCTCCGCGTACCCGCTTCATCGGTTCTCCGCGGGTTGGCTGCGGCGACCGCTGCAAACATTTCAGAACCAATTCCCTGTGGTTATCAATGTAATAATCTTTACACAAATAGTGTACCATCCAATGTTTTAAACTTGCCATCTCAATTTTTTGAAAGGTGTTAATAAGCACTGCATCTAAGTGGGCTTTTCCTTTCATACTTGTCTCTTAAAATGTCGACTAGTATCGTGCTTTATTACGGATTAAAAAAATTATATCTCGTCAATCGTCGTCGTGTTTAGCATACAATACAAGTGATCCACCGGCAACCCGTTCTTGGAAAGATCGATAGAATCTTTGAGGTTCTTGCGCATCAACTTGACGATCAGGTGTGTTGACAATAGCTGACAATAGCACACCCATAAAAAATTACAATCATTGACAATCCGGAGATCAAATCAGCATACTAGCAACTCTTCACTAAATAGTCCAACAAAGCATTATCTGAGATGGAAAAATAGTGCATTACCAATTGGACTACAACTGGCATGCTAATTCGCATGCATTAAAAATGTCGATTTTGGAATTTCTAGGATCCTAAAAGAAAAGGACAAATCCATTGCATGCTATTGTAGTACCATCTGAGTAAAGATTATATCCAAGTTTGCCTTTTTAAAAACTCCAAATTAAGTCAGCAAAAATCTACTTTTCTTAAGAACAAAGTAAACATAGATGCTGGTATATTTAAGCAATTGCGCATAATGTGAAAGTTTTTTGTATTTTCCAACAAAAATTAATATACAGTGTGACCTTTTCATCCTTCATTGCTTCAAGGATGGCCCGGTTAATAGTGACAAAGCCGCCACTCAGCTCAGCTAGGGGATGAGGTTGGCGAAGTTGCAGCAGTTATGTTTCAATGCAGATGATATACAGTTCTATGCATTAAAAAGCGATCTCTACCGCTCGATCAAAATACAAAGGTCTAGATCAATAGCTACAATGTTTTTGATACATTGTTTTTCACTAGGGTAAATGTTTCGCTTTTTCTACATTATTTGCTATGGTACCACTGCCGAGTACTGTTTATACACTTGCATAACACTGCTTATGTAGTAATCCTCTGACTTACCACAAAGAACCCGAATCCGTAGAGGGTAGCCTGGATGGGCGAGTGCTCCAAGTAGTCAGATGGATAATGGATGTATGAGCGCGCCAGCGAAGCCCTCGATAGGGGCATAGAAGGCGGCGTGCTAGGCTGTCAACAACGATCATGGACAGACGCTGCAGTGGCCCGTCAACCAGGGGTGGATTTAATGTAGCACACTAGGTCCAAAAAATATTTTTCTTTCAATATAACCATGTATATATAATGTGAACACCCTTAGTCCAACATGAGGGGACACCCCAAGCCACAGCCCAGCCGAACGTGGCTCATGTTGTCTCAGGTACCCCTAGTCTTTTTTGTTCTGGGTCCGCCACTGCCGTCAACTATAGAGGCGAGGCACCTTCTGATCTCCCTAAGGCTGCAGCCAGTCTTGGCAAAGGATCCCTCGGCTACATGAATCGCGCACTGAGACAAGACCGAGCCAAGCTTCTATCATTGATGGCTTACATATTGAGGTTAAATCTGTTAAGAAACTAGGCTCAGACCAGGCATGCCTGGCCCATGATGGTCTCCTCATCCTTCTAGTAGACTATATAAAGGGGGACCCCCAACCACTGTACTACATTTTACAGAAGGGTAATAAAGAGAAACCAGAAGTCCCCTTATATCTCTGTGTTCAATCTACTATTCTGTTCTTGTGTTCTTGTATTATTATTATGATTCTGAGTTTGTCTACGAGGTAATCGCTCGGATTGGAATCGCCAGCGATGATTCCTCAACAAGTTATCAGCACAATCGACTCTCCTCGGATCGAAAGGTAACCGTCGAAGAACGACACTCGTAGATTGAATTGTTTTTTTTTCAGATTGCTTTCAATTCCACAATTGTTGCTTTCTAGATTGTTTTATCATACGGTGCAAATCCGCTCTAATCTACTGCGATTCGACTTGAAGTCGCCGGCACAATGCCAATTGGTAGATTGCATGGAAGAGTAGATGATTGCGCTGTGGATTGTAAACACGTTCTAATCTACTGCGAGCCGACTTGAAGTCGCCGTCAAAATCGATCGGTGGATTGCACATAAACAGTAATTATATATGAACAATGTTTATGTATGAACAGTAAACAGCACAAAAAAGCGTGAGGCGATCGGCACAACCGCCGCCCGACGCCCCCACACGGGCCATCACCAGCCTGGACCCGTGCCGCCCCCCATACGGGCCATCGTCGGTCTGCAGCAGCAACACCACTGGCCGGCCTCCACTGCCTAGAGAAGCCGCGCGGCCACAACATCACCCACACGCCGCCCGAAGCCGCCTCCCGACGAGGCCGGTGCCGCCACGACCACCCGCGTCGCGCTGGAGCGTGCACGATCGCCAAAGCCGCCACCAACCACAAAGAAGTGGCGCGGCTCGCCGCCCGCCATGTGTCGCCCGGCCGACGCAACCCCGCCGCATGGCCACGACACCATCCAAATAAAAAGAAAGGAGGTGAAAGCGCCGGCTGCTCGAGCCGCCGCCGCCATGGAGCGACACCGGTGACCCACTGCGGCGCAGCGCCGGCACCGCATGCTCATTGTCGGCCGCCATCGGCCGCCGCTGGCGTGCTTCCGCGCTACCGCACAACTCCCCTCCGCATGGGGTTCCGCCAAGCGAGCCGCTCGAAGCCACACGCGGGCCACCTCGCGTGAGAATGTGCCACCTACGGCCGGAGCCTCTGCCGCGTGCACCATGGCTCGGTGGCCCCATCGATCGCTCATCGCGCCCATCACCGCAAGAACCGGCCTCACCGCGCACGCAAGAACCGCCGCCGAGTGTGCCGCGCCGCTCCCTTCGCGGCCCCGCCAGCCGCGCAAGCCATGCATGCTGCGTACCTCGCCCGGCCACTCGTGCATTCAATGCAGCCTACCCCCACCTCCTTTGAACGACTAAGTGGGTCGGGGCGCAATGGGCCTGATCGGGCCCAAAGTATTGGGCTGGCAAAACCGGCTGGCCAGATGGAAAAGAAAAATAAAAAATCCTGGTTTTTGCAAAAAGGCCATTAGAAATTCTAAAAATTGCGTAGAAATTTTTCTCAAAATAGAAAATTAGCGGTTTAGCCCCTGAAAATTGAAGAATTTGCCAAAAAAATCATTTTCTAGCAGAAAAGGGGGCCGATAATTCAATTTTTTGAATTAGTTTTAGCATTTGAAGTATGTTTAACTTTGTTATTATTGTTTCTATGCAATTTACGTATTGTATTTGCTGTTTTGATTATCTGTGATTGTTTATGTTGCTTTTAATCACTGAAAATAGCAGTAAATCATGAAAAATGCATAAAAATACGAAAATATTTTGAGAATTTTTGCAACCATTTTTATGCAAATAACTAGCAGTAATCTTATGAACTCTTTGCATGAATATGTAGATGTATGACTTTACGTACCGGGAGTTCGAAGAGTTGGCCTAACATGGTCACAATTACTTGACTTGGGCATCAAATGTTGAGATCGTACTTGGAGCCAAAAAACTTCGTGCTGCTATTGGACTTGGCACCTTGAAGGATGCCACTCCAACTGCTGAAGAAAATGATCAAGCACTTCGTTTTCTCAGAGACCATCTCTGCCTAATGCTCAAGAATGAGTATATGGAGGAGAAGAACACGCTAGCTTTATGGACCGCACTGAAGAAGCGATTTAAGAAGCTGAAGTACACCATTATTCCTTGTGCAGAGTAAGATTGGAACTGACTATGTTTTGCTAACTACAAAACCGTGGGGGAGTACAATTCTGCATTACACAGAATTTGTACAAATCTTCAACTCTGTGGTAAGGTAACCACAGATGAGCTGAAGATCGAGAAAACTCTCTCTATCTCTCACCAAACGCTGCGCAATCCGCATGCAATTATCGTCAGGACGGCTACAAAGAGTATACCGAACTAATTGATATCATGCAGGTTGCGAAAGCTCAAGACGATGTTCTCAGAAAGAACTACATCTCACAGTTGCTTAGTAGCAATGTTGGCCATGAAGTCAATGCTAGTAGCTACAAGGTGAGGAAGCTTCACTCAAAGTAAAGAGACAAGAAAGGTAAGGTCATGGGTCGTAAGACCAAGTAGAATGCTCAAGCCAAGAAGGGCGGACAAAAGAAGCGCGATGAGAAGCCCTATGGTTAGCAGGACCAAAGTTGTTACAAATGTGGCACTTGGGGGACATTGGTAACGTGTTTGCCGTGAGCCGCAACACATGATTGATGCTTTCAAGTCTGAGAAGAAGGGCAAAGAACAGCATGAGGCACACATCGCCATTGCAGGCATAGGGGATCCACAGTCATGGGTTGCACCCATGGATGCGGACAACCCATTAGTAGCCCCCATCACACCTTCTTTGGACATCGCAGCGGCAACAACTGTAGTTTCCGAAGAAGAGAAGATGGACATAGAGCAGATTCATGCAGAAGTTTATTCATAGTTCGCTGATTCGATCTAGTGCACGCATTGCACTTAAATTTTTATATAGTCATTTACAGTTTATGGTTGTGATAGAACATTGAATTTTGAATAATGGTTGTAAGCTCTAGGAGAGCAAAGCATTAAATTCCTATGATGGGTCCTGCAAAACTTTTTTCCCGTATTAATAATAGCAAGTTATGTTCTGTTTTGGAGTATTTTATTTATGTGTGTGGATTTCTTTCTACCCTATATTAATAAATACTTTATATATCAGAAAGCGTGTGGTGCCCTATGGAGGAAGTGTGCTTAGCAGATAGTGGCACAACGAATACCGTCTTGAGAGAGATAAATTTTTTCTAGTTGATCAACAAGAATGTTAGTAGTCTTACAACAATCGCAGGCAGCGATACTTGTACAATAGGCTAAGGAAGAGCCACAATTATACTCCTGATGGGCACAATATTGGTCATTGAAGAAACCTTGTTGTACCCAGAATCGACTAGAACTCTCTTAACCTTTAAAGATATTCACGCTAACGGTCTCCACGTAGAGACTGAAGAAGAGTATTGTCGGTGTATTAGAACCGATCTTACGTAAAGATTGTTTGATTCGGGGGGTCTCCTAGAGATAAGATCACGCAGAGTGGATTGACACGGGATGTTTAGACAGGTTCAGGCCTTCTCCGGAGAGAATAATAACCCTAATCCTGTGTGTATGGTATTCTTGATGATCAAGTAAAAGACTAAGACTATTACAGAGAATAGCACTTGTGTTCCTACTTGACTGGCTCTTGTTCGCCTCTCCCTATCTCTCTGATTGATGCCCTTATATAGTCGTGAAGAAGTAGCCGTTTCGTCCTACGGAAGATGCGCCTAATTAATGTAGTAACGGGCGCATGATGGTAGTAATTACCGGCGCCTTGACTTCTTCACGCCGTCTGGCAATTATCTTCCAGAGATAATGGGGTATTTACACACCATTAATACGCGGAATAATAGTGCGTGTAGACCGTTCGGATTCCTTAATCAATTGGACCTACCCGTCTGTAGGTTTGATTATAAGGTGGTCGTAGTTTTCCTGGTCGTAGAAGGACTTACGATCAGGTAGCAGTCGTAGAATAACTTACGACTATGTAATGGTCGTAGAAGGACTTACGACCATGATGTAGTCGTAGAAGAACTTACGACTATGGGGGTGATTGTAGAAGAACTTACAATCAAAGGTTAGGCCTCTCCCTTATAGAAATAAGGGGTACTTCTGGGGACTATGTGACATCATATTTACCCATAATAAGAATTACAGATAAAAGATAAAATGAGGATTATTAGATCCTCGTCAAGTATAGTAAGGAATACCTGCTCATTACAAAGCGTGAAGAAAATAAAAAAGTATTAGAACGACTTCCTTCCTATGAATATGGGCTATACCACACTAATATTAAGGCACCTGCAACCTATACTGTCCTGAAAACTACTTTTAGAAGCTTTAAAATTTTTTGTCTCTGGAATGATAGATTAGGCCACCCCTGTCTTAGGATGATGAGAAATATAATTACTAATTCTCAGGGATATCATGTCAATGTAAAAAATTTCCCAACAAGGAAGATTTTGTGTAACTCGCATGTGCCACTGGAAAACTAATTACTAGACCTTCTACTCTAAAAGTAAAGGATGAAATCCCTGCTTTCCTGGAACATATCTAAAGAGACATTTGCGGCCCTATACAACCCTGTCAGGACCATTTAGGTACTTTATGGTGCTCATCGATGCTTCCTCGAAATGATCGCACGTATGTTTATTGTCTACGAAAAACTATACTTTTGCAAAGCTGATCTCGCATATAATTAAAATTAAGAATAATTTCCCTGATCATCATGTGAAGTCCATCTGAATGGACAACGTCGAATAATTTACTTCAAATGCATTTGATGATTATTGTATAGCAATGGGAATTACTGTTGAGCATTATGTACCGCGTGTCCATACTCAGAATGGACTAGCAGATGTATTAATTAAAAGAATTAAATTTATCGCCCGACCGCTCTTGCAGAATTGTAATTTACCAACTACATGTTGGGGACACACAGTCCTACACGTAACAACTCTCATCAATTTTAGACCGTCGGCATGTAACATCCATTCACCTATGAAACTAGCGCAAGGGTCAGCAAAAAAAATCTCTAGCTACGAAGGTTTGGTTGCAAGGTTTGTGCACCTATACCACGACCGTAGCGAACTGCAATGGGCCCTCTTCGAAAGTCTGGGATATACGTTGGTTATGAGACAACATCCATAATCAGATATCTCGACCCCATGACCGAAGATTTGCATACAACCCACTTCGCTTACAACATATTTGATGATGATAGTTTCTCGTCATTAGGGGGACAGAATCAACCCCTTGATGAAAAATATCAAAAAATAACGTGGTAAGCCACGGGAATCCATGCACATGACCCGCGTACTAGTGAAGTAAATAGAGAAGTCCAGAAGATAATTGATTTGCAAACATTAGAGAATCAATTGTCTGACCACTTTAGTGATTTGGAGAGCGTGACCAAGTCGCATGTGCCTGCACGCAATGCACTGGAGAGGGTTGAAATACCAAAGAAAATAATAGGAATTCCTAATCCCGTCCAGAGGCCCCAGAATAAAAGGACAAGAAGTCCGGCCCCTCGAATCCCAAGTAATCAGGGACGCCTATCGAAAAAGGATAAGAAGGACTTGACATAGCCGTTCACTGAAATTTCCCACAACCAGAAGGGGAGCCTGTTGAGACCTGGCACCAGTATGGAACCTTCAGTAAAAGGCATACTGGATTGGAATATTCCCACGGAGGGAGACATCAGCATGGATGTGTGCGAACACATCGGAGATGAAAAACTAAAGGGACTTGCCCTTGTAATTGAAAGCAGCGGTGAACAAGTAGAAACATTAGAAGTATCGTTCCATGAAGAAATAACTATAAATTATGTGACTATGGGAGAATCTATAAATATAACAACAACTAATATCGATATTTATTTCGCAAAGAAAATTACCACAATCATCGATCTTGATCTAGAGCCTGCATCGCTCGCTGAATGTAAGAAAAGATCAGATTGGAAAGATTGAAAGAAGGTAATAGAAGCAGAATTATTATCTCTGAATAAAAGAGAGATTTTTTGACCTGTAAGCTGCACCACTCCCCATGTGCACCCTGTAGGGTATAAGTGTGTATTTGTTCGAAAGAGAATTGAAAACAATGAAGTTGTAAGACATGAAGCAAGTTTCGTTGCACAAGGTTTCACTCAACGACCAGGAGTCGACTATGAAGAAACTTATTCCCCGGTCATGGGCGGATCACCTTTAGATACTTAATCTCAATGACAATAAACTTGAATTTAGAAATAAAATTGATGGATGTGGTAATTGCATGTCTTTACGAAAACTTGGATTCAGACATTTATATGAAGGTACCTGAAGGTATCCCTGTCCCGAACTAAGACAGAGTAAATAAAAATCTGTAGAGTGTGCAACTCAGAAAATCACTGTATGGACTGAAGCAATCAGGCAGAATGTGGTATAATCGCTCGAGCGACTTTCTATGCAAGAAAGGCTACACGAACAATGAGGACTGTCCCTGTGTTTTCATAGGGTGATCCCATGATGTATTCTGTATAATCTCAGTATATGTAGATGATCTGAATATCATCGGGACCCTAGATGATATTAAGAAAGCAAGCACTTACCTGGGGTCGGAGTTTGAAATGAAAGAGTTGGGTAAAACTAAATATTGCCTAGGCTTGCAGCTTGAGCATATCCTTAAAGGGATTTTAGTACATTAGTCAACCTACACTCAGAAAGTGTTAGAACGGTTCGGCTTTGAAAAGACATATCCTTTGAAAGTGCCAATGGCCGGTAGATCCTTGCAGCAAGACAAGGACCTGTACAGACCTAAAGAAGAGGGGGAGGAAGTCCTAGAACCGGAATTCCCGTACTTGAGTGCAGTAGGAGCACTCATGTATTTAGCAAACTGTACTAGGTCGAACATCGCATTTGTCGTGAACCTACTAGCAAAGTATAGTACAGAAACTACCAAAAGGCATTAGTAGTGAATAAATGACATCTTCCGATACCTCCAAGGAAGCAAAGATCTTGGTCTGTTCTATAGAAAGAACTAAGACCTAACTATGACTGGCTATGCAGATGCTGGGTACCTGTCAGACCCGCATACAACCAAGTCGCAAATAGGCTATGTATTCCTTTGTGGTGGAACTACAATTTCATGAAAATCGTCTAAGCAAAGTCTTGTATCTACTTCGACGAACCACTCGGAAATCATAGCACTGTACGAGGCCTCACGAGAATGATCTTAGCTTCGGCGGATGATTCACCACATCCAGCAGTTATGTGGATTGAATACCACACAAAATCCCACTATTATCTATTAAGATAATATAGCTTGTGTTGCACAAGTGCAGATGAGTTATGTTAAGAGTCCTCTCACTAAGCATATATACTCCAAGTTCTTCTATGCTCATGAATTGCAAAGGATTGGCGAAATTAAATTAGTACATACTAAGTAATGTGAAAATCTTGCAAATTTATTCATTAAGTCACTTCCAGTGTCTAGCTTTGAAAGATGCATACGTGGAATTGGAATGATGAGACTTAGAGAAGTGCAGAATTCAGGAGGAGAATCTTTACGAACTCTTTATTAAAGCTTGATCACGAAGATCGAGCACCCAAAGAATAAATCCTAGAGATTAAATAAAATTGGGTTGATTGTACTATTTTCCCTTGATGAGTTTTTCTGAAGTTTTTGACTAAGGTTTTTAATAAGGCAATTCGTGCAGCACAGCAGAACGTGTTTCATATATTCTTTCTCCAAATTTTTCCGCTTGGTTTTTATGGAGTTTTGACAACATATGAACATGATGGATGAGTGCCCAAAGGGGAGTGTTAAGAGACCAGGCTTAGGCCAGACAGGGCTAGCCCATGATGGACTCTTCATCATCCCAGTAGACTATATAAAAAGGGAGACCTACAACCATTGTACCACAGTTTACAGAAAAGCAATAAAGAGTAGTCAAAAGTCCCCTCATATTTCTGTGTTCAATCTGCTATTCTGTTCTTGTGTTCTTGTATTGTTCTTATGATTCTGAGTTTGTCTACGAGGTAATCGTTCGGATTAGACTCGGCAATGATATTTCCTTGACAAAATCTTCCTAAACTGTGGACTAATAAAAACAATGGTACACTGGTATTCTAGAAGAGAAGTGGCACCTACCTACAATGGCAAAACAAAAACATATGCACGGTATATTGTTATCATCTTTGGAATTTTGGTGCGGTCATCAGCATTTTTAGTTTGTTAAGCAACATGTTGTGGCAAGCTGCCAAACCCGAAGATCGTGATGGTCGGGCCCAAAATAATTGGTATGAAAGATTATAGCTAAGCAACATATTGTGGCTTTAGTCCTTCCATTAGACGGCTCCTCTTCAGACTCGGCCTTCCGTTTTCGTCGCGGTTATATCCTACGCATCCTCAGAGGTGGACATAGCTGAAGCGGGTAGGAAGGCGACGAGGTAAGAACTGAAGAGCAACAAAATTTTGTGGATTGGTTCGCAGAATGGCCCGGACCGTTGACCTAAACGACGCGCTGACCCCTCCTGAAAGGTCATGTCAGCTCGACTAACGTCAGTGAAAGGTCAGCGACGAAGCATGATGGTTACTCGGGACAACAACACAAACATGATATCGGTTTCGTAACCAAGTCCCTCTACGTAGCTGGCAAATGTAAGATCTCTCTACGCAGCTGACAAGCGTAACATCAACCGGTAGACTCAGCACAGTGACCCCAAAGAGAGAATAACTTATTTACCACAACTAGCCGTGACCCAGATTAGGCCGCGCCGAGTGCCGCTCCTGCTCGGATTGGTGGCTGCGCGAGGGGAGCCGGGGTCAGGGGCAGAGCCTCCGAGGACTCCGCGGTACGCCACCTTGGTCTGGGGAAGAGCCAGTGGAGCTTGGCGGTCGGACGCCGCCGGTCATGGCGATCGCACGGAGGCGCGGTGAGGCAGGGTTCGATGTGGAGAAGGGAGGTTCTCTCCCATGGGCTCAAACCGACTTTGGTTTTGCAGGTGGACTCTGCCTTTCCTCTGATCCGTGCTGGTCTGCAACCGTGTGGGCTTTCTAGATCTGGCCGGCCGGCTAGTGGAGACGTGCCGGGCTTGACCCATTTTGGGAGGGACGAGACGACAGATATTTCCGAGTAGCAGTGGTAGCACGTATTTACTTATACTCCCTCGGTTAAAAAAAAAAATTCATTTTGAATATC
This sequence comes from Hsuehochloa calcarea, assembly GCA_036346395.1. NCBI lineage: Eukaryota > Viridiplantae > Streptophyta > Magnoliopsida > Poales > Poaceae > Hsuehochloa > Hsuehochloa calcarea. The sequence goes on along the minus strand of CM070616.1, from coordinate 3,299,489 downwards.
GACACAGTCTTCAGAACACAGCTTTAATCATTAATTACAATTATAATATATTTTTAAAACTCAATAAAATTATAATATTATGAAAATTTTTATCGAGATGAATCTACACGTTTGATTTTTATGTTTCTAATCTAAATATTTTAAAAAATATCGATAGCCAAAGTTTCCAAAGTTTGACTGCACACATTCCAAAACGCTTTGTTTTTTTTGAACCGAGGATTTTTTTAAAGGGTTGTCTATTTGTAAGGTGTTTGAAATTTTTTAAGCATAAGTTACCTTTTTTATCTATTAGATCAACGTTAAATCACATGACACATCAATCTCCACACAAATTTAATAGTCACAAAAATTGACTTAAACTTTAAAAAAACATCAAAAAAAAAAAGAAATATCAAATGTTTTTTTTATCGTCATTAAGACATCATCGTCAACCCGTCAAAGCTATGTACATGAGTTGTCATCTGGCTCGGCACTGACATGTGCTCGCTGCTCCCAGAAGCTTCTGAGACTCTGCTCGGTTTGCATGCAGAAATAGAGTAGAGAGTAGAGTGGGACATGGTCCGCTTTTCGCTCCAACCCAAGTCCGTAAGCACGACATGATCTAAGCACGACACGGCACGACACGTTGTGGGCCGGGCCGACACGACACGAATGACGGACCGGGCTGGGCCTGAGAATGCGGTCCGTTAGGCGGCACTGTATGAAATAGGCCCAACCTTCCTGTTATAGCCTAATCCCTCCCTCAGCCTGGCCCAATCACCCCCACGTCGGTCTGGCCCAACCAATCACCCCCTTCTATCACCCGATCTGACCCAACATCTCTCCCGGCCTCCTCCAACCCCCATCCCCAACCTTTTCCCCCGAGCCCCGGCTCCCAAATTCTCAATCCTTAATCACATCCGTTGATTCCCCTCCCTCCGGCTCCATCCACCTCCATTAATTCTGGAATTTCAGAAACTTGCCCACTAAGAAATCTTAAGAACTCAAGATCTACTCAACCAAAATTGATGAAACTTGAAACATAGAAAGACGAGGTCCTCAGGGTTATGATTCCAAAAGGAATTGCAGAATAAAGCCAAAGAGAGAGAGACCTATCATGCTTCAAGATCATGTTGTATCAAATATGGAATTTCAGAAACTTGCCCGCTAAGAAATCTCAAGAACTCAAGATCTACTCAACCAAAATTGATAAAACTTGAACCATGGCTAGGAAATGATCTTGGGGCTATGATTCCAAAAGGGATTGCAAAGATATGTCCAAAGTCTCAACCTTTCATGCAAATAGTGCAAGTTGTATCAAGAACAACAATTTTGCCTCAAGAACACGGTTAATGCAAACACAACTTAGGCAAGAATGAATTCTAATGGATCTTGTTGGGTTGGAACATGTTCTTGATGAACTTCTCAACCTCTTACACGCCCTAGATCCAATAGAACTACATCAAGTAGAAGGAGGGGAAGAGAAGCCCAAGTGCAACAAAGAAAAGCTAGAAATTGTAATAAATAAAATAAATTTCAGAACATGTAAGAACTTGAAACTTTTATTGCTTCAAGAGGAACTTTCATTGCTTCAAGAAGAAGGATTACAAAGCCACACTTCATGGTGGGCAAAGCTCAAAGGAGCATAAATCCTTCTCCAAGACTTGGTGGTAGAGGCATACCTCTACCCCTCTATTTATAGCCTATGGGAGCAACCTCAACTCTTGGATAACCTCAAGGGCTAAGATTAACTCTCTCCACTCATTCATAACCACTTAGGGTTCAGCCAACTCTACCCCTTGCCTAGAATACCCCTCTTGACAAGCTACAATTACATCAATACCCTTATGTTGACTTATAAGCCACCTAGAGCTACCACGCTGCTCCTCCTTGACGGTCTTCGCTCCTCATTGACTTGTCAGATCCCCACCTTGTGTCTCGAGCTCCGAATGCCCTCGGAACGCCTTGCCGACACATGGACGCTGCCAAGTCACCCTGAGTCGCTGGACAGACTTGTCTCGTGCCATCTTCATGAAGACTCCATCTCTATGGCCAGACTTGATCCCCAATAATCTTCTCGGCCACCATGATCGTTTTGGATGCCAAGCTCTCCATCTTTGCGTCAAGATCATCCAAGTCATCAAGTCAACTGCGATCAACAAAGTCAAAGAAATCATTTCCTTAGCACAAGCGTCATGCACTTGACCATCATTAGTGACAACATGCATCATAACATCCCATGTAACCTAGGTGAAACTCAAAACTTAACTTTGCAAACTTTAACAACTATCGAACCTCCATCATTAAGTCCCAAATGCTGTCAAATATTCATCACAACATGGAGAGGGTGTTGGGACCCAAAACTACATCTCAGGAACCCTCTGTGTATTCTGAACTAGTCCCAGATCACTAGCTAGCTCACACATGAAATATTTATGAAATACCATCCATTTATTCGATTTGAGTAAAAAATCTCAAAAATTATAAATAGTAATAATAACTGGACCTTATGGTCAACATTTACTTAACTTGCAACACAGGACTAAAGAAACAAATAAACTCTTGCAGCAGAACGAGAAACTTGGAAAAACCAATCGATATGCCCGTAGGCAATCGAGTGGAGAACACATCCTAATCCGCAAAACCTTCATAGTCTTCCTTCTGAAAGAACTCTTGTACAGCTTGGTATTCCTCAACTGATCAACAAAGGCATAAGCCGTGATTACATAAAGCACTCAGCAGGCCATAGGGAAATGTATGCAAATAGTATTCATGCAAGGCTTGCCAAAAGTTAGCTATATGGTTCTTTTGCAGAAAGCAGCATTTACAATAAATACAATAAATAGATTGAAATACTTAATTGAAAAGAATAATAAATAAGTAAACAGTTTCTTTGAAACAACCAGTGAACTACCCATTCACTTTCCGACCAAACGAACGTCAAGTGAACTCCTCATTCACACTCTGACACATTTTAAAAGAAACTCTATCTCTCATGTGAAATCCCCGAGCACGTCCATAACCGCTGACATGACTATCCGAATAGTTTTACACTCTGCAGAGGTTGTACAGCTTGACCCACACGACATGACTTCTCTAGTCTGTTTGGCATTTGTCGATACCTCTGCTCACTACCTTAGGTAAGTAGTCTAAAGCACGTGACAAAACCTTTACGATGCTCCTTCTTAATCCAGTTTTGCCCGCTAAGGTTTTAACACTGAATGTCTCCATCCGACCAGACAGGGCCCCCCTTGCGCCATAGTGAGTACGTACCCAGTAACTCACACTTCCATGATAGAACCAAAATTAAGATATTGCTAATTAATCAGCCAGATCCCGCCCATACAGGACATGTGGTTGTACAGTTAAGGCTCAGTTCAATGGCGCACAAGATAAAGTCCTTGACAAGTTACTCAGATGATCTTTCCACAAACTCACAATGTGTTAAATCCACACCCCCACTATCCACCATCCACTCGCCTGAGCGAAAACCATTTTGTTTAACTGCAACCAATGACATCCCCTATCATGGTACTCAAATTTTAACAATAGTGGCTAACCACCACGATTCCATATCTCATTAAGTCAAGATTAATCATTATGACACATATGATGATGAACCCATTGTACTAAGCATCAATACGATACCCATGTTGGTGATACAAATATGTCCAACTAAAGCTATCCAAGCTAGGGTAACAAAGGATTCATGGCATTCAAATAATCAATAGAGGTATAATGACAACAGGTGATAACTAATTCCGAAACAATTGATATAAAGATATCATACAATTGTATAAAATAATATACTTTTGAAATCATAGGTTCAATATGATCAAAGGACCACGGATTGCCTTGGAATAGATCCTGGGATTGGTCTTGATCTTGGTGTACTCCTTGCTCAAAATTTCCCGAAGTATCAACGTCTACTCGCAAACGAAGCAAATAAACTAAATAAATACAAAATAGAGGTAAAACCAACTCCAACAATTAAATAAAATATTAGATAAATAGACATCGAATTTAGATGAATGTAGAAATTTGGATGGGCTCAATCGGAGTTCGGATGCTAAAGATATGGGCTTTGGAAGTTTGAAATCACATGAAATCATGAAATTAGAATTTCTGGATTTACTGAATTATTTTTCTACTGAAAAATCCATTAATGACATCATACTGACGCAAGCAATGGTTTTCAGTCGAAAGAAAAATAAAGGAAAAAGAAATTGAGGTGGGTCTCACGAGACGGTGCACCGTGCACTAGGTTCACAGACTTTTGGCTCAGGTGGGTTTTGGGTGTGCCATATGGCTCTCACTAGATGTGATGAGGATGCCACATGGACAAAAGCAATGACATGGCCGTTGATGTGGAGGATGAAGTGGACGATGAGGTGGCAAGAGAGAGAACTCAAGGGAGAGGAGGCTGGCTGGTGGTGAAGATGACGACGTTGCCGGCGACTGGCGGTGAGATAGCTCCAGAGAAGTGGCAAAACGGAATGCCAATAGCACGATGGTTCTGAGGGAGGTGATGGCGTGGCAACTTCGGCTACGAGGTGGTGACGACGGTGACTTTGGCGGTGAGGTTGCTTCGGCTCCTGGCGGCGACGAAGATTGGGTGGCGCCCGATGACAAGGAGGGGAAGCACTGGCTCGGGGATGACACCAGGATCACAGAGGTAAGCTCAGGTCAGCAAGAGCTCGACCATATCGGCGGCAATGCGAAGTTGGCTGGAGATCAGGAAGATGACCGACGATGGCACTTCGGTGGCGGTGAAGCGTTGGGAGGAGGGGGTTTCAGACGAGATTATGGTGGAGCACGAGATGACGCACGAAAATTGGCCAAGGACTCACCAAAGGGGTAGATCGGCGAAGGGAGGCGGCGGCCGGTTGTCGGACGAAACCGAAAACGGCGTTGCAATGATCCTCGGGCAAGGACGATGGCGTTGCAACGCATCTCTTGTTATTGCGCACCCAACGGCAGTGGAATCAAGGGCGGAGGCGGTCCGATGGCGGAGAATTCTGGCGGCGAAGACCTTCGGTGTCCGGCGGTTCTTCGGCAATTGCGGTGCAGAGAAGATAGACCCAGGCCGGGGACTCAGGGCTTTTGGAAGAGGAGGACGAGGCGCTGAGATTGACGCGGGTCGGAGCCCTTATATAGCACCGGAGCGGAGAGTCCACAAAGACTACAGCGGCGGCAGCGTGGAGCATTCGGACACGGGAAGGAACTTGCAAAGAAGACGCAAGCCCACTTGGCAGGAACTTGCAAAGAAGACGCAAGCCCACTTGGCAGAGAAAGAAGGAGAGGCTCGGCTGGGCTGGACCGCGGCGCGAGAGAGAAAGGCCGAGCTGGGCTGGGCTAGACCGGAACAGTGGGCCCAATTACTATTCCAAGATTTAAAATAGATTTTTCTTTTTAATAAATACTGAAAATCCAAATAGATATTAGAAAATAGCAAATGAACCTAGAAAATTCCAGAAATATCTATAAAATATATCGAAGCACAGGGATCCAAATAAAATAATTTTGACCACAGTTGTTATTGAAATTATTCATATTAAATTGTTTTTTATTTCTAAAAATTCCAGTTAAACTTTTACTTTAGGAGAAAAATTCAAATGGTTATTTTTTCTTTTTTAACTTTAAAACAGAACAAGTTTTTGGGATGTTACGGAGGGCCTCCACATGGTCTCACAAGAGGTCACACAACTTTATCAACAAGAGACAATTATCTTATAATGTCAACACGCTACAGTAGGCGCACTACTACAGAAAAGGTCTTCACAGACAGTTCAAAACATCATCACAGACGGTTTCGTGAGCCGCTAAGTTTATGGGTCAGTAATGACATAAGGTCATCACAAATGGTTTTCGAACCGTCTGTGATGCAGACTATCACAGACGGTTTGTAGATTAAACCGTATGTGAGAGTTGATGTATCACAGACAGTATGCCCTAAGGTGCCGTCTATGATAATCTTTTGTATTACTAAATCTATTTTTTATTTTTATTGGCTAGCCTCGGGAAATGCTAGCTATGCCCTCTGAAATAAGCTGAAACACAACAAGTACATGTATACATCTAATTCACATTCATTTCAGAAACAAGCACATCCAATTCACATTAATTTCAGAAACAAGCACATCCAATTCACAAATCAATTAACTAAAATTAATCATTCTTGTACATTTACACACATGTACCATTAAGTTCAATTTTGTCCCAATCAAGTTCAATCTACATTGTGGAATTTTCCATCTGGATTTATGACCTCATAGTTCAAGAATGAAGCAAACTGTCCTTGAATGTTTTTGAGCTGGCCTTGTTCCAACGCAGTTGTATCGATGCTCGCAACCTGTCGCTAGGAAGATTAGATTCGTGCATATATAAATTGATAAGTATGAAATAATTATTGCAAGATTGACAAATCTGAGGATCATTGGTCATCGCAGAACCGACGAGTAGTTCCATGTTGTGGCAAACGTAGTATCCATAATTGTTGCAGGTCGGCGGCTGCTTGTGGCACTACAAAAATAGAATTGGATAGTTCGAGAGGCATTAATACGAAGTGTTATATAGGATTAATCTGTACTAGCAAATACCAGAAAATTTAGATCGTGTCGTAGAATCCTTCCATTGCATTTCCCTCCTTTAGCAAAGTACACAGCAAACGACCTACGTGATTCCAAGAAGTTAGCCTTAGCCATTGCAAAGGAAGGAAAGACTACAATAGTGTTATCTATGGAGGAAATGTATTTACTCGTCTATTAATTATCAGACATTTGTGAAGTCGTGTGCGGCCCTCTTTAGGGAATCTAGGTATACGTATACTACCCTATTCCGTTTTGGTATGATTACAATTAGAATCCAGTGGAACCTGCATAGGTATGTCTCCATGGTCATTAAACCTAAGTTCGTGTTACTTATAAAGTACAAATCAACAAGTATAGCCACTAGTGTAGACCTTACTCCTGGTTGTAGGGCAAAAGTATGAATTCCTTGTCGCGGTGAGCCAGCAATGACTCCGTCATGTAATCATCGACGAATTTTGCATTCTCCTTGATGATTTGCAAGGAGACCAAGTGTGGGTCGTGGAAACCTACCAGTGAATTTCTTAATTCAGCTTTAGAAATCATGTATCTATATATATATATACACAAAATCAAGGAGTTATATATAACATTTATTGGTATTACACGAACATTGACCGCGATTGTATACACTTACAGTGTCCAGCATCGTATGAGTGAGGTATCGAGGGCGTCGAGGTAGAAGAGAAAGAACAAGTCCTCAAAGGTCACCATGAATACATAGTCTTGAACCACATGGTTAAGATGATCATTCTTGAACTTGACGTTGACACTCGAGCGTCGTTTTTCATCAATCTTGTTGGCATGTTCCATGTACCATATTTGCAATCTCGTATAAGAGAATCCTAGGGTATGGTCGGGCTCTACCATCTCGACCAACGGCTCACCTAGCACGAATTTTCGGGCGAACGGCAAGAAGGGGGTATCAGAATAGGAATTGACCATCTTCGATTTGCCCTTGCTGCCTTGCTTTTTAGAGGTCGATTTCATGAGAGTTGACCGGGCACGAGGTGTAGATTCATCTGATGCACCGGGCCCTTGTCGCTTCGATGCAAGTAGCTCCGGTGCAGGTAGTGTTGGAAATATGCCCTAGAGGCAATAATAGAGATGATGATATTTCATTATGTTCATGATTTTGATAATATGTTACCGTGTTCCTTGAATGAATCATTTGTTATAGATCAATAAGTATGTGACTTGTTGGTGGAACTCTTTAAGTTATATGATGTCATTCTAAATGTATCCCTGGTCGGAACATGAGTGACACTATGACTAGCACATGTATTGATTGATAACCTTGTTTCAACGGTCATGGATATAGGAATATCGAATCAATAATGTGAGCTCATGTTAGAGAACATAGGGCTGGATAGACCCATCTTTGAGATACTATTGAGATTGTTATGAATCTTTGTGTCATTAGTTGGTCTCAAGTAATGATGATGTATAATTCTTAGACTTGAGATCAGCATGGTTCCCTACATGTGTAATGGCACTCTTAGGGGTTGCCAAACGCTGCTCGTAACTGGGTAGTTATAAAAGTGGCTTTCGGGTATGCTATGAAACATACGGAGGGATGTGACTGGTCGAGATGGGATTTTTCCCTCCTATCATAACAGGAGAGATGTCTCTGGGCCCCTCGTGGTGATCGGATAAAGAAAGTGCATGGCCATGCCACTAGTGGTCGAAGTGTCGACCACATGAAGTTATCCGACACTCGATCGAGAAAGTATTGAACAGTCCATGGATGACACTTGATCTCACCTGTAGTTCAACCAGATATCGTGAGGCAAAGGGAGAATGCATGAGTAGGTCGCTTAGTTCGATCAGTTACGGACTAGACGTATGGAGATACGTGCTGGTCGTAGACTGGTCGAACGTAATCACAGAATGGTAAGAACCTGGTCGTAAGGAGTTACGAACTGGTCGCGAACAAATACGATACGGTTGTATGGAGATACGAGCTGATCGTAAGTGATGAGGACATGATCATAGATCATATTACATCAAGGTCTGTCTGATATATTCTATGTGTATTTGGGAATCGTTATGTGCTGCTAGGTACCGCTAACGACTGGTGGTCGAAAAAGAGTTTCCGAGTCATAATCGATTACACATGAACCTGTAGGGTCACACACTTAAAGGGCTAGGATTTATTTTGGATGGTGATCTGAATTTGTATAGGCCACGAGTTCCTAATGGGACTCAAGTTCGAGACCCATCATGGATGCCTATATAAAGAGGGGCGGTGGCATGGGATAAAAAGTGAGGATGATCTTAGGAAGAACTCCCGAAACCCTAATAGCCATGCCTTCTCAACCACGCTGCCGGTGCTAGCACTCCAGCGTGTGGTGATCCTGCCCCGTACGTGTGGATACCTCGGAGGTGTTGTTGCGAAGCATCAACACTAGGACAATCCGCAACTCGTGACGATCACTGGAGTCAGAGGAGAAGTCACGTGGTGAGTACGACCACTCAGAGGAGCAGACACGTGGCGAGTACGACCACTTGAAGGAGGAGACGCGTCGTGAGTATGACTATGTCTGCATCAACTCGCTACGACGACTCTACTTCCGCTACGAGTCGGCGCGTCTAGCGGTGATCTCGTGATCTATTTCTAGCGGTGGTTCCTTGGTTGCGCGGTATTTTTGTTTGTGCTATCGTAGCCTTGCCGCGTTCCCCAACAGGTAGCTCCTGTGGACTTGACACTGTTGTAAAACATTCATGTGAAGTTGACACCGGAGCAGGTAGCTCCAGGCAGATGTCCCTGTTGGGCCCGTGGATGAATATTTCAATGGCTTGCCCTAGAGTCATGACCTTGTTGTTTGGGGTAATCTGCGGCAGGACAACCGCAAAATTGGCATAAACACCGTCCACATTCACGAATCTCCTCTCGTAGCAATACATCGTGCTCGGTTTTGGCTCTCTTCCTACTCCAGTACGCTTCAGAGTCCTATAGGAATCCATGTTTCTATGGAACATAAAAACGAAGGCCTCTCCTGTGACCCAGGTGTTCATTAGTTTCCAGGGTTGAGGAGAGTATATCTCTCTCCCTAACTACTTCGAATGAGCCTTGGGAAGATTGTGCACTCAGTGTTTCCTACAATAGCCCGATATGTCATTTCACTTCCAATGAAGTTATGGAGTAATTACAAACTAGATAGTTTGATATCTCACCAGGCGCTGGGTCACTTCCTCGTCTGTAGGGTTTGAAAAGGAGATGGCCCTCGAAGACAGGGTAGATGACCTCACTCTTAGCCAGTTTTGGGCGTGCTCATTCGTGATCCCGACAAATGGCGGGGAGGAATTTGAACGGTTTTCGTGCTAGTCCTGATCCCTCCATTGCGGGATTTTACCCGCATACCCAGCGGAGCCGAGTCTGTGGGGTACGTGTTTTTTACCTGGAGGGCCTTGTACGCTGCACTTTCACTCCTAAACTCATCTGTCGTCTTCTTCGCCAAAAAGTCTTGCCAATACTCTTCCAAGAGCGGATACTTGTGGAAGGGCGTCAGATCCTTCTCTACATAGTTCTTGCCAAGTATGTTCTTGAAGTTCTTCCATGTTTTGCACGCCTGTAGCAACACGTGTCGTCGCATGGAGTCCTGGTGTTGTTCCGGGATCTTGAACGATCGAAAAATATCCGTCAGCAGCTCATCTTTATGAGCTTTGGTCAACTCCTTCCATGGATCGTAGGTGATGTTGACTCGTTCCCGTGCAACTATTTTGACTGTTCTCCGGAATGCGAATGCTGCTCGGCAAGGATTGATAGGGGGTCCCAGACTCATCGACCTCCGTAATGGTAAATCGGCCCCCAGACCTTTTCAATATTTCTCTTCTTCTACCGTGCTTGGATATTCCAGAGGACGACGCATTAGACACATGATGCGATGATGACGAAGAATGTGCGGAAGATATCTTCACAAGAAATAGAAGTTCTGATACGCATGAGCATATTATAATAAGATTCAATCTCTATGTGTATGGGTATACAGACTAATTAATAAATAATTGGGATATGTAGGGAAGAAATTGATGAACCACGAAGGTCCTGTTTTTTCATGATCTTTCGGTGAGAAGGTAAGTTCGGTAGTAGTCGCTCAACTCTCACGATCTTGGTTACGAACTCGCAAGACTCGAAACAACGCAATCGCTAAACTGCCCGACAAGTTGTTATTGTTGGACCGAAAAGGTGACTAGAGAGGGGGGTGAATAGGAGCATACTCACTTTTTCACAAATAATGGATTCAATTAAACTTTACTCCAGTAGCTATAGAAGCTATGAAGATCAGTATATCAGTACAGCGGAAGACTAATATTGAATCTAATTTAAACCCCTAAGCAATAAGAGAAAATCAACAAAGATTAAAGCAAAACAATCTGTTGGCCGGTCTGACCGCTTGGTAGATGACGGTATAACTGCTGGTATTGCCGGTCTGACCGGTGGGACACGGCGGTCTGACCGTCGGGCTCCAGAACAGTACAGACAGCCCGATGAGCGAAGTTGCAAATAGATGTAACTTTTGATCTACAACTCCAAACTCGATGAAGCTTGGAACACACCTTCTCTATGATATCAGGAAGCTATTCCAATCGAATATTATGATAATTATTGGAAGAATAGCGATCCTTTTCGATTTGATTGAAGAGAGGTTCAAAACTGGGTCAAAACGAAAACTTGATCCAAGATCTTGCTCGTGGGTGATTTATGATCAAGATGATCCTAGATAGGTTCCCACACGTCACATCAAGCTAAATCATCTGAAGAAACCAAGCAAAAACTCACGGATCAAAGAAAGACCAAAATCATCAAATAGAGAGAAATAATGCAATGAGACAAAACATTGATCAAACTTTCCTTTGATTGATTGATATGATATGGGCATACAGCCTCTCCATCAATGGAGGACAATGCTCAATCCAAGAGCACGAAAATCACATAAAACTATCAAGAACCCTAGCCTCCACAAAAGCTCTCCCTAAGAAAATTAGGGTTTACAAAAATTGCAAAAGAGACGAAGAGGAGGTGCAGCCACCTCCCTCTCCTATTTATAGTGTGGGCTTAGACCTGTAACACCCCAACCCATCAAAGGGCCTGGAATGCTACTCAAAAACATGATAACCATGTAAACATAAGGCATAGTTCTAAATTCCAGCAGAACCTCCTTTGTATAATTAAGTATACCGGAGGTTCCAACAGATGCATATACTATTATCAATATCTCAACATCCAAAGTTCATCAAAGCATTCTCAAATAACCTATTCAGCTAATGCATAAGCAAGCATAATTAAAATTTACCACTTTCATTGTTACAAATAATCCAATGCATTCAAGCATAGACAAAATTAATCTTTAAACAGTTTGCTTATTATTAATGTACGATCTAAATGATAATCATCCTTAAAAGAATGTGTGGTAGTGAGTGCATCCAAGTAACCCTACTCCCTCCCATGCATGCCGTTATTGAAAGTGGTACCTAAAAGCACAACAAAAGCAAGAGGTGAGTCCAAAGACTCAGCAAATATAATAAATGGCATCAACAACATACAAGCATGTAACTCATCAGCTATACTTCACAAAACCACATATCAATCACTTTGCACATGCATGCTACGCAATATGCTCAACATGATCTTTTTCCTCCTCTTTCCCTTTTGTATTTTACCGATAATGCAAAGTGTGCATCTGTCGATGCACATCCATGCCTGTACCATCTAGTACAGGGACCATTGCCCATACTCCACGTGTTAAGCCCATGCTCTTCAAGCATGGGGATTTTAGCCCGTCATTAACATGACGGGACCTCAAGAGTTGCTTGGTCATCACATAACCAAGACTTCAATAAACCAACATGATGCATATGTATGAATTCTCAAAGTAACACTAACATACATCCTCAACAACATTGCATATGAGTAACCTATTCATACTCCAAAATCTCATAACCATAGAGAAACAACCATGAATAACACGTAATTCATATCTCTAGCAACCATGAACAATACCAATTATGCCATCTTCTCAAACATGAACACACAAGTACTCATAATATATATCGAATCATTGCCATTCAATAATATATATTATATTCATCATTATACTTGCCTTAACCACGAGAGAATGAGGGATGTAAAGAAGGTGCTACCTCCGGTACCAGTCCACCACCTGAATAATAATTATAACATACGCTAAGACACAGCAGCAGACCAAAATAAACTATATAACAACAACCATGAACTCGCAAAAACATCTATCTCGATCTCGTCCTCAAATTCCTAAACGTCAATCTGTCCCCTCGGTGGGTAGTCAATGTCAAAAATCCATATCTATTGGTACAGGAGTCCAAATAAGATGTTCTTAGAGTTTCTGAAAAGGTAATTAAATTCTCCAACTAAGTCTAGTTGGTGAGCCTTACCGAATCGGTCAAATAATACCCCTACCAGGCCAGTTAATAAAACATCAAGTTCACGTCGGGCTCTCTGGACAGAGCACTAAAACCACCATAACTTTTGCTACGCAACTCGGAATAGGGTGATCTTGGACTCTCTGGAATCACGACAAAACCAGCTACAATAGTCTAGTTGGACAAGTCTCCTGATTCGACATCCTACTAATTCTCATATTCAGGTAAATTTTTGTCTCTGCAATCTGACAGTCAGCGAAACAGCGGCGGTACAAATTCCATAACTTTTGATTGCCAACTCTAAAAATTGTGTTCATTATCAACTTGGAAAGATTGCTGAATCCAATACAACATTCATTTTGGGTGGCTTTTCTAGTTCGGCATCTAAATAATTCATAATGGCCAGACAAGACAATCTGCCAATTCTCGTTAGCTCTCCTGGTCAGTTGCAGTTAAACTACTATAACTCCTAAACCATAAGTCTAAATCGGATGATCTTGGTGCCTAAAGAAAGCTACAACCGAGGGCTACAACTTTTTAAGAGGAGGTTACATCATAAAACGTACGGATCTTACCCAAACCGACGAGAAGCAGTATTTGAACAACCGTCTGCCGCCTCGTCTTGGCCAAGACTCAACGGTGGTCCCTCGCCTTTCCTCCAATGGACCGCAGCAAGGATCTTCGCCGGGGAGGGAGGTGGTGCTGCTGGGGAGGTGGTGGTGCAGGGGATAAGCAATGGGGAGAGGGGTGGCGGCTATGGAGGGAAGAGAGGGGAAAGGGGGAGGGTGTCTAGGGTTTAGGGGGGAGGTCATCCCCCTTTGGCCGGCCCCCCTCTTGCGCCACATGGGCTGTGGTCCAAGGCCCAGGTTGTCCAAATAATGCGAAAAACCCCTTTTAATTTCAGAATTTTACTCCTTTCTTTGCCCTCTCTTCTTTCAGCTGATTTTCTAATTGCCCGATTCAATTCTGGGATATTACATTCTACCCCTCTTAAACAGAATTTGACCCCGAATTCTTTCTGTCGCTCTACTCGAAGGACATTTACATTTAGCATGCGGGACTTTAGCTCTGTCGGGACCCAAAATTACGATTCAAGACCTTCGTGTTTAATGCACTAGCCTGAGATCACGCTTAGTGCACACAAGTGTTAACAAAGATAGAAATCGATCCATACAAGCGAATAGTAACATAAACGAATAACTTTGATTAATAAATAATGGTTTTGACCTTAAGGTCGAGTTACAATTACTGAGCCACACAGGGCTAACAGAGAAAATAAACGACAGCGGAAACGGAAAAGGTAGTGGCACCCCATCGATTCACCACAGGCAACCGACTGGGATCAAGACCTCACGATTAGGCACCTTCAATGTACTCGTCCTCGAATGCTGGTGAAGACTCCTCCTCTGCTTGATTCGTCAAAACAAGCGTGAGTACACACCGTACTCGCAAGCCACACCACAGAGATGCAAAATGTATATATGCTGGCTTTTTACAAAGGAAGGCACTTTTGTGGCTCTTTTGCATAAATGCAACCTTTGCAATTTAATACAATTAATAGATTGAAAACAAGTAAAACCAATAGATAATAATAATCTTAACAAGTTATTTCACAAAAACACACACAGCCTGACAGGTTATTCACATAGCTAGATGATTTAATCACATGGCTCCCTTCCCACACAGTTTTATGAAAACATCTACCCCTAGTGTGAAATCCCCGAGCAATGTCCATGACCGCGGACACGGCTATTCGAATAGATTACGTTACACTCTGCAGAGGTTTGTACACTTTACCCACAAGATACACTTAGTGTAGCTAACACTAAGCATAACAAAACATTTCAGATACCTTATCTTACTACGCTAGGCCCGTCTCAAAACAGGCATGTGGTCATACAGGAAGCTCAGTTCAATGACGCACATGGTGAGGTCCTTAATTGACCAAGGCAAGACTTCCAGCTAACCAAACCACATAGACACACAGATTAATATTATTCACACAGTCCACACAGTCCACCCTTTCACACAGTATCCACCCCTTGCCTCAGTCCAAATCCATTTACCACCCTGGTTGATTTAAGTGCAACATATGCCACAAAGACACATAGTACACACAGTTTGTTCACACAGTTTCATATTCACTTAGTCAATTTATAACAGTAGTATACATGACAAGTGATTCGTGGCATGGCTAAACAATCTAATACGCAACTAACCAACCCACGTTGGTGCTACAATATTTACCAGCTAAATACCAACTAAGGTGACAAGGAATCAGGACATAGCAATTAACAAGGATGGCATAACAATTTGGGATTAACTACTGCACCCAAAAGCTTTTAAATAAATACTTGAATTAAGATGCATAAATTTGAATTTAAAATACTTTTATAAAGCGGGAAGCAAAATGGTCAAGGGTATAGCTTGCCTTGGAATAGGTTCAGTCTTTGGTCTTGGTCTTGGAAAGCTCCTTCTTCCTCAAACCTCCCAGAAGTATCGTCGAAGTCTACTCGTAACGAAGCAAACAACAAGAATAAATAAATAACAGAAGCAAATAACTCTGATAAAAATAATTAAAAATCTCCAATAGATAGATCTTGATTTTATACAAATTTAAAAATTTGAATGGATGGATTTGGAGTTAGGATGCAAAAGTTATAAGGTTTCAAAGTTTGAATCAAAAGAAAAACCCTAAAAATAGGATTTACTGGAATTCCGAATTATTTCTCAATAGAAAAATCGGATTATTGCGCAAGCATGACGTCAGCGAAGGATTTTTCAGGAATTAAAAGAATTAAAGAATTAATCGACATGTGGGACCCGCATGTCGCTGACTTACCACGGTGGACCAAGTCCACCGAGCCACTGACCGAGGATGAGGTCGAGGTGGCGACACGCGCGTGGCAGGCGGCGCGGCGCCACCGTGGACGGCACGCGCGCAGCGCCGAGGTGGCAGGTGACATGGACGGCGGCGAGGGCGGCGGCGCACTGGACCCGAGGGTCCCGGCGAACGGCGGCGAGTTGACGGCGATGAGTGGTACAGGGAGGTGGAGGGGAACACTGGGATCTCGAGGGTGTGCTCACTGGTGCTCCAGGACGAGCGAGGCGGCCGGCGGCGAGGCTTTGGCGGAGGAGGAGGTACGGGCTCGACGGCGACGGCGTTAGAGGGCTCCTCCGGCGAAGGCGAGGTGAGCACCAGCTTCGCGGTGTCACGGCGAATCCTACGGTGGCGGCGACGACGACGCGGGGGCGACGGAGGCGGCGCAATCGAAGCTCCAAGCCTTCGGTGTCGGCGGCGGGGATTCTCGATTCCGGCGAGCACAGGGCGAGAGAGAGGGAGTGGGTGGCGGCTTTGGGATGGGTGACGCGAGGGGCGCCCGGGGCTGTCCTTTATAGGGCCCGGGGAGGTCCGAAGCGGCGTGGCGGCGTGGAGGTCGTGGGCGGCGGTTGCGGCTTCGTGCGCATACCCGCGGAGAAGAAGGAAAGAAGGGGTGGGGTTCGTGGCGGCGGTGGGCGCGAGTCGTGCGCGCACACGCGAGGAACGGGAGGTTGGAGGCGCCGCGTGCTGGCTTCGGCGTTGACCGCCCATGGCGGTTCTTGGCGGCGTCCATGAGAAGAACGCGGCGAGGACGAAGGCGGTGGGGCCCACCTGGCAGTGAGACGGGGAGGGCGAGGCGCGCGCGTGCGGGCGAGATCGCCGTCCAGTCCTGATCGGACGGCTACGGAGAGATGGGCCAGATGAACAAAGTCTTTGGGCCGAGAGATTCAAACCAACGATCGCTTGGAGATTTAAATTAGTTTTTCCTTTTTAGAAAATAGCAGAAATTCAAATAAGCAATGGAAAATAGCAAATGAACTTGAAAAAAATCTAGAAAATTCTAGAAAATATATCCAAGCACATAGAATCCAAATAAAATAGTTTTGACTATTGTTCATGTTGACTTTAGTCATATCAAATTGTTTTGTTACACAAAGTCCATATTTAAGCTTTTAAATTTAATTCAAATAAATCCAAATGGTGAATTTTTCTTCCTACTAACTAATCAAAGGATTTTTTTAAAGCTCTGAAAATTGGGATGTTACAAGCTCCCAGGTCACTTTTCCCTCGGTCTGATGCGACCACCGCCCCTTGATGGATTCCAACATCTTACACCACTACGCTCGTCTTGATCTTATCTGGTTTACTCAACGGACGGAACTCGAACGTAAGGTTTTACTTGTGGTTCATTGTGCCTGATGAATCTCACACTCCAGACTCTCAAATACTCTCTCGACATCGGGTCATATGAAACGTTGTGTACCCTGCGCATGGACCCGAGATGGCTCTAGCGAAATGCTAGCATCCAAAAATCAAATTGATGTACCTTGGGCCAACCTTACCTGCGGTACCAAACCAGACACTCTACACATAACACATGAGACTCTTGTTCCAACTCTCGATCGACCTTTTCATCTTAACAATGAGCACATCCTTTAACCAGGATCACACAACAGAACTTGCTTTAAACAACTCTTTTATAACCAGAACCCAAATGAAAATAGCGGATTCTCATCACAATCACAAAATGGGAACTTTACCCCAAAAAGGATCGAACTCAAAAGCGAAGATTCATCATGAAATCCCTTCCGCTTTCCCATAAGGCAATTTACAAATAAACACCTCACAAGCCAAAAGAGAAACCACTCGAATACCCAAATCGATTACTTTCTTTATTCTATCTGAACTGATAAGAACCACGTATGCTAGTCATAAGATCAAACTCCATATGCGAAAGACATCCGTCATAAGCACATAGCTCAAACAAGAATCAAAGAGTCCTTCACTACTCGAGGAAATATTTTTTTTCAATTTCCCTTTTAGAAAAAAAAATTTCCCTCAAATTATGGAACCCTACTTGATCCATGTCACACTAACTCATTTCTTTTAAATTGGCAACCTCAACACTATGCTTAAACCGAACTCACTATTCATACCTTTGTAGAGAGGCTTTAATGACTTCCACAAAAATATACTCTAGCCAACTCCTCTACCAAATGAATCACTTTGATAAATAATTTCTAACGTACCTCAATATAGGTTTCACCCATGATCACATCTTCTCAATCCTTTAGGAATAATCAACTTAAGATTCACAGCACACGCTCTCATTTACAACACTCAAAGGTTACTATCAATGGTCATCCCACTATTCAGAATCCACTCTTATTCTACTACTTTTACACATAATATTTGGCAACCAAGGTTCTAGCATAAAAATCCAAAGCCCAAATTCAACCTCCAGGACTCCTACGACAAACTTTTCGTATAGAAGATTGAGAAACCACGTACTCATTCACTAAAATTCCCACATTCCAAACCTACTCAATCCTTATCATCCACATGTAAATATTTTCTCGACCAAATTATCTTTAGAAGAATTCTATCTCCCAGAAGGTTATTTACTAAGCCAGGGCATACCTGCCGACATCACAATACTCCCTACTATCCCAACAATTGTCATAACGGTTAGACTTCTTTGCAATTCTAATATCATTAACTACACCATAAAAAAATATCTTCCTACTCAACCTTGCAAAGTACCCAATCACGTTACTTGAATAAAATTAATCAAGGTCCTCATACCTCTGATAATTCTAATGTCCCACCAAAATGATCTAAAGGTTCATGAACCACAATTTACTATAGGTTCCACTGGTTGCAACAATGTAACCAATTAGCCCAAAAGATAAACATTCTATTTTAATTAAATCCTCACTGAGAATTATTCCAAGAAATCAACCTTCCACTCAATGATTCTAAACGACTTGACCACTACAATCTTACCAAAATCATCTACTTGACCACCACTATCAAATTGCCATTTTACATCCTAAAAGACATTGCAATACGAATTGGTTAATCTTTTCTCAAAAGAAGATATTGGTAGAAACAAGTTTCAGCACATAAAAACGTTTACCTCTCGCAGTAGACACAAGACCAAGGGAGATAGTCAATTAGTCAAGATCTCGGGAAACAGAAGACAAGACCACAGTTGAGTGCTCAAGCTCCACTGGAAGCGAATTTTCAACCCACAACGAATAAGAATAAATCATTGCCATTGCCAATTGTCACATCATCCTAAGATCTGGAGCATATCCCCATGATATCCACAATCTCCCCCTTGATGAACACGTTGGCAATAATCCAGAAAATGTAATTTGGAGGTTTGAAAAATAAAATACTTTCTGTAATACTCCGAAAAATAAATAAATATTAATAATCGCGTCGTAAGGGTCGGAGAGTAATTAATTAAATAGTAACAATAAATAATTAATTAAAAACGTCTGAAGGGCTTGTGTGTAATCAAATAAAAGGAATTTATGAAAATAGTATTTTCGGAATTTTTAGAGCTATATAAATAGATTTGGGGTTTTTCTAGAAACCCTAGCTTTTTAGTCTTGTTTTCCACCGCCGCCAGTTGTTTTTCTTTTCTCCTGGGAGCACCGCCGCCAAATTTTTTTTTCTTTGCCGCTGCATGCGCGCGTGGTCGAATCATTCATTCTCGCTACGCATTGTTGCGGCCGTATCTGCCGCATCGCGTTTACCGAGTATCTTCTTTGTCCGCTGGCGGAAGCGCCGCTAAGTGCGATCAAGGCGTCTGCTTGAGACCGATTGCAACTACCGAAGCCCGAGGTCGCTCTGCTGGACTATCGCGCCAGACCGCCGCTAACTGCGTTGAGTTGCCGCGCCGCGCATTTCTGTCTTTGCGCGCCGCCACCGAGCTGCTGCACCGATCTGATGCGGGTGGACGCCTGCGGCCGTTGCATCGCTGATTTCTTTTTCTTTGCTGCACTACTGCCGACCGATCTGCTGCGTGGATTTGGCCAGGAGGTTTGCTGCACGTTTCTTTCCTTAGCATTAATTAAGTGCTTCTTGTTTTTGGTGCATGTTGCTACACAACCTGATGCTGCATGTCACCGACAGCCAGCTGCTAGCAATTAATTAAGAGGGTTGCGATTAGTATTTGATTAACTTTTAGTACACTGCTAGACTAGCTAATTAATGGGAGATATCGATTAATAGATTTGTTTAACCTGCCGTTCCGTTGTACGATTTATTCGGGTATCTTAATGGCAAATTTTGGAAATCTCGTTTACTAGTTAATTGTAGATATTATCGATAGCTTTCTCTAGCATATTTTATCATGTCAATCGGACAAGTAGAATTGGAGTTATGATTTTCGGAAGGCTGCTGTTTTTACGGTTGTCGCCTTTCGGCGCTGTTTTGGTAGATCGGTTATTAAAAATAGTAAATAGCATAATTAGAGTTTTTGATCTACATGAAAGTTGTAGATAATTGTCCAATGATTCTGTAGGATCTGAGAACACGCGTTTTGGTTGAGTAAAACAAGAGTTATGAATTTAATAAGACTGCTGTTCCGAAGCGGACAGATCGGCTTTCTAGGCTAAATACGGAGGGTTAGATGATTTAATTAGAAGTCTTCGTAATCTAAGAAAAGGTGGATAATTTTATAAAGAATCCAGAATGGGGTGGTTTGTGGTGATCGGACTTTCGAGTCAAAAGTTACGCTCTTTTTAGTAACCGGACAGCAATGGGTAGCTTTTCGATACCGGCGTTACGTGGTATATTTGGGGACGGGTAGGAGCGATGTATATTGATTGTTATTCGTATGATGCTGTAGCTTGTATTGAGATGTGTGTATTTAATATAGGAGAGGCGTCGTGCTTGTTGCCGTCTTCTAATCAGATCGTGCGTCGCAACTAGTAAAGGCAAGTGCATGGTAGACAGCGATCAATGATCGATCACTGTTTTCTTTATCTTCTATTACCATTATTGTTGTGCTTTTATTCTGTTTAATTGCAAACAAATAATTGGTATGTTTATATCTTTGTTGATGAGCATGATGAAAGTTGGATATGATGTTTATGATGGAGTTTGCATGTTTGCATTCATAAGCATCTTTGCATAAGAGAAGGTGATCTTGATTGATCACAACTCCACGGGAGTGGAGGAGGTCCCCGATCCTTATGGAGGAACGGGCTTGAGAGTGAATGTTGTCGCGAGCATTCACTCACGCTATACCGGTATACGCGAAAGAAGTGCATGTGGACATGTAGAATAGAGTTGCATTCATAGATGAGATTAATGACTGAGAACATTAATGAAAGTGCCTGTGATGATAATGAAGTTATTGATTGCTGTTGATTTATTATTATCGTTGTATATCGATGTGTTTGCTGAGTCGTGGACTCACCCTTGCTCTATTGTTGTTTTTAGGTGATCTTCGAAGATGCCGTAATTGAGAGCGAGTAGAGCACATGGACATCACATGATCATACGCCATGATAATCATTCATTCAATATTGGTTTACACTTGGACATGTTAGTTATTGAATAATGTTTAGGATATCATTTGGACTAGACTATTTGCTTTATTAATTTGGATTCATTGGTTGATGCTGCTTTGGATTATTTGCCTGGTTATTATTTCCCATTGCTTATTTATTGTCGCTTGATCCATAATTATGCATTGCTCTTTTGTGGTCCTTGGTTTTGATTATCATTGATTTCTTGCTGTATTTATATAGTGTGTCAATATTTATTAATTGGAAGGTAGTTTAGTGGCATTCCAGGCTCAGTGTTGGGCTGGGGTGTTACAGTTGGTATCAGAGCGGGCTTTAGATCCGTGGTGAATAGATTAACAACATAGGTAAACTAAAATTGTTAAAATTTGTTTTAGTATTAGAAAATCAACTAAAATTTGCTAATGGTTAACTAACCTAAAATTTGACACACTAGTGCACAGTAGGTTAGAGAGAGGTACGAATATAGTTTTACGCTTCCGTTATGTTGCTTATTGATGGATGAGTTTATTTTGAGCTTTGAGCTCATTGTGTATTGTTGATTGTGGTTGATAGCTATGCCGAGGGGTAGAGGACGTGGTCGTGGTGGCCGCGGTCGTGGAGGTCGTGGTCGCGGGCGAGGTTCCGTGGAGCCACCTCCTGTAGTAGTTGAGTCAGTAGCTGAGGGGGTTGCTGTTGACCCGCCTCCGGTTGGGGCCCAAGATGAGACCCCCGCTTTGCTGAGAGAGTTGGTGGGAGAGATCCGTGCTCTTTGTCAACAGACGGATATTTGGTGGGAGGTCGTGTTGTCTTCGAGGACCGCCACTCAAGGTCCAGTCACTTGGGAGGATTTTGTTGATCAGTTCAAGGGGAAGTTCTACCCCTATTCATTTGTTGAGAAGATGGAGGTTGCCTTGACGACCTTTGCTCAGGGGAAGAGGTCTATTGCTGAGTATGAGGCTGAGTTCAACAACTTGGTTCGCTTTGTCCCTTCAGTAGCGAACGATGATCTTCAGAAGGCCAAGAGGTTCCGTCGGGGTCTCAATTCTGAGTACCGGCATGTGTTGGGAGCTACTCCACTCCGTGACTACAGCTCTGTTGTGGAGCAAGCTAGGGGCATGGAGTTGGAGATGCAGCTCACAAAGGCGCAAGCCTCAGTGGATGGTTGTTTCGTGGTGACCGAAGAGGAGCTCTAGTGAGGAAGTGGGTCATGCTGACACACTTTCAAGAAATTCAAGGAGGACCGCAGATCTTTCAGTCTAGCGATCGAGGCCGTTCCTTCTTGGCGCCTCGTCCTTTGCAGTACTCGGCTCTTCGTCTGCCCTGGCGGGGCATGCTTTGCTTTAAGTGCGGTGATGGACACCGCACGCTGAGTGCACTTGGACGGAGATTGCCGTCGGTGTGGCCGCCGGGTCACAAGGAGCGGGTGTGTCGCCGTAACCCCGCTTAGCGTGATCAAGTGGGAGCTGTGCCATCGTCTTCTTCTTGATGGGTCCCGCCGAGGATCTTTCGGATGATGATCGCTCCTCCAACGATGCCATTTCCTTCACTTGGGCGCCCAAATAGGTACTATCGGCACCGCCACCTTCGCACCGCTTCAGTCGCACGACCGCCTTACCGCAC
Source organism: Hsuehochloa calcarea (assembly GCA_036346395.1). NCBI lineage: Eukaryota > Viridiplantae > Streptophyta > Magnoliopsida > Poales > Poaceae > Hsuehochloa > Hsuehochloa calcarea. Next base: position 3,276,552 of record CM070616.1, on the reverse strand, counting down.
CGCCACGCCAGATTGTCGGGGCTCGCCGCCGGCGTCGTCTTCTTCGCCATGGCGCCACCGAGGTACGCCATGCCCACAATGAGTCCGTGGGTCGCCCCGACGTGGTGACAGTACTTTGCTTGTGGATTCGTTTGATGCTTTAGTCCTTTTTGATTCGGGGGCTACCTTTTCGTTTGTTTCGTCGGCGTTTGCTAGGAGAGCGAACTTGAGTATGCAGTGGATTTCTCAATCAGTGTTGGTTAGTTCTCCTGGGGGTATTATTGCTAGTTCTACTGTTTGTCCTGGGTGTTCTATTGTTATGGATGGAGAGAAGTTCACGGCGAATTTGATAGTTATTCAAATGGAGCCGTTCGATGTTATCTTGGGTATGGATTGGTTGCACTCTTATCGAGCCGTGATATCCTGTTTCTGTAGAACAGTCTCTGTGCAGACCTCGTCTGGGGAGACTTTGACCTTTCAGGGGAGTGCGCCTCCGCGCTCTCTTTCGATGTTGGCTGGATTATTTCCCGGTCAGCGTGCAGTGAAAACTGGACTTCTTTTAGCTCTTGCTGAGAAACCGAGTGTGGCTTCGCAGATTGAGGAGATTGCAGTGGTTAGTGATTACCCAGATGTGTTCCCAGCTGAGCTTCCGGGATTGCCACCTGTGCGAGACGTGGAGTTTCGCATTGATCTTGTTCCGGGTACTCGTCCCATCTCGATGTCTCCATATCGATTAGCACGTCCGTTTCAGGACGAGTTGAAGAAACAGTTGGATGAGTTGTTGGCTAAAGGTTTGATCAGGCGTAGTGTATCGCCATGGGGAGCTCTGCTACATTCTCACAGAGAAGAAGGATGGGAGTTGGCGTATGTGTATTGATTACCGTGCGCTTAATGCAGTCACAATCAAGAACAAATATCCATTGCCCCGCATCGAGGACTTGTTTGATCGGTTGAATGGAGCTCAAGTGTTCTCCAAGATTGATCTCCAGTCAGGGTATAATCAAATCCGTGTGCGTGAGCAGGATGTAGAGAAGACTGCTTTCTCCACCAGGTATGGGCATTATGAGTATAAAGTTATGTATTTTGGATTGACTAATGCACCTGCCATTTTTATGGAGACCATGAACAACATGTTACACGAGTATCTAGATGACTTCGTGGTGGTGTTCATTGATGATATTCTTATCTATTCCAAGACTAAAGAGGATCATGAGCGTCATTTGAGGCTGGTTTTAGATACTTTGAGAGAGCACAAATTCTATGCTAAGTTGAAGAAGTGTGAGTTCTGGATTTCAGAAGTGGGTTTTCTGGGTCATGTGATTAACCCTCAGGGCATTGCTGTTGATCCTAGTAAGGTCTCCACAGTGGTGGATTGGAAGAGGCCGACTAGTGTGAAGGAGGTGAGGAGTTTCTTGGGTTTGGCTGGATATTATCGGCGTTTTGTGCAGGATTTCTCTATCATTGCCAAGCCGATGTCTCACCTACTCGTAAAGGTGTGAGATTCAGTGGATGATGAGTGTGAGCGCTATTTACGCATTTTGAAGGACAAAGTTGGTGACCTCTCCTATTCTCACTCTTCCCGAGCCGGAAAGCGGTTCACGATCTTTTCAGATCGTCTCGAGTGGGTCTTGGTGTGTTCTCATGCAAGACGGTAAGGTGATTGCTTATGCGCCGAGGCGATTAAAGAAGCACGAGCAGAATTATCCCACTCATGATTTGGAGTTGGCTGCAGTTGTCTTTGCTCTCAAGATTTGGAGGCATTATCTATACGGTGAGCCTTGTGATATTTTCACAGATCATAAGAGTCTCAAGTATATCTTCACTCAGAAGGATCTGAATTTGAGGCAAAGGAGGTGGTTGGAGTTGATCAAGGATTATGATCTTACTATTCAGTATCATCCAGGCAAGGCCAATGTTGTTGCAGATGCTCTTAGTCGCAAGGCGACTCCTGCTACACTAGATTGCCTCATTGCTGATTTTGATCGCATGGGTATATCCTATTGTTATGCGGGCACGACACATGTTGAGACGCAGTTGATCCTTGAGTCAGCTATTCCAGACCGTGTGCGGGAAGCACAACAGAGTGACCGGCTACTACAGGAGGTTAGGAAGCGTCTGGATGAAGGCAAAGAGGGTGATTTTAGTATGGATGATTCTGGTACTTTGAGGTTTAAAGGCCGTCTTTGTGTACCACAAAAGGCGGAGGTCAAGGATGATATTTTGAGAGAGGCACATCGCACTCCGTACACTATTCATCCTGGTGAGACTAAGATGTATCGAGACCTGAAACAGAATTTTTGGTGGAAAAGAATGAAGGTGGACATTGCTAACTATGTCGCTTCTTGTGGTGTTTGTCAGCAAGTGAAAGCTGAGCACAAGCGTCCTGCAGGGTTGTTACAGCCTCTGGAGGTACCCCAGTGGCCTTGGGATGATATCTCTATGGACATTGTGGTGGCACTACCTCGTTCGCCGCGAGGGAAGGATGCAGTTTGGGTAGTGGTGGATCGATTCAGCAAGTCGGCGCACTTCATTCCTATTCGCACGACAAATTCAGCGAGTGATCTAGCTCCTATTTATATGCGTGAGATAGTAAGACTGCATGGTGTGCCAAAGACCATCGTTTCTGACAGGGACGCGAAGTTTGTCTCCAAGTTCTGGGAGAGTCTGCAGAGTGCATTGGGCACACAGCTTCGTCTTAGTACAGCATTTCACCCATGCATGATGGGCGATCAGGCGCACTATTTAGACTTTGGAGGACATGTTGCGATCTTGCGTTCTATCTTGGAAGGGTAGTTGGGAGGACCAGTTGCCACTTGCAGAGTTTGCTTATAATAATAGTTACCATTCCAGTATTAGAGCCGCGCCATTTGAGGTTCTCTATGGGCGGAAGTGCAGATCGCCGCTATGTTGGGATGCAGTTGGAGAGAAGGCAGTTTTGGGTCCGGACTGGATTCAGAAGACCGTTGAGCGTGTGGCCATGGTGAGACAGAATCTGTTAGCAGCTCAGAGTAGACAGAAAAGTTATGCTGATTTGAGGAGGCGTGACTTGGAGTTTGCGGTGGGTGACCAGGTGCTCTTGAGAGTGTCTCCCACCAAAGGTATTGTTCGGTTTGGTACCAAAGGAAAGCTTAGCCCGAGGTACGTTGGACCGTTCTCGATTATTGCAAGGATTGGGAAGTTAGCCTACCGCTTGGATCTTCCTGAGTCCATGCGTGGAGTTCATAATGTGTTTCATGTCTCGATGCTGAGAAAGTTTTTGAGAGACCCAGAGCATAAGATTTCATTGGAGCCGCTGACTATTGAGCAAGACCTCACAGTTGAGTCGCGTCCGGCGCGCATTCTGGAGAGGTCGGAGCGAGTGCTGAGGCACAAGACGTTGGTATACGTCAAGGTGCTGTGGACGCATCAGTCCGAGAGAGAGGCGACTTGGGAGTTGGAGTCTCGCATGCGCGAGCTATACCCGGAGTTGTTCACGTCGGGTATGTGTTATTTTGTTGTTTAATTTCAGCAGTGTTGTTTTTATTTGAGTAGAACGGCGATGTAGAATTCGGGGTCGAATTCTGTTAAGGGGGGTAGAATGTAATACTCCAAAAAATAAATAAATATTAATAATCGCGTCGTAAGGGTCGGAGAGTAATTAATTAAATAGTAACAATAAATAATTAATTAAAAACGTCTGAAGGGCTTGTGTGTAATCAAATAAAAGGAATTTATGAAAATAGTATTTTCGGAATTTTTAGAGCTATATAAATAGATTTGGGGTTTTTCTAGAAACCCTAGCTTTTTAGTCTTGTTTTCCACCGCCGCCAGTTGTTTTTCTTTTCTCCTGGGAGCACCGCCGCCAAAGATTTTTTTTTATTTGCTTGGTGCTGCGTGCGTGGTCGAATCTTCTTTGTTCTCGCTGCCGCATTGTTGCGCCGTATCTGCTGCCGCATCGTTCTTACCGAGTATCGCTTTGTCGCTACCGGAAGCGCTGCCAAGTGCGACTGCGTCTGCTGAGACCGATTGCAACTACCGAAGCCCGAGGTCGCTCTGCTGGACTATCTGCGCTGCGACCGCCGCTAACTGCGTTGAGTCTGCCGCGCGCGCATTTCTCGTCTTTGCGTCGCCGCCACCGAGCTGCTGCACCGATCTGATGCGGGTGGACGCCTGCGGCCGTCTTTATCTTGCTGATTTCTTTTTCTTTGCTGCACTACTGCCGACCGATCTGCTGCGTGGATTTGGCCAGGAGGTTTGCTGCACGTTTCTTTCCTTAGCATTAATTAAGTGCTTCTTGTTTTTGGTGCATGTTGCTACACAACCTGATGCTGCATGTCACCGACAGCCAGCTGCTAGCAATTAATTAAGAGGGTTGCGATTAGTATTTGATTAACTTTTAGTACACTGCTAGACTAGCTAATTAATGGGAGATATCGATTAATAGATTTGTTTAACCTGCCGTTCCGTTGTACGATTTATTCGGGTATCTTAATGGCAAATTTTGGAAATCTCGTTTACTAGTTAATTGTAGATATTATCGATAGCTTAATCTAGCATATTTTATCATGTCAATCGGACAAGTAGAATTGGAGTTATGATTTTCGGAAGGCTGCTGTTTTTACGGTTGTCGCCTTTCGGCGCTGTTTTGGTAGATCGGTTATTAAAAATAGTAAATAGCATAATTAGAGTTTTTGATCTACATGAAAGTTGTAGATAATTGTCCAATGATTCTGTAGGATCTGAGAACACGCGTTTTGGTTGAGTAAAACAAGAGTTATGAATTTAATAAGACTGCTGTTCCGAAGCGGACAGATCGGCTTTCTAGGCTAAATACGGAGGGTTAGATGATTTAATTAGAAGTCTTCGTAATCTAAGAAAAGGTGGATAATTTTATAAAGAATCCAGAATGGGGTGGTTTGTGGTGATCGGACTTTCGAGTCAAAAGTTACGCTCTTTTTAGTAACCGGACAGCAATGGGTAGCTTTTCGATACCGGCGTTACGTGGTATATTTGGGGACGGGTAGGAGCGATGTATATTGATTGTTATTCGTATGATGCTATAGCTTGTATTGAGATGTGTGTATTTAATATAGGAGAGGCGTCGTGCTTGTTGCCGTCTTCTAATCAGATCGTGCGTCGCAACTAGTAAAGGCAAGTGCATGGTAGACGGCGATCAATGATCGATCACTGTTTTCTTTATCTTCTATTACCATTATTGTTGTGCTTTTATTCTGTTTAATTGCAAACAAATAATTGGTATGTTTATATCTTTGTTGATGAGCATGATGAAAGTTGGATATGATGTTTATGATGGAGTTTGCATGTTTGCATTCATAAGCATCTTTGCATAAGAGAAGGTGATCTTGATTGATCACAACTCCACGGGAGTGGAGGAGGTCCCCGATCCTTATGGAGGAACGGGCTTGAGAGTGAATGTTGTCGCGAGCATTCACTCACGCTATACCGGTATACGCGAAAGAAGTGCATGTGGACATGTAGAATAGAGTTGCATTCATAGATGAGATTAATGACTGAGAACATTAATGAAAGTGCCTGTGATGATAATGAAGTTATTGATTGCTGTTGATTTATTATTATCGTTGTATATCGATGTGTTTGCTGAGTCGTGGACTCACCCTTGCTCTATTGTTGTTTTTAGGTGATCTTCGAAGATGCCGTAATTGAGAGCGAGTAGAGCACATGGACATCACATGATCATACGCCATGATAATCATTCATTCAATATTGGTTTACACTTGGACATGTTAGTTATTGAATAATGTTTAGGATATCATTTGGACTAGACTATTTGCTTTATTAATTTGGATTCATTGGTTGATGCTGCTTTGGATTATTTGCCTGGTTATTATTTCCCATTGCTTATTTATTGTCGCTTGATCCATAATTATGCATTGCTCTTTTGTGGTCCTTGGTTTTGATTATCATTGATTTCTTGCTGTATTTATATAGTGTGTCAATATTTATTAATTGGAAGGTAGTTTAGTGGCATTCCAGGCTCAGTGTTGGGCTGGGGTGTTACACTTTCGTTTTCACACAAAGGCACAACTTGGTCCATAAGCAAGAGAAAGCAATGGAAATAACCAAGCTGGCATCAGAATAGCATAGACAAGTGAGATAAGGCAAAAGAAAGTATAAAAACTTTGATTTCCAGAAAAGTGTCAAAAATCTCACTTAAGGTCCATATGAAAGAACAATTGTTCAATTGACCTATGATCATTGTGAGGATAAATAAATGCAATTCAAGTTCAGGAAAGTCAATAAGACAATAAGAATGTAATTCAAAAACCCCCCCTCACTATGATTCTCAGATTTTAGAAAATTTTAAATTCTCCAATTTCTCCCCTTTTTATCATTTTTATATATATTCCCCCCTTTGTACAATAATGATATATCTTCTCCTCCAACATTGAAATATCTTCTCCCCCTTTGACAATGGAGTCATCACGGAATCATGCATTCCTCTCATCCAGAGATAACAAATGCAGAATGAAGAAAAAAGCATAAAAAGGAGTATGCATGAAGTGCAATGCAGTAGCTTCATTTTTGTATTTTTCAATTTTTGATTACAAGAAGCTTTGGAGATTATCCAAAAGAACAAGCTTGCATATCTAATATTGCACAAACAACATATCAATCCTAACAACACTAGCAAGATATGATAAGACATATATATCAAAACTAAGCACGGAGGCTCAAAAGTAAAGCCATAGAATTGATCAATTTAAGCAAAGTTTCAAATTCAGTAAGTTCATCAATAGGGATCCTAAAGTGAAACTGACAATGACAAAATGTCAAAGTGAGATAAAAAATCTAACAAAGTCCACATTAAGAGTCAATCAGATCCTGTATTGAATCATTTTGCTCAAATTTCTCAAAAACCCATTTGTCAACAGTTTTCACATTTGCACTGAATACTGAAGTTGACTAATGATCTAACTTAGTGTCAAGATCCTGGACTAGGAGCCATCCACAAAATCATCCTAAGGTTTGACCAGAAGTTGATTAGAGGTATATCTTAGTGAAGAAGATCCTGGACTAGGAGCCATCCACAAACTCTTCCTAAGCTTCTACCAGGGCGACAAATCTTGAGGTTCATGTCATTTCTGACAAGCAGTCCCCATGAGATTGTCTGGATTATCAAACTATCTCCAAGTTCATGTCTTTGACAAGCAGTCTCGTAAGAATAGTTTGGCACAATTTAAGCATAAGACAAATCTTGATTTTTCATGTTTCACAAGAGCAGTTTTAGAATCTCAAGAACACAAAAAGCTGAAGTAATGGTCAATTTTAGATTCAAGAGCTAACAAAGCAATTCTGACAGGGCTAATGTCACAAAAGGAGCACTAATTGTGCAACTAGCTAAAACATCCACAAATTACAATTTTTAGTTCGAGTTGTTTTAGAGTTCTAGCTCATACAGCAAAGGCTTATCTGTATATGTGAAAGCATGATAATTCTAGCAAGTCAAGGAACTAGACATGGCATTGAGCAAGAATTGAAATACTAAAGCTCCAAAGGGTAATAGGCAAAGCTTCATAAATTTTAAAAGATAAGCATAAAAACTTATATTACAGTGCGTCTTTTTGGATACCACTTGATGGATTTTTCATATCACTTAGTGGATTTTTCATAAGAATGCAATATGATACAATGAGATGCAATAACAGCCTAAAAACCTAAAAAGTTCAAAAAGATCAATAAGTTCAAAAAAGAACAAGAAAAGATCAAAAGAACAAGGTAAGATCGAAAAGATCAAACTCCCCTCAAACGAACCCATAGGGATAAATTACCCCTAACTCGCTTCTCAAGGTGGCAAACCTAGTTGGGTCTAAAAGCTTGGTGAGGATATCATCTAGTTGAGCCTCGGACTCCACAAAGTGTAGCACAATATCACCTTTCTCGATATGGTCTCTAAGGAAGTGATAGCGAATATCTATGTGCTTGGTCCTCGAGTGTTGCACAGGTTCTTAGCAATATTAATGGCGTAAGTGTTACCACAGAAAAGAGGAACACTAGCAAAATTTTATTTTTGAAAACCCAGCAGGTTCCTATAACATTATGGCCACTAGGAGGTTCTACTAGGTTCCAAACCTTATTCCTCTCAAAATTCTCTAACTCCTCATTCATGGCATTAACCCAGCTATAATCCGATAAAGCATGTGATATATCGCGAGGTTCAAAAGAACCAAAAATGCAGAATGAGAGTAGAGATTTGGATCATGATACCTGGAGCGAGTGACTCGCTCATGAAGATTACCTATTATCTAATCCGGAGGGTGCTGTCTTTGAATGTGAAGTGGTGCACCCGGAGAGGAAAGCATTTCTTCAACCTCCGTAGGTACTTCTGATGATGAAGATGCAGCAAGAGCCACATCTAAAGGCGAAGTAGTCACAGCAGGTTCTTGTGCCGGAATAGGAGCGTCAACAGCAACAGGTGGAAGAACATCAAATCCTTCATCATCTTCCTCTATAAATATGCTCTCTGTCACCTGTGTAGCACCTGTAATATCTGATCTAGCACCAGGGCTAGTCTCATCAAAAGTGACATTGCATGTCTCCTGAACAAGGTTAGTTTCAGCATTAAAAACCCAAAAACCCCTCGAATGTGCAGGATAACCAAGAAATAAACCATCAAAAATTCGTTTAGAGAGGATTTTGTTCGGAAGAAAGAACTATTTAAAAATTTGGGGTTTCAGGATTTTTTGTTTGAATCCTGGGCCTCTGACCCAGGCTGGGGTAACCCTGGCCACCAAGGTCCCGAACGAAGAAATCAGAACACTAGGGGATGCCACGCACACTTTTATCCAGTTGCCCAAGAAGGATATCGCACTGGACCCTTCAGTGACGCGATATCGACAGGACCCTACCTCTCCAATAGGACCCTCGATGAGTCCGCCTCAACCAAAGCTTCAGAAGGACGCCACATCGCTTCCCGTCGAGAAGACGACGAAGGGACAAGAAAAGCGTGTCACCATATCGGTTCTGAGGCGTCTCGCGGGAAGACGTCCCTCATCCGCCTCGTTAAGGAGAAATCGAAATCGAAGAACATTAAGACACCTCCCAAACCTGTGAAATACTCCCTCGGAAGTCCGTTGGTCTCCGGCGTAGAAATAAAGACCTCAGGACTAGCTTGTAAAGCTTTGCATGATTGGTACTTGCGCAAGACCCGAGAGGAGGGGGCCATACTGGAATCACCATCAGATACGGGAGGGAGTATTTTCTCCAAGAGCCAGACCACTTCGTCGTGGGCTTCGAAGAGTTATTTGACCTATACAACCTAACTGCCCTCGACGCCTCACTTCTACGATACTGGACACTGTAAGTGTGTACAATCAATTTCTACACTCACGTGATACCGATAAATATCATAACTCATTGCTTATGTACAGATACATTATGAAATGTGCCCGTCGAATGAAAGAACTGGTGGGTTTCCTCGACCCACACGTGGTCTTTGAGCAAACAATCAATCAAGACGCATCCTACGTCGAGAATTACATAAAAATGGGATTGCTTTCTCTGGACGACAAGGACTACATAATGGTGCCCTACAACCAGAAGTAAGTGCTTCAATATTTGCTATACAAATTACGTTTCAACATAGGTTTATGACTATAGCGACATACATGAGTAGGTTCCACTGGATTCTTCTGATTCTTGTGCCAAAGAGGAACATGGTATTGTACCTTGATTCTCTACTCAATAAAAATCACGACTTCACCCTTCTTAAAGGAATACTCAATAGGTATGTTCATTTCCTCCGCACATAACTCTATTGTAGTCTTCTTTCGTTTGAAATGGACAAGGATAACTTTTTTGAATCATGTAGGGCGTTCATCGGCTATGTTGTCGAGGGAGGTTTATACAAGGGAACGAGCACCACACTGACTCACAGGATACGATTTCCAATACGCGCTACAACACAATAATCATATATCATACTCTGTAATATTGCGTCTCGAACTGACTGTACATATATATGTAATTCTATTTTTGCAATGCCGCCAGCAAAAACGAGATCACCTATGCGCATTCTACGTATGCCATCATATGCAGCTATTGATTGCTTCTAGGATGCACGATCCCCAGGTTTGTCAATCTCATAATAATTATTTCCTAATTATAAATTTAAATATATATGCTTACTACTTTACTCACGCTAGCATGTGGCTTAAACATAGAGTTAAATGCACTCGAGATGGACCAGGTCACGCACGTTCGAGGGGAGCTCTGCGTCTTCATCAAGGCAGACATAGTTAACACCACCGGAGAGTTTCACGTCGTCGACACCGATGAACGACCTCGAAATAATTGATTCAATATTGTAATTCACTTTGACTGGTTGTAATTCAATTTGTAACTCTAGCGACAATATATACTTGAAACATTCTTTTGTAATTGATTTTGAGTTAAATGATCACTTTGAGTTGTCAACAATTTTCTGTGATATGTTTCTGCTTGCTAGTTTTCAGAGGGCATGGCTAGCAATTCCTGAGGCTAGCTGAAAATACGATAAAAATTAATTAGGTCTAAAGACTTATCACAGACGGTTCCAACCACGAACCGCTGCGGATTCTCAGAGAATCACTGCACGGTTCGTGGTTGGAACCGTCTGTGATAACCGCCTGTTATCACAGACATAAAATTTCAGATGGTTCAAAAACCGTCTGTGATGACTGTTACGAACCGTCTGTGATGAGCTTTTCTGTAGTAGTGTAGCCTCACCCCCTCTCTCCCCCCACTCCCCTCCCCAAGCCGCCACTCCCCTCTCCCCTTCCAACCGGCCACCTCCAGCTCCCCCCACTCCTCCCATCTCCCATGGCGGCCGCCCCTGCCCCTTGCGCACCTCCAGCAGTGTCTCATCTTCCCCGGCGACGCTCTTGCTGCTGCCCTTTGGCAGGAAGGCGAGGAGACGTCCATTGGAGGGCCGGCCAAAGGAGGAGGAAGGAGGAGAAGACGAGGGATCTTCTTCGTGGGGGATCAACCAGCGTGTCCCTAAGGTTCTACAAGGTTAAAGAGATGTTTTACCCGCTGTTTGTTGTCGTTTAGATGCGAATTGGATTAGTTTGATTGGATTGAATTGATGCTGTTAGAAAGTTCAGATTTGTCCAGTTTCTTGCGCGGCCGGTTTTGGCTTATTAGAGGCCGGTCTGGAGGTTCTTCCCTCCTAGAGATTTGTAGCCACGGTTCTTAGTTTTCCATAGCTACCAAGATCACCAGAATCCGATCTGCGGTTCAAAAGTTACGATAGATTCTTTCTTGCTATCCTGAGAAACCTTACGAGAATTGTCAGTATAGTTGTTTAATGAAATATGACTTGCTTAGGATCAGATTCAGATTTGTCACCCAAAACGATTTCTGTATATAATTTTATTATATTTCTAGATTGATAAAGAACACTTTAATTGGATTTATAGATTAAAAGTTATGTTATATTCTTCGCTGCTGTTCTGTTCGTTTGGACAGATTACTGTCAGACATTTTCACCTACTGTTTAGTTAAATATTTTGGCAGAATTAGAAAATCTTATAAACTAGAGTTTTGTAGGTTTGCTCCTTAAGTTTCGTTGGGCACTGGACTCACCTCGTTCCGAGTCCCGGATTATTAGATATGAATTTTTCCGTACCGCTATCCAGTATGGTTTCAGGTGGCAGAATTGCTTGATTTTAGTTTTGGGTTTATTCGTTGTATTTGATAGTCAGGGAGTTATTGTATATCACTGGTTGTTTTGTCCGGTATCCTGTTGTTCTTATTTCGAGTACATAATTATGTAGGCGGCGAGTGTATGAGCACCTTCGTTGCCTCCTAGCGCGTCACAACGCGGAAGGCAAGTATAATATATTAATCTATGGATTTCTGTTGAATGATGGTTGATGTACTGTTAATTTTATGATCCATGTTCATATTCCATGTTATATATTCCGTTCTTAATTGGTAATCTATGTGGAAGAAAGTCATGACATTCATTGCATATGTTTCATTCCATTCATGCGTTGTTCATGTTCCGTCCACGTGAGTGGAATTGTAAAGACACATCAACTCCAGTATGGGCATGTAAAACCCACCATTCTAATGTGGGTAAATTTCGGACACCCATATGAAACGTTCTTCATACGGTAATTGGATCCTCGGACTTTGTTAAGTACGGGCTTAGGTGAATACCGACGGGTGTGTCACTCGCTATACCGGTATAAGCATGTGTGCAGTCCATTCCTTTCAATGCATCCATTCATTCCATACACACACACATAAGTTTCCAGAGTTAAGTTCATAATTCGTATTGTGGTTGACATGCTCAGAGTTTTGTATGATCAATTGTTTACTGTACTTGCTGAGTTTCGACTCATTCTTGTTTTGTTTATTTATTTAGGTGATCGTTGATGATGGCTTTGTTAGGAGGGAGTAGACAAGCACTTTTCATTTAGTTCACCATATTTTTATTCTTCAATAATAAGCTTCGATTATGACTTCCATTCGCTAGTTGAGAAATGTAATAAATAAAGTTAAGATTGGTTGATATTTCTCTTCATGTTATGTTTATTTCAATGCTGCTAGTGGTCCTTAATCACTCCCTGCATATATACAAATGAATTCAGTCTTTAGTCCTGCTTTGGTTCTAATGCATGATGATTCCTTTCTGCCATTATATAGGAGTTACAGTTTAAATTCTTCCGTAATGTGGTTGTATGTTAGTTCTTTAGGTAACATCTTGGCCTCTGAATAGCCAGGGTGTTACATTGGAGGATAATTAGAAAAGTACTAGTGAGCCAAAGTCATGTCAAATGCAAAGGCTAGAAACCATATTGGGTTAATCAGCCATTAGCAATTAATCTAAAGAGAGCAAGAACTAAATGGGAGGCAAGATTGGATTACAATATTCGGATAACAGTGAGATAGAGCCATGTCAAATGCCAAAACAAATTGATTATAAAGTATAATGAATTATTAGCCATTAACATTTAATCTAAAAGAGTAAAATTAATTATGAGTCAAGATTTGGAATATGGTTAGTTAAACAACAGTAGACCTTATGCCATGGTTATGATGATGTCAATAATAGCAAATAGCTCAATGAGATGGTTAATAAAATGACTAAAGTGGTTAGATATTAATAAGCATCAGTATGCACTTAGAATAAATTGATAAGATAGTTACAATACACCTAAAACCCACCTAAATAGATGTTTATCCAAAGACCTAGCGTCGCATGTTAACCAGGGAAAACTAGCGTAACATAAAATGATGACAAGTCATAAGACTCTTAAATATAAGGTTAATCTATTTAATTACCAGTCAAAGTGGAAGTAGTAGAGAACTTTAATTGAAGACTAGTTAGTGTGACACTAATATCTAGGTTAAAATAGAGGTCAACTAGATATGGTGTGAACCATAAAATCTTATACCTTTGTTAATGTAGCCATGTACGGTTAAGGTGTCTAGGTAACCACCGGACCCTAGCTGCTAATAATTGACTAGACGAAGGGTTATCCTTTCAATGAGCACCTTTTGATTAGGACATATAATTTGAACCATATACTATATGCCTAATTAAGTCTAAGTTGGAAGAAGAATCTAATATATGAATTATTGCCCTGTAGGCCCTGCCCGTCAGATCCCCCAGGTTAAAATAAAAGGTAGCCATAGTAAATCCTATAGATGGCCCTTGTTAGGAGAATTGTTAATCAATCAACTAGGATATGGATATGTGCTAGGTGAGAGTTAGTAGTCAATAACACCTAGGCTCCATAAAATAAAGTAGTTACTCAACTAAAAATAGTCCTTAGTGTGTATTTTAGTTGAAGGTTAACCTAGGGTAACAAGTGTACCTTAGTATAAGCTTGTCGCGATAATAACTAGGAAAAGAACATATTAACACAATGATGAAACTTAGACACATAAGAGTCGTCGTCTAAATCATAAAGATGGTATCAAGATAATACTCATAGGACGCACTTAAATCATGAAACTTCCTCGATAAATAGGAAATATTAACAAAAGAAATTATTAAAATGATTTAGGCCTTCCATGCAAGTCATGGTAAGGTACTTTCAATAAAACGGTATCAAGTCAACAACAAATCAAAACATTAATAACTTTTACATACGAACTCAGAATCAAATGAATCTTTTTGATAAATTCATATAAAATCATTCTATGTATGAATATACAAAAATATTTAGATTTTATTACTACTAAATTTATTTCTTCACTTGTGTTTTGTTTTGGTTCTTTCGAATAGACGCCGGAATTCGCGAGCAAGATTAACGACAATCAAGCGACTTCACACTCTAAACAACTAAGCAAGGTGAGCACGTCCTTTGATCATGTTGATCCCAGTATTTTACTTATTGAACTTTGTTTTGTAAAATCTAGTATGCATGCGTGTATGTTTTGTATGAATATGCTATATCTGGGAAGTCGGTAGTTGTAAATCCTATTTGCTGCATATATCTCCTTGGAATATTGATCCCTTACTGTTGTAGCCATTAAATTATGAGTTAGACATTATATAATATCATTTGTGAGTTTTTAAGTGCGATTATCGCACAACTGCTTACTAGAGTGATAGATTTTCCTAAAAACTTATGAAACGACAATATGTTAAATTGTGAATTTGGGAGATTTTTTGAAAAATTTCCAGAGGGATATACCTCTGTTATTTTGTATTAAAATATAAATGAAAAACCTAGTTTTGGACGCGGATGAGTTATATTATATTCTGAGAAGAATGAGGGTTGTACCTCACTAGTAGCTAGGGGAGATTCTCGTCCGGGTCAATTAAGGACCGAACGCTATCAACTCCAATCTAAGCCTAAATGTACAATCACATGTGCCGGTATGGGACGGTATTAACTACTTAAGTCGTTGAAGACTAGCCTTGCACGTTGGTAGGCTGTAGTTGTGCAGACATGACCGATTAGGCATGTTCAAAGGGGCTCCCTTCACCAAGGTGTTGGGAACAAAGCTTGCTGACACAACTACGAATGCCTCACTCGACGGGGGGCACCCGGGTGAAGTGAGGACTTTCATTCGCTGGGCTAGTGCAATGGTAGGACTAGATGATGTAAAGGTTTCGACATGTGCTCTAGACTGCCTACCTACTATAATGAGCGGTGGTATCGACAGATGTCAAACAAACTAGAGAAGTCGTGTGTTGTGTGTAAAGTTGTGCACCTCTGTAGAGTGTAAATCTATTTTAATAGACATGATCGAGGTCATGAGCGTGCTTAAATTGTCGATTTAATGTGTATAGTCTAAGTTTTCCCAAAAACGTTTCTTGTTGGAAAATAAGGAAATGATTTATAGTTTGTTTTTATTTGAGTTAACTGCCATGTCTATGGCTGAACATGAATCGTTGCTCGCAGCCGAGGAGGGTTGCGAGTTGTTGTTTTTATTATTTGGTGCCCGTAACCGAGAAGGGTTACGAGTGGTTGTAATTATTCATTCAATTCTTTAGTTACTAACATGTACTTATTTAAATTGCTTTTAAACTTCCGTTGTAAATTACTACATATTGTTATTGCAAATAAAAATATCTTTAAGGAAAATAACTTGTAGAGTAGAGCTTCATCCTTTGATAGCCTTGCATTTATATAAATTTTGCTATACACTACAAGTTTTGTTGAGTACGTATTGTACTCAATCTTGCTAATATTGTTGTTTAGAGTTCGAGGATGAGCCGACGCCTGACGATGCGTTCTTCGCGCCCGAAACCGGAGGGTTCAGTGGCGGGTCTACCTAGGCCTTGTTCCGTGTCGGTTGCCTAAGGGTTAGATGGGCATGCCGCTGGATTTTGTCTACTTTTATTACTTCTTCCGCTGCTACTTTTACTCTGTTGATACTTGCTTTTATTTGGCCGGTCGGCCGTCGATGTAATAACTTTACCGCTTAAGTTAAGTACCCTTTGTTTTAGTAATAACTTTACCGCTTAAGTTAAGTACCATTTATTTTACTTTTAAATGTGTGTGTATAGATGTGAATGTCAAATGTTGTGAATGTGTGTACTATCCACTGATTATGGGACTAATACGGTATGCACATAGCCATAGGGTCTTTAGGTATTCCACGCCCGAGGGTCTGACAACAAATGCCCATTAGAGGGATATCGGCCTACAAGACTCATTAGTTAGTTTAGTCTCGTATTGTTTATTCATGCACGGGGTAGACTTCCTCCTATATAAAGGGGGGCAGGGATTCTCATTGTATACACAAGCCTACAGGCAAAGAGATGAATAAAGAGAGAAGTCTGGGACTACATTATTGTATTCTTGCCTATTGTTTATTATTTGTGAATGAGAGCTTCGTTTGCTGGCAGCGCGACCTCGAGTATACAACACAACCAACATAAAAGTTGAGTGTCATATTTCCTTGTGCAATTAATATGTGATGTTAACGTATTGATGTACAAACAAAAAATTGGTATTATCATTTTCGAATACGAATCATATAATTAAGATAGGTGTGTATTACCTTTTCACTTTAGATAACCAAACACAACAGATATTACTACGTGCAGTGTATCCCCCAACCATTTGATCGAGATCTGGCCATGACTGCGTGCAGCGTATCCCCAACCTTTTCTCTTCCTCGCTCGCTTTACGACAAGAAAACCTAATGTGCGTCACAGTTACAAACTTATATATACACACACCACTAGCTCGTGCCTAGTGCCATGGGCAGATGGGTCTCCCAGCAGCGATACCCTACTGATCAGTGATATATACAGTGAACACAACTATACAGCCATGATACTGTAGGAAAAACAGTGCAAACCACAAAAGATCGAACAGTGAATGGTACCATCGCTGTAGCTCAAAGGGGATTGATAGGAGCGCATGCCCCCCGCCCTCCTCACCTGTCTCTCTCCCTCCGTTACCTTCACTCCTTCACCCTAACCTTTCCTCGTCTTCTTCCACGCAATTGCTCCCCCTCTCCTTTCCCCCTTCCCCTCCAAATCTCTCCTAGTCCGCACCTCATCTCTAGAAGCGGGGCCAAATCACGCTTTTTACCTCCTAACCCGCACATGAGATCATGGGCTCCGAGGACTCGCTCAAATCCTTGTCCCTGGACTACCTCAACCTGCTCATCAACGGCCAGGCCTTCAGCGACGTCGCCTTCAGCGTCGAGGGCCGCCTCGTCCACGCGCACCGCTGCGTGCTCGCCGCCCGGAGCCTCTTCTTCCGGAAGCTCTTCTGCGGCCTCGACCCCAACCACCAGCCGCCGCCGCCTTTAAACTGGCCGACGGGCTCCGGAGCCCGTGGTGCCGGCGGGGCGCCAGCCACGCCGGAGCTGGTCATCCCCGTCAGCTCGATCCGGTACGAGGTGCTTGTGCTGGTGCTGCAGTTCCTGTACAGCGGGCAGGCGTCGGTGGCGGCGCCCAAGAGCGGGCCGCTGCCGGGGTGCGGCGCCAGGGGGTGCTGGCACACCCAGTGCGGCGCCGCGGTGGACCTCGCCCTCGACACGCTCGCCGCCGCGCGCTCCTTCGGCGTCGAGCAGCTCGCCCTGCTGGTGCAGGTGGGAATACGAATAATGATTCGATCGAAGCAGCAAAAATTCCTCTCTCTATATGTGTCTTCTTGGGATCTGCTAACTCTTGATCGATGTGATTAAGAATGATGGTAGTTAGGCCTGCCATGATTGAAGCGTCTTTTGTGGCATTAAGGTGGGAGTCAGAAGAAGCCAAGGACGTCCGAGCCGCTGCTCAGCAGCTCAGCTGATCCTGGCTGCATCCTGCATGTATGCTTGCCTAGATCCCTAGGTTGCCCCTTTGCCTTTCCAATTCATGCACTACTGTGCCCTCTGATCCTTGCCCAGTAATAGTATCATCAGCGGAAGAATCCAGTGCTGCCTCTTCGTTCATCACATTTTAAAAAACATTTTTTTCCTTGTGTTTTGTGTGGGTGAGATGGGGGAGTGTACTGATAGGACTGAGTCGTCTCTAGTCTCTCACAGTCTCGTTTGCTTTTCTGCTGCTTCACCTTGCTGCTTCTGTCATCACTTGTCATGGAGCTTCTGACCACTCTTTACTAGGAAGGGTCTTTTCACGCCCTTGTTTGTGTCTGTCCCTTCCTTACATCACATCCATCCATTGCTTTCCTCTATCTCCACCTTGCATTGCGCTAGGGTTTCTTGGAGATCCAAACCCTCCCCAACAATTCAATCCTGCCGAGTGCATCATTTCCAAAACTTATTGGTGTACAACATGTCATGCATTGTGCAAGTACACTAGCTCAAGCATCATGATAGATGCATATCGCTGGTGGGAGCAAGTACGCTAACCACTACATTTCATGCTGCTAATCTGATTAGTGTATCAGCTGGAATTAATTTAATTCGGTATATTGGCCACAATGCAGAAGCAATTGGAGAGCATGGCGAAGGAGGCGTCCGTCGACGACGTGATGAAGGTGCTGATGGCATCGCGCAAGTTCGAGATGCAGGAGCTCTGGGCCACTTGCTCCCACCTCGTCGCGCGCTCGGGCCTCTCCGCTGATCTCCTCGCCAAGCACCTCCCGATCGATGTCGTCGCCAAGATTGAGGAGATCCGCGCCAAGTCCCCGCTCACCACGGCGACCGCGCCGCGCTCGCCGTTCTTGACCCACCATTACCTCCCCATCAACGCGCCATCCTCCGCGGCCGACCGCGACCACAAGATCCGGCGCATGCGGCGGGCCCTTGACGCGGCCGACATCGAGCTCGTCAAGCTGATGGTCATGGGCGAGGGACTCGACCTCGACGACGCGCTCGCAGTCCACTATTCCGTCCAGCATTGCAACCGCGACGTCGTCAAGGCACTCCTTGAGCTCGGCGCGGCCGATGTCAATTCCCGCGCAGGTCCGACGGGGAAAACCCCTCTGCACTTGGCGGCCGAGATGGTCTCCCCGGACATGGTGTCCGTGCTCCTCGACCACCACGCCGACCCAAACGCCAGGACGCTCGACGGCGTCACCCCGCTCGATGTGCTCCGCAGCCTAACCTCCGAGTTCCTCTTCAAGGGCGCGGTGCCGGGGCTGACGCACATCGAGCCGAACAAGCTCAGGCTGTGCCTCGAGCTCGTGCAGTCGGCCGTGATGGTGACCACGCGCGACGAGGGCGCGCCCGCCGGTGGCGACTCCGGAGGAAGCGACGGCGCGAATTTCCGGAGGAGCGACGCCGACGACAGCTTGGTGAGCCTGACGATGAACTCGACGCTCATGTACCAGGGCCAGGAAATGGCGGTGGCGGTGGCGGGCGAGGCGAGGAAAGGGAATAACCGCCGAGAGAGCCCTTCCACCTTGTACTTCCCCAATGGCTTCCCATAAGTACTCCCTATCTTTCTCTAGCTCTGTTGATGATTTGTGGGAGTATGGTTAAGATCAGGAGATCGATGGTGTAGCTAGCTACTATATAGCAGCTAGGATATATGCATGCATGAGCAAGAATTCGATGGTATTTGATGTGGATTTTTCGATATTGGCATTATTGATCGATTGGGCATGCAGCAAACTGTTGCTTTGTTCAAATTCATCATCTAGTCCTACCATTGTAATGGGGCGGGGCTCCAATATATCAAGAGCTTGCTCCTAGCTGCAGTGTTGATGGCATGGGGATTTAGCTGTTGGTGTGTTTTACATGTCTTTATGCAGTGCAGCTTTTGGTCACTGTAGTAGGCTTTGGACGATAGGGAAGCAGGGATCGAGTGGTATTCGACAAGGCGAATCTAAGCTTGGAATTGAATGGCACAAGGATTGCACATGCATTTCTCCTGTTACAGTAACATTTTTTATCGGATATAAAACTCGATCAGCACATGTATCCTGGAGGATTGGACGGCTGGGATCTTTGCAGGATGCGTAAGATCGTTCTCGCTCTTTTCCAAAGTGCTCTCTAAGACTGACTTTTTCATAGCATGGTCCTGAACTTAGGGATAGATAACGAGCTAGCTTGGCTCGGTAAAGTTTGTTAAGAAAACGAGCTCGGCTCGTTAAGCTAATGGGCATAATACCAGGCTCAGCTCTGTTGAAGTATAAGTGAATTGTACGTCTTTCCTCATCAGCTTAAGCTTTTGAGTGAATTGGTTAGTGCATGCAACTTAACATGGTATCAGAGCCAAGAGGTCTTGAGTTCAAGACCCAGTTGGTGCAATTAAAAATAATAATTGCAACCCACTTCTATTCCACGTCTTAGGTCTAAAGGAGCCTACACGTGAGGGGGAGTGTTGAAGTATAAGTGAATTGTACGTCTTTCCTCATCAGCTTAAGCTTTTGGGTGAATTAGTTAGTGCATGCAACTTAACAAGCTCACCTCGTTAAAAAACTCGAACTTGACTCGTTAAGAAAGTCAAGAGATCACAGCTTGGGGCTCATTAGGCTCGTCCGATTCGTTAGGTTCACTAAAAAGAAAAATCAGCCTAATAAAATTTTCAGAAAGTCAAGAGATCACAGCTTGAGGCTTAGGTTTCCCTGGACCGCCTGGTTCGCGAGTTTCGAACTTTATTTTCCACACTTACGTGTACTCCTATATATACAATTAACTAAACAGGAGGAGTGCCATATATTAATACGATCGATGGACTCTTATGTGGTAGTCAAACATGGCAACTATTTTGCTCACATTCGTACTGTTTGGTGCTTGGCCTCTATTATTCCTTGGTTATTCCATCCTTAACTATATATGCCTTAACGCTCAGTCTTGCTAGAAGAATTTCTAGTAACAGCCACAGTCTATTAATTCATTGCTTGTGTCACTGATTTGTTCTTTTTTCTAAGAATGCGCGCGCAAGAGGGCTGCGTATCATCCTTGCATTAAAGAAGAAGAAATAGTTCAAATTTTACAGCATCCTAGATCTTATATATAATTTGCCACTAAATATTAAGGTATATTCTTTAAATTAAGCACCTGTTCACAGCTAACAGGTCAAGCATATCCTAATATGTACAACAATTGCACATGCATGGTACCTAGTTAATCTTAGTGTTGACATTCATACTTACGAAAAAGCAAAATTGGCTATATATAGGATACTGCACGCACTTAGTTGGCATTTGCCAGAACATACCATACAACATCTCCATTTCCCAAACACACTATAAAGTTGTGTTATTTGCTAGTAGACACCACAGTGCCCACCAGCAAATGAACATGAGCATCCACCACCAAATAAAGCATAACTTTTACAATGTGTAGGCAGGAAAAGTATCCATCAGCAAATGAACACAACTTTATATATAGTGTATGGGTAATGAGATCATTTTGTGGTGTATTTGGACAATTGCCAACCAAGCGCAGTGCCTTGCAGCAAATTTGCCTTACAAAAATATCAAGAGAATGTTGGGGACAAGAAAAGGATTTTTAGAATATTCACTATTATTATATATTGTTATTGGAGATATCATACATATATATAGTAGAAAAATCCGGAATATGCATCGATGATATGTCAAATGCTAAATGGCACATTAGAATGATGACTTTGACCTGATGAATCAACCTTGCCTAAATATTAATTGTATTTCTGAAACTTTTTGTAGTCTAATTTGACACACGTACGTCAATATAATTTGTTGCTAGAAAAATGCACATATTGTTAAGCTAGTCCCTCTGTTCATTATATATATATATATATATATATATATATATATATATATATATATATATGTGTGTGTGTGTGTGTGTGTGTGTGTGTGTGTGTGTGTGTGTGTGTGTGTGTGTGTGTGGTCTCCAAGTCTCCAAGATTCAATTTTCACTATGTTTTTTTCACATAATTTTGGTAATCTGTGACACCCTGACCCAAAATCGGCTCAATGTCCAGCCCACCGTGGGGCGGACCCGCCCACACATAGCACCTCACTTATACTTTCGTCATCACTTCGTGTAAAAGGGTTAACCCGGAGGTGCTACGTTTGGATGATCCAACAGGCATTATATACTACTACAACTCACTTGAGACAAGCAATGTGGGACTAATCCCACCACACAACTCCTCATGGGCCACACTACGAGTAGGCCGGGGTATTACAAAAAACCTACAAGATTATAGTACTAAGAAAATACTTTTCATGACCTACTAAAAAGCAATCAAAATTAGAAAGGTTTGGCCGCACTTTCTCCGATAAAGACATATCTATATCTATACTAATTGGAGGCTCTCCTAGAAGCCCCTATATTAATCGTAGGAGGTAAAAGGTAGAAATTCCCACATTAATCAGAGAAAAAGGGAAAATCCTAACCATCCAAGTTATCATGTGGTACAACTTGCGGCTTGAATTTATTTATTTTAGCCCACGTGCAGACATGCTGATTGACCTACATTGCATTTACTAATTAGAGTTGGACTCTGATACTCCAATATCCAAACGTACATGGTGTTTTTGTTTTGAACACATATAGCTTTACCAAATAACCGTGTTGGATGCGGATACTTACTAAATAAAGACACCCGAACACGTGAGAAATTAATATGGCCAGATTTTTACATGAGATCTTAAGGTTAACGTTAAATCTATAGCGTTATAATATGGACTCACCAAAATCAAAGCGAAAATATATAGATTTGTCGGTTAATATAAAAACAAAATTTTAAATTGTATACATTTAAAACTTTTAGAATTTTGAGAGATAATTTCAAACTAAAAAATATATGTAAAATTCATATTAGTTAGGAGCTAAAAGTCACAAAAATTCTTAGTCCTGAAAATAATATTTAAAAAGTGTCATATCTGTGCGGATGCACGGGTTGATGGCTAGTATTTGTGAATAGAGGGAGTAAATTTTAGGTTTTGTTTGTTTATTATGCAGAACATATTTCCTAAAATTAATCACATTTGTGATTTAAGTAATTAACAAGTGAGTTTGGTGATAAAAAAAAGTGATTCGAAAAAATAATTCATGAACTGTTTTTACTGTGGCATATATAATTAAGTAGAACTCCGAAGGTATATATGTAGGTTCCACCTATTTAAAACTTCGTGTTTGTGGCTTTCATATACAGTACTACATGTATGTGCTAGCTCAAAGAATATATAGCACAGTGGAGTACGTACTGTGTGAAATTATATATATATTCTCATATATGGATCAATGTTCCTCCCAAAAATAAAGGAAAGGTGCAGGACTCACAATTATTGAGATATTCCCTTCCACACTGTTTAAAGTAAACTGAAATAGGTAAGACTTCAATCAAAACAGGGAGTAAAGCTGTAGAAAGTCTCATGAACTGTAGCTACTTAAAAATTCTCGTTTATTTATTTATTTATTTTTATTTGGAATGGAATAGTATAATAGCGCATTCCCAATTTTTTGTGGTTGCAACTTCTCCACCTCATGTCTGTAGATGTCCAGATGATATGAACGCCACATAATCCTGTAGATGACATGTATGATGTACAAGTACTCGTACAATTATATATGTCACCCAACAGGACATGTACATGGAAACCTTTTCTCTGCTTCGTATATGTTCCCTCTCCTTTTTCAAAATTGTAATGTTAACGCTCGCATGTCCTTAAAATGTTTATGCCGTTGTTCATCATACATACAAGATGCTGGCTCCAAGCGCTGTATTAGATGTTCTGAAAGCTTGTAATAGTAGGAGTACCAGAGTTACATTGGAGAGTCCAACCAGCCAGTGACTGTCATTAATCATAAGTTACACGTACATAACACAGTTCTCTATACATTGCTTATGTCAGTACTATATGTCGAGGATATGTATATATATGAATATAGCTCTCTTTCTATCGCCCTTTTTACTGCATGGTACTGTTAGATACGGGTAAACTACATTAACACAATTAAAATCTATAGTGTAAATTAGAAAGTTATGCAAGTAAGACAGAATAAATTATCGTTATCACTAGACGCGCAGTGCAACAGAAGAACAGTTGAAGCAGCCCGATCCACCGTCGCGCGCGTCGATGTAGTGGAGGTAGTCGATCGTCCAACGTTCTTGGCCGCCGATCGTCTCCTCTAGCAGCCTCACGCTTTCCCTACGTACGTTGTGGATCGTTCTCGATCAGCACAACAACGATTGCAGCAACGTCTCTACGGTATCCACAAGTCTAGGGATGGAACACTGTGCGTCGATGTGCTAGCACCAGTACACACGACAGGGCTTTTGGGGAGGTGGTGGCTAGGATTTCGGTGGGTGGTGCAACAACTCCTAAAAGCCCCACGCCTCCCCTTATAAGGAGCCCGTAATGGATACAATCCGAACTAGTTTGTTTCAACCCATTAACTGTGTGGCCCTGTAGGTTTATGCGTAATTGGCTGTGATCCGAAAACACTACTACACAAAGCCTCATCACAGACGGTTCTAAACCGTCATCACAGACGGTTTTTTGAACCGTCTGGATTTATGTGTCTGTGATAACTGACGGTCATCACAGACGGTTTTCAAACTGTCTGTGAAAAAAGGTTTCACAAACCGTTCTTATTCAAAACCGTCTGTGATAGTAACTATCACAAACGGTTTTTATTCAGAACCGTCTGTGATAGTCTATTTTCACAGATGGTTCCTATTTTCACAGATGGTTCTAAACAAGAACCGTCTGAGACAGTTTTTTCTGTTGAATTTTTTTTAATTTTGAGCCAAACCAATCAATTGTTGGTCATGCAAAGAATGATTGGCTAGTTCTTTGTGCATTGAATTGTGCCTGTGGCTAGAAGCCTCCATAGAGTAACTAGGCTACCATATTTAGTACCAAAGAGAAGAAAAGGCAATACCTAAGATTTCAGCAATTATAGATTTTTGATTACTTAGCAAATATTATTCTTTTACAATATTGACACAACAACAACAAAAAAACATACAGCAAATCAGGAATTTCAAGTAAAAGTGTAGCAGGTTGTGCATGCCTGAAAGTGATCTCTCTTGAAAAGGATCAAGAGAAGAAGAACATGGCATCCAGCCCGAACCAGAGTGTTGATTTCGCGACGTTCTTCCACATCATTAATTTGACGATCCTTTCACATAGACCTTCCCACCCAGTCTGCTCCACAACGTCAGTTCCTGTGATTCAAAACAAGAACAATTAGAAAGAAATGGATAGAAAAATTGCCCAGGCAAGAAGAACAAGAGAACAATTTGTGATTTAGAGCAAATAATTTCGTCAAATCAGTAATTAACAAGAACCAACAATAGATTAGTTTCGCATACCGTGAGTGGCATCGGTACGAGAAGGAACCAAAGCCAAGCTCATGTCCTCCTTCTCCACCACCACCACCTTGTCTGCGGCCACCGCCGCAGTAGCGGACTTTGGCGCCGCCCTCATGGACTTCCTCCTATGCACCCTCCTGGCAGCATCCTCCTACAGCTCGATCTCCCTCGCCAGCGTTCAATATATAAGTACAACACCAAAATATTTTGCTTCCCGCGTACGCGTTCAATTTTTTTTGAACTCCCACGCTGCGAATCACAAACGGTTTATACAAAAACCGTCTATGACGATATATTACAAACGGTTCGTATCATGAACCGCTTGTGATAAGTATCTCATCACAGACGGTTCTTAATACGAATCGTCTATAATCTACGGAGCCATCACAGACGGATCTTAATAAGAACCGTCTGTGACGGTGCACTATCATAGATGGTTTGTAAATAGAACCATATGTGATAATTCACAGACAGTTCTTAACAATAACCGTCTGTGATCTCTGTGATTATCACAGACGGTTCTTCTTAAGAACCGTCTGTGAATTATCACAGACAGTTCTATTTACAAACCGTCTGTGATAAGTCTGTATCACCGACAGTTCTTAAGGAACCGTCTGTGATAACTACAACACAGACGGTTCCAAAAGAACCATCTGTGATGAGGTGTCTAATATAGCTTGTTTTATAGTAGTGAAACTTCTTTCCGATCCACGAGTCGGTGGAGGTTCCTAGCAGGAAATAGCAACTCTTGAATCCACGTAAAGATCATATCGGATGAATCTTATGCAATATGATATGTGACCAAGCCTTTATCACACATGGCCAGTTCGTCGACTAGTTCGTGATCATTTACGACCAGCTCACGACCAGTCTGTATCCCTATATAACCAGGTCGTGTCTGGTCGGACTAAATGATCTGTGTGTATATTCTCCTTTTACCTAACGATATCTAATCAAACTCCATGTGAGATATATGTCATCCATGAACTGTTCAATCTTTTCTCGATCTAGTGATGGATAACCTCGTGTGGTCGACTCTTCATCCACTTGTGGCACGGCCATGCATCTCCTTTATCCGATCATATCAAGAGGTCCAGAGATATCTATCTTGTTATACTAGGAGGGGCAAATCCAATATCCGACCAGCCACATCCCTCTACATGTTTTATAGCATACCCGAAAGCTACCTTCATAACTACCTAGTTACGGAGTAGCATTTAGTAACCCCTAAGTGTATTGTTAGACATGTAGAAAACTATGTTGATCTCATGTCTAAGGATTATACATCATCATTGCTTGAGAGCAACTGACGACACATAGAAACATAACAATCTCAATAGTTTCCCAAAGTAGCCAATCCAATATCATGTTCTCTAACATGCGCTTACACTATTGATTCAATATCCTCCATATCTATGACCGGTTGAAGGATCTAGACCGGCCATTATGAGTTAATGGAGTGTTTTGGTGACTAATGACAAATCTATTTGTGAGACTAACATTTTATTGATATATCTAGTATGTAGTCTCATTTAGATATAAAGGTAAAATTCAACTAGGTATGCAATCGACATCTTAATCTTATATATTGTTGCATTCCTCGAATCCAAAATATAGGTTGAACTCAACCATAAGTTAAACTTGAATATGTGCATATGTTTTTATTACACATTTGTATATGCACACATTTAGGGGGAATTCATTCTATATTTTTTAGTTTCATTAGTATTGACCCATATTCCGTTTTCCACATATATTTGGGATCTTTACTTTGAAACGTATCCTTTTGAGTATACAAAACTTGTGTAGTTCTTGTATACTCATGTTGTGAGTATATAGAACTTGTGTAGTTCTTGTATACTCATGTTGGAGCATATATATAACTTGTATAATTCATATATACTAATGTTGTATACCATTTAATTATCTACATTCAATCATGTGAAATTGAAGTGGTTATCATTAATTACCAATAAGGGAAAGATTGAAGTATCTTGTCCCACCATTATGTGATGATGCTTTGTTGTGGTAACTAATGGTAATAACATTATAGAATTAACATTTTCCTTGAGTTTGATGAATAGGTTATGTTCCAGGGTGATGAAGACTTCGGATGTCATCCTGTGTCAATGACATTAAAGTCAACGACTTTAAGAAAAAGGAAATCATTGTGTGTCGATAATGTTCAAAATGAGGAGATGATCATGAGTTGATCATCAAGTCAAGAGAAGACCCATCATGTGTTGATGGAGGTCAAGTGAAAGAATGCATCATGTGTTGATGCATGTCAAGACTTCGGGATAAAGAAATCATCATGTGTTGATGATGTTCAAGACAAGATCCGAAGTGAAGAAGATCATCATGTGTTGATGATTGTCAAAGTCAAGGACCCGGACTTGAAGTGATGATGTGCGTCATCAAGCTTCAAGAAGATGCAAGGCAAAGGTATGACTAGCTAGGGCTAAGGATGTGTTCCTAGTCTTTTATCGGTTTTGGTGTTTGGTTGGAAGACCAGATTGCTAGTATATATTATCGTACTATTAAGAGGGGTCTTGACTAGTAGCATGAGTTAGTCATCTGTTAATAGCTCATTGTGTTTGCTCTAGCTCATCTAGGCATGATGCTATTATTTGCGAATGTGTTTTGCAAATAGTTGAGGCTCATGCTTAACCTTTGTAGCATGTGACTTTAGTTTGCAAATGGCATAAGTACATGTACCTTATTACTTGTGGTGTTGATTCTAAATGTTGGCAAATGTGTTTTGCAACTTGTTGAGAATATCACATATAAATCTTGTTTGGATTGCACTCAAATGGACAAATGTGTTTGCTATTTGAGCGCAGTCAAAGTGCAAAGCTTCTGTGGTCTGGCGATCAGACAGCCAGTGTGGACCGGTCTAACGTGTGCTAAATCGGTCGGACCGGTGGCCTTTTGAGCTGACTCTCTGTGTGGTAGTACCGCCATTGAGAATACAATACTACCAGAGAGCGGAAGTACCAAAATATTTTGCAGTACGTTTTTTTTTCCAGAGAAGCTCCTTTTGGAATCGTGCTGATTTTCCTTGGGCGGTATGACCACCCACCCTTGGCGGTCTGACCGATATTGCAGCGGTCCGACCGGCCATGAGTCCAACGGCTAGTTTTATAGCCATTGGCGCATGGGCGGTCCGACCGACCATTAGTTTGCAGTCAGACCGACCCTACTCTGATTCGAGGGA
Source organism: Hsuehochloa calcarea (assembly GCA_036346395.1). NCBI lineage: Eukaryota > Viridiplantae > Streptophyta > Magnoliopsida > Poales > Poaceae > Hsuehochloa > Hsuehochloa calcarea. The sequence goes on along the minus strand of CM070616.1, from coordinate 3,248,221 downwards.
ATATTTCCTCCAACGGCTAGTTTTTTTGTGTAGAGTATAAATACCCACCTTGACTGGTTGGAGCAAGTTGTTGCTGCCATTACAAAGTGTGGTAGTGCTATGAGACATTCTTTTGAGCTAAGAAGCAAACCCTCTCTTCCCTTTTGTGCATGTGTTGCATTTAGTGAGATTTGAGAGCAAACCCTAAGTGCATATATTGCCTTAGGTTATGGATTGAGTATCCACTGAGCTTAGACACTTGATTCGTTCAAGTGAGAGTTGAGTCTTGTTACTCTTGGTGTTTGCCGACACCTAGACGGCGTGGAGGCGTCGTGTCCGGTGATCTTCTCAAGAAGCTTATGAGAAGGCCCGGTGTGTTGTGGGTGGTTTGGTGCTCGCCATCTCCGGAGTGGAGGAAGAGCAACCCTAGTGGAACGAGGTGTTGGTTCGTGTTGGAACCGGTCCAAGTGGTTGGACTTACCTCGGAGGTGTTGGCTCATTTGAGGAGCCGGCCCAACGCGGTTGGGCTTACATCAACGTTGATTAGGGGAGACCGGCAAGTTTCCGAACATCACAGTAAAATAGCATTGTGTCATCTTAGTTTGTGCTTGTGCTTTACTTGAGCAATTTACATTCTTGTTTTAATTGCTTATATATCATTGTATGATTGCTCTCTTTGTTTTGTATTCATATTGTTGGTGCACTTAGTGGAGCCTAGTTGATTTAGGTTTTAATTGTGCAAAACTAATTGTTATTAGCTTCTGCATTATAAATTGGTTTTAGCCAAAGAGATTTTAAAAACCGCCTATTCACCCCCCCTCTAGTCGGCCTCCTCGATCTTACAAGTGGTATCATAGCTTGGTCACTCATTTTATTAGACTTAACCGTCTAGAGAGTAAAGGATGTCGACTAGTGATTTAGTGCACCTAGGTAAAACACATTTTTTCGATGGCACAAATTTTGCACATTGGAAAATCTGCATGTCATGTTATTTTAAGACCATGAGTCCAAAAGTATGGCGAATTGTAGATGTTGGCTTTTCTCCTCCATTGGATCATCTTGCTCCAACCATTAAGGAAGGGAAATGCCTACATATCGACGTTCAGGCAATTAACGCTTTATTTAGTGCTTTGAGTGTAGAGTTGTTTGATGAAGTGTGCGATCTTGAGAGCGCTCATGCTATGTGGACACACCTTCAAGATAAATATGAATTGTCCACTTCCACTAGTGTCGATTGCACACAAGAAAGGACGTCGGGAGAAGAGTGCTCAATCTCCAACTCTGGCGATGATGAGTTCTCAACTCCATCTACATCACCTCATTGCTTTATGGATAAAGGTAATAATGAGGTAAATGATAATGATGAGCCTACTTATGATGAGTTGATGGATATGCTAGAAGAGCTTAATGGATATTTAGGAAAAGAGAAGTAAAAATTCAAAAAGTTTTGAAGAAAGAGTTTGTCTCACTTCAAAATAATTATGATATTTTAAAAGATGAACATGAAGCTCTCCTCCTAAATAAGCTCAAAAGCTCTAAGGTGGATATAGCCATTGCATGTTATTTATTAGATGATATGCCATGTGTAGTGCTAACCCTTGCATTTCATCTAAGGTTAACATATCCACCTCTTGTGAGGATTTATTTGATATGCCTTGTTGCTCTAAATTAGATGCTTCTATTTCCTCTATATTTTGTGATACTAACCTTGTAGAGGAAAATAATGAGCTCAAGGACCAAGTCACAAAATTAAGAGTTGACTTGGAAAGAAGCTTCAAGGGAAAGGCCACTCTCGATGATATATTGAGCAAGCAAAGAGGCTTGCAAGATAAGAGTGGTGTTGGCTACACTCCTAATAAAAGGGAAAATAGCAAGGCAAGGCACAACGCAAGATATACGAAAAAATATGTCAAGTGCCACGGATGCAACGGAAAGGGCCACTATGCCTCGGTGTGCCCTAATCAAATGGATATCAAGACAAGGCATTCAAAATTGAGGCAAGCCGGCAATGAGCAAGAAAAGAAGACAAGTAAGGGAAGCAAGAGCCCAACTTGCTACAATTGCCGGGAAAAGGGACATATTGGTAAACAATGTCCCAAAATTATCACTCCTAAGCCTATTATTTATAATAATGATCATTTGTGACTAACATTCGTGGACCCAACCAAGTATTGGGTACCAAAATACGCTTAAATGCTTAATAGGTACTTGGAGAGGTATTGGAGGTTGGCTTACATGAAGAGGTGGATTCCACCATGTGCTAAATTGGAGCCAAGCCTAAGGATAATCATTTCATATCAAGAACCAATGTCATTTCGGTAACAAGTACTTACATTGAAGTATCTAGCCCCTTTATGCCTTGTGTAGGTTGTATTTCATGAAAATTATATTACAATGGGTGTTCTTGCTCTTGTTCATAATGTTTATTATTAATATCTTGAGCAATATGGTAGTGGCACATTAAGGGGGAGTGCTAAAACATAATAATGTATATCACATCCCCATGTGTGCCCAAATAAATTAAGTGCTAGTATTGGTTTTTAAAAAGGAGCTTTTTAGCCAAAAGTCAAAAAATTCATAATTATTAGTAATTCTTTGAAAAACTAATTGCAAAATGTATACAAATGTTTTACAAAGGTTTTTCAAAAGTTTTGGTTCAAGAAAAACCTATTTTGAGTAAAGATAAGTTTCTAGCCAAAAATCGCAATTATAATATCTTGTTTTTGACCAAAACTAGATTCTTGTGTAAAATCTATTCTAAAAGGATTTGAAAATCTCCCCCAAAATAAAAATCCTAGAGTTAGTTATTCTAAACATTTTTGGTATTCAAAAGATTTCCAAAAGACCAACCTTGGAAAAGTTATTTGATTTTGAAACTCATCCAAAATCTTATTTTGACCTAAGTGGTCACTTTCTAGCACTTATGTTAGTTTTGCCATATGAGCCAAAATTATTCATATGAATATGTTCATAATGGTATTTCTGACTCATACATGCAATTGGATGCTTAAAATTTGATCATTTGTTCAATTTGGATCTTTTGGTGAAACTTCATGAAAATATGATTTCATATACGAAAACCAAAAGCTTAATTTGTAAAAACTATTTGAGATTTGGATTTTCAAGGGCTATATAAGTTGGAAATGCTCCAAATATGTTTGCTTGATTGATTGTATGAAAATTTAGAGCTAATACAATAAATCTCTCTTTTATCTCTTTCTTCGCTGAAATTGGCTGTCAGTTTCAGAGATAAGCGGTTCGACCGGCCAGCCTCAGTGGTCCGACCGCCAGCCCCACCGATCAGACCGCCATTTGCCTAGCGGTCATACCAGTTGTGTGTGAAAATTCTTTTAACTCAAGCCAGAAGAGGTTTCTCCTCTTTCATTTCTTCTAAAATCTTTTGTGGCTGCTTCTTATGGTCAAGTTGATCCTTGTTATCCTTGCTAGCTACCCACTACTGTTTTTTATTACAAATGCAATTGCATCTTTCAAGTGGTATTCTTTTCAAAAGTGGTAGCTTCTCTTGATCATCTTGTTCTCGGCATGAGATTTATGTAATACCCCGGCCTACTCATAGCGTGGCCCATGTGGCCCATGAGGAGTTGTGTGGTGGGATTAGTCCCACATTGCTTGTCTCAAGTGAGTTGTAGTAGTATATAATGCCTGTTGGATCCAAACGTAGCACCTCCGGGTTAACCCTTTTATCTGGCGAGGACGAAAGTGTAAGTGAGGTGCTATGTGTGGTGGTCCGCCCCACGGTGGGCTGGGCATTGAGCCGATTTTGGGTCAGGGTGTTACAGATGGTATCAGAGCATCAACCTTCGCTGCACGGGCGCGTGCGGGACAGGGGCGCGGGCATATGGCGCATGGCACATGTGGGCCCGGAGTGGACACATGGCATGGCATATGGGCTGGCACTGGACGCACGGACGTGTACCGAGGGGTGGTTCTGGGCATTTGCCGTGTATGCGGTATGCTGCCGAGGGCGTCAGCCCTTAAGGGGGGGTGAGTGTAATACCCCGGCCTACTCATAGCGTGGCCCATGTGGCCCATGAGGAGTTGTGTGGTGGGATTAGTCCCACATTGCTTGTCTCAAGTGAGTTGTAGTAGTATATAATGCCTGTTGGATCCAAACGTAGCACCTCTGGGTTAACCCTTTTATACGAAGCGAGGACGAAAGTGTAAGTGAGGTGCTATGTGTGGGCGGGTCCGCCCCACGGTGGGCTGGGCATTGAGCCGATTTTGGCTCAGGGTGTTACAATTTATCCCTACAAGTGATATTATCTTATTCTTGAAAGTGTTATCTTCTATTCTTCCTTGTCGATCAGTATCTTCTCTTATCTAAAGCTCTTTTCCTCTCTTCTCTTTGGATGCTTTCTTTGAAGATCTATGTGAGAGAAGTTCAAGTACCTTGCAAACTTTAGTTATGCTTACAAGTCATACCAAGTATTTACAAATGGAATCAACTACTCTTGGTATCAAGTGCTTTTCACAAAGTCGTACCAAGTTTCTACAAATGGAATTAATTATCCTTGATATCATTTATTACTGCAGGGTGTATCAAATGTCATCATGAGTTCTTGGATAGATATATCGCAAAGAGACGACGAGATGGAAGATAATCCTTTGTGTGTCAAAGGAGGAGAAGAAAGTATTTCCAAGAAAATCCTGTGTCAAAGGGGAAGAAGATTTTTTCAATAGGAACCTTTGTGTAAGAAGGAGTTTTTCTATGTGAAAAACTTATTAAATATTTTTGAGCTTAATTAAGATTTGTGTAAATTATTAGTCTTGAAAAACTAATTTATCTATTTGCCCAAAATGATTTATGGATTTTGTGAATGTATATTTATCATTCTCTTTTCTTACCTTCAAAGCTCAATTTGGCATATTTTTTTGAAAAGAGACACTTTTTTTCAAAAATTCTTCTTGGAAAAGTTTCTTAGTAGTCTAAATTTTGTTACTGCCAAATTTGAAATAATTTGGACTTAATTTGACAAAAAAAATTGACTTTTTCTCTCTTTGATCAACATGCTGAAAATTCATACTTTTGCATGTTTTTGAGCTGATTTGTGATTTTGTATCTCCAAATTTATTCATAATTTGAGGGAGATATAATGATGACTTTTTATCCTCTATAGCTGATCTTCTATCCCAAATTTTTCTGATTTATTGAAACTATTTTGATATGTTTTTCAGCTATATTTCAAAGCTAAAATGAAATATCAAAATCTGTAAACCTCAAATTTTTAGTTTTTCTTCAAAATGGATGATATTTGGTTGAGCCTCCCAAAATGAAAAGATATATTTTGAGCTCAACATGATTTTCAATTTGTGAAATGAGCATGATATATCCATGAAAATGTTTGTTGAGAATATTTCAAGTTTTCTTTGTGAAAAAGCAAAATTTTACAAGCGTTATTCTTTTAAACAAGCCTTCTATTCAAAAGTAAAAAGGATTTTACAAGTGGTATCTTATTTTAAAGGCTAGAGTTTTATGAAAAATCAAAATTTTACTAGTGGTATGTCCGTACAAGTGTTTATTAGAAATATTTCAAAATGGAGATTATTTGAATATGTTTCAAATATCATTTCAACTGGTTCTCAATCTATTGATTTAAAAGGGGAGAATGTGATATGATCAATAGGTTTGTGACCTATTTTCTTTCTCCTCACACATCTTGAGAACAAAATATCCATTGGTCATAAGTATCTATTTCATATTCTTTGTGACCAAGCTCCTTGATTTGCAAAGTTCTCTTTTTTGACCTTACTGTTTTTTAGATGATCAATGTCAAAAGGAGAGAATATTTCAAAGATTGAATAAAATGATTTTGATTGCCAAGTTCATTGCTTTGCAAAATCTTCTTCTTGGCTTTAGATTTGTTTTGAACTTTTTTGTGTTTAATGCCAAAAGGGGGAGAATATTTATGTTATCAATATCCCCACATTTGAATGTTTAATATATTCTCCTTTGTTATTTGATTTATGCCAAAAAATGAGAAAATATTTATATCCATATTCCTCCATTTGGATGTTTGATTTGGTTAATATGTATTATGCCAAAAAGGGGGAGAATGCATTGATTATATAAGTATATCATTCTTATATGCATATTGTTTGAAGCTTTAAATTTCACCAAATGACATGCATAGACATAGTTCAATAGCTTAAATTCTTATGTTATGAATGTTATGTCTATTTATATCCAAATATTGTTATTGATAAAGGATTTGTCATCAATCACCAAAACGGGGGAGATTGAAGGATCTAAACCCGCCATTATGAGTTAATGGAGTGTTTTGGTGATTAATAACAAATCTATTTGTGAGACTAACATTTTATTGATATATCTAGTGTGTAGTCTCATTTGGATATAAAGGTGAAATTCAACGAGATATGCAATCGACATCTTAATCTTATATATTGTTGCATTCCTCGGATCCAAAATATAGGTTGAACTCAACCATAAGTTAAACTTGAATATGTGCATATGTTTTTATTACACATTTGTATATGCACACATTTAGGGGAAGTTCATTCTATATTTTGTGATTTCATTAGTATTGATCCATTTTTCCGTTTTTCACATATATTTGGGATCTTTACTTTGAAACGTATCCTTTTGAGTATACAAAACTTGTGTAGTTCTTGTATACTCATGTTGTGAGTATATAGCACTTGTGTAGTTCTTGTATACTCATGTTGGAGTATATATATATAACTTGTGTAATTCATATATACTCATTTTGTGTTACATTTAATTATCTACATTCAATCAGGTGAAATTGAAGTGGTTATTATTAATTACCAATAAGAGAAAGATTGAAGTATCTTGTCCCACCATTATGTGATGATGGTTTGTTGTGGTAACTAATGGTAATCACATTATTGAACTAACATTTTTCTTAAGTTGGATGAATAGGTTATGTTCCAGGGGGTGAAGACTTCGGATGTCATCATGTGTCAACGACATTAAAGTCAAGAGCTTGAAAAAAAAGGAAATCATCGTGTGTCGATGATGTTCAAAACGAGGAGATGATCATGAGTTGATCATCAAGTCAAGAGAAGACACATCGTGTGTTGATGGAGGTCAAGTGAAAGAATGCATCATGTGTTGATGCATGTCAAGACTCGGGATGAAGAAATCATCATGTGTTGATGATGTTCAAGACAAAATCCCGAAGTGAAGAAGATCATCATGTGTTGATGATTATGAAAGTCAAGGACCCGGACTTGAAGTGATGATGTGCGTCTTCAAGCTTCAAGAAGATGCAAGGCAAAGGTATGACTAGCTAGGGCTAATGATGTGTTCCTAGTCTTTTACCAGTCTTGGTGTTTAGTTGGAAGACCGGATTGCTAGTATAGGTTTTCGTACTATTAAGAGGGCTCTTGACTAGTAGCATGAGTTAGTCATGTGTTGATATCTCATTGTGTTTGCTCTAGCTCATCTAGGCATGATGCTATTATTTGCGAATGTGTTTTGCAAATAGTCGAGGCTCATGCATAACCCTTGTAGCATGTGACTTTAGTTTGCAAATGTGTTTTGCAAATGGCCAAAGTTCATTTACCTTATTCCTTGTGGTGTTGATTCTAAAAGTTGGCAAATGTCACTACAACAAGAACCACCATCTGGCAATACATACTCAACAACGGAAAATAAAAGCGATGCGTCCAGATTTGTTAGCGAATCCCACCACCCCCACGTCTAAGCCAAATAGACATTTTTTTCTAAAATAGATAAACAGGTGTGGGCTGTAACTTCCTCAAACATTCTCTCTTTAACCCACCCTACGGCTATTAATTGACCTAGCATTTGGCCAAGTCGGCCCTATCCTCCCACTCATGCCCTGCCGCCGCCGCTGCATCATCTTTTCCCACTCCATGCCATGCCAAGTGCAGTACTGCAATGTTATCGCCGCCCTTACACGGATCATCCTAATCTTGCTGGCTTTGGTGTCCTACACTAGATCCATGTGGCCGTTGCACCTATTCTCAACGCCGCCAGTTCATCTTCGATTGGATCTGGTTCAAGTTGTCGCTCTGATTTCGATTTTGAATGACCACGCCATCTAGTTGTTCATCGTTGGTCGCCGTGTCCAGTGTCCCTCTGCTAGTAGCCGGTGATGCACATCGTCATCGGTCAGTCGGGCTCCACCGTCAGACGCCTACACGATCGTCAATTTACCTACGATGCCCCGGCCATCATTGATATATGCCCCCAGTCTCACCCGATCCCAAGTAAGATTACCTATTCTCTAAGTTATCTTGGTTATGTTGTAATATCCCGGTTTCGGTTCGGTAAATTGAAGAACTAGTCGGGAGGAGAAAGAGGGCTTAAAAGGAATAGCAAAACCTGGATAGAAGAAGGGGTTTTCCGCATTTGTTCGACAACCTGGGCCGCGGGCCGCGGCCCAAGAGAGGCCCCTCTTGTGGCCGGCCAAGGGGGGTTCCCACCCCCAAACCCTAATGCCCCACCCCCTCCCCCTTTTTCCCCCTAGTGGCCGACGCCTCTCCCCACCTCTCCCTGCTGTGCGCCGTTGCTAGTCAGATTTGGGTCCGTTACGTTCATTTTCTGACCTGATCACCTCTTAGAAAGTTGTAGGTCTCATCTTTATCTTTCTTTTGGCACTGAGATCATCTGATTTGGACGTACGGTTTAGAAGTTATGGTAATTTTACCGCGACTGTCCAGGAGGGTTGACGTGAATTGGCAGATTATCTTGTCTGGCCAATTTGAATGTTTTAGAAGCCAAATCAGAAATGTCACCCAAAAAAAATGTTGTAGATAATTCTGTAAGCTTTCCAAGTTGATAAATATAATTTTTTTTAGAGTTGCCAATCAAAAGCTATGCAAGTTTTACCATCGCTGTTTTCTGTCGGTCAGATTGTTAGGACAGAGATCTTCACCTGAACATTGGACTAGTAGGAGGCCGAATCAGGGGACTTTCCCATCTAGACTATTGTAGCTGGTTTTGTCATGATTCCATAGAGCCTAAGATCACCCTGTTCCGAGTTTCGTAGAAAAAGTTATGGTAGTTTTGGTGCTCTATCAAGAGAACCTGACGTAAAAAAATTGATATTCTGTAGATTGGCTTGGTAGGGATAGTTTATGGCAGAATCAGAAGGGCTCCCCAACTAAGTTTATTTAGGTAATTTAATTACCTTTCCAGAATGTCTGAGAACACGTAATTTGGATCCTGGTAGTGAAAGTTATGAATTTTATAAGTTGACTGTCAACTGAAGGGACAGATCGACGTTTAGGATTTGGGGTTGGAATCGAGTTAGACCCTTTCGCGAGTTCGAGTAGGTTGTTATATTTTTTTTTTGCTTTGGCCCGCTACTGTCGCCTTAGTGCGTGTTAACTATTTATTCAGGTGGTGGACGGGTCCCGGGGGCAGCGCCTTCTGCACGTCTCACGTTCTCTCGCGGTTAAGGCAAGTGTGATTATGGTTATATTAGATATTATCGAATGACTTGACTGATACATTCTATGGTTATTTATATTGTTCATGATTGATTTGGTCATATGTCTGGTAATGAGCATGGACTCTATTGTTATGAGTTACGTGTTTATCATGGTTGCATTGAAAGTTGGAAGGACTATGTTTGTGAGTTTTGTAGTATGAGTAGGATATTCATATGCAATGTTATTATGGATGTATATCGTTGTCAAATGGAGAATTCATACATATGCATCATGTAGTTTATTGAAGTCTTGGTCATGTGTTGATCAAGCCAGAGTTGGGTCCCCGTCATGTTGGTGACGGGCAATAGGTCCCCATGCTTCAAGAGCATGGGCAAGGGTCCTCATACTTGCAAAGTATGGGCAAAGGTCCCTGTGCCAGATGGCACAGGCATGGGTGTGCATCGACGGATGCGCACTTTGCATTACCGGTAAAATGCTAAAAGACAAAGATAAAGACAAAGAGCATATGAGCAGGTTGCATGTCATGTGTATGTGGTTTATTCGGTGAATAGATTTGTGATGTATAATTGATGGGTTTATTTCTTATACTGTTGTTACCAATTATTATGCTTGCTGAGTCTTTGGACTCACCCCTTGTTGTTTGTTGTGTTTTAGGTACCTGTATGAGATCGGCATGCATGGGAGAAAGGAAGGGCTAGGGTAGTTGCACGCTCGCACAATATACACCCATGAGAATAAAAGGAAAATTAATTCAGTAGATGGATGAATTACCTAAAATTATGCTTACGATCATTACTTGATTGGATTAGACTGTAATAAAGGAGTTTAAAAATTGGATACTTATGATCTACTTTCATATGTCTATTTGATAAAGATGAATAGCCTATGTGGGTTATGTTTGGATCATTTTTTTTACTAGACTACCTCTTGTTATATTTGCTTGTGAAAACCTCCAGTATAGTAACTATACAAAGGAGGTTCTGCCGGAATTTGGTAAAGAGTTTTAGTTAATTATGTTTAACTTGTTATTTTAGTAGCATTCCAAGCTCATGTTGGGCTGGGGTGTTACATATGTAATCCCTAATTTGTCATAATTTAACCAATTCCTTTATTTATGTTAGTTCAATTGATAACAATGGTGAATTAATCACATATATGACAACAATTTCAATACAGTTTCTGAACCCGTGCAACGAAGGACAGGAATGTGCAGACCTTCTGAAGTTGTGCCATGTAAATTACGACGAATGTAAAGCTCTCAGGTTACAGAAGATAAGTTTAATTATCAAAGTCTTGTGTTTACAGAGAGGTGTGGGTACCCTTTTGCTAGTATATACGTACACTGAGTTTTTTTAATACTGCATTTTGGCATTCTTTAATTGGACCTTACAAGGAAATACCTGCTTACAAGGAAATACCTGCATACCGATTATCTCATTTAATCTAGTTTTGAGTTGAGGTTGTTTCATTTAGCCCTCTATTGGCGTACAACTATATAGTATCATTATATGAAATATTATCACAAAACTCAGCATGGAGAAAGTATCTCCAGAACACCATACAACTTGAAATCTTTGCTATTTTCTTGACCAAATGTTCATAACTTTCTCCTGTATATGTTAATGTTACATGGTTTTCATAATTTTTCTAATGGCCGTATCACCATCCCAATAGTCACAACTGAAAAAGTGATCAATAGAAAAGCTGATAACGAAAGGGTTCCCTTTGATCATGTGACACTGTACTGTTCAACATAGGTTGTCTTATGGCTTGCTTATGAATACTACAATAATACCCAATCTGTGTTTTTAGGTTAGCATTCGCTTTGACTGGACAAGTGCAACTTCGGGCTTCCAGTGTATGGCCCCAAGTTCAAACTGAATGCCATTTTTACTAGTGGATGACACTAGACAAATTAACATGTATGGATTGATGTACTGGATCTGCTGATGCAGATGCCACTTAAGGACAATCAAACATCTTGCTCCTTGGGAGATGTAGTATCCTTTTTATGCAATAACTTTTTATCTGATATGATTTCAGATATACAAAAGGTAGACTGTAAACCAGTATCAATTTTGTTTATTGGTGTAATTTAATCATTGATATGGCAATGTAAATATCTTTCATCAATTCGAGTGACATCGTGTTCGTGAAGCCTACTTAATACAGTGTGAATAGGGTATTTTAATTTTTTTAATTTTTTTTTTTGTGAAATGGATGCACCTTGAGGAATTTTGGTTTGTCCGAATTTTGCTTTATAATATGAACTTGTTACACCACTGAGCAACCCACTCTAATTGCTTTGTCAAGATTGTCCAATTTAATTAAGCAGATAATACTTTTATGCGACTGAATAAACATAGGTATACTGTACACATTGTTCATGCTACTAGCCTGAGTCCAAGATCAATCCTCCTTTTACTTAACTTCAAATTTCAGCACTCTGAATCTAGTTTCGTTAGTTATAATTTGATACCACTAAGTAACTATTGTCTTTGCAGGTCCAAAGGATCGGTTGAAGATTTACTACATTTGGATATTCACAGGAGTGATGAAGAAGACAAACATTTGACTTATGGGTGGAAGTAGCTAGAGTTTTAATTTTCAGGCTATATGGGTGTAACATATTTTATTTTAATGTGACTAAAGTTGTAAACAATATATTGGATCGCATGTTCTTCAAGCAATGAAATGAAGTCTATTTGTTTATGTGCCATCATTGTCCTTATGGTTTGTGGATATGGAATTATTTGGTCACATCGGCCGGTTGTAAGATCTGCATGGCTAGAAATTAACCGATAGTGCACCTAGATAAAAATTGTAAAATGAATTATGAAAGCAATTGGGTTATTACCGTAAACAATAACGCATAGAAGTGTTGCCAGAGCCTAATTATGTCCGTTGCTACATTGCAACGCTCCTTCTAACTCTTTACCAACGCTTGGATATGTGTTGTGATAGACCCTTGCAACGCCGTCTATGGCAACACATACTAAATGCGTTGGCAGAGACCGTAACAACACTTATTTGGACTTTTGACAACACATGTATGCGTTGCTAAAGGGGTGTTTATGTTGTAGTGTGTGTTTTACAACTTGTTGAGAATATCACCTATAAATCTTGTATAGATTGCACTCAAATGGACAAATGTGTTTTGCCATTTGAGCGAAGTCAAAGCGCAAAGCTTCTGTGGTTTGACGGTCTGACCGCCGGTGTGGACCGGTCTGACTGGTGCTAAATCGGTCGGACCGCCATGTGTTGGGCGATCGGACCGGTGGCCTCTTGAGCCGACTCTCTGTGCGGTAGTACCGCTATTGAGAATACGGTACTACTGGAGAGTGGAAGTACCGGAATATTTCACGGTACCTTTTTTCCAGAGAAGCACCTTTTGGAATCACGCTGATTTTCCTTGGGAGGTCTGACCACCCACCCTTGGCGATCTGACCGATATTGCGGCGGTCCGACCGGTCGGCAGTTGGCGGTCCGACTAGCTGTGAGTCCAACGGCTAGTTTTATAGCCGTTGGCGCATGGGTGGTCCGACCGGCCATTAGTTGGCGGTCAGACCGGCACTACTCTGATTCGAGGGAATCTTTCCTCCAACGGCTAGTTTCGAGGGAATTGAGCTTGTGATATAAATCTTGTAGAGAATTGGATCCAAAAGGAATGATGGTCGTTGAGGTAAAACTGATTATGTTGTTACAACTAGTAGAACCAATAGTGAATTGTAATTCAAGAACCTTTGTTCATGTTGGTGGAATATTGAAATATTCAAAAGTTTGAATCTTGGTCAACTAGTTAGAGTATTGCGAATGTGTATGTTGTAGTCATGTGGGTGAAATAGAATGGTGTGGTTTAGTGGGTTCGAGATTGGTGAAGCTAATCACATTAGGCGGTTATTTGATCAGTGAGGAACACTGATATTAATGACTGAGAGTATGGTTTGGATCGTGGGAATTTTTTTTTTCATCGAATCTGAGGATTTCCTATCAAGTATACCAGAAGTCCATGGTAGGAGTCTTAGAGGTTGAGTCGAGACTTTGCATTTTTATGCTGGCATGTTGGTTGCCCTTGATTAGGTTCTAGGAGTTGTGGTGAACTTTGATAGAATCCTTTGGATGTAGTAAATGAGTGTGTGTGTGTGTGTGTATGCTGTGAATTTTAAGTTGAATATTCTTAAGAGATTGGGGTGTTACGAGATTGAGGTGTTGTGATCGTAGGTGAAATCTATATTGACGTGCGTTGAAAATTATTGATCAAAGTGATCATTTGGTAGAGGAGTTGACTAAAGAGCTTGTTATTGTAGATTAGTAGAGTCTCTCTACATGAGTATGGTTGTTGCTTTCGGGTTGAGCGACGCTTTGAGGTTGTCGGTTAAGAGGAAGGATCAGTGTAATAACTTGGAATCCCATGATTTAAATGAAAGTTTATTCCTAAAATAAGGATTGTGGAAAAGGAGTGTTTTCTTGGGTAGTAGAATGCTATCTTGATACTTGTTCGGGCTGTGCGTTGTGACAGGTGTCATTTGCAATTTGATTTGGTTTTACGTTGGTATGTGTGGTTCTTTCCGGTTCAGAAGGAATAAAGGAAAAGATTGATGTGAGCATTCGAGTGATTTCTTCTTTGGCTTACGTGGTGTCTATTTGCAAACTATCTACTTGGAAAGTGAAAAGGTTCTCGAGATGAATATTCAATTTTGGATTTGACTCTTTTGGTGGGGAGTTGGTAATACGTTAGTTACCTCAAGGTGCGGTCGTCGCATCAAATGCCGCGCATATGAAGTGTCTCCTGGCCGCCTACCCGCTTGCATGGCCGCACGCGTGGAAGGTCGGCTACCTACGTTGTTTCGCTGCCATCCATGTATTCTTTTGCTAGTGCTAATTAGTTATTAGTCTTGCCATGCTACTTCGTACGAATGGATGATGCATGGAATAGTGGAGGGAGAGAGAAAGGAAGGTTAAGGGAATGCATTTGCTATATGCATGATGTGTTGCCGTGAGTGCTGCCGATGGAAAGAGGACCAGGAAGTGCCAGCAAGGAAAAGGGGAAGGGGAGGAAGAAAAAGAGAGGGATCTCACGCGGGAGATCGGTGTTCCTCGTCGCGGTCTCCGGGGTAACGATCCATATTTCTCCACAAATTCCTTTTAGAATTTTCCAGTCGAAGGTTGATTAATAGACCTGTTTAGTCTGTTGTCCTGTTGTACGATTATTTTGGGTACCTTAATAGCGAATTTTGGGAATATCATCTACTAGTTAATTGTAGATAATTTCGATATCTTTCTATAGAATATTTAATCATGTCGAGCGGACAAGTATAATTCGAGTTATGAATTTTTAAATAATGTTGTCCATGTAGTTGTCGTCTTTCGGCACTGTTTTGGTAGACTATAGATTAAAAATAGTAAACGGACTAATTAGAGTTTTTCATCTACATGAAAGATTTAGATAATTGTCTAAATATTCTGTAGAATCCATGAACTCAAATTTTGGTAAGGTAAAACAAAAGTTATGGATTTAGTAAGACTCGCTGTCCAGGAGATGACAGGTCGGTCTTCTGGGATAAAAACAGAGGGTTAGATGATTTAATTAGAAGTCATGGTAATCTAAGAAAAATGAGGGGAATTTTGTGAAGAATCCAGAACTAGGTGGTTTGCCATGATCAGACTTTTGAGTCAAAAGTTACGCTCTTTTTAGTACCAGGACAGCATGGGGGGACTATTCGGTACCAGGAAAGCGTGGTAGATTTGGGAACGTGTGGGAGCGATGCCGATTGATTGTTGTTCTTATGATGTTGTAGTTTGTATTGAAATTTGAGTATTTAATGTAGGAGAGGCGTCGTACTTGTTGCCATCTTCTAGCCAAATCGTGCATCGCAACTAGTAAAGGCAAGTGCATAGTAGACAGCGATCAATGATTGATCACTGTTTTCTTTATCTTCTATTATCATTATTGTTGTGCTTTTATTCGTATTTAATTGCAAGCAATGGAATGGTATGGATTTATATTGTTGATGAACATGAGGAAAAAATTGGATATGATGAGTATTATGAAATTCTGCATGTCTGCATTCATAAGCATCTTTGCATAAGAGCAGGTGATCATGATTGATCACAACTCCACGGGAGTGGAGGAGGTCCCCGATCCTTGAGGAGGAGCGGGCTTGAGAGTGAATGTTGTCGCGAGCATTCACTCATGGTATACCGGTATACGCGAAAGAAGTGCATGTGGACATGTAGAGTAGAGTTGCATTGATAAGAGATGAATGGATGTGAAAACAAAGTGAAGAGAACATCACGAGAATATTAATAAAAGTGCATGTGATGATAATGAAGTTATTGAATACCGTTGATTCATTATTGTTCGTTGTATATTGTTGTATTTCTTTGAGTCGTGGACTCACCCTTGCTTCTCGTTGTTTTTAGGTGATCTTCGAGGGCACCATGTTTGAGAGCGAATAGGGCACATGGAATAGTTTTCTACTTCAGACACATGATTAATTGCCATGAAAATATTTTATTCCTTATTGCTGGATTACTCTAGGACTTGTTAGACATTGAATAAAATTTAGGTCAATGTTCTGGACTAGTCTATTTTGTTTCAATGCTTCGAATTCATTAGTTTGGTGTTGTTTTGGATTGCTTACCTGGTTATGTTTCCTTTACTTAGTTGTTCATGTGTGATCAATATTTACTCAGGTTTTGTCGAGACCCGTGGACGGGTACTATTATTATTTTGATTCGATGAAATTTTCTAGTGTGTTGATGATTATTAGACGTTTAAGGGTAGTTTGGTGGCATTCCAGGCTCAGTGTTGGGCTGGGGTGTTACAAATACCCACCTTGACTGGTTGGAGGAAGTTGTTGTTGCCATTACAAAGTGTGCTAGTGCTGTGAGATATTCTTTTGAGCTAAGAAGCAAACCCTCTCTTCCCTTTTGTGCATGTGTTGCCCTTAGTGAGATTAGAGAGCAAACCCTAAGTGCATGTGTTGCCTTAGGTTGTGGATTGAGTATCCACTGAGCTTAAACACTTGATTTGTTCAAGTGAGAGTTGAGTCTTGTTACTCTTGGTGTTTGCCGACACCTAGACGGCGTGGAGGCGTCGTGTCCGGTGATCTTCTCAAGAAGCTTGTGAGAAGGCCCAGCGTGTTTTGAGTGGTTTGGTGCTCGTCATCTCCGGAGTGGAGGAAGAGCGACCCTAGTAGAGCGAGGTGTTGGTTCGTGTTGGAACCGGTCCAAGTGGTTGGACTTACCTCAGAGGTGTTGGCTCATTTGAGGAGCCGGTCCAACGCGGTTGGGCTTACCTCAACGTGGATTAGGGGAGACCGGCAAGTCTCCGAACACCACGGTAAAACATCATTGTGTCATCTTGGTTTGTGCTTGTGCTTTACTTGAGCAATTTACATTCTTGTTTTAATTGCTTATATATCCTTGTATGATTGCTCTCTTTGTTTTGTATTCATATTGTTCACTACTACAAAACAGGCTATAGAAGACGCCTCATCACGCACGGTTCTTGAAACCGCTCGTGATAAAGTAATCTGAGCGGTTCCAAGATGAACCGCTCGTGGTATGTCATTATCACGAGCGGTTCTAGAGAACCGCTGCGTGATATCTACACATCACGCAGCGATTCGTGGTTAGAACTGTCGTGATGGTTCACAAACAGTTCTAACCACGAACCGCTGCGTGATATCGAGAATATCACGAGACGGTTCTAACCACGAGCCGTCGTGATGAGATACTCATCACAGACGGTTCGTGGTTAGAACCGCTCTGTGATTTTAGGTTTTATCATGGTTTGAATTTTTCCTTACTCTTCGAAGCCATGGTAAAATCAGAGAGTAAGGAAAACCCTAAACCATGGTAAAAATTCAAACCATGATAAAAACCTAAAATCACAGACGGTTCTAACCACGAACCGCTCAGTGATGATATCTCATCACGCAGCGGTTCGTGGTTAGAACCGTGCGTGATGAGACACTCATCACGCAGCGGTTCGTGATACGAACCGTCGTGATATCATCATGAGCGGTTTTGTATAAAACCGTCGTGATACTTTGATTCGTTAAGCGGAAAGCGAAATTTGCACATAATGGCGGGCTTCGAAAATCTCTCTATATTAATGAGTCATTCATCTCCCCTTTGCCATCTCCATCTCCTCCTTTGCCATTTCTCCTCCTCTGTCATTTCTCCTCTAGCCTCCCCTCCCGCGGCCTCCTCCACCTCCTCTACCTCGCCTGACCCTCGCCGCCGGCCCCACGACCTCGTCGCCCCCGGCCTCCTCTACTTCGTCACCCCCGGCCTCCTCTACTTCGTCGCCCCGGCCTTCTCTGAGTTCGTCGCCTGCGGCCTCCTCCACCTTGCCCCGGCCTCATCGTCGCCGGCCTCCCATGACCTCGTCACCCCAGCCTCCCACGACCTCACTCTCTCTACTCCCCCCTTTTGCTCTGTGATGTAGATTACTACTGTGATGTGTTAGTACTCTGTGAATTCTTTGAGTTGATGCTACTGTGATGTGGGTGATGCATGTCATGTTGTTTTTAGTACTCTGTGAATGGATTGCGTTGATGCTACTGTGATGCTCTGGCTATTGTGGGAAAGCTAGCGAAATCCAAAAATCAATATCAGATTCATGTGAGGCTCGGGAGGCTCCATACGAAGTGAAAATCCATTTTCGTTTTTTTTGCCATAGAAAAAACTATCACAGACGGTTCTAAACAAGAACCGTCTGTGATAGTTACTATCACAGACGGTTCTTTTTTAGAACCGTCTGTGAAAATAGAATATCACAGACGGTTCTATTCACGAACCGTCTGTGAAAATACACTATCACAGACGGTTGGAGAATAGAACCGTCTGTGATAGTCTGTTTTCACAGACGGTTCGTGAATAGAACCGTCTGTGATAGCATTTTTCACAGACGGTTAAAAAACCGTCTGTGATGACCTCGTGTCATCACAGACACAAAAATTCAGACGGTTCAAAAACCGTCTGTGATGATGGTTTAGAACCGTCTGTGATGAGCTTTTCTGTAGTAGTGGTTGGTGCACTTAGTGGAGCCTAGTTGATTTAGGTTTTAATTGTGCAAAATCAATTGTTATTAGCTTCCGCATTATAATTTGGTTTTAGCCAAAGAGATTTTAAAAACCACCTATTCACCCCCCTCTAGTCGGCCTCCTCGATCTTACAAGTGGTATCAGAGTTTGGTCTCTTATTTTATTAGACTTAACCGTCTAGAGAGTAAAGGATGGCGATTAGTGATTTAGTGCACCTAGGTAAAGCACCTCTTTTCGAACGAATAATATGTGGCAGGCGTTGCAGAGGCAGGCCAGCCAGGAGGAGGTGTCACATCAAGACAGGCCATGACTTTTCCCCGGCCCCTTGCTTTGTGCTTTGCTTTTTCGCCTCCTTTTCTTCCTTTTTGTGTCACCACTCATGACTCGCCTCTGGCCGGCTCGTCATCTACAGCAAGAAGGGGGCACTACACTAGCTAGATACCCTTTTTCTTCTAGGCTTTCTTTGTAGGAGCAGAGCAGCCAGCAAGCTTAACAAGGGCCCAAGGCCGAGCTGAGCAGCAGTCGGCTAATACTACCTAGCTAGTAATAAAACTAACTCAAATGGGAGGAAAAGAAAAATGCAAAGATGACATTTTGATATCCTTCATCGCGGGCGAGGGTTGTTACATGGCGAAACGCCAATGCTACTGTTAACACCGGTGTAGTGATCCCATCAAGGCGCTTGCTGCAGGCAGCCAAACATTCACCAATGTGGTTTCGACTACCACGCGAACCCCTATTCGGCGAGAAGAAGAAAATAGTGTTGCATCAATATTAATAAGGACCGTACCTACCAGTGGCTGGGTCCATTTAGCGACT
Source organism: Hsuehochloa calcarea (assembly GCA_036346395.1). NCBI lineage: Eukaryota > Viridiplantae > Streptophyta > Magnoliopsida > Poales > Poaceae > Hsuehochloa > Hsuehochloa calcarea. The sequence goes on along the minus strand of CM070616.1, from coordinate 3,228,941 downwards.
GGATGCAAGGACTCACGCCTATGATCTAGATCCGGATTGAAGATATACAACACTATCAAATCAACATAAGTTTTAACTTTCGCAGCCACCCTTTGAGGATGCAACAAACCTTCATCATTTCGTGCACCATTATGGGCCTCCCAAATATACCACAGAGTAAAGGCAAGAACCGTTGCCTCCTGAACTGAGGAACGTCTAAGGAAATCGAACAGCCGCTGCTTAGCACAATTCAACGTCTTGCGGCAGAGATGGAAGCCATACTCCAATTTTACTTCACACCAAATTTCATGGGCAAACTGACAGAACATGAAGGAATGCTCGATACGCTCTTCCCTCCCACAAAAGACACATGTATCATTCACTGGGATATGCCTCTGTTTCAGCTGCAACCAACACGGGAGGCAGTCATGTGCGAAATGCCACAACATAATTTTAATCTTGTTCAGTGCCTTTATAGCCCAGAGTGACTTTCAATGTTTTTCATCCGTGTCGTACGCTGAGAAGAGGCCGCGGCAAAAGTTGCTTCGAGAGAAATAAAAGTCCTCTATCTGAGCTAAAAAAATATGCAGAACGTACCGTGTAAGACCCATGTCTTTGTATGTGGCCATGAAGTGAAATCCTCACTGCCTTACCTACTGATGAGCACCTAGATAATCTAATCAGCAACCACCTCGGGGAAGATAGAACGAACCAAGTCAACATCCCAAGAACCATGCTCCTCCTGTGGTAAGAAAATCAACTATTTGATCGCATGTAGGGGTACCAGTGGCTGAACTAGATTGGGTGCAATGTTGGGTATCCAGTTATCATATAAGATTTTAATACTTTTACCATTGCCGACACCCCATCGTATACCCTTCTGCAGTAATTCCTTCCCAAAGCAGATACTCCTCCAAGTATACGAAGAAGATCTTGAAAGAGGGGCATCCCAAAAATCACAACTAGGAAAGTAACGACTCTTCAACACCTTAGCACAAAGCGACCCCGGCTCCTTCATTAGCCGCCAGCCCTGACGACCTAACATGGCTTGATTGAAGAGCACAAGATCACGAAAGCCCACGCCGCCCAAAGATTTAGGTGTAGACAGCCAGCCCCATGAGCGCCGATGCATTTTCTTCTTGCCGTTCTCAACACCCCAACAGTGATTAGTGATAGAGGTTTTCATTTTCTCACACGTCGAGACCAGCAGCTGAAAGCAGCTCATAACATAAGCTAGAATAGCCTGGATCACTAATTGTAACATGAGTACTTTCACCGCCCGTGACAACAGACGACCAGTCCATCCATTGATTCGCTTCCACACTCTATTAAGCAAGAAATGAAAAGAACTCGTCGGTGATCGACTCACCTCAGTTGGCATCCCAAGGTAGGAATCCTGGAGGGCTTCATTATGAACATCCAGTCCTTGTTTGACACCATCGTTGCAATGCAAGCCAAAGAAAATAAAAGATTTCTCTAAATTAATTTTCTGCCTAGAATCTTCACAATACAAATGAAGCGTGGCTTTCAATGCATCAATACTTTTTGCATCACTCCGAGCAAAGAAAATGTCGTCATCTGCAAATAAAAGATGTGATATGGGGGGCGAGCCGACAGTTTCAAATACTGTGTAGCTCACCACGACCCTCGTTGTGTTGCAAGAGACATGACAGACCTTCAGTGCACAACAGAAACAAATAGGGACTAATAAGGTCCCCCTGCCTAATACCCCTGGATGGGACCACAGGCATAGCGAGCTCGCTATTAACCCAGAAAGCATAGCGAACAAACGTAACACACCGCATGATAGAACTAATCAAAGTAGGAGTAAAACCCAACTTATTTAGATAGTCGTGTAGATAATTCCACTCTACACGATCAAACGCCTTCATCATATCAATCTTCAAAGCAAAATACGGCCTCTTCGATTGTTGTCTTCGTATGGTGTGTAAACACTCGTAAGCGATAAGAGCATTGTCAATAATAAGCCTTCTAGGGATAAGAGCGCTCTGATACTCGGACACAATCGCAGGTAGAAAAACTTTCAATCTGTTAGCCAAAACCTTCGAAGCAATCTTATAGAGCATGTTGCACAAACTGATGGGGTGGAAATCTTTTAAATGTTTAGGCCTCAAAACCTTTGGGATAAGCACAATAACTGAATCGCAGAGACCCTCTGGTATATCCACGCCCTCTAGAAAGCTTCGGACAGCATGACAAATTTTCTCATGGAAAAAATCCCAATGGGTCTAATAGAAAAGTGTTGGGAAGTCGTTCGGACCTGATGTTTTCGTTGGCCCCATCTGGAATAGAGCAGCCTTGATCTCATCATCTGTATAAGGTTTACACAACTTTGCATTTACCTCATCATCCACTTTACGAGGGATAGCCTCAAGAACTGCATCCACCGAATCACATGATTCAGAAGAAAAGAGATATTCATAAAAACCCTGAATCATACATTTAATGTCATCTTGATTTTTACATCTAGAGTATTATTTGTGCATCTCCTCGACGAGAGGGCGTGGAAAAAAGGCAGTATGTTGGGTTGGGCTTGCGTACAGACAGCGGATTGAACAAACAAACGGGTGGCATGACGGGCCGGTGAAGCTGAGAGAGTCAACGAGTTGGGCCTTCGTACAACAGAGGCCCCGCTAATTTAGCTTCACAGCAGTAGCCCGAGGTGATTCTGCCCACACGCTACAGAAATATTAAGCTACAGCCTTTAATTTGCGCAAAAGCGGGCTATTCAGGTGATGCGTTGCTCCCTATGAGCCCGATAAGTTTAACCGCGATTTCTAGCCCAGCCAATGGGCAGAACCGCATTCAGGCGAAGAAGTTGCCCAGCGTTGTTGGATGGATCGGCCCGCGTTTTCAGGCGAGAAGCAACGTGCGGTGTGCGTGCGCCACCACGAAGTTGCCTCGCCACGTCACCACAAGGGAACCCCATAGTCCCTCCGTTCCCTCGCGCGACTGCGGCACGTCCAGTAGTACCATATTCTCTGGTGGAGATAAGGAGGCGACGTCAAGCTAATTCCCGTCGGCGTTGTGGCGGGCCGAGAGCGGGCCTTCGACGCCATCGGCGAGGGGCCGTACACGGGCGTGTCCAACGGGAGCATCCTCAAGTAGGCTGATGAAACGACACTATTTTGCAAACAGAGTATGTTCGGTTTGTGTAATGGATCAAAATTTCGATTGAAGATCTTGATAGCACCAAGCCTGCTTACGAACATTTTAAAAAGCATTAATCTGATTGAATTATAGCCTAATGACTATTTTGCATCAATAAAATGGGCATCTCAAGTCCAAATTTTTAACTTACATTCAGAAGAACCAAATAGCCTCCAAAGAAAAGTTTGAGTGCGGTCGCAACCTTACAATGATCTCCAAAGTGTCATTCAATCTTCTGATACACATTCTGATAAAAATTTAGCAAGATTGAATACACAACGTACTCAGCAAGCCACATGAAAAATCTATTTAACTACATATCAGGGAATCAATTGATTGTTGATGGTTTATCATATCAGGTATATGTGGATGCATCATTTGAGTTAAACCAATTTGTCTTTAAAACAGTAAAATCATACTAATATAACATCGAAGGTTTATTCAACTATTGTAAATACCATCTTAACATCCAAAAATCTCTACTTATGCCTCATATATTAGAATCACTCATGAATGCAACTTCATTAACCGAAAGCACGACGTATACAAGTACCATTGATTATACTCTGTAGAGTTGTCCAACTTTACCCACAAGATACTTCAAACTCATAATATCAAGTTGTATACCCGGTAGGTATTTATACATTCTCACTGCTCAACCTTTCTAGCATCTACCCGGTAGGTATTTAGACAATATAACCATCGGGAAACCACCGGCCAATGGTAGAGTTGGCGGTCTGATGCTGACTGTAACTATCGTTGTGTAGATCAACGAGGACTGCTGGCGCGGGGAGGGGGGGTGGAGGGGGGACAACGGCCGGCGACAGAAGGTCGAAATTTGGACACGAGAGGAAAGAGGGCACATGGGAGGGCGACGAGGAAGACAGGGAAAAATAAAGAACAGGCTTGGCTGCGCGAGCTAAGTCGCCACTGTCACGGCAAACGTATTGGCGTGACAAAATGTCACGCTATGGGATATAGATGTCATGTAAGCCCTCCACGCTGGCACAACACGCCTGCGAGGGTTTGTGTGACAGCTTTGGCTCGCGCTGCGATAGGTGGCGTGACAACACGTTTTAGTCACGCTATAGGTAATAGTACGATTAAAAAGATTAGAATTTGAAATAAAGTTAACGATAAGTTAACCTCAAAATAATATAATAAATTCTCTCTACTCAATGGCAACTTTGACTGATCGGTGATGTAAACTGCGGGTTGGGTTGTTAAAGAGGATCTCAGGACCCTTGTCGGGAGCACGAGTATGGGCGTCCACTGGGCATCAAGACCGGGGAGATGTACGTCGCAGATGCGTACCTTGGTCTGAGAATGGTCGGTCCAGAGGACACCGTGTGCAGGCCCCTTGTGCATCGAGATCGACCATGAAACTGGAGCCCATCTACTTCACCCAGACCAGCACAAGGTTTCAGAGAAGGTACGAGCGAACTCCATTTTTTGTTTCGTACTGCTATGCATCATGTTAATGATCTCTGGGCAATGAATAATCTGACACCCACTCCCATGAAGTATTTACTTGCTAGCCTGATGAGCGAAATTCTTCTGCAGGGAGTTCCTGAGCATAGTTATGTCCGGTAAAGCTAGCATTGAGACAAGAGAAGTGCAGTGCAAATGTGAAATCAAAATTAACCTAGGCATGTCAGATAGCACGGACCAAGTGTTTAATTTGTACTAACACGCGACGTTTGGGATATGTCAGAATTAGTTTTTCCCTTCTTTGTTGCCATAGAATCAAAATATCTGCTAGGTTCGGATAGATAATAGATTGGATCAAGTTAAGCGTGACTTGCTTTGGCATCATCAAATTTGTGTTGAAACTTGCATTTTAAAAACTGAAACTTCTGCCAAAACCGGTGATTTTATTTTTTGTGAAACATGGTGAAACCCGTTGAAATTCAGTTGAAACTTGGTGAAACTTACATGAAACATGGAACTTGACAGAAACGCTTGGAACTTGGAAACAAAACTTACATGAAACATATGAAACCTGCTTGAAGCTTGCTTGAGACTTGAACATGAAACCTCCGAGAAACTTGTACGGTTGGAACGGTATAGCGTTCCCTAGCTTCCATATTTTTGTTTTGTTTTGAGATAAAGTTGTCTGTGTTAAGAAACTCTGGGTCTGGTCTATAAGTCGGCTCATGTATATGCACTCCACTGAAACTCCAGCAAGGTCAGGAGGCTATATATAGAGGGTGCCCTATCATTATAACACGATAATTAAAAGAAATAAAGTGAAGCCTGAAGTTCCATCATATCTCTGTGTTCAACTACTATTGTATTTTTGTTTTGTTCTTACGATTATGAGTATTGTTTACGAGGTAATCGTTCGGACTGAACTCACTAGCGACAGTTACTCAACAGTTTGCTATGAGAGCTTTGATGTTCCTAACTCCAGAGTGAAACGTGTTGTAAAGGACAAAATTGATATTTGATGCATTTCAGACGTTACTTTCCAATCCGACGAGAGAAGAAACAGTATGGTACCATCAACGTGAAGTGTTATGGTTGTTTGGATAGATGCAGCCTGTCCAAACGACCTAGCCATATTGGGCCTATCTAGGATCCACGTATGCAGATAAGAGTTCATGGTTAGTTGGTTGTGCTAAAGTCGGACTGACTAGGCTACAAGAGGCACGGCGACATGCTGACTCACGGTCTCTTTCCAAAATCCAGCACCACCGCCACTCTCGTACGTTGGTGGCGCGGCGCCAACCGATATCCGGTCGTCTCTCTTACTGTGAAAAAAAAAATGCTACACGGACTGTTTGGGTATCCATGTTAGGCTGAACGGACATATAAATAGTCAAATATTGAACTACTACATTAAAAATTAAAAATTAGATTTATCCATAAACTCAGCGTTTTTAAGATATCTTCAATAGTTAAATATAACCTTATCTCTAACCTATGCTACATCATCTTTAGAGATAATATCTCCAACAGATAGTTTCTAGCACACTTTTTAACATTTAAATTTTATAATTTTTCTTTGAAATGAGTTTAATTATCAATTAAAATAAATTAATATATCATATCTTATTTTGTATATACGATAATCTCTTTTTTTTTAATGATACGCGCTATCTCCACTCACTCTCCGTTCTACCCAGAATTTTGTTGATATGTCCCAAACGGCGCGTGGCTTCGTACCCGCCAAGAAAGCTCACACCGAACCTCGTGACAGCCCAGAAGAGAACAAGATGATCCGACTCATACACTGATGCCTCGGAGGACTTGGTTTCCGAAACACGGAAGCAAAAGCCAGCTCACGCTCCAGCTAAATTAAGGTAGGCCGCCACGGCATCCCACTTCCCTATACCCCCCGGCGGCCATGGTCTCCTGCCTCTTCTCCTCCGCTAAACCCTACTGCTCCCCCGTAAACCCCACCTCCAATCCGATAGCCAAGCGCCCGTATTCTCCACCGCTCTCCTCCTTCCCCACCACCAAACCCCGCTTCTCCCATGGATTCGCCGCCGCCGCCGCCGCCGCCGCCGTCGCAAACCCTAGCATTCCTCGCCGCCCCCGCCCCGTCCGCGCGTCCCTGGCGCCGCTGCGGCCGGGGTACGTCCCCGACCGCATCGACGACCCCAACTACGTCCGCATCTTCGACACCACCCTCCGCGACGGCGAGCAGTCCCCGGGGGCCACCATGACCAGCGCCGAGAAGCTCGTCGTCGCGCGCCAGCTCGCCCGCCTCGGCGTCGACATCATCGAGGCGGGCTTCCCGGCCTCCTCCCCGGACGACCTCGACGCCGTGCGCTCCATCGCCATCGAGGTGGGCAACACGCCCGTCGGGGACCACGGCCCCGTTCCGGTGATATGCGGCCTCTCGCGCTGCAACAAGCGCGACATCGACGCCGCCTGGGAGGCCGTGCGGCACGCGCGGCGGCCGCGCATCCACACCTTCATCGCCACTAGCGAGATCCACATGCACCACAAGCTGCGGAAGACGCCCGAGCAGGTGGTGGCCATTGCCAGGGAAATGGTGGCGTACGCCCGCAGCCTTGGCTGCCCAGATGTCGAGTTCAGTCCTGAGGACGCCGGCAGGTACGACCTCAAACTTTTTTTTTTTGAAAAAGATACTAATTGCAAATTTGATTTATCTTTAGGCCCATTTTTTAAAATTGTAACTGTAAGATAGCCCAACATTTTTGTAACTAGATAGTAGAATCTGGTTTCGAACTGCCATCTGACTTATTGTGAGTTCTCGAAATTAACTAGTAATCTTGGATGCATCAAAGAAGTCCAAATTTAGTGAAGCAGAGTTGATTTTGAGGCGAAGTGGTGCATGCTTGCTATGAAGTACTGAAGTTGCTATGGTTCAGAAAGTAGTATATCATATCTTCAATAAATCTTCAGCTTTATACTGCTCCAGAAAAAAAAGATGACTAGTAATATCTACATTCTGGAAGCAGTTTTCTTAGCAAATCAAAAGAGGGTGCTAGTTGGTGGCTACCTGCTTTCTGCGGTCATGTTGAACTTTAAGTTTGCATGTGTAAGCTTATTGGTGCGTTTGAATATTATTTTGGCTATGCCAACTTATTGGTGCAAAAGGAATACCAAAGTTTTGAATCATGCTGGGCTAACTTCTATTATTTTTAGTATTTACAAAAAACAAATTATTCTCTTTTCTGATGTGCATAAGGCTGTGCCATGATAGGTTTCGCTTTGTCAATCCAGGTCAAACAGAGAGTTCCTGTATCATATTCTAGAGGAAGTCATAAAAGCTGGAGCAACAACTCTCAATATCCCTGACACCGTTGGATACACTCTTCCTTACGAATTTGGGAATTTAATTGCTGACATAAAAGCAAACACTCCTGGAATTGAAAATGCCATTATTTCTACTCATTGCCAGAATGACCTTGGTCTTGCAACTGCCAACACATTAGCGGTACTACCTTTTCCCGACTTATTTTTACGATTTGTTATCATTGGTCTAATCGTGTTACTAATTTACTTACCTTTAGGGTGCTTATGCTGGAGCACGACAATTAGAGGTCACTATCAATGGTATTGGTGAAAGAGCCGGAAATGCTTCTTTGGAGGAGGTGAGCTCATCTCACTATATTCATATTATTTATGTGCATAACTTACATTCTTACAAGTTCATATTAATGGGTTGTGAAAAGAATTATGAATGTGGCCTGATATTGCAATGCTACTCTAGGTGTTTTAGAACCGAACTTACGTAATGATTGTTTGATTCGGGGGGTCTTTAAGACTCAAATCACGTAGAGAGAATGACACATGGATTTTTATACAGGTCCGGACCTTCTCCGGAGAGAATAACAACCCTACTCCTGTGTGGTTGTATTGAGTATGCTGGTTACAGATCAAGAGAAATACTAAAATGCAATGTTTTATGCTCCTGATCGTGTCTTTCTTCCCCTTGTCCGTCTCCTCGCCGTTTGGTGATTCCTCCTTTTATAGTGTGCTCGCAGTGGGCGATAATTTCTCCAGCCCAAAGGGCGTATCAATGCTTCAGATGATGGCGCAGTTACCGGAGATTACTGTTAGAGAAGTAACGTTCACACGTCGCTAGACAATTATCACCAGGACAAAGAGATTAATCGTGCAGTTATCCTGGAGAATAATAGCGTATGCTGACTGTTTAGATGCTCTAATCAATTGGGTCTATTTGTCTGTAAGCTCGATTGATTATAGGGTAGTCATAACTGATCTAGTCGTAGAAGGATTTACGATCTTGTACTAGTCGTAGAAGAACTTACGACTATGAGGTGGTCGTAGCTGACCTGGTCGTAGAAAGACTTACAACCATGAGGTGGTCGTAGAAGAACTTACGATCTCGTGCTAGTCGTAGGAGAATTTACGACTATGGAGCGGTCGTAGCTGACCTGGTGGTAGAAAGATTTACGACCATGAGATGATCGTAGAAGAACTTACGATCATGAGGTAGCCGTTGAAGATCTTACGACTCCAGCTTCTCCCTTATGAACATTAAGGGATATACTCAATAACCATATAATGGCGTCATTATCCATAATAAGGATTACAGATAAATAATTAAATAAGGATTTATAGATCCTCATCAGCTACTTGCTACATGTCTAATATTTTTGACACCTTTTCAGGTTGTCATGGCAATTAAGTGCCGTCGAGAACTCTTAGGTGGTCTATATACTGGAATTAACTGCCAGCATATTACTATGACAAGCAAAATGGTACAAATTAGTGCTCTTGGCTTGTTTGCTTTGGTTTTTTTTTTTTGTATCTTTTGCATTTTTTACACGACTGAAATTTCTTGTGCAATATGCTCTAACTATTCTAGGTACAAGAGCACAGTGGACTTCACGTACAACCACATAAAGCTATTGTTGGTGCCAATGCCTTTGCTCATGAAAGTGGAATTCATCAGGTAACAAAAATTTACAGTGGGCAATCTGGTTGGTTCTTTGCGCCGAGTTTTGGCGTAGCAGCGAAAAAAGTATCAGCGCACATAGATACGTCTTATAGAGGGTTTTTAGTAGCGGCGGATTGGTGGTTTTCATTTTTCATAGCATAGCTCCATTTCGCTTCCTGGGTTCTCATTTCTCAATTACCATTTACCACTTATCGATATTTTGTGAATTGACTAATTCTGAAAATGTTTCTTGCCGTCCGTTTACATGTGAGGACCAGGAAAATATTTTACTCAGTTAAAATATATTAATCATGGGGGGAAATCATTTTTATTTGTATGAACGTTGTGAACTCAGTAAATCATTTTCTTGTTGACTAATCATGTTTAATATAAGCTTTGTCTTGCATGTTCGCTCTGAGATGTGCTAATTTTGATTCACCGCTGATGTTCTCATTGATATCTTTTTACTGTTTCCATATTAATAATTGTGTTAGTTCTGAATGGAATGGCTATTTTATGTTCACTTTTCTTTCCTATTGTTTTGGCAGGATGGGATGCTTAAGTACAAAGGAACTTATGAAATAATATCGCCTGATGATATTGGTTTAACACGTGCAAATGAGTTTGGTATTGTTCTTGGGAAGCTCAGGTATCATACAAATGTATCTTCCCCCTTAATTGACTTTTTGCATAATTCTTATGTGATGTTTCTCCAGTATATTTTTCCTCTCTTATGAACTTTCTACTAGTTTGGTATGGTGAATGTTCCAAGTAATTCCAACTAATGAACCCCAAATGCTTAGATTTTGAATATTTATATAAGACTGCCACCAAATAGGTCTAAATTCCTGGAAACATGTACAGGTCTGTCATAGTACAATTGATAATTATGAAATGGTGTTATGTACACGATTACACTCCTCTTTGGTCACAACCTAAGTCCCTTCTATTCTTATGCTATGACTTACTATATTCCTGAACAGAACCTGGATTATTTGACATGGACTCATGGAGGAAACCTCTACTCAAATGTTTGGTTTTTTATTCATCTGTTTATCATCTGTACTCTTCTAGATTAGCTCAAGTTGATATAGCAATCCTGCTCAAATACATTTAAATAGACATACAATGGTAACTTAGGTAAGATTTGAGATTCCCAATCATTAATCATAATAATGATTTCTGGTCATTTTTTTCAGTGGAAGGCATGCTGTCAGATCTAAACTAGTGGAGGTATTGCTTGGATAATTTTCTCTTTATTTTTCAGTAACAAGAAGCCTTCTTTTCCAGTTACCAAATGACATCCTTGTGGTCCAAATGTGTAGCTTGGATATGAAATTAGTGACAAGGAATTTGAGGATTTCTTTAAACGCTACAAAGAGGTTGCAGAGAAGAAAAAGGTGATACTTAGAGTACTTGCTCTATTGCTTCAGTGATATTTTCTATCATTTTGTTCTTCTCTTTCTGAAAATTGCAGGCATTAATTTATAGCTTCCACTTTCCTTGCTTTTACTTTTGCCATAGAACTTTTTGTTTCTATATTTTGTTACTGAAGCATTACATTTCTTTGGACGGTTACTGGTTTGAATGCTTGGTTTCTACATGATTTTTTTGTTCTGATGTGTGCCTCATACCTGAAACTTCAGGCATCCACTGTGCATGATAGTTAACTAGTTAGTTTCACTTTTTTGTAGCGTGTCACTGATGAAGACATCGAAGCATTATTGTCTGATGAGATATTTCAGCCTAAGGTTATTTGGTCCCTTGTTGATGTACAGGTATAATTGAGCTGCAATTGACTATTCTTTGATTAATGGAAAAAGTGGCCTGTTAAACTTTAAATGTTATGTATCCCCTCTGCAGGCAACATGTGGAACGCTTGGTTTATCTACAGCAACTGTCAAACTGATTGCTCCAGATGGAGAGGAGAAGATAGCATGTTCAGTTGGAACAGGTCCAGTTGATGCAGCATACAAGGCTGTTGACGAAATAATTCAGGTGACTTGTTGCAATATTCTTGATCTTTCTTTCACTAGTAGACTACTTTCTTTCTTTCGTTCATTTTTATTTTTATTTTTATTTTTGAGACGATATTAGACTAATTTCAATAGGATGGAATATGGATGCAATCTTTTTATGTTAACAGTGTAACTACTTGACCTGTTTTAACAACGACTATGTTACTCGCTGGAGTCTTGCTGTTGGTGATAGCAAGATCCTTACTCTCATGGAGAGGATGACACTTGGAGATGGGGCAATTTTTTGTTACTATTTCTCACGCAATGCCATACCAACCCGAGGGTTGGGGATACATATTTATAGGTGCCAACCACCAAGCATATGCTAATATGCTAGTCTAAGATGTTTGTCCTATGACACCAAGATGTTGTCCTTAAAGTCGCCGCTCAAGATCCATGTGCCCACCCCACAAAGACCACAAGATGAGGACTTATTCATCATTCTCCCTAAGTCTTGTGCGTCGCCTTGTGGGAGAGTTGAACTATCCCGATCCTAGAGCAGAGCTCGAGGAATTTGACCTCCCAAGAGGCTTGGTGAAAGGTGTCCGCAAGTCGATCCGTGGTGTTGATGTAGCTCGCCTTGATGTCGCTTTCATCCAAATGACCTCGGATGAAGTGGTACTTCACCCGGATGTGCTTGCTCCGCTCGTGGAAAACGGGTTCTTTGCGAGCAGCCGGAGCGGACTTTCGCCCACCCCGAGCGCCACCGCTTCGGTGTCTCTGCCGAGGAGTTCACCAAGCGGCCGAGCGAGCCGAGTGCTCGAGTCGGCGGTGGAAGCCGCTATGTACTCGGCTCACGGTGCAGACAGGGCCACCACCGCCGCTTGATCGATTCGCCACTAACGAGGCACTTGCGAGAAAGAAGAGAATCCCGCTTGTGCTCTTGCCGGTGTCGATGTCGCTGCGTGGTCATTGCCGCCGCATTCGATGAAGTCGTGTGGCCGGACACCTCGGGTAGTGCAAGCCGTGGTCGGAGGTGCCCGCAACGAGCGAGAGGATCCTCTTTACGCCACGATGCTCCGTCGTCGGTCATTGATGAACCGACCGACGAGCCGACGGCGAACGCCGATCTCGACGCGTGTGGACGAGGTAGCGAAGGTCGCCACGATGCGTCGCAGATCGCGTCGCGTCCACCTCCTCCGCTGTGCTCTCACGACTCACCGACCTCTCCTCCATAGGAGTGTGGGCTGGGTTGCGATCGGTGAGCCCGCCGGCTTCGACGGTGCGCTTGGCGTGGCGGTCCGACGAAGGGAGATGCGGAGCTGTCCCGTGGACCTCGATCCCTGTGTAGAAGGAGGAGCCCCAAGTCGCTCATCCGAAGGCGGTCTTCATCTCGCCTTGAATGCCTCGACCTCGGCCTCCTTGGAGCCGGTGATCAACAGTCGTCGCCGACGAGACGCCCACCGCCAGGCGTTGCCGCTTTGCCCCCGTAGAGACCGCGACCTCGTGCGCTCTGCTGGAACCCCATTTGCTTGAGGTGGAGTCCACCAGCGTTCAGTGCTCGTGGTGCTGCCGCAAGCCATGAGGGCCTTGCGCGAGCGGAGAACCTGCCTCCTTGCCGGGATGACGAATCCCGACTACCGACGACGAGGCCTCCTCCTTCAAGTCGCCGTTGAGGAAGGCGGACTTGACGTCCATGTGATGGACGCGCCAATCCTCCTGGCCGCAAGTGCAAGGAGAAGACGAACGGACTCCATGCGCGCGGACGGCGCGGCGCCATCGTCGACCCTCCCGCGCATGAAGCCTCGTGCCACCAAGCGAGCCTTGTGCTTGACGATGGCGCGGCCATCCCGCTTCGGCTTGAACACCCACTTAAGGGTGATCGCCGGTGACAGCCAGAAGATCCGCCGGCCCCACGCCCGCCCGCCGACGGCGTCCATCTCTCGCTTCATCGCGACACGCCACGCCGCGTCTCCTCCGCCTCGGTGAAGGAACGAGGCTCGCCGTCGCCGCGACGCCAAGCGCAGCCCGCCGAAGTCGTGGCCGCGGTCCGAGGATGGGCCGCCGCCGAGGATGTTGTCCATGGTACGATAAGCGCAGAGGCTCGTCGTCGTGGTAGGCGTCGACGCGGTCCTCGCCGTGAGGCAATGGAGAGCGAACTCCACCACGCGCCGCTTCGTCGTGGGACCGGTTATTGGGGCCGATCCGGTGGTGTGGCCTCCGGTAGGAGAGCGCGAGCCGTGCGGGAGAGCGTGGAGTGGCGGTGGTGAAGAGCCGGGCGAGCGGTGCGAAGGTGGTGGAGCACTCGCCGGCCGGTGGCGAGCAAGGTGTCGGTGGACGAGCTCGGTGAAGACGAGCCGCTAGCTCACGGTTCTCTCGGTGGACGTAGTCGACAACAAAGTCCCCGAGTCGAAGTCAAACCGCTGCCCACCGCCTTGTCCCACGCCCGACCTCGGCCCGTCGAACACAACGCCACGCGAGACGCGGACGCTACTGTGTGTGACAGGTCGAGGATGCGGTAGGCCTTCGAGCCTCCGCGTGGCCGATGACCACTCTGGAGTGCTCTGCGTCGAGCTTACCGATGTGACCAAGCTCCTTGGCGAACGCGAGGAGCCAAGACCCGCAAGTGGGAGACCGCCGGCTATGCCCATGCCAAGCCTCGTGACGGCGTCCTGCCGTCGGCGCCTTTAGTAGGCGGCGGTTGAGGATGTAGACGGCCGTCACCACCGCTCTCCCGAAGACAACCGCATCCCCTCGCTGAGGAGGCCCGAGCCATCCCCACAACCGCTGGTTGCGTCGGCCGACGACACCGATTCACTGCGGGTTGTACGGCGGAGTAGTGGCGCTGAATGCCCTCATCGCGAAGATGACGCGAATTCACCGCCGCCGAATTCGCCGCCAAGAAATCAGACGCAAAGACGCGGCAGCTTTGCTGCGGCGCGCTCGCCTCCGCAGCAGAACAAGGCGTGCGCTGATGGCATCCGCACCTCTCCTTGCCGCCAGGGACCATCACCCACATGTAGCGGGAGAGATCGCCGACGAGCGGCAGGAAGTAGCGTCGTCCTCCCGGTGTGGCGGTGTCACGGGCCACACAAGTCCCCGCACAAGCTCGAGCCTCTCCTTGGCTCGAAACTCGCCCATTGGGAAAGCGGAGTCGCCTGCCGCCGTCAACATGCGCACGCCGCAGAATCGCTCCCATGGTCAAGGCACGGCAGCTCGCACCATTCCGTGGCATCGAGCCGCTTAAGGGCATCGGGTGAAGGTGTCCAAAGCGCTCGTGCACGCATCACGCTCGTTGTCCCGACGAGCGGCGAGCGAGAGGTTGTGCCAGCCACGACGTGAATAATGTAGAGTCGATTCGCGCCTCGTTACCTTGGCAAGAAGGCGGCGCGAAGATCCCAAACCGCAAAGACTGCGGCTCGATCTCGACACGCGAGCCGTTCTCATCCAAACCGTCCCAAGCCGATGATGGAGTTGTGCGATCGGGGATGTAGTAGACGCCGGTGAGCAACTTTGGCTCACTAGTCGCGATGGTGAAGATGACGAGTCGACGCCTTGATTTCCACGTGTTGGGCGCCCCCAAACTTGACGGAGCCTCGGACGCTAGAGTCAAACTCGGCGAAGAACTCCGTCGACCGGTCATGTGATGGGTGCCGCGGTGTCGAGGCACCACCCGTCGCCTTGTCGCTGCGGGCCGTGGCGAGGAGGCATGTGCTTTGACTCGTCAAGGTGGAGGAGAGCCACCGCGTCGGCCGCGGCTGGAGGTGGTTCGATGCTCGCATGAGCAATGAAGCAGGCCGCCTCCTCCTCCGCTCGCGCGACGTGGGCCTGGCCGCGTCGTGGCCGCCGACAATCCTCGCCCAATGACCAAGCTTGCCGCAGCTTGTGGCAAGAGTCGCCTCGCTTCGGCTTGTTGCAATGCGGCCGCCTGGCGCCCACGATCATTACCCTAAGACGTCCTCGCGCCCATGCTCGGCGTCTTTGCGCGCTTGCGCGCGCATATTTATGCGGCCGCTATGTCGTGGAAGAAGGCTCCTTCTTCCCGTCACCTTGGCGGCGACCCATCTTTGTTCGAGCGAGGAGTTTCCGCCAATGGAGACGGGTCCCGAGGCGCCGTGGCTCATCGCCGCCAACAACCTTGAGGCGACCAACGCCTCCTCGATCGTCATCGTGGAGAGGTCCAGCAGAGACTCGATCGAGCGGGCGTCGCTTGTACTTCTCGAGGACGCGGTGGAAGAGCTTTTCCACGCCTCTCCTCGCCAGAGGTGTGTCGCCAATCGCACGAGCGCACTCGCAACAGAGTGTTGAGACGGAGAACAAAGTCATCCACGCCCTCACCGCTTGAAGGCCAAGTGCTCCCACTCCGCGCGAAGTGCTCGCAATGTAGACTTGCGGTCGCCGCCGATGCGCCGCAGCCGATGGCGTCCCAAGCCTCTTTGGCACCGCTTGTTGGTAGCGAAGCGCATCTCGGCGGATCGCTGCGATGAGAGCATCCGGCGCCCGTCGATCACGGTCGTGGTCGACGCCGCCCGTCGGGCCCGCATCCCACATACGCCGCGCTGAGTTTTACCTCATCACCGCACCCACTCGACATAGTTGGTCTTGGTGAGGGTTGGCCACCCGCCGCCGGGCCGACGCCCTCGACGACGACTGGTACCGTGGTGACCACGATTGCATCGCACGGGAGAGAGGCGCGTCGCTGTGAAGGCCGCGCCTCCGTCGACCAGACACCGCCGCCGTCGCGTGCCTCCTCCAGAGGCGCCACCAGCGTCCGCGCTGTCTCGGCTGCCGCCGGCGCTGCGTGGGCGCTTGGCGCGCCATCGCGCTTCCGCCTCATGCCGCTCCTCCTCTCCAGTGCTCAAGGTCCGCGTCCGGCCATCATCGAGAGATGGAGTCTTTATTCTTCGCGCGCAAAACCTTGACCTCCGCCGCGGCCGCGACGCGACTGCCTTCGCCGCCGCTGCTTCCTCCGCCTCGCCGCCATTGCCCGACTCCGCCTTACTTGACCGCGCTTTCTTTCGCCGCGCGGCGTCTGCTCTCGCCGCCGCTTTGCTGGCTCTGCATGCGAGCTCGGCCGTCACGACGCTGCAGGTGCTCGAGGTGACCGAAGGCCGAGATTGCCTCGGACATGGCGCGCTTCATCGGGTCGCGATGGAGAGGGTCGCTTCGACGAGCCACGCCTGCCTTCTTGGAGAGGAGTGGCGAGGGACGATCGGAGCCGCTGCTTCTTCGATCAGGTCGCTGCGAGGCGGAGACGAGATGAGCAGGAGATGCTCAAAGCACAGGATAGTATGGCTCGATACCACTTGTTACTCGCTGGAGTCTTGCTGTTGGTGATAGCAAGATCCTTACTCTCATGAAGAGGATGACACTTGGAGATGGGGCAATTTTTGTTACTATTTCTCACGCATGCCATACCAACTCGAGGGGTTGGGGATACATATTTATAAGTCGCCAACCACCAAGCATATGCTAATATGCTAGTCTAAGATGTTGTCCTATGACAGTCAAGATGTTGTCCTAAGATGCTTGTCCTATGACACCAAGATGTCAGCCCTATGACACCAAGATGCTTGTCCTAAGATGTTGTCCTATGACAGTCAAGATGTTGCCCTTAAAGCTCGCCGCCAAGATCCATGTGCCCACCCCACAAAGACCACAGTACAGGGACTTATTCATCAGACTACCCATGTCACGACTAGGTAAGTTGTCGTCATGACCAGGTCCACGACCAGGTCTTGGTCGAAGGTTGTAGTCGTACAGGGTAGGGAATGCCGGTCGGAGTCTTCGGCCAGACGCCGTACTGCCTTGTCACAGTCTAGAGATCGGATTGGATAATCGTGGGTAATTGTAGGCTTTGACCCAGGCCTCGTCGATCAGGAGCTGTGATGGAGATAACAGGGACAGGGAAGGAAGCATGCGCTGGGAGGAGTTGTGCAGGGAGGAAGAATGCAGACAAGGAAGGAGGAATTATAGATAATTCTTACTTGCATTTCCACAAGTGAGAAGCTCCTTTAAATAAGGATAGCCTCACCTAACAATCATATCTAATCATACCAAACTTGGAGATAACAAATTAACTAAATAATCTTTTATGAAATGGAAAGTAACTAATGCGCCATATCTGATTGGCGTGATTTGCGCCTCTGATATGTGATGCCGACCATCACATCTCTCCCTCCCTTGGCAAATAGCTCGTCCTCGAGCTGAAAGGAGGGGTAGCGACGCTTGAAGTCGTCCAATGGCTCCTATGATGTGTCGGCGTCGAGCAAGGCCTCCCATTGAACCAAGACCTCCCAGTTACCGCGAGCTAGACGAGCATGCACCACACGCCGAGGCACTGGGATTACGCGGCCATCCTGGGGTGCGGGTAATGCAGGAGGAGCAGCGGGCGGCTCGCTGTGGAATGTTTTGAGCATACTGATGTTAAATACATCGTGAATACGAGCACGTGGCGGCAGCTCCAAGCGGTAAGCCACCGTGCGGACCCTGGCCAACACGTTGTACGGGCCATAAAATCGGGGCGCCAGCTTCTTATGCGCGCGGGCAGCAAGAAAGAGAGCCTGACGGTGATGAAGACGCAACCACACCCACTGCCTAGGCTCGAAGGACAACTCGCGATGATGCTTGTCGTAGTGGTGTTTGTAGTGTTGTGCCTGCAGGAGTCGTTCCTTCACCTCGGCTAGGAAGGTGTCACGGTCGCGCAACATGGTGTCAACGGCAGCCACCTGAGCACCGTTCTCCGTATACTGTGCATGGTCGATGGCTCATGACCGTAGACCACCTTGAAGGGTGTCGCGAAGTGAGGACTGGAACGAAGTATTATAGCAATACTCTGCCCATGGCAGCCAGCGTAGCCATTGTCGTGGACGGTCGCCGGAAAAACAACGAAGGTACATGGTCACAATCTTGTTGACCACCTCTGTTTGCCCGTTGGATTGCGGGTGAAAAGCCAAGCTGATATGGAGTTGTACATTGGCGAGGTTGAAGTGGTCTGTCCAAAAATTGCTTGTGAAAATGGGATCCCGATCGCTCACAATAGAGCAGGGGAACTCGTGCAGCTGGACCACTGTTTCGAAGAAGACCGTAGCGACCGAACTCGTCGTGTACGGATGCGCCAACAGAGTGAAGTGGACGTATTTGGAGAACCGGTCTACCACTGTGAGGATGACCGATTTCCCATTTACGCGAGACAGCCGCTCAATAAAATTCATGGAAATTTCCTCCCAAACGCATGAAGGAATGAGTGGTGGTTGTAGCAGGCCGGCCGGATGATGATGCTTGGACTTGTTGCGTTGGCAAGTTGCACAAGCACGAACAAAGTCCAACACCGTCGTCCGGACGTTGGGCATGTGGGAAGTCGGCAAGTTGCACAAGCACGAACAAAGTCTAACACCGTCGTCCGGACGTTGGGCATGTGGGAAATCCGCCCGGAAGCGATGGAGCGTATTCTGGACGCCTTCGTGACCAATGGAGTGCGCCGACTCCAGGGCCGATGCCAATGCCGGTGAGGAGGACGGGAAGAATATCCCGCCTTGGTACTGGATCAGGCCGTCGACGACACTCCATGGTAAGCCGAGAGTGCCGGCCAGCACCCGAGTCCGAAGGCGACCGAGCTCAGTATCCCTGTCGGTCTCCTTGGGAATGGCCTCGAAGAGGCCAAACAGGGGCCCCGAGATGGCTAGAAGCTGATCGTCGGACCGATCGGCCTTGGTGTCCCGCCGCGACAAGGCGCCGGCGACTATGTTGAGGCGACTGGGCTTGAATTCCACGCGAAAGTTGTAGTCGAGGAGCTTGCTGAGCCAATGGTGTTGCATAATCGTGGAGTCTCTGGTCAAGTAAAAACTTGACACTGTAATGGTCAGTACATACCACGAATGGGCGCCCCCATAGATACGGGCGTCAATGGCGAATAGCTTGCACCAAACCGATCAGTTCGTGTTCGTAGGCAGCCAGTTTGGCATGGTGGTGCTATCATGCAGCTGAAGAAGGCGATGGCACCCACTCCCTGGTGTAGGATGGCTCCAAAGCTTGAGCTGGACGCATCACACTCCACGATGAAGTCGACATTGAAGTCGGGCAGTTGGAGGATAGGCCCCTCCACCAAGGTCGCCAGAGTGCAGAATATTTGCGGCTGTTAGCGACTGCGAACGCCTTGGCGGTGTGTGTGAGGGTGCGACCACATGTCGAACCCTTGGATGAATTTGCGTTAGTAGCCCGCCAAGCCAAGGCCGCACCCTTGGATGAATTTGCGTTAGTAGCCTGCCAAACCAAGGAAGCCACGAAGGGCTCGGACGGTCTGTGGTTGTGGCCACTCCAGGACCGCATGTACCTTCTGGGGATCCATGGCGACGCCGTCGGCGGAGATAACATGGCCTAAGTATGCCACAGATGTCGTGCTGAATAGACACTCGGACTTCTTGAGAAAAAGCACGTTCTGCCTTAGCATGCGGAACACCGCTCGCACATGGTGGAGGTGTTCGGACCATGAAGAGTTGTAAATCAAAATGTCATAAAAAACGAGCACAAAACGTCGGAGGAAGGGTCGTAGAAGATCGTTCATCAGTGCTTGAAATGTTGCCGGGGTGTTGGTGAGGTCGAATGGCATCACCAGGAACTCAAATAAGCCCCCGTGAGTGCGAAACGCCGTCTTCTCAATGTCTGAGGGGGTGCATGCACACCTGATGGTACCTCGAACGAAAGTCCAGCTTGGTGAAGAAGCGCGCACCGCGGAGCTCATCAAGCTCATCGACAACGCGAATGGGAAACTTGTCCTTGAAGTGCGCTCATTGAGGGCCCTATAGTCGATGCAGAAGCGTCATGAGCCGTCTCGCTTCTTGACAATGACCTGCAGTCCCGTGCGCTTGTGCGTGCGGAGGCTGAGGTGCGTAGCTGTCTTGTGGTTGATGATGTTGTGCGACGACCCCGAGTCGATGAGAGCCAACTACACTGTTCCGGCCACTTCACCGCTAAGCGCATGGTTTGGGCCGCGCGCGGTTGGATGCCAGTCAATGCATATAAGGATATGTCGGGCTCCTGCTGGTTCTCTGGTGGTAAATCGTCATCCGGCGTCATTGCTTGGGGCCAGAAGCACGAACAAGCGCTTGCTCCGATGATTTGGCGTGAACTTCTCCTCGCAATTGAAGCACATGCTAGTTCCCTGGGAGTTGCCATCTCGGCCGGCGTCAGGTTACACCGGCGAAGATGTAGTTCCGGGGCGCCTCCTGTTGCGCGTGTCGGAGCCGGTAGGGCCGTTGGGACGGTTGCCTGATTGGTTGGTGCTGCTGCCGTGCCTGCCTGTGCACCCCCAGCTGTTGCCGGTTGCTACTGTAGTGGCACTAGCTGTTTGGCCGCTTGTTGGGGTGGCAGCTGGCCGGCGACCTAAGCTCGCTCGTAGGCCCGGGCAAGGGCCATTGCCATCTGGAGGCTCGCCGGGTTTTGTAGCTCGACATCCGTCCGGATGGGCTCCATCAAGCCCGGGGTGAAGAGCTGCACATGTTGGCGCGGTTGAAGGCGCTCCACACGGCACAGTATCGCGAGGAAGCGTTACTAGTACTCTTCCACGGTGCTGATCTGTGAGAGCCGCTTGAGCTCCCCAGAGGATTGTGTCGAATGGATGGCCCAAAGCGAAGGTTGACGTATTCCTTGAAATTCTTCCAATTGGGCTCGCCTTTGTCTCGTTCCAACTGAATGTACCGTTGTTGGGCAATACCAACAAGGTGATACGAGGCAAGCCATACCTTCTCCGCTTTCGGCGTTTTCTGTCCCCGAAAAAATTGATCACAGCGTTGCAACCATCCCAGGGGATCTTCCTTGCCGTCATACGTTGGAAACTCCAGCTTGTGGAAACGTGGGGGGTTGCTCCCCTCCGTGCGCTGGTTGGACGCACTGGCGGTGTCGAATGGCGCTGGTAGCAGCCTGTCGCCCGCAGTGTTTCTCCTTTTCCACTGCGCCGATGCGATCTGTCAGGATGAGGATTGCGTTCTTGAGCTTGGTTATTGTAGACACCATGGTTGGAATATGATCGATGGTGCCCTTTAGGTCGGTTAACTGTGCCTTTACATTGGACATGTCTGCCGTCAAAACAGCCACTTACTGTTCAACGGCAACCATCTGTTCTTCAAAATCCATGATAGTATCGTTGCCACGAGAGATCGTTGGTTCTAATACCAAGTCGTCACGACCAGGTCCACGACTAGGTAAGTTGTCCTCACGGCCAAGTCCACAACCAGGTAAGTCGTCACGATTAGGTCTTGATCGAAGGTTGTAGTCATGCAGGGCAGGGAACGTCGGTCGGAGTCTTCGGCTAGACGCCGTACTGCCTTGTCATGGTTTAGAGACCGAATTGGATAATCGTGGGTAATTGCAGGCTTTGGCCTGGGTCTCGTCGACTAAGAGCCATGATGGAGATAACAAGGATAGGGAAGGAAACATGCGTTGGGAGGAGATGCGCAGGGAGGAAGAAGGTAGACAAAGAAGGAGGAATTAGAGATAATTCTTGCTTGCATTTCCATACGTGAGAACCTCCTTAAATAAGGTTGGCCTTACCCAACAATTATATTTAATCATACCAAACTTGGAGATAACAAATTAACTAAGCAATCTTTTATGAAATGGAAAGTAACTAATGTGCCTTATTTGATTGGCGTGATTTGCGCCTCTGATATGTGATGCCGACCATCACAACCCAATATTCGGGGATCCCTTTCCTAAGCTCATACGTGTTTCTATGAGTCTTAGTGTAACCAGTTTGTCGGGAAATACACGTACACATATTTTTCCACCATGACGTGCATATCATGTCTTTGCTCTTCGTCCTGGTTCTATCTGTCTCGACGTGATCCAAGTGGGTTCAAGTGCTTGTAGAGCATATCGACCAAAGCAAATACGATTGCCTCAACAAGATTTTCCCTTCATTCTTCCTTTTTGTTGTTTACGAAATCTGGTTCTTTTGGAGTTATAGTCAATGGTTCTTGCTTAGTTCCATCTCTACTAAAAAACTGGACATGAGATTTTCTTCCCATCCAGCTCTTCCCGAATGAAATGAGAAAACGTGCAAATTTCTCTAATTCCGTAATATTCCAAAATATTACATATAGATGCACATTAATAGATAATAGAAAAAGTAAGGGTTTTTTAATATTTAATATTGAATTTATTAAAATAAAAAAAAAATAGTCAAGAAAGAAGATCTAGAATATATCTAGATGTGTGTGTCTCTTTATCTATATTCTATATTTATAGATAATATAATATTTCTTAAAAAAATATCCTTAATTTTACTCTTATTGAATCGCTTGAAAGTATTTTAATTCAATAAATATTTCGTGGGCGAATATTTACTTGTACCTTGTGAGTTGTGACATAACTTATAGCTTATTACAATCATGATAATATATGAAAGTCACTACAATAGAAGATTAGCTTTTCTATAATGATTACCATGCAATGTATCTAGTGGCAATGTACTTTCAATAGAATGGATACACTAATTTGGTGTCAAAATTGAAATTACCTATATCTAGTGGCATGACTTGGAGCATATTACCATCATAATGATTTATGACAATATCAATAGCATCTTCATTGGTTAATCTGAGGATATATTATGATTAGCACTGCGTTGTGCTAGTTGTCAGAACCATTTTAATGCAGTGGTGTTATTGTGACGTGGCATGGGCAAGAGAAATATTTGAAAACACCTTCTAAATTTGGTTTGAGAATTTGGGCCCCTTTAAAAATAATGGGTGTACTTCTTGTGCTGTTAATGTTAACTGGGAAATAACTGGTGTATCCAAAATTATAATCATCTAACATCTGTCAAATAGTTTTCATTGCAAGCACTTATTCTTATGCGATTAACCCATCTTCTAATTTCACCATTGAATTCATATTTTCTAGATGGGGGCAAATTGCTCAGTAACAGTCCAAAGATCACGCTAAATCCATCAGCATAACTTGGCTTGACTCCTACTGATTTGGAGGAGAAAAGTACAAATGAATTGGTAGAATTAGGGTTCAGCCTCTCGAGTTCATTAAGTGTTTCATGAACTATTATTTGATCAAAATCAGATAAATGTTGACTTATATAAGAGATTAAGAGTAACGTACAATCTGCAGATTCCAACTGTTCTTCGAGAATATAGTATGATTTCGGTCACGGAAGGCATTGATGCAATTGCAACTACTCGAGTGGTCGTCACTGGAGATGTCAGTGACTCTAAACTTGCTTTGACTGGTCACTCCTTCAATCGTGCCTTCAGGTCATAGTCTTACAAATTCTCTTTCTTTTATTTTGAGGGGCCCCTTTTCCATCTTTGTTGTTCCTGCCATCAGTTATTTAGTTTTTTTTCTCACTAGCTAATCTCTATGCCTGTTGACATCAGTGGGAGTGGTGCAGCATTGGACATCGTTGTGTCCAGTGTCCGAGCTTACGTGAGTGCCCTGAACAAGATGTCCAATTTCGTTGGTGCTGTAAAAGCCAGTAGCGAAGTACCTGAAGGCAAAAGTGTTCAAACCACCGAATGAATCTTGACGTTCCTTTTGGGTTTTCACATCCGGAATTCGAGAGAGCTATGTGAAAAGCTTGGCCAAGTGTGTAGAGCTTGACACTCCAAAGTAACGAGCTGGTGCGTGGTGTAGAACTTGGGTTTTCCATTTATTGCACTGAAGGATGTCCTGTTTTCTTGGAGGATCATGGTATAACAGGCAGGAAGTTTGGGGCATATGCAGTGTAGTATTTAATAAACCCACTTCCAATAAGCATGGCATTAATACATAATTTGTTCGATATTTGGGTAATCGGTTTAGATAAATAAATAATCATGGGGTTACCATTTGTCAGTTCTTTTTAAGAATCCAAAGCTGATTGCAGAGTAACAGTCTGAACTCATCGGACGGTTCTTGCTGAATTTAGCTCCTATAACCCCATTGGATTTGATGGCACCAATCATTCTATGAATCAATGCTACAGTTGTTCAATCTGACCCACGATACAGCTTGATTGTCGGTGAGTGGTTTAGAACTTCAGGCGTCCCTACCTTTCCGAAAGGTCGCATGCATACATAGGCAAGATGAACTAAAGATTTCAGCCATTCCATAGGTATCTTTCCAATCTTTACCTGTCTACCTCATAATTGAATTTTTATTTATTAATTAACCTTTTTAAATTTTATTTTAAAGTTAACCTCCGCGAAATTTATTTCTAACTCTTAGCCTTTTAGTCACACCACCACCCTGACGTGACAAAACAACACTGTCACGCCAGCTTGTATCTGGGCAAACTCTTGTCACGCCACCACACGTGGCGTGACAGTGTTGTTTGATCACGTTACCACTAGTGACGTGATAAAAAATGTTATTTTAGCAGATTTATCCTATGGCGTAACAATGTTGCTTTATCACACCACGGGTGGTGGCGTGATCAAAGGAGACAGAATTGAAAATAAAGTTCGTGGGGGTTAATTTTAAAATAAAATTAAAAAGGTTAATTAATAAAAAAAAAGTTCCTCAAAATTCGTCTTGTTGCAAAAATACATCGGCACAGTACCCGACTTCGACTACTCTGAAGCAGAAGCGGAGTGGTTGATATAAGATATGCAATCGATTAGCAAGGAAGTCACGCAGGAGATGCATATATGATCTCCTTTGTCAAAGTAGTTTGTAATAGGAAAATGCACAGACAAGTTTGTTTATATATATGATTCTTTTTTTCCTGAAAAAATATCTTGTCGAGTGGTTAGTAAGTCGTAAGATAATGAATGGAAAAAGAGAATAAGACTAAGAATTGAAGTCATATTAATAACTTTATCCTAACCCCGACTATTTGCCTAGTTTATTTAGATAAACTAAGTAAACAGTGTTAAAAGTACTTTCTAAAAAAAAGAGGTTTGGCTAACTTATAGTCTGTGATCCCGATTATCATGCACTGGTCGTAAGAGTGGTAACGAGTCGATGCTAGGAAGTTACCATCTCCGACTAGATGTTACCATCTCTAACTAGATTAATCAAATCAAGAGCAGAAACCTGAGTTAGACAAACGTCTCGAGTTACTTTACAATTCATTCGACCATTTCGGGTGCACTCAATAGGTTTGCCTTTGTAGCAAGAGTTAGAAATAGGACAACGTTAGGAAGTTCCTTCTAGTGGGTAGGGCCACATGTAGAGAGCTAGTCAGATAAAATGACCCCTAAAGGAAAAAAAAAACTAGTCGTAAGAAAAGACTTGTTTACCTGCTAGTCGAGAATTTAACTTCTTGACTTCATCGTCATAAGAAGCAGTGCTTTTTTTGCATATCCCAATACTAAACCTCCCTATCTTTTTCTTTAGCGATACGTGAAATCTCGTGAACAACCAGGGTCTTGTCTTTGACCTCGGTTTCGAGCATCCCCATCTCAACCTCTTTTTCTAAAAAGGAATGAAGGTTAGAAAAAGAAAAGAAGGTTATAAGCAGTCTTAAGTTCAGCACTTACTGTTTATTTATTCCTGCAACTTTTGAGTTGCAGAGTTGGCCTCCTGAAGCTTCTTTAGAATGGTCTCTTTTTCTTCCCTTAGCTTTTTCGTCTCGAACTTCTCGTAGTCAAGCGAATCGGCCAAGGACTTTTCGTCGCTCTTGAATCTACAGAGGAAAAGAGTAGACATGAGCATAGGACAAGCTGTCGTAAGATTTTCTATGACCGGTACCTAGTCGTAAGTTTTTCTACGACAATCCTCTGGTCGTAAGTTCTCCTACGACCATGACCCAATCGTAAGTTTTTCTACGATATTTCCCTGATCTAAGTTCTTCTACATAGTCGTAAGTTTTTCTACGACAATCCTCTGGTTGTAAGTTCTCCTACGACCAGTATCTAGTCGTAAGTTTTTCTACGACATTTCTCTGGTCGTAAGTTCTTCTACGATTAGCATATAGTCGTAAGTTTTTCTACAACATTTCCCTGGTCGTAAGTTCTTCTACGAACTAGCATATAGTCGTAAGTTCTGCTACGACAATCCTCGTAAGCACTATGCAAGTGGTCGAAACATAAATGACTACGAGTAATGGTGACTTACCATCTCTCTGCCTGCTCGCAGAGTTCCGCCTTCTCCTGTCGCAGCTGTACAAGTTGTCTGTTGTACTCTGCAACTATGACAATTTTCTCTAGAGCTAAATTTTCTCTAGAGCTCTCTGCATGAAGAAGGACAGTGAGAGGCGAGAAAAACCACATATATAAATGTTGAGTAACGAGTACTTACGTTGATGCTCGTTCGAGCAAACATCAAGAGTATGCATGCAGGGTCCTTCAATTTGTCAAGCTCTTGAATCTGGTTCCACCACACCTATTCAAGACGCTTGTCATCGAAAACATTCCCCTTATCAGGGATATCCTTGTGGTGTGGAACTCGGGCACGAGACCTGAAAGCAGAAGACCCCACAACGGAAGCCGGGCCAAAGAATTCAGAAAAGAAGTTAGCATATTCTTCTTCTTCTAATTCGGTGACGACAGCTCCTTGGGAACAAGGAGGAATGTCTACAGTGACTTCCTTCCCGGCGCGGTGGCCCAACGATCCATCACCTTGGCATGATGCCTCCACTGCATCACGTGTTGTTTTCGCCTTAGCCTCTACGACCAGTCCTATGGTCACAGTTGCCTTGGCAGCAACGACTTCCTCCACCACTCAGACAGTGAACGACCCTTCAACCACCGCCACTGTCATTCATCCAACTATTGGAGAAAAAGCAGTAGATTCCTCGACAGAAACGTCCTTGAGGGCTGGAGGTGTTGTGCTAAGATCACATAAAGGAAAACACGTCAAGCTATAAAATACAAAAGGTAAATATTGTTCTTACACTTTTATCTTTTTACATACCTTCGTGTGCCAGATTTGATCTTAAATCTGGAAGAAACCTTCCCTAAAAAAGATTTCTTCGACTTTTTCTCAACCACGACCACGTCTGGTCGTGGGTCTTGAGCGAGCACTTCCGCTCCTTGAGCCTCCTGGCTCTCAAGATGGCCAAGATCTGTCTCGACCACAATAAGGGCAGCACTGTCCTCGACTACAGACACTGCTAGTGCCGTGGTTTCCTTGACAAAAGACATAAAACTCTTCCATATCTCCTTTAATTGTTGTTGACAAAGCCACGGGAGGCAGAAATTATGAAAGTTTTATTATCGAAGTAAAAGGGTACCTTGATCTTGGGGGCTTTGTGTTTGAGTACGTCAGCCACTCCAATGACCATCAGTTCAACCTCTTCATCATCAGAAAAATAAGTGTTATTAAGCAGTCGTAAGTGCTTCTACAACCAGTACATAGTCGTAAATTTTTCTACGACAACCCTCTAGTCGTGAGTTTTTCCACGATCATTCTTCGGTCGTAAGTTCCTCTACGACCAGTACTTAGTCGTAAGTTTTTCTACGACTACGAGATCCTAAAGAAGAAATCAGTCTTTGATTACCTTTAAGCGTTCCCTCCTATCCTCTGCGGTCAAGACCGCAAGGATTTGAGGAGCTGCCACGTTCAGTGGTGGGGATTTATCACAAACGAGCTTAACCCGAGCATCAATTTTCGCTTGTGAGAGATCTGCAGGAGCGAATAAACTTTCAATAACCAAGTTTGAAATCAATAGAAAGAGAGCTAAATCGAATGTTTACTTACCCTGCTCGTAATCTCTAGTCAGGTCTTGCGACCCCGAGTACTTCTACATGGGATGTGCTTGTTTCTTCAGAGGGCTAATGCGGCCCCTGATAAAATCATTCATCACGTGCCAACCAGTGAGCCCCTCCTCCTTCAAGTCCTTCATGGCTTGAATGTAGGGGGCGATCCAGCCAAGATCCTTGGGAGTCGAATCCCAGGAAGAAATCTTCTCGGTGAAAGAGAGGCTGCCTTCACTGGTCGTCTCCCAGTAGAATCACCTTTTCTTCCATCCAAGCCATGACGACCGGGTGTACATCTGAATGTACTCCTTCGACTTCCTGTCGTGGAGCTTGGACTCTGACTACCAATGACTCCCCCGACCAATTCATCCCGTAAAAATACTGGAACAACTCCAAGTCGGCTAGAATCCCCAAGTAGGCCTCACATAAGTAAACGAACACACCTAACATTGTGATGGAATTGGGAACGAGGTTCACCAACTCCACCCCAAAGTGTTCGAGTACGAGAGTGAGGAAAGGGTAAGCAGGCAATCGAAGGCCACACTCACAGTACGCCTAGAAGATGAGAATCTGCCCAATATCCCCCGACGGCCAATGTTGCCCAGAAGCCTCAATCCACTTCACAAACTCCTTCGAGATCTTCTCGGCAGTGACCTATCGGGATCCAAAAATGCAATTCTGGACCCTCTATGTATTCTGCACTAGTGCAAGATCACGCTAGTGCACACAGTGTCAACATAGATGAATATCGATCCATACAAGACAATTAATCGAATAAACAACTAATTTGAATAGCAAATAATGGATTTGACCTTATGGTCGAGTTTACATTTATTAAGACACGCAGGTCTGACAATAAATAAATAGCAGCAGCAGAATAAAAATAAACTTCAGTGAAATCCCATCAATTCACCACAGGCAACTGACTGGGATCAAGGCCCTAACGATTGACACATTCGTAGAACTCCTCAAATGCAGGTGAAGACTCATCTACTTCTGTTAATTGTTTGAAGCAAGTATGAGTACACAACCGTACTCACAAGTCATACCACAGAATGCAATTTATAGATGATGGCTTATTCCAAAGGAATAGATTCTGTGGTTCTTTTGCAGAAATGCAACATTTGCAATTGAATACGAATAATAGATTGAAAACATAATTCAAAACAAATAAACAATAATAATTTATCATTTGATTTCACAAAGTACACACAGTCTAAATAAGTTATTCACACAGCCATATGACTTAGATCACACAGCTCCCTTCCCAAATGTTTTACGAAAATCTACCCTTCTTGTGAAATCCCTAAGCATGTCCATGACCGCGGACGCAGCTATTCGAATAGATTGATTAAATACTATGCAGAGATTGTACACTTTACCCACAAGATATAATCAGTGTAGGTAGCACTGACCATAACAAAACCTTTCAGAAACTTCATCTTAAACATTGACACTCCCGATATGCTTTACTGTCGTCCAACCGATATACACAACGTTTGGTACGACACACACTGTTGGATAGGGATGCGGCGAACCGTCTCGTGATGTAACCTATCTTGAAGTCCACACCTCCACCCATTACACAGCTAACCTACAACCTGAGTTGTCAATGGCAAGATTACATAACCTACTAAGTCAAGCCCGTCCCATACCATGCATGTGGTTGTACAGTAAGGCTCAGTTCAATGGCGCACAAAGTTAAGTTCTTAATTGACCAAGGCAAGACCTCCAATTTCTAACTAAGTCACACAGATTATCATTCACAGCACACAGCTCCACCATATCAAACAGTATCCACCACTTTTCTCAGTCTAAATCTTTTTCCGCCCTGTTGGTTAAGTGCAACACATGCTATCAACGAGTAATAGCACACATCACACACATTTTTATCACACAGTTCTATAATTACTTAGTCAAGTTTATATTTACAACTCATATGAAATGATGACTCGTGGCATGGCTAAGCAATCTACTCATAACTAACAAACCCACGTTGGTGCTATGATAATACCAACTAATAATGAACCAACCTAGGGTGACAAAAGAATATGACATAACAATAGACAAGGTGGATATAACAATTTGGATTAATAACTAAACCCAAAAGCATTTAAATAAATGCTTGAAATAAAATACAATAATTTGAATCAAAGTATTTTGAAAGCTGGGTTCAATATGATCAAAGGTATAACTTGCCTTGGAATAGGTCTAGGTACTAGTCTTGATCTTTAGGCACTTCTCCTTCTTCAAAAGTTCCCGAAGTATTAACGTCTACTCGCAAACGAAATAAATAAATAAAAATAAATAAATAATAGAGGCAAAAAAAACTCCAAAAAATAAATACAAATGATAAATATATAGATCTCGAATTTATATAAATTTAGAAATTTGGATGGGCTCAATCGGAGTTCGGATGCAAAAGATATGTGCTTTGGAAGATTGAATCTAAAGAAAATACTATTTTTGAATTTAATTAGAATTTCTGAATTATTTCTCTAAAGAAAAATCGGATTATTGCACAAGCTAACGTCAGTGACGAATTCCCAGAAAAAGAATAAATAAAAGAAATTCTGACATGTGGGACCCACATGTCAGTGAGACGGCTCACGGTGGACTGAGTCTACCGAACCGATGGAAACTGGAAGCGGTGGACTGGCCACACATGCGTACACATGGGCGCTGACTGGACACCACGCGGACGACACGCAAGCACGGGGCTAACGCTGGCGCTGAGGTGGTCGCGGACGTGGACGACAGTGAGGAGCGGCGCTCGGGTCCCGATGGTTGCCGGCGAATTGTGGCGTTTTGCCGGCGGTGGAGGGTACTAGGAGGTAGCTGGCGCTATTGAGCACTCAGGGGTGCACTCACGGGCAACTGGGATTGACAGTGGCGGCCGTCGGTGAGCTTAGAGTGGCGAAGAGGGCACAGCTGTTGTCGGACAGCGGCTCCGGCGACGTTCTAGCAGCGGGGAAGGGCGCCCAAGGTAGCTCCGGCAAAGCTGATCACAATGGTGCAGTCGGGGTTGACGGGGCGGCGACGGCGGCGGGGCAATCGGGGAAAGACCGACGGTGGTGACAAAACTCGAAGCTGCAATTGCGGAGGTGCTAGGGCTTCGGGTGTGATTGGGTGGCATGTAATACCCCGGCCTACTCGTAGCGTGGCCCATGTGACCCATTGGGAGTTGTGTGGTGGGATTAGTCCCACATTGCTTGTCTCAAGTGAGTTGTAGTAGTATATAATGCCTGTTGGATCCAAACGTATAACCTCCAGGTTAACCCTTTTACACGGCGAGGATGAAAGTGTAAGTGGGGTGCTATGTGTGGCGAGTCCGCCTACCGCTGAAATTTGGACATTGAGCGATTTTGGGTCGGGGTGTTACGAGATGGTATCGAACATCAACCTCATTGCGCACGCGCGCGGCGGACAGGCGCGGGCATTTGGCGCATGGCACATGTGGGCGGAGTGGACACATGGCATGGCATATGTGTCGACCTTTGGGCGCACGGACGTGTACCGAGGGGTGGTTCGGGCATTTGCCGCGTATGCGTATCTTCGCCGAGGGCGCCCCTTAAGGGGTGGTGAGTGTAATACCCCGGTCTACTCGTAGCGTGGCCCATGTGGCCCATGAGGAGTTGTGTGGTGGGATTAGTCCCACATTGCTTGTCTCAAGTGAGTTGTAGTAGTATATAATGCCTGTTGGATCCAAACGTAGCACCTCCAGGTTAACCCTTTTACACGAAGCGAGGACAAAAGTGTAAGTGGGGTGCTAAGTGTGGGCGGGTCCGCCCCACGGTGGGTTGGGCATTGAGCCGATTTTGGGTCAGGGTGTTACAGATAGTATCATAGCATCAACCTTCGCTGCACGGGCACGTGCGGGACAGGGGCGCGGGCATTTGGTGCATGGCACATGTGGGCCCGGAGTGGACACATGGTATGGCATATGTGCCGACCGGGCCTTACGGGCGTGTACCGAGGGGTGGTTCTGGGCATTTGTCGCGTGATGCGGTATCTTTCCGAGCGTCGCCCCTTGAGGGGTGAATATAATACGGCTTTGCTCAGAGTGTGGCCCATGTGGCCCATGAGGAGTTGTGTGGTGGGATTAGTCCCATATTACTTGTCTCAAGTGAGTTGTAGTTGTATATAATGCATGTTTGATCCAAACGTAGCACCTCCGGGTTAACCCTTTTACACGAAGCGAGGACGAAAGTGTAAGTGAGGTGCTATGTGTGGGCGGGTCCGCCCCACGGTGGGCTGGGTATTGAGCCGAATTTGGGTCAGGGTGTTACATGGCAGCTCTGGGATGCGGGGGCAAGCGAGAACCCAGTTGTGCCTTTTAAAGGGCCAGGGAGGCTTGGGATAAAGAATCCCCAAATCGGGGTTGATTCGGACTCCCGATTGAAAACATATACGATTTGTTTTGATCCCGATTGGCAGCAGATATGGGTGCGAGAGGATCAGGGATACGATTTGGTGCGGAAATCCCGGAGGTGTTAGTTGGAAATCGCCGTTGTCGGTTGGAGCTTCAAGCTCTGGAAATGGCGGCAAGACCGGGCGCGCGCGAGGAGGAAGGCGACGCGAGGAGGACGATGACTCGGCGGGACCCACTTGGCAGAGGCACAGGAAGGCGTGGCGCGGGAGCGCGTTCGATAAGCGCTCGGAGCCACATGTCGGCAAATGCGGGCGAGAGCGCGCGGCGCGGGAGAGAGAGAGAGACCGATAGGTTGGGACCACCTGTCAGCGAGAGGCGGCACGCATCTGGAGAGCCGGGCCGCCTGATCTTTGGGGGTCGCATGGAATATGTTTTCTTTTTTAGAAAATACAAAAAATCCAATTAGCAATTAGAAAATAGCAAATGAACTTGGAAAAATTCTAGAAAATTTTAGGAAATATATCCAAGCACATAGAACCCAAATAAAATAGTTTTGACAATTGTTGATGTTGGGATTAATCATATTAAATTGCTTTGATGCTAAAGTCCATATTAAGCTTTAATTAAAATTCAAGAAAAATTCAGCTATTCAAAAGATTTTTAAAGCTCAGAAAACTGGGATGTTACATGACCAGAGCCTTTATCTTGGTCGCGTCCATCTCCGATTCAGCCCACTGGTAAGCGGCTCCGTCCATCTTTCTCAAAGGGAGGAGGCTTGAGGGCATACGATTTGGTTGGCGGTGGAGAACGTGAAAGCTTGATGAACAGTTAGAGTGATTGGGGAAAAGTAAGAACCCTACAATCGCACCCACGGTAAGTTTTTATAACCGTGTACTTGGGTTAAAGACGTGGCAACCTAACAGTTGCCACCTCTTCGGGAACCGCTCCAACAGAAAGGTCTATGAGAGTCGATTCGTATTCTTAAATTTGTTTGTTCGAGAAAACCGAGTCTATCTTTACACCTCAAGCGAAATTACCTTCTTGGCCAAGTCTTTTTCTGGTCAAATGAAACACCAGTCGGAAAGGATTTACTTCCGATTACCATACTACGACCACATTGTAGTCGTAAGATTTTCTATGACCATTTTCTAGTCGTAAGGTTTCATGCAAACTTCTTGACCAAGTCTTTTCTGGTTAAATGAAATAACAGTCGAAGAGTTTTTCCTTCGACCACCGTTCTACAACCATCTTCTGGTCATAAGATCATCTAACACTCCTTTCCCAAGTAGGTACTTTTACTTGAAGCTGGGGTGCTAGATGACGAGGATCTAGAAATCCTTATTTAATTATTTATCCGTAATCATTATTATGGATAATGACGCTATTATATGGTTCTTGAGTATACCCTTTATTGTTTATAAGGGAAAAGCTGGAGTCATAAGATCTTCTACGACTGCCTCATGATCATAAGTTCTTCTAAGATCACCTCATGATCATAAGCCCTTCTACGAGCAGGTCAGCTACGACCACCCCATAGTTGTAAGTCCTTCTACGACTAGCACATGATCGTAAGTTCTTCTACAATCACCTCATGGTTGTAAGTCATTCTACGACCAGGTCAGTTACGATCACCCTATAATCAATCAAACTTACAGACAAGTAGGCCCAATTGATTAAGGCATCTAAATAGTCAGTATACGTCATTATTCTCTGGAATAACTACACGATTAATCTCTCTGTCCTGGTGATAATTGCCTAGCAACGTAGCAACGTTACTTCTCCAACAGTAATCTCCAGTAACCGCGCCATCATCTGAAGCATTGATACACGCTTTGGGCTGGAGAGATTGTCACCCAAGAACTCTATAAAAGGATGAATCACCAGATGGCAGATGGTGAGAGGGAGAGGAGGATCAGGAGCACAAGACATTGCATTTTCAGTCTTTCTCTCGATCTGTAACTAGTATACTCAATATAACCACACAGGAGTAGGGTTGTTATTCTCTCCGGAGAAGGCCTGAACCTATATAAAAAATCCTTGTGTTATCCTATCTGCGTGATTTTAGTCTTACAGACTCCCCGAATCAAGCAATCATTATGTAAGTTCGGTCCTAAAACATTGACACATGTGAAGTTATACAGATGACTGAAGTAATGGCTGAAAGGATTATGCTGAATGAAGAAAAAGTCTTGCTTGATCTTGGAACTAGCAATGAGAAAACTAGTAGCAATTGGTATCTAGATACTGGTGCGAGCAATCATATGATAGGTGAGAAGATGATTTTTCTTGAATCGATGAGACGACTCATCGTATTAAGTTTGGAGATGATTACATCGCGTTGAAATATGTGAACAAGGAACTATCTTATTTAAGTGCAGAACTCAGGAACACAAACTGCTCACTAATGTATATTACACACCGCGGCTAAGAAGTAATGTAGTCAGTCTTGGGCAACTTGATGAGGTTGGATGCAAGATTACGGTTGAAGATGGAAATTTGTAAATCTTCGATCGTCACCGAAGATTATTGGCCGAGGTGCAACGTTCAAGTGATAGGCTCTACTTGCTGAATTTAACTCTGACAGAACCAGTTTGTCTGTTGTCGAAAGAAACAAGTGATGCCTGGCGATGGCATGTGAGGTACGGACATCTAAATTTCCGTTCTCTACTAAACATGTCTCGACTAAAGATGGTAGAAGTATTGCGCGAGCTATGACAGGTTGAGCAAGTTTGTGAGGGGTGTCTTGTCGGAAAACAACATAGAAAACTGTTTCCACAGGTTTCGGTGTATCAGGCAAAGGATTTACTTGAGCTAGCACACGGTGACTTGTGGTACAATTAATCCAACAACACCGGGTGGTGACAGTTATTTTTTACTTATCGTTGATGATTGTTCTAGATATATGTGGCTGCGACTCATTAAGTCTAAAAATCAAGCTCTGGATGCATTCAAAATTATCAAAGAAAGATCTAAAATTGATTGTCAGCGAAAATTGTGGGCATTCAGAACTGATCGCGGTGGTGAGTTTACTTCAAAAGAATTTGAAGACTGTTGTGAAGAATTGGGAGTGAAGAGTTTTTTCACAACTCCTTATTCACCAAAACAGAATGGTGTGGTGGAAAGGCGAAATCAGATAGTAGTGGAGATGGCATGTAGTTTGCTTAAGACTATGAATGTGCCAACGAGATTTTGGGGAGAAGCAGTTATGACAGAAGTATATCTATTGAATCGCTCAACTACAAAAAGTCTATTTGGGAAGACTTCGTATGAAGCATGGCATGGCAAGAAACCTTTTGTACATCATTTTCGTACTTTCGGTTGCGTGGTCCATGTCAAGACAGTGAAACCCCACACAAAGAAATTGGATGATCGAAGTATTCCCATAGTTTATTGGTTATGAACAGGGAACTAAAGCATACAAGTGTTATGATCCTAAGACCGACAGGCTTCATATCAGTCAGGATATAATTTTTGAAGAAGGGAGGTGCTGGGATTGGTCAGCCAAATGTATACAAGAGGAAGTATGAAAGAACAATGAAAGTACTTTCAGTACACACTATGAGGTTGAAACATATAAAGATGCAGATATCAATCCGAAGCTAGAATGGTTGAAGAGGAGGATTCGAACCACAAAATCCTCATGTTGGTAGTTCAAGTACTCGTGTCCGAGGTTACAGCAGATGCGAATTTTTGAATCCAAAGGAATAGATGTTGATTCATCAGATGCATTAGATGTTAATTCCTCATTAGAATGGACATTACATTTCCGTGCATTGAGGGACATCTATGAGGCTACTGAACCATTGGAAGTATAGTACTCAGGTTTATGCTTGTTAGCATTAGAAGAACCGACAAGCTATGAGATAGCAGCTAAGGAGGAGTGCTAGAAAATTGTGATGCAAGAAGTTGTCAAGTATAAAGCTCGATTAGTTGCAAAGGGATATGCTCAACGCCAGGGTGGATTTCAAAGAAATTTTTGCACCTGTAGCAAGACTTGAAACAGTAATATTACTCATTACTATGGCGGCTCATGGTAATTGGGAAATACATCATATGGATGTAAAATCGGCATTTCTTAACGGGGATCTTGCCGAGGAAGTCTATGTGCAACAACCCCCTGGATACGTTGAGAAAGGAAAAGAGCATATGATGTTACGACTTAAGAAGGCATTATATGGACTTCGACAAACACCTAGAGCTTGGAACTTTAAGTTAGATCAATCTCTGATGTCTCTAGGTTTTGAAAGAAGTAAAATCGAACATGCAGTTTATAGGAAAAAGGTAATATTTTTTCTTTAGTTGGAGTATATGTTGATGATTTAATTATAATTGGATCAAAAGTCCGAGACATATTGGAATTCAAGAGATAGATGATAAAATTGTTCAAGATGAGTGATCTTGGACTTCTAAGTTATTATCTGGGCATTTAGGTGAAGCAAACAGATGGAGCTATTAAATTGTGCTAGACAAGATATGCTGAAAAGCTATTAGCATTGTTAGGTATGGAAGAGTGCAACTTATTATGTCAAACTCCTATGGAGAGTTATCTAAAACTGAAAAAAAGTGGTGGTTCTCCTATGAATGAGACTGAATATTGAAGTATTGTCGGAAGCCTACGATATTTGGTGAACACAAGGCCTGACATTGCATTTTTGGTTGGGATTGTGAGTCGGTTTATGCAAGCACCAACTTCTATGCATATGGCAGCGGTTAAGCATATTCTAAGATATGTGAGTGGAACAAAAGGATATGGTTGCTGCTATGAAAGGTGTGATGATCTAGAATTGAAGTTTGTGGGTTATTGTGATAGTCATTTAGGAGGTGACATTGATGATCGAAAGAGTACCACAGGAGTGGGCATTTTTTCTTGGACAAAACTTGATCACCTGGGCATCTCAAAAACAGAAGATTGTGGCTTTATCTTCTTGTGAAGCTGGGTATATTGTACCAGCATTGGCTGCATGTTAAGGTATATGGTTAAGCCATTTGATGGGAGATCTCAGGAAACAAGCATTGAGCAAAGTAAAATTGTTGGTAGATAACAAATTAACTATTGCTCTTTGCAAAAATCCGGTATTCCATGATCGGAGTAAGCACATCGATACGAGATATCATTTTCTTCGTGAATGTGTCGAAGGTGCCAAGATTGATGTCGAATATGTTAGTATTGATTGTCAGTTAGCTGACATTTTCACAAAAGCTCTCGGTCGTGTTAAATTTGTTGAGATGCGGAAAAATTTGGTGATCAGAGATGTGAAGTTAGATCAACAAGTTTAGGGGGTGATTTGTTAGTCTTAAACTTGTTTTAAGTTTCTACTTAGAATTGTATAGGATCGCAATAAGATTTGAAGTCGAGTCAGTCGTAAAATGTTCTTGTTTTGTCTTCTCTGTTAGTTTTAGTTCGGACATCGTAGATAGTCTAGCACTTTTCGGTTTTTAGAGTCGCTAAAGAATTGAGTCGGAAATCAATTAGTAACCTATTTGTAACTCATTTTGATGTTTATATAAGAAAATCGAGAAAAGTCGTATCGAACATACATCTCAAATTCAAAACCAAGTGTTTTGTTGCTTCTAGACCTCGTTCTTCGACATCTCTGTTTTCCAGTAACGCAGAATCTTGAGAAGTGTAATCTTTAAGAAATTTTAGAGAAACTCGAGGGTGATAGTATTTCGATTTCGTGTTTCGTTCCTCTGATATCAACGCAGTGATCGTGCCGAGTCCTCCTCTGCACTCGTCATCCAAGGCGGCAAGACCAAAGACTGCGGCAACAACAACAACGGCTCATCTTCCACACCTACCGATCGCGGTGACCACGGCGACCGTGCGGCACGATCAAAGACTTCAAAGAACTAGGCGGCAACCAAGGCGCCAGAGCCATGGCAAGGAGGTTGTGGCTGTGGCGTGGCGCAAGCAAAGCAGAATGGCGGCGGCGTGGAGGTCCTCCGCCAAACCAAAGAACCCGGATGGGCTTTTCGCAACCTAGGGAGCACCCTTCGTATCCCAATGGTGCGGCATGTGGAACACGCCCACTGCCCCTGAAGTGTACCCCGTCGTGTTCTCTCCACAGCAGAGCATGATGCCACCCATGACGCTGTTGGGCTATCCCTCCATATGAAGACTCATCTCAGCCCACAAGCCCAAGAAATGACAACCATTGATTTCCCTAAGAATGAATGGTTGAGATGCCTCCTCCTTGGAGAGGGGAAGAAAAACCCTAGCTATCTCTTTGAGCAGCTGCTGCAAGGCAGGAGAGTGAGAGAGGAAGCATTTGCACACAACCAAAACAAGAGACAAGAGAGAAAAGAAGAAGAGAAGCTCAGTCCCATCTCGTGGTGATCTGCACAGTCTTCATCAAGACGACGATCGGAGTAGCAAACGTGGTCGGATCTGCCTCAAATTTGGTTTGTGAGTTCCTGACTCGTAGCTCTTTGATTTGTACGGTTGGATTGAGGATTGGTTGAGTGGAACACCTGATTTGAAGGGGGTTTTGTCAGTTCGGGTAGCAGCAGATTCAGTACTGCGCAGATCTGGTAGAAGTCCTGTTTGAGTGGTGAAACTTTGTCCGATTTGGCTGAAATTTGGACAGCATGTTAGGGACTCGTGGATCCACATTCCTACCAAGTTTCATGCAGTTTGGATCTGTGGTTTATGAGATATGAACTGATAACCGAAGGGGACAGAAACTGTTTTTCTTCTGGTTGGCTGTTAGTATACCTCTTGTTAATTGTGTATGGTTGTTGATGATGATACCAAGATTATATCTTGATGATGTAGTTGCTTCTGTAATGTACCTCTAGATGTTCTAGAGAAGACTCTTTGTACCCATTGTTGATTATAGTGGAAGATTTGGGAGTGGGCTGTGCAAGCCCCGTGGTTTTTACTCCTCACATTGAGGAGGTTTTCCACGAAATCATCTGTGTCACTTTGTGCATGTTGTTATTGTTAATTCCGCTGCTTATCTGTTGGTTGAAGCCATCCTCATTGGTTCACTACAAGTAAAGATGCTGAACTTTTGGTAATTGCATTGTTTAGCCCCAACAAGTGGTATCAGAGCCAGGTTTGCTTTGGTGATTGTCTTGCAGTGAAAGATGGAGGTGAATACCAGCAGGATGATATCTCTGAATGGTACAAACTACCAAGCTTGGAAAGGTAAGATGGAGGACTTGCTCTATGTGAAAGAGTATTACAAGCCAGTATTTGCCACCGAGAAGCCAGATGACAAAACTGATGATGAGTGGAAGGTACTTCATCGTCAAGCTTGTGGGTTCATTCGACAGTGGGTCGATGACAATGTGTTGAACCATATCAGTGATGAGACACATGCACGCTCCTTATGGCAGAAATTGGAAGAATTGTATGCTAGGAAGGAAGGTACCAATAAGATGTTCTTGATCAAGCAATTGATGCATTTGAGGTACCGAGATGACACTTCTGTGGCTGATCATGTGAATGCATTTCAAGGTATTATAAATCAGCTATCTTCCATGGGCATCACATTTGATGATGAGGTTAGGGCTTTGCTACTACTTGGTTCTTTGCCGGATACTTGGGAAACTCTCAAAGTCACTTTGTGCAATTCAGCTCCAAATGGTACTTTATCTTGGAACCTTGTGAAGACCAAAGTGATAAATGAAGAGTCAAGAA
Source organism: Hsuehochloa calcarea (assembly GCA_036346395.1). Classification (NCBI taxonomy): domain Eukaryota; kingdom Viridiplantae; phylum Streptophyta; class Magnoliopsida; order Poales; family Poaceae; genus Hsuehochloa; species Hsuehochloa calcarea. The sequence continues at coordinate 3,188,803 of CM070616.1, read as the reverse complement.
AACTTCTTTGAAAGGAGAGTTCCTCCTCACAACCCGAGGTGTTGTTCAACGAGTCACGGGGAGAAGCAAGAGCCGAGGTCCAAGAATTCAAATTGAAAGTAGAAGCAAGTCAAGAGGAAAATTTTGGATGTTGAGTGCTATCACCGCCATGAGAAGGGACACATTAGAAAGTTCTCACGAAAGATCAAGCGGAGAACAAGAAGAAAAAGAAGAAGGCACAGAAACAAGATAGTGATAGTGACAGTGATGTTGGTCGCATTACTTCAGCGGTTGAGGACATGATGGTAGTCATTGCTGAAAATGATGATGGCAAGATTGGTACCACTGTTGAAGAAAGGATCACTGTTGTTTCTGATGATGCAGCCATCAACCTTGTGGGTGATGATGACATGACTTGGATACCTGATAGTGGTGCTACCATACATGCTACATCTCATAGAAGGCTCTTCACAAATTATGTTCCTTGGTGATTTTGGAATTGTGAAGATGGGAAACAATGATCGTGCTCAAATCATTGGAAAGGAGATGTGCATTTAGAGACAACTAATGGTACACTACTAATTCTCAAGTCTGTGAGACATGTTGAAGATTTGCGGCTCAACATAATTTCCAGTGGGATTGCTTGATAATGAGAAGTATTCTAGCAGATTTGAAAATGGACAGTACAAGCTCACCAAGGGCAGCATGGTATTTGCAAGAGGTAAAATGGTTTCACTCTTGTATCATGTCCATGCTAAACTCTCTTGTGTTTCTGTCAATACATTAGGACATGATGATCCTTGTGTTCTATGGCACAAGAGGCTTGGGCACATGGGTGAGAAGGGTATGGCTGTGCTAGTGAAGAAGAATCTCTTGTTAGGGATTTCAAGTGTGCAATTGAAGCGTTGTACAGATTGCCTAGTAGGGAAGCAACACCGGGTTGCTTTCAAAAGTCAACCTCCTCACAAGAAGCCAGAGTTGCTGGATTTGGTGCATTCCGATGTGTGCAAGATGTCGGTAAGGTCAATTGGTGGTGCTAAGTACTTTGTTACTTTCATTGATGATTCTTCTAGGAAAGTTTGGGTTTATCCCTTGAAGTCCAAAAGTCAAGTGCTGAATACATTCAAGCAATTCCAAGCCTCAGTTGAGAGAGAAACTGAGAAGAAGATAAAGTGCATTCGCACTGATAATGGAGGAGAATATATTGGGCCATTTGATGCATATTGCAAGGAGCAAGGAATTAGACATCAATTTACTCCTCCTAAGACACCACAACTAAATGGCGTTCTTGAGAGGATGAACAGACATTGGTGGAGAGAGTTCGATGCTTGTTGTCACATGCAAGGTCGCCAAAGTCTTATTGGGGTGAGGCTTTGATGACTGCAGATTTATCTTGTTAATCTCTCACCATGTTATCCTTTGCAGGGAGATGTTCCTAACAGGGTGTGGTACAACAAGGATGTCTCCTATGATCACTGAAAGTGTTTGGGTGCAAGGCATTTGTTCATATTCCTCAAGATGAAAGGTCCAAACTTGATGCAAAGGAACGGACAGTGCATACTCCTTGGCTATGGTTTGGATGAGTTCGGCCAAGTCGTTTGATCCTATAGCAAAGAAGGTTGTCAGAAGTCGTGATGTTGTGTTTGTTGAAGACCAGACAATTGAGGATATTGTGAAGGCAAAGGTGCAAGTTCCTCAACAGCCAGGCATGGTTAATTTAGACCCAGTTCCTGCAGCTCCAGCTCCACAACAAGCTGAAGGCGATGTTGCAGATGATGCACAAGATGATGTGCATGGTACAGGTGGTGAGAATGCTCCCCAGCAGCACGAGTTTGATGCTGAATTTGATGATCATGATCAACAACCACCAATACCAGAAGTTCCACTTAGACGATCCACCAGAGTGTGCAGACCTTCTAGCAGGTATTCCTCAGATGATTATGTGGTGTTATTGTCTGATGATTTAGAACCTGAGTGCTTTGCAGAAGCAATTGAAGATGAGCACAAGAAGGAGTGGATGAAAGCTATGCAAGAGGAGATGGATTCCTTGCATAAGAATAATACATATGAGTTGGTGAAGTTGCCAAAGGGCAAGAAGGCATTGAAGAATAAGTGGGTCTATAGAATCAAGCAAGACGAGCACACGTCACATCCAAGATACAAGGCGAGGCTAGTTGTGAAAGGATTTGGCCAGAGGAAGGGAATTGACTTTGATGAGATCTTTTCTCGGTGGTGAAGATGACATCCATTCGGGTGGTTCTTGGCATTGCGACTAGTCACAACTTGGAGGTTGAGCAAATGGATGTGAAGACAACCTTCCTTCATGGAGACTTGGAGGAAGAGATATACATGGAGCAGCCTGAAGGGTTTGTTAAGAAGGGCAAAGAAGACTATGTGTGCAAGCTAAAGAAAAGTCTTTATGGCCTGAAACAAGCACCAAGACAATGGTACATGAAGTTTGAATCTGTTATGGGGGAGCAAGGCTACAATAGGTGTAGCATGAGACCATTGTGTGTTCTTTCAGAGATTCTCAGGTGATGATTTTATCATCTTGTTGCTCTATGTTGATGATATCTTGATTGTTGGCAAGAATGTCTCTAGGATTGCAAAGCTGAAGAAAGAGTTGAGCAAGTTCTTTGCTATGAAGGACTTGGGGCCAAGAAAGCAAATTCTTGGTATGAGAATTGAGAGGACAAAAACTCCAACAAGTTGTACTGTCACAAGAGAAGTACATTGAGAAGGTACTTAAGAAGTTTTGGTTGGACAATGCAAAAGGCTGTGAGCTATCCACTTGCACTCATTTCAAATTGAGCACCAAGCAATGTCACTCTCGATGAGATGAAGAAGGAAATGCGAATGTTCCATATGCCTCGCAGCTTGGAAGCTTAATGTATGCTATGGTGTGTACAAGGCGGACATCGCTCATGCATTAGTACAGATGAGCGATTTATATCAAATCTCGAAAGCCGCATTGGGAAGCCGTGAAGTGGATAATGAGATATCTCGGGCAAGACAAAGATGAAGCTTTGCTTTGGAAAAAGAGAGCCGTGTTAGTTGCATACACGGATGCGATATGGCGGAGATGTTGATAGCGTAAAATCTACTTGTGGTACTGATTACATATTCGTGGGGAGGTGTGTCATGGAAAAGTAAGTTGCGAAATGTGTGGCATTGTCTACAACTGAAGCTGAATTCATTGCAGCGACAGAGGCGAGCAAGGAGTTGTTATGGCTAAGAAGGTTTGTTGGTGAGCTTGGTTTTGATCAAGACAAGTATGTGTTGTTTTGTGATAATCAAAGTGCCATCCACTTGAGTAAAAATTCTAGTTTCCACTCAAGGTCGAAGCATATTGATGTTCGATACCATTGGATTCGAGAGGTGTTGAGTTCTAAGCAAATGCGACTTGAGAAGGTTCACACCGAGCGACAATGGGGCTGATATGTTGACCAAAGTAGTGACGAGAGAGAAACTCGAGGTATGCCGGCAAATGGCTGGTATGATTGAGATGAGGTGTTAATCTCTCCATGATGTCGGGAGGGGGAGTTTGTTGGGCTATCCCTCCATATGAAGACTCATCTCAGCCCACAAGCCCAAGAAATGACAACCATTGATTTCCCTAAGAATGAATGGTTGAGATGCCTCCTCCTTGGAGAGGGGAAGAAAAACCCTAGCTATCTCTTTGAGCATTGCTTTGCAAGGCGGAGAGTGAGAGAGGAAGCATTTGCACACAACCAAAACAAGAGACAAGAGAGAAAAGAAGAAGAGAAGCTCAGTCCCATCTCGTGGTGATCTGCACAGTCTTCATCAAGACGACGATCGGAGTAGCAAACGTGGTCGGATCTGCCTCAAATTTGGTTTGTGAGTTCCTGACTCGTAGCTCTTTGATTTGTACGGTTGGATTGAGGATTGGTTGAGTGGAACACCTGATTTGAAGGGGGTTTTGTCAGTTCGGGTAGCAGCAGATTCAGTACTGCGCAGATCTGGTAGAAGTCCTGTTTGAGTGGTGAAACTTTGTCCGATTTGGCTGAAATTTGGACAGCATGTTAGGGACTCGTGGATCCACATTCCTACCAAGTTTCATGCAGTTTGGATCTGTGGTTTATGAGATATGAACTGATAACCGAAGGGGACAGAAACTGTTTTTCTTCTGGTTGGCTGTTAGTATACCTCTTGTTAATTGTGTATGGTTGTTGATGATGATACCAAGATTATATCTTGATGATGTAGTTGCTTCTGTAATGTACCTCTAGATGTTCTAGAGAAGACTCTTTGTACCCATTGTTGATTATAGTGGAAGATTTGGGAGTGGGCTGTGCAAGCCCCGTGGTTTTTACTCCTCACATTGAGGAGGTTTTCCACGTAAATCGCTGTGTCACTTTGTGCATGTTGTTATTGTTAATTCCGCTGCTTATCTGTTGGTTGAAGCCATCCTCATTGGTTCACTACAAGTAAAGATGCTGAACTTTTGGTAATTGCATTGTTTAGCCCCAACAGACGCCTCCTACGCCGCACTCTTGGGAGCAACAAGCAATTCTCGATGCCGCCATGAGCGTTGTCAGAATCCAGCAGCCTGACTGGCACATGGATACCGACACATCTTCACACATCACCAACGATAGGGATACACTTTCTAAGTCTCATTCTACTTCAAAGCGTAATTCTTTACACGTATTGTTGTAGGCAATGGGTCAGCCTTACCTATTATTGGTTTTGGTTCCACTGCTCTTCCTTCATCTACTAATTCTTTTCACTTAAATAATGTCCTCATTACACCTAACATTGTCAAGAACCTAATCTCAGTTCGTCGTTTTACTAATGATAATTCTTGTTCTATGGAGTTTGACCCCACCGGCTTCTTTGTGAAGGATCTAGCAACCAAGAATCTTCTCATGCGCTCCAATAGTTTGGGCGACTTCTACCCGTTCCACGGTGCTTCCTCATCATCACACGTGTTGGTGGCTGCGACGGACTCCATCCATCTATGGCATCGCCGGCTTGGGCGTCCGAGCAACCCTTTTCCATTTAGCAAATAAAATTTGATCTTTCCTGTAGTAAAATATCCAGCGCACATTCTGTTTGTGAGGCGTGCCAACTTGGCAAGCAGCCACGCCTACGTCTCCGATAACAAGTTTTTCTGGATTTAAATATTACCTTTGTGTGCTTGATGATTTTTCTCACTATTCATGGACATTTCCCTTGCATCACAAATCTGATGCTGCCATTATCTTTAAACGATTTTATACTTTCGTCCAAACTCATTTTAATCTGAATATTCAATGTGTTGAATGTGACAATGGTGGTGAATTCTTGAATTCTTATTTTACATGCATTCTTCTCTTCTCATGGCATTTCTTTTCACGTCACCTGCACTCATACTTCACCTTAGAACGGTAAAGCCGAAAGACTTATTCATTCCACCAATGACATTTTGCGCACGCTTCTTGGTCATGCCCACATGCCGCCTGATTTATGGGCAAAAGCTTTACATACCGCCACATACTTGCTCAATCGTCGTCCATCTAAACCAATTCAACTCCAGACGCCACATTTTGTTCTATTCAGGTGCCACCCAACCTATAACCATTTACGCGTTTTTAGGTGTCTATGTTTTCCCAATCTTCTCGCCACGTCTCCTCATAAACTATCCCCACGCTCTATGCCTTGTGTGTTCTTAGATTTTCCCAATCTTCTCCAAGCCCACCGGTCTTTCCCACCACCGAATCAGCTTTCGCCACGTCCTCCTCCACACACGGCTCCACTCCGTCGTGGGCGCAACCTGTTCGCGCTATACCGTCGCGTGTCGTGCCAATCTAGCCCATCTCGAATGCACATAAAACGACAACCAGGGGTAAGTCTGGTTTCCAAATTCCTACACAAAAATTATCCCTTGCCACCTTTAGCGCCACTATTTCCCCTATTTCTTCCACTTACCGTGCAGCTCTTAAGGACTTCCAATGGTACAACGCTATGTTGAAAGAATTTAATGCTTTGTTGTAGAATGACACTCGGCTCTTGTTCCTCCTCCCGCGGGTGCAAACATAGCCACAGGCAAATGGATCTTCTGTCACAAGCTGTATCCGGATGGGTCATTAGCGCGCTATAAGGCGTGATGGGTGGTGCGCGGCTTCACTCAACAAGCTAGTGTCGACTACAGCGAAACCTTCAGTCCCGTCGTCAAGTCAGCCACGATTCGCGCTGTCCTCGGCAATTCTTGGTCTATCAATCAATTGGATGTCAAAAACGCCTTCTTTCACGGTCACCTAGCCGAAACAGTCTATTGTCTTTGTTGTTTCCTCTCGCCCCTCTCATGTTTGCAAACTCAACAAATCTCTTTACGGTCTTAAACAAGCGCCATGGTGCTGGTTTTGCTACTTTACCTCCTACATTATTTCTCTTGGCTTTGTTGCATCCTGGTCTGACTCTTCTTTATTTATTTGTCGCCACGGTTCTTCCATTGCCTACCTTCTTCTATACGTTGATGATATAATCCTCACTACTAGCACATAGTCATTACTTCGCACCATCATCGCCTCCTTACACCGTGAATTATCCATGTTGGACCTCGGCGAGTTGGACCACTTTCTTGGCATAAACGTCTCCCGCACAAACTATGGCTTATTCCTCTCCCAACAACAGTATGCCCTAGAGATCCTAGAGCATGCCAACATGCTCAATTGCAAACCCATCTCCACTCCTGTTGACGCACGCTCCAAATTATCAGCCCACGATGGTGCTCCAGTCTAGGATGCAACACTCTACATAAACCTAGCAGGGGCTCTCCAGTACCTCGCTCTCACTCGTCCTGATTTGTCTTATGCCGTGCAACAAGTTTGCTTATTTATGCATGACCCTAGAGAATCTCACTACCAGCTTGTTAAACGCATTTTTCACTACATCCGGAGCACTACCCATTATGGTCTTCGCATCCACAAATCCTCTTTGTATGCTCTCATTGCCTACTCCGATGCGGATTGGGCTATCTGCCCAGATACACGAAAGTCCACATCCGGATTTTGTGTTTTCCTTGGAGATAATATGGTATCCTGGTCCTCCAAATGCCAGCATACTACCTCCGGATCGAGTGCTGAGGCCGGGTATCGTGCCATGGCAAATGCTGTCGCGGAGTCATGTTGGCTGTGTCAACTTCTTACTGACCTGCACCGTCCGTCGGATCGTGAACACCTGTATACCGTGACAATGTCTCGGCCATGTACCTGGCTACCAATCCTATGCAGCACCAGCGCACAAAAGCATGTGAAGATTGATGTATACTTCGTACGGGACCGCGTCACTAGGCGAGGTGCGCGTACGTACGTGCTTCATGTTCCTTCTACCTCCCAGTTCGCGGATGTCTTCAACAAAGGTCTACCGTCTTCCACGTTCCATGAGTTCAGGCACAGCCTCAAAGGTTGGAGTCCGCGGCCGCGACAGGGCCTTCACCCGACGAGGCGGAGGAGGAACATTCGCGCCTGCGTCCGGCGTCCGTCGTCCGCGTGATTTCTCTAGTAGATGAGCTGCGAGAGGTAAGCATCTGGTGAATTGATGGTCCGATCACCGTGCATGACAGGTGTAAATAATTCTTTGGATTGTGCACAGCTCTCTTTGATTGAGTCGTACAAAAATTAGTCGAAGTAGATCGATCCCTTGTATAGATATGATCGTCGCTGCCACAGAGCTGACACTTGTAACTTGGATCTTGTAACACTTTCACATGTTTTGTTCAAGTATAAATAAATCTACAACAAATGTTCTACAGCTTTTTTTTTTTTACTTCTTACTCACTGTTTGTTCCATTGCGTATGATTGGCTCGAGCGAAGGTCATTATCATCGTTTCCTATATGCATTAGTCATAATTAAGATTGGCAGCTTTGCTAGATTAATCATACATTCATATCTATACATCGGCGAACATGCATTACATGAGTCGGTGGGAGCTGTTGCTGTAGTTGATATGCATGCGTCGGTGGGAGCTGTTGCTGTAGTTGATAGTTTCAAACATGAACAAGACTGTGCGATCTGTTAGTTTGTCGATCGATCGAGGCTATGTAGATGAGCAGTACCCACAGTGCAGTACTGCCTTGTAATTTACTGAGACTTCTGCGATGCTGCAATTTCTTAGCTCCGTTTTGTTTTTCTTAGCTCCTTTCGGTAAGGTGCATGTATGATCCCATGATTAAGGAAACAGTTATGGTGGTTGCGTTTCTCAACATGGCCATATGGATATCAGTAGATACAAGTGCCAGTCAGGTGATCGAGCTGCATGTGCAGTTCCTCTACAGCCACAAGAAGAGTACTGTTCGTGTAATATACAGCACAACAGTTGTCGCTGCGCACTCTTGATTAGATGGCTTCAGGATTCAGGAAGCATCGTCGTCTTCCCGGAAAAAGTAGATCAACTGAAGAGAAGAACATGGCGAAGAGATCGGTTGCATGATTGCTCCGACAGGAAAGTGCCCCCCTTTCGCATGCACTCTCCCTTTGACGACCGCGACAGCCTAACAGATTACAGAGATGCATGCAGGAAAGGCACTGCACGCTAAGCTTGCTCCATTCATCAATCATGCCTGCGTTTCGTTTCAAGATCTGGGATCTCATCTCATCTCTCTCGCAGCTGGTACCACTCTGCTGTCACGCACGCATGGATAGCGGCAAGCGAGCGTGCACAATCGGTCGCAATGCAGCTAGCGGCAGCTAGGGACAAGCCATTCATGTGACCCGTCGAGAAGAGGCGCATGCAGTTTACTGTTTGTTCGCTGGGAAGGTTGAACACTGCTCTTGATCTTCACTGCACTTGCACAGTAAATTCAGACAATTCAGTCATGTTTTGGTTGCGTACAGTCGGCGCATACACGTACTATTGCAGGTCTACAGTCGTGGAGGATATATAGGCTTTGTCGACAGATGCATCCTGTGAAGTGTGTTTCGGCGCATGCAGTTTACTGTTTACTGGGGAAGGTTGAACACTGCTCTCGAACTTCGCTGCACTTGCACAGTCGATTCAGACAAATTCAGTCATGCTTTCGCTTTGGTTGCGTACAGTAGGCGCATACACGTACTACTGCAGGTCTACAGTCGTGGAGGATATATAGGCTTTGTCGACAGATGCATCCTGTGAAAGTCTGAAACCTTGAATTTGCATTGTTACCTGCAGCAGGTGAAAGCTTTCCTGCAGGACCTACATGTGTCATGGACTCATGGTCGCATGGTGTGTAAAATAGCAACCGATGCGCATACAAATACTACAACACCAAACTTGCCACGGAAGATTTTAATGCTTATAGCAGAAGAAGCACATATGCGTTTTCAGACTAAGAACAGTTCATGATAGTGATATGTTTGATTGTTTCCAAAAACAAATTTATATGTTTGATAAGGATTGATACCTGAAGTCCTGAACACAGTTTAACGAGGAGATGGCATGCATCTTTTTTTTCCCCATTGCTCATAGAACAGCATCTTGTCGATAATATTGTACTACATCTCATCATTTAGGATAGCCACATAAACGTACGACAAGATCTTAGGACAGCGACGAAACGTTATTTGTAACCAGTACACGCTAACAGTTTAAGTCATATTTTACAAGCAACACAACTTTGTTGTTGTGTACCAGGTTACAGAGGAAGGAAATAAAAATAAAAAAAGAACAAAAATACACTAGCTATTAGCGATTTTTTTTCTCTCTTCGTTTATCTATGTTTAATTTTGCTTTCAAGATAAGAGCAACTCGGAACCAATGTGAGGTTAGCAAATAGATTCCAATCGCTGCGTGATATTGATAGGGTATCCTTTGAAAGTTCGGGTGGTGGGAAAGAAGACAAGCCTATCTTCCTCAGCTGCTTCCCAGCTGCAAATTCATTGGTCAAGATGCACCATGGAATCAGAGTGGCGTCCAGTTTGGAACACACAGATTGAAATTTCATTTGTAGATTATCTAGACCGTACGGCTAGCAAATAGTGTAGAAACTTGAAAGATAACGATGGCTTACCTAAAGCGTGTTACAAAATGATGGAGGAAAACAGAAATGACAACCCGAGCAAGCTCATAGCCAGGGCACAACCGAGGTCCACCTCCAAAGGGAGTAAATAAATTGGCCCCTACCGCATTCTGCAGTTTATTGTTGCTCTGCAAAACAACAAATTAGTACATACCATAAAAACAGGTTGCTTCTGCATGCATTTACTTTACTTTTCTAAGCTGACATTACAGAATAAGTAGGCCAGTAGCAATCTAAAAACTAAAAGGTACCTCCCATCTCCAAGGGTCAAACGTCCGGGCATTCTTATAGTGTTCGTTACTAAGGTGCACAGCTCGGAATGAAGCAAAAATTTTGCAGCCCTTGGGAATAGTGTAGCCTAATGAATAAAATCAAATGTTACACATGAATGAGTGTTCCTGGTTAAAAGGTTCTGAAAACTTGAGTGTGGTTTCTACTGAAATACCTTTAAAATGAATATCAGTGTTTGCTCGCCTGAAGACCCCACTAATAATGTTAGCCACACGAAGTGTCTCATTTATCACCTGCAGAAATGTTATCCCTTCAATTAATTATGAAATGCATTTTATAATACTACAAATGTTAATCTCACTGTGCTCAAATGTTCCTTTTAAAAAACACATTTTTTAATACTACAATGCGGTGTCGTGTTTTTGACATGTCATAGAAACCAAATTTAGGAACATAGGGGCTTTGGAATCAATCATTACACATTGGGTGAATGACATTGACTTGTAATCGCTCCACTCTAAGGGTTGGTTTTCGCCTTTCATGTCTCTGATATTGTTGTGCTCTTTCTGTAAAATCAGCAAGACATCTGGATCAATTGCACTTGTAGTGAAGTAGAATATCACTTGAAGCAATGAGGTAAAATCTTATGGCTTAATTTACTGAAAACAATAGTTGTAGAAGAGGTTCAGAGATACAGACCCGCTACGATGTTCCTACTAATAATTCTTATTTTGGCCGCGTGTTCGGTTTGGTAGCTTTGGACTCATCAAACAAAGAAAATGAGAAGAAAGAATACCATTTCTATGCATACACCATGGGCAAACATGTTCTTGGAAGAAATCAGTAGGGGTTGTGTTCTTAGGCTCCTAGCCGATTCATTCTTTAGACAACAAGCAGATATAGAATTAGTCAACATCACCTCGGTCCCAAACCAGCATGCTCATAGTGAGCAACAAGTTTAAACAATAATCTCGCAATGAACAAACTGTTATCTGAATTGACAAGGCTGTACTCGAACTCGACCTAAAACAAGTTGGCTAATTTTCTTTTGGACAAGAGTTGATGTATGAAAGGCTTACCTAATCTGACCCCCAATTATAACGACACATTATGAAATTGGTTGACATATCTTCCCAATGTCCGGCCTACTCGACAGTACCTACTACCACACGTGCACAAGAATTGACAATTACCAAACAAATTCCCATTATACATACCTCGAGCTGTGCCAGCGCAGCCGGCGTCTCGGTGAGGAACTTCACGGCAAGCGTCATGAGGACGGACGTCGTCTCGTACCCAGCCACCAGCAGAGACAGGCAGAAATCCACCATCTCGTCCTCGGAGAAGCTCCCATCCTCCGCTTCAAGAAGCTCCTCCACCATGTCCTTCTTCTCCCTCTTCTCCTCAATCTCTCCTTCACTCCACTTTCCTCCCTCTTTCTTCCATCCTCTTTCTTATCACCTCCCGCAGAGCCCCGGCCACCTTCTTTCTCGCCTAAATCAAATATAATAATACAACTTTATGGGCAACAGCACACACCAATTCGCCACAAGGGAAACGCAATGTGCATAGTGAAAAAATGGAGGAAGGCAAAGGATGAGCACCTTGAGGGCCTGGCCGTAGGTGGTGAAGGGAGGAGGGAGGCGAAAGGGAAGGGGATGGAGAAGAAGCCGTCGATGAGCTTGACGTACTCGCGGCGGAGGCTCTCGGTCCAGGGTCCCGGTTCGATGCTGACGAGCTGCTTGACGGTGAGGTTGAAGGTGATCTTCTTGGCCTCGTCTAGGAGGCGGACGGTGGCGGTGGGCTCCCACTGGCGCATGGTAGCGAGGACGAGGCGGTCGATATGGGCGAGGAGGGGCGGCGACGCGGGGCGGCCGAGGCGGGTGAGGGTGAGGAGTGGAGCCGCTTGTGAGCGTGGCCGCGGGTGAGGAGGAGGGAGTGCGCGCCGAGGAGCGTGGCGATGGAGGAGGGGTAGCTGCAGTCGACGGCGCGGCCCTCGGCGGCGAGGAGGAGGCGGTTGAAGGCCGGGTCGGCGGAGAAGACGGTGCGCTCGCCGAAGACGTGGGTGGTGAAGACGCCGCCGTGCCGCGCCACGCGCTCGTCGATGAACGGCTCAGGATTGGGCGTCTTGTACGCCGAGATCAGCCGCAGCGTCTCGCCGATAAGCGGCAAACCCGTGCTCCCCGGCGGCAGCCGCGCCGTCTGCTTCAGCCGCCCGACGACGGAGCCCGCGAGGAGCCATTTGAGCGCCACGGCGACAACGATGGCGGCGGCCAGGAGGAGAAGCGCGTCCGCGTCCATGTCCGCGGCCGTGTACGTTTTGGCTTAGTTGGGCGGGGGCTGAGATTGGTGATGCTCCGACAGCCAGAGGATACACTCCAAGGGGGAGGATGTTTTGGGGGTATTTGTAGGAATTTGTTTTTAAATAATATTGTTTAAAAAGATAATTACAAAATTAAATAGTTAGATTTTTTTTATAAAAATAGGTGTCTGTCGTCATTCCAATTGACGACAGGGATCATGTCGGCAATTAGAGCATTGGGGGAGGTTCTTATTGCCAATTCTATTGGCGATAGATCTCTGTTGTCATTTGAATTAGGGACAGGAGTTCTATCGCCAATTGAACTGGTAACAGGAGGGCTTTGTCGTTTTTTATGCCTAGAGAATTTTTTTAAAATTTTAATTTTTTTTAAAAAAAAAATTGGTAATACGTTGAAGTGTCCGCAGTGTTCGGAATGCAAAATCGAGGAAGACAATATAACGTGAAGTAGAGAATGTGAGTTCAACCGCGCAATGACATAACAACCCCCCTACAGAGCGAAATGGAAAAATATTTGGGTTTAGCGTTGTCATGCGTGATGTTATCCCGATTGCATTGTTCGTGGAACCGATTCCTTTAGAAAAAGATTACGTAATATTTAACAATCCAAATATTTGGAAGAAAGATATGTAAGTTCAAAAGAGTACATAATTGTGAAATACATGGCACGCAAGGTTTGGTTACGTACATTAGAAACGCCAACATGCACGAATAAACAAACCAAAATACACCTACGATACATGTGCGCCTTTTTTGAATCCGAAAAAGGTTGATTGGAACGAAATCGATCAGTCGTGGTGGCCCATCGGTCCCTTCCCCTTGTCTGTGGTCTGCCCGTGGTAGTAGTCAGTCTCGAAGCCAGCCATATTCTGTGAGACAGGTTGGGCGATTGAATGATGTTAGCATAGCATAACGAAGGGCCAAATTAATAATCATGATGCAAACTGAGCATAACTTACCTCTTCGATCCGGACTGCACCCGGGCGACGGGGAGCGCTGGGGCGGCCGCTGGTCTCATTAGCAGGAGCCTTCCCCTTGTGCGCAGCACGCTCGGGCTCCTCTAGTACCTTTTCAACAGGGTCGGGGTCAGGTACGTAAGGTTTTCGGCGTTTGAAGGTCTCAGCTCGCATCGTATAGTTCAACGTGTACTTCTGCTGGATGAACGCCCTATCGTACATGTCTGGGCCATCGATCCATTGGAAGAAGTTGCATTTTCTCTCTGGGCAGGTGTACATATCTAGTGTGTTGTTATATCAATATGCAAAATTGGCAGCGTGTGGCATAACAGGATGCAGTCTTTTCAGTCTGAAAAGGTGGCGTGGTGGTGTAAAGGCTAGAAACAGGGCATCGTGGGGTGTCACGATGCTGACTCCCTCACATGGTCGCAGTGTGTATGCAAGAAATAAATATTGAAACACGAGACCAACATAATAATAGTTGTACATAAATTAATATTTACATGGCATGACTGATATTTACAAGAACAAATATCTACTCTTGGCCCCTCTTGGGACGTACCCCGCGTGTCGCCCTGGCCTCGTCCGGGGTGGCTACGAGCGCTGGTGCGAGTACGGCAAAGCATACTTGTCAATACCGTACTGGAGGCCATACCAGTTTGGTTCTTAGAATTGTACGTTCTAGTACTGGTCCATACCAGCATACCGTTTCAGATTTAATATAATAATACGAGTATATATATTTATATGTATATATTTGTTTAATTATATGCATACCAAATATCACTTTTAGTATTTGTTAGAATAAGAGTTAAAATAGGGACTCTTTTGTATTTCCTTATCTGTCTTTTGTATTGCCTTATCTGTATGGCATACACCTCTTGTACTCCTACATATATTGCCCATTAGAGCTCTTCAATATACATACAATATTCATAACATGGTTTCAGAGCAAAAGTTAGGGTTAGGATTCGCTACCTCCGCCGCCGCCGCCTCCTAGCCTCCGCTCGTCCTCCGCCACCACCACCCCCGGGAGGAGCTATCTCCACTCCCGGGGGTGGCCAACTCGACGGTGCCTTGCCGCGGGTCTCGCACGGCCGGCACTACGCCCTACTCGACTACTTCCGCCCCAACATCCGCGACGCCTCATCGCCTCATCGTCGCGGTCTTCGTCGCGCTTTACTCGGCTCGCCATCGCCGGGCTCGCTCTGTATTGCTGCGCCTATGCAGTCTTGCCGTTGGTCGAGATTGAATCGACTGCTAGTTTTGCTAGTATCTACTAGCTATTAGTTGTGTCGTTTCTTCCGTTGCGTCCATCCAAGTCCGTACCACTTTATCTTTGAGTTCATCTACGCCATGCGAGTTCACAAATTTATTGTCAGTCATAAAAGCATAGTAATTCTTTTTGCATGACAGCAGTTGCCGCTCTTTTCTTCGAGCTGCTACAGATCGTCATTATGATGCTGCCGCTCTCTCTTAGCCGTCGCCCCGGGCTTTTAAGGCCGCCACGCTTCTTGTGCACTACGCCTCTGTTGCGCTTCTTGTGCACTGCACCGCCACCGTCTTGGGCTTCGATCTGCTTTGCCATACTTCCACCTATTCCTATTCAGCTTGATTTGATAAGCTCTATTTACAACATGGTATCAGAGCACTATACCTTTTGATATTCGGTATATTTTCCAAGAGCTGCATGCTACGACGACATTATTAAGACTCGGACTTTGGATTTTCCATATTTCAGTGTCAACCATTTCCAAATGCAATGCTATTGTATACGCCTTGCGGTTGAGGGGGGTGTTAGAATAGGGACTCTTTTGTATTTCCTTATCTGTTTTTTATATTACTTTATCTGTATATGGCATACACCTCTTGTACTCCTATATATATTGCACATTAGGGCTCTTCAATATACATACAATATTCATAACAGTATTATTTCAAATACATAGTAGTACTATCAAATATAACATATAGTTCAATAGACAGTATTATCAATTCCACCAGTAGTATTTCGGTATTGGCGTCTGAGACGTTGGGCTACTTTGTACCAGTTTAGACAACGGTATGGTACGTACCTGCCGGTATGGCTCATACCAGTATGATATTGATAACTATACGTCAAAGGCTCACGCGGATGAGGTACCCGACTGACGCGAGTAGCGTGAGGGGGTGTCGCGAAGGGGTCCTGTGTCGATTGGCTCAGTCCGAGTGCATCGTACAGCTATGAAGTGTCCACGGAGACGACTACCATCTTGGTCGGTCGAAGTCCCTGAGCGTGACTCCTCGTGTGACACCACTAGCTTGTCCCAAAGTGGTGTATGACCTGTGGAACATTAGGTTGTGCATGTAAACATGGTAAAAACCAGGAAATAGTATGTTATGCATGCAAGCAAGATAGTCATACCTCGTCGCACAAGGCCAGAGGATGGCTCCGCATACACCTGCCCCGTGTACGGGTGGAACTCAGGACCTGGCAGAGAAAATTGGTGTTAGTAACTAGTGGAGTTCGAAATAAAGAATCGGACGTGAGTGTTTTATGCTGACCTACAAACTGTGCCAGGATACTCCCAGAATGGTGACACGAGGACCCGCTACCCATGTCTGGGACAGGAGTCCTGAGGTGTGACGCACCGTGGCTCACCCCCCGTCCACGCATAGGTGGGTCCACAGAGTGCCTCAGCGTACAACAAGACTCGATCTGGATCTCCTGTCTCGTCTTCTTGAGGAACTACTCTATGACCGCTCTGATGTCCTGCGTCGTCATGCTAAAGCGCTCCCCATCATCAACTGATGCACGGAGGCTGCCAACTCGTGCACCTCTCGGTGCAGATCGACCTGTAGACATAATTAACAAGTTAGAAACCAAAATCTTACGAAGCAAATAAGAAGTATGGACCATTCAATACGTACCACGCGATGGAATACGGAGTCCGGCTGGGTGGGTACGTGTCGAACATCGCAGCCTCGTGTCGTGGTGGGCCATCTATAACCCTGACGTAGTGAACCCTCATCCGACTGGAGTACCACTCGATGTACTCCGCGTGCGTCCCAAGGTCCAAGAGAGCATCCTCTTGGACGATGTCAGCAAAGGCACTAATCCACCGCTGAACCCAAGGAAACATCCTCTCTGCCCAAGAAGTCATAGCAGGTACTCCCTTCCTAGTGTAACTATAGAAGTGACGAGGATCTAATAATCCTCATTTTATCTATTATCTATAATTCTTATTATGGGTAAATATGATGTCACATAGTCTCCAGAAGTACCCCTTATTTTTATAAGGGAGAGGCCTACCAAGTGATTGTAAGATCTTCTACAATCACCCCCCCATAGTCGTAAGTCTTACTACGACTACTACCTAGTCGTAAGTCTTACTACGACTACTACCTAGTCGTAAGTCTTTCTACGACCATTACATGGTCGTAAGTCTTTCTACGACCATTACATGGTCGTAAGTCTTTCTACGATCACTACATAGTCGTAAGACCTTTTACGATTACTACCTGGTCGTAAGTTCTCCTACGACCAGGCAAACCACGACCACCTTATAATCAAACCTACAGGCAAGTGGGTCCAATTGATTAAAGAATCCGAGCAGTGCGCACGCACTACTATTCAGCGTAGTAATAGTGCTTAAATACCCCATTATCTTTGAATGATAATTGCCGACGGCGTGGAGAAGCCAATGCCAGGTAATTCTCGCCATCATGCGCCCATTCTTGGCTCAATTAAAGCGCCTCTTCCGCAGACAAAGCGGCTACTCCTTCACGACTATATAAGGGCATCAGGGAGACAGAACAAAGAGAGCAAGTAAAAGGGGGAAATACAAGTTCTATTCTCGTAATAGTCTTAGCTTCTTACTTGATCATCAAAAATACCACACCACACAGATTAGGGTTATTATTCTCTCCGAGAAGGCTCGAACTGTCTAAACATCCGTGTCAAACTACTGCGTGATTTCATCTCTAGGAGACCCCGAATCAAATAATCTTTACGTAAGATCGGTTCTAATACAACCGGTTGGCGCCGACCGTGGGGATCTTCGGTAATCTCTTGTCAACATACTCTCTTTTTCCAATCTCATGCAATCATGGCGGGAGAATGGAGCGAGGAGAACTGGTTTGACTTGGCGGATCACTGTGCAGACGTCGACATGGATGCCGGTTTCGACTACGAGCCGAGTGATGCATCCGCCGATGGTGATGTTGCCTCCGAGATTATTCTCCAGAAACCATCCCATTAATGGAGTTGAAGAGGATCCTTATCCTCACAACGATACGTCCAACGAGGAGCCAATTCCCTCAAAGGACAAGGGTCAATCAGACTGAACCGCTCCCGGGAGGACTCACAACACGACGAGTTTTTCTCCAAGTGTTCAAGTCCCTTAAGCGGTCCGACTTGGTGAGTCAAGTTACAGGAGCCACCATTCCGTGACTCCACCAACATCTAGTGATCCTCTCTCGTGGTAACTCCAGAGAGAGTGGGATCAAGCATGCTTTTCCCGCAAATTCCACCGCCTCCCGCAGATCTCATTTGCGAAGCGAGGCGATTATAACCCGAGTTCCCTACGGAGGATTACTCCAAGTCGCCAGATGGTGTCTCTCGAGCACTCCTCAAGCGGGAGGCCTCGGCGCAAGTGAGAATCATCAACGGGAGGTCTTCGTCCTTCCCCAATCGTCGACCTCATGGAG